>JAOTON010000385.1:3215000-3815000 GCA_034440635.1 Lepas anatifera
TGTTCCCATCAATGATACCAGCCCAGCACATCACTTCCTGGCTTATTTGCTCCCCGCCCTAGATTTCAACCTCCGGATCACATGGCCCCCAATACCTCTCATTTTGCCTGTTTGGTTTTTGCTTTAGCTTAAACCACTTTTCATCGCTCTACGGAACATGTTCTTTCAAACATTTTGGTTGTTCAAGGAAACAATCACAGTACCTTAGAACTCCGTACTCAACAATTTTCCATGCTTCAAGCTCCTTGTTGAAAGGCCGGCTCCTTCGTTGTGCTCGGTGAGGCGATTTCGGATTCATTTTCGAAAGTCACTGGACGCCTGGAGTAGTGGTGAACGAAATCTAATGTTAAAAAATGAAACAAAACATTTCACGAGACTTTGAGCCACGTGCAATGAGTGCAACAAACTCAGACAAGGTTGGTATCGCACCACCAGAGACAACAATCTATTTTCCTCTAAAATTCCAATTTTTCCGTTTGGCGCATGATGACTAAATCCTTCCCACTTTCCATAAATCAACATTTATGAAAATGAATTGGCATGTAAACAAAAAAAATAAAGAAGTTTGAGCAGAAAAATGCCACATTCACCGTTTTCTGAGTATTCTAAGTATCTAAACTGAACAGCTTAAAAATATCAGTTCGAGTGAAAGACCCTGTATCTGGAAAAAATTCTCATTTAGCTTACATAAACGTCGCTCTGAGTTGGAGCCCATATACTCACTTTGTACTTACTGGTGTCGTGTGCATTTGCAATGTCTGCTGTGCTTTAAGCTCTCACTGTATTGCTTACTTAAGGACTTTTTACAAGGCGTTCTGTGCATGGCACCTTTACCCGCCTCTAAAGTGATTGTAATGTTGCTACTTGAAAGCCCAATCAAAGTGGATGGGCCAGTTTTGCATGCTTCTGTGCTTATGTACCAAGCTAGTATGCATACATACAGACATTTCAATCATCGCGTCCAGCTCATAACAAGATGTTTTCACCATTCGACTTCAGGTGCAGTTTGGTTTGTATCTGTTGCTGATAAGCCTGAAGAAATGAAATGAAAGTACATAGGAGTCGATGATGTACCACTACCTGTGGAATGTCTCGTCTCTTGCTTTCGTTATTTCAACCGGCAGTGACAATGCATGTTTGCGGCCAAGTTTTACACAACTAGGCATAATCTCGAACCAAAAACTGTTGTTTGTCCCAAAGCTCATGCATGGGATTAGCAAACTTTAGCCGACTGCATGGTTGGCTTTGATGATGAGGCATTGACTTATTGAGGATGCTATTTTTAGATCAATTTGGAGATTTAGTCATGGATCGTTATTTTCATTGCTCATTTATTCATTATTTTTGAACTCATTAGAGGTCTATATTTTCCTTCTTTTCTGCGTTCCATATTCCATAGCACCATACAAATTGGTCTTACATGAAATGATCCTAAAGAAAAATAGATGGTAATGCAAACTACAACAATATTTTCAAATACTTGAATACTCGTCCATGCTCAAATGAAGGTTTACGATAAGCCTGTACCTCATTTTATCCTAAATAGGGGCAAATTGATGTCAGCACAACTGTAGCTTAATCAAATACATTCAGCACAAAATTAGGGTGCTGACGCAGGGTTGAAATACTGCTGAGCGCGTCCACATTTCAACACAGATACATCAAAGAAATTGGGATGCTTTGAAAGCCAGTGATAAGCGCATCGTCTCTGGATAGAGTCCTGATAACATAAAAGATTCTGCTGAATCGGCCCGTGTTTACACTGCTTCCTCTGATAGAACCCAGACCCTTAATCCAGCTTTATCCCATATTCTGATATCAAGCATAGAGTAATACACACCTGGGCCTTAAAAGATAACGCTTTGCAATTTCCACAAAAATAAACGAATCATGATTAAATTCCTCATAATCATTCAGAAGACCAAGCACCCTACAGATGCAAAACGTGACTTGAAGAACGTATACAAATCTTTCACAAGCACACCAAAAGTGATCAAGCACTACCTACCAGGCTGCGGGAAGTCCCGGCGCGGCGCAGTGTAGGCATGTTTAGGCGCTACACCAGCATTTAGCCTACCATAATCGGCAGTCGCGGCATGGGCAGGGCCCCGGCAAAAACATGCACCCCACAACCACTACTCCTTCTAATGGAACATATGGCGGCGCCATATGACCTAGCTGTGCAGTCAGCGCGGCCAGGCCAAGGAGCAAACTGCGCGCCCAGATGAAGGATAGAAACGCCTTTCTAACATTTGGGAACGAAAGAAAATTGATGAAGAATGAATACAATTTTATGTTGATACCAGATACTGAAAATGAAGTTAGATGAATGCAAGGCGGTGATAGAAATAATGATCGCAAACAGGCGTTGGATTTCCTGATATCAAAGCTTAATCAAGTCACAAAGAGTGTTGAAATTAAGTAACACAATGCTTTGTTATCTGCATAAGTCTACGATACAGGGGCACTCGAGAATTATGCGGAAGATGAGATATTGCCGGAGACAACAAACATCGCAAAGAGAGCAGAAATGTGCGTGAACGGTTGAAAAACTCAAATATACTGTAATTTCAATAATATGCTGACAACTACTAATAAAAAACTCAACTGTTCAACCATTCTGTCTCAACAGCGCGTCAATTGGTGACTGCAGTGGGTTATCAATCACCGTGTCCTCCAATAGCCTGCGGGGCGACAGTGATAACTGCGTCGCGGCTCCCCGCTGTAATATACATACATAATGTATCGCTCCAGCGGTTCCAGCAGAGAGTTCTGGAAATGTGCTCTCCGTAATTTTACAAATAATTTATCTTAGAGCCTGGGCTCCAAAAATAGCATGATCTACGTCTTCCCTCACTTAAGGCATCAATGCTCGCCAAAACAGGATCACCCACGCGGCGTTGCACACATCTTGCGGGCAGAAGCACCGAGTGGACCTAGCACCGCCGTTTGCACCAAGTAGCGCCCAGCACCCAGGGGGGGCGTTTTCGGCGGCACCAGTGTCTGGCAGCCGGCTCCTGCTCGACACCCTCCCGGCAGTTGGCAGTCGCCGTGTCCCGCTGACACTTTAATAATTACAGCAGCAGCGTCCGCGACGAACCTACAACGTCGCAGACGACAGACCGAGCCCTCGCGAGTCGATACGTACCTACTTGGCAGCCCTGCACACTCATTACTGGCAGACACAAAGAGCGAGGCCAATACTTGGCTACTCCCAATTCTCATTGGGTAGCAGTCGAACGGATCTCTCAGCCTTCTCTGATATCTGAGAAGCTCATTCAGGCTTATCGAGCTCTCACAAAGGCAGAGAGCGTTTCCTTGCTCAGTCATTCGTTCGCCTGTTGACACGCGTCCTCCTCTCCACTTATAGTGAGTCGGAACAATTAGTGAAGTGTTAGCAGTATTGTGTTTCCGAGGAATATGTTAAAACGCATAAAATAGGGAGCTTAAGAGGATGAATTCACACACTACTTTCAGAGAAATCATACGCATCGGAACGGCTAAATGATGTCTTAGATGATGTATTAGGGATGTATTAGTACTTCTTACTCGAAAATGTGTCGATGTCAGTCCAGTGGGACTCCAGGGCGGGGGGAGCAATATGGCCCGCACACACGAATCGGGTTAATGAAATATAATTCTCTGAGCAAGGTCTGTATGTAAAACACTAGTTAAAATGAATATCACGTTTTGATTGGCCTCCTCACAATGGTTCGAAAAGCACTAACACAAAAACTTATGGTATGAAATTTGATAACATTTTGTTTTTGGAACGTCTTCAGATCAATATCAATGAAATGAAATGATGTGATATGATGAAATGAGATAAAATGATGTGATATTGGATGTTCATTTCTTTAATATCGACCTGAAGACGTTTCCGAGAGCGAAATATTATCGAATTTCATGCCAAAAATGTGTGTGTTAGCGTTTTGAGAACCATTGTGAGGAGGCCAATCAAAACCTAATATTCATTTTAATGAAATACATATAAATATAAATACACACCAGGACGCAAGATAAACTTCTCCCTGGCCTTAACTACCAAGACAACTTGACTTCTACCCACACACACAGCTATATCCCGAACGCCCCGAAAGCAAAGCATCCACTCCATCAACACTATTCAACAGTTGTCAGGCGTGCAGATGGGTCGGCGGGGCATAAACGACGCGCCAATGGAGACGCTATTTACTTAGAGATTCCGCTAAAACAACCAGGCTGGGGGAGCTCGCGCGGAGCTGGGGTCCCCGATGCCTCTGATACCACCGGGGTGTGCTGGGGAATGATCTGACCCCACAGTGGGCCGGCTCGGTGCGACACGTGCACCGTGGTCCGAGCTGCGGCGTGGAGCTTATTCAGCTGTCAGAGAGCAGAACCCAATGCCAATACAAGAGTGAAGCCAAATGGCTCGCGCGGTCGGCGCAGCTCCAATCGGCGCCCTCCGTGGGAGCAATTGCCGCCCGCCTAACAATAACGGAGGTAGTCCGCTAATTGGACAGCATGCCATTCCTTAACATTTCTTTGCTCTGTCTTGCTAAATTGCATAGAAAGCTAAATATCCACGACAGAATCTCTCTCTCTCTCTCTCTCTCTCTCTCTCTCTCTCTCTCTCTCTCTCTCTCTCTCTCTCTCTCTCTCTCTCTCTCTCTCTCTCTCTCTAGCGTAATTCTGTGCCTCTTAAAATTCTCGGCACGTTGCTGGTGGTCCGCACCCATTTCCCTGGCTTGGCACAGCAAACCCACACCGCCAGCGGGCTCTGCTGTTTTTTATGAAGGATTTACTTTCCAAGCATTCTGAAGATTGCTGACTGCTTAGTCACATTGTTTGCTCTACCACGAAATAACTAGACATTGATTTTCGGCTTATCTTAAAGCTGCAGGCATATTCTTCTTTCCTCTGGCGCGATGTGACGCACGTTGAAATCAGACATAGCTCCTTAAGGAATGTGTCAGGGAACCCATATGAAAATTCCTTCCAATATCTTTCCGAAGCGCGTTATTAACGCGTGTATGGGTTTTCAGCTCAGACCCTACCTGCCTTTCCTACGTACCACTAGACTCACGAAAAACAGCTTTTCACTTCGAGGAAAAGTTTACGGTTGGAAAGGCTCTCTCAAGAGAAAGGCTTTCTCGGGATTTCTGAAGGCGCTTTCTGAAATATATGCAAGCAGCAAAATAATAGCGAGGCGAGGGAAGATGGAGAATGGATTCAGCGGCGCCAGCAGAATAACGCTTGAATTAGCGAGGGTAAAGATGATGGGTGCTTGTTTTCTGTTGGGTGCTGCATTTCTCGTGAATCATAGTCATTTTATATCCATCTCTTGGTAAGAAATATTAACAGCACCAGGCAGCAAAATCTTCTCTGTGGAAATTGGCATACCATCAGCAGGAGAGATGTTGGTAAGATGATCATAGTTGTGTGTCAGCTTCTGTGTCTTCGTCGCTTTTGATATGACTGTGACGTAATTTTTCCTGAAGGTTCTGTTGAAATTGATCTGTCCCTGCCCTCATACACATAGGACACCGTGCTTATTTCTTGGAGTAACGCCATCTGGTGTGGAATTCTACACAAAAAGCAGTACAACAATAGATGGAGAAAGACAGGGTTTTGCATGCACCATACCTTGTGCGCTTGATTTTTTAAAAAAATCCTAGCTGTCGTGAACAATAGCGAGGCTTAAATCATATCGCAATGCAATGTTTTTATAAATTAATGCTCTATTTTTATCGGAATTCACCAATCACATAACTATTTCTGATTAACAAATCACATAACTATTTCTAACTATTTCTGATCTTCAACCTGGTTTGTCATGGACTCTGTGATAGATGACTGTGAATAACATGAAAATGGCTACGGTTGAGATTATTGTGTCTAAAATGGAATCACAGCTCAATTTGTGCCCGCCTTGCACCATATCATCATAAACTTAAAACTTTCATGTTTGACAGTCACCACGTTATGGCAATGGGAAATGCCTACCATATAAAACATTATAATGTCCTCCCGCAGCAGATGTTTAAAATCTGGCCTTCAAGACAAAACCAGAATGCGACAGAGCACTGCAAACAAACTTCTTGTTGTAAAGCAGTGAACCCAAACTTTCTCTAAAATTTCAACTGAGGAACAAGACCTAAGATGTTCGTGTTTTTTTCTGCGTGACAAAGTTCCAAATGACGAACTAGTACAATTTATTGGGCCTTCGTACCATTCTTGGCTTGTTCCATAGAGTCTCTACCGGTCTTACCTACCATGCCTGTCTCACCACTACCTTTTTACCATGGGAAAACTATTTTTTCTTTGGTTAGATATATTACATTAGGGATGGGAAAGAACACCAGGATCGTTCTCCAGTGCCTGTATATCCAAAGTATCTCGCTTAAACAGAATAATGCTACTTGACTGAGCCATGTATGTATGTACATACATACATGTAGCAGCATCTGATTTACATATGTTTATTTGGATGCATTCTAATTTGCACATTTACGATTAAAAGAACGATACATGCCTGCGCATATCAATAAGATCTCGTCGTGGGTTCTGTTAAAGATAGAAAACGGGCCATATTGCCTAACGGACAGTGATATGAAAAATTTGAAACGACACAGGAAGTGCCTTACCATCTTCTACTCTTGAGCCGAGTTTGAGCAAAATCAATTGACCCGTGACGTCACAGTGGGCAAAAATGGATCAAATTTAGACCCTTTAAAAAATTCCTTGTATCTCGAGAAAACTCGATATTTGGATATCAATATCAATATCTAATCCAAATACCAGTGAAGCCAATAAAAACAAAATATATGTATGTGTTTATTGAGACCTAAGGATTTAAATTTATGCGAAATAACCATGTAAGGTCAAAGAAAAACCAACTGTTCTGTAATTTATGGTCCATGATCACTAAGAAATGCTTGGCCCATTTTTCACTCAGAAGGTTTAAGCAGCCTAAGGACTGTTAGATAAGTTTTGTTTTTTGAGGAGTAACTATTTTATTGTACTATAGACTTTATATTCAAAAGATTTGAAAACTAATTGGGAAAATAATCATAGAAATTTCAAGGGACTGCAAAAGCATTGCACATGTTTCAGCATGCTGTTTTACGATGCTTCTATTATTTAAGCTGCTCCTGAGAACGAACTTTTCTTGGAAACACCTTCAACAAAATAGAGGACACTTGGAACCTGCATTCTGAACAGCGCGCTATTCAGTTTTGGGTTATTTGGTGCAGCTCGAATATTGTTTCATTTCTGTTTAAAATTGTGCAATACATTTATTTCTGTGGCAAAAACTTCTTCACCAATGTGCACTTGCTCCACTCCCGCCAATATGAAACGAGGATACAATCAGCAGCTTCTGGCACCACGATGCAGAGCGGACTATCACCTTCACTCTTTTCTCTCGAAAACCATCCGATATTGGAAAAACCTGCCCTAGGCTACGGTGGAAGCTGTCTCACTCGACTCATTTGTGACTCTTTTGTATAAACATGCAACACCTTCCATCCATGCATTGAGACCCCACCTCTAAATATTTATCTTTTTACATTTTTTTAGATGTATGAATGCATGTATGTATGTATGTATGATGTATGCATGTATGTATACTACGGACACTCGCATTGACAAAATGATCAATTTGATGATTGTGGTCAATACACGGTTGAACTGGAACTAGAACATCACAGCAACACAACACTTACTTACTTATGGCTTTTTATTAGGCGTTCTGTGCATAGCACCTTTGCCCGCCTCTAAAGGAGTGTGTGGGAGAATTTTAGAATTTAGTGTGAGGGCAAGCTACGTTAGTCTGTTAAAGCAATGGGAGTTATTTCAAGTAATGGGTTGCAAGATGTTTTAGCTTGCAAGTGGATCGGTCGTGGCAATGGCATAGCCATGCCAAGGGAGGTCTTTTAATAAGTTTAGACCCGCAGAGTGCGAAGGTTATTTCTGTGGTTGAAGACCTTATAAATTTAGAGTTTAAAATTTAGAATTTGAAATTTAGAATTTGGAATTTAGAATTTGGAATTTAGAATTTAGAATTTTGTGTGTCAGCTATTGATGTCCGCTTGTATACGTTACTCGAAAACCTCCGTTAACTCAATAATTTCGTATTTTAGAAAGTGCGCTAAACACCTGGCCAGGGTGCCGCGAATTTACCCTGCAACCCGGAGGTGAAGTTGCAGCTCCCCTCTTCGGCTGGGCAGCCGCCGCGCAGAGAAAGAAGTGTGAGAGGATAGTTAGATTGTTAGTAAGAGTATAGGTGTGGTTAGTATAGACCTGCAGTGAAAGGTATCACTGCGGTGAAGAAATCTAACCTATCTAACCTAACCTGATTTCAAAGTTAACCTAACATAACCTATCCTTAGCCTACAACGAACCATTTAAAGGTTACAAAACTATTGCTTAAATTTCGCAGTGGATCAGCTATGGTTAGAAAATGGGCAAGTCCTACTTTGGGGTGCACCATGCACCCTCATCATATATACTGGGAGGGGGAGATTTATAGAAACTTCTCTAGCCCAGAGTCCTTTAGGAATGTAAAGACTTTTTCGAGTAGCTCAGGATGGTCGTTCCCGAGCAGAGTTTTTAGGTCTACAGGGATGTTTTGGGTTCGGCAGTAATCTAGCATGGGTTGCCGATGGGTATTGTGCTGGGGACAATCGATGAGAATGTGATAGGGATTCTCCATTGCGTCGCAGGTACCACAGGTACCCGCGTTCCAATAGGCATTTAATTTTGTGTGTCCATTTCTGAGTCTGGTTAGAATAACCTCGCGCCGGCGACTCTTTTGGTTTGAACTGGGCCAGTAGCCGATGTTAGGCTTGATATAGAATAGGTGGGCGCTGTGGTTTGTAGTCCAGTCATTTTGAATTTGCTTCCGGATGGTGTCCTGGAGGAGAGCTTTGCTATCGTCTCCAGACCACGTTAAGGGTGCGATCTCTCTAAGTTCTAGGGACTTTTTTGCCTGCTCATCGGCCTTTTCATTTCCTTGAATTTTGCAGTGGCCCGGGATCCAAAGAAAAGAGACATCAGGGGTATCATCGATACCTTTCTGAATATCTGCTATAACGTGGTGGCTGGGGTTGACTACGTTACTGATGGCCTGCAGGACAGATTTAGAGTCTGAACAGATGACGGCTGAGTTGATATTTTGGGTTCTGATTATGGCTAATGCATTTAGGATGGCAACAGCCTCGGCTGTGAAGATGGAGCAGTTGTCCGGAAGTCTTTTCTGAAGGCAAATATTTTGTCCCCAGATGCCAAGGCCTACTTTTTCGCCTATTTTGGAGCCGTCTGTAAATATAAAGGTCTTGTCCGCGTTACAAGATCGGAACTCTAGGAATTTTTGGGAGACTTCTTCCTCTGAGAAGTCCGTTTTACGGGAAGTGAAAAGAAATTCCACTTTGGGCTCTTTTTCGAGTCCAGAAGCGGGAGAGTGGGGGGTTTGCCTATTGTCGCTGGCAGTGCAAGATTTAGGCTTTCCAGGGTTTTCGCTACTCTGTGCTTAAATGGGGGCCACTTCTGTAGAGTGGCTTTATTTGCTCGTCTGGGATGGGCAAAACATTGTTTTGCCGGGTGATTTTCGGTGGATTGAACCTTGATGTAGTAAGAAATAAGCTGGGCGTCGCGTCTTGTCTGTAGTGGGCACAGCCCGCTATCAGTTAGAAGGCTGGTGATGGGGGATTCTCTGAGCGCGCCTGTGGCTGCCCGGATACTGGCGTTTTGGACTCGCTCTAGCTTTAATTTATTGGTCTTGTTCGTCGAGTCAAAAACGAACGAATTATATTCGAGAATGGACCGAATCAGGGACTTGTAGAGCATAAGCAGGGTCTTTCGATCCCCGCCATACTCTGTGCCGCCGAGCATGCGGAGAATGTTGACTCGCTTTTGACAGCTAGAGACGACTTTGGTGATGTGCTCATTGAAACTCAATCGGGAATCTAGGGTGACGCCCAAGAATTTGAAGCTATTGGTGCATTCAATAGGTTTACCCGAGATTTGGAGCCGTGGGGGGGTCGTGTCTGGAATGCGCTCTGGCAAAGACAACGACTGATGATTTTTCCGCCGAGAGTGATAGACCCATTAAGCTACACCAATTATCGATGTCGTTTAAGCTGTCCTGCAACTGCGTAGTTGCGTGTTGGAATTCTGGTTCGTTATACCGCCTGGTATCGATTGCAGTGGTTTTCCAAATGGCGACATCGTCCGCAAAGAGGGGAGTAATTTATTCCAGGCGGTAGCTTTTTGGCGAAGAGATCATTGATCATTACTAAAAAGAGGGTGGGGGACAGAACGCTACCCTGGGGTGTGCCTTGGTCCTGGGTTGCCAGGTAGGAGAATGTGGTGCCACAACGGACTTTAAATTTTCGGTCCTTGAGGAAGTTTTCGATGAATTTTGCAAGGTGGCCACGAATTCCTAGTTTGCTTAATTTAAACAACAGGGCGTCTTTTTGTACGCGATCGAACGC
Source organism: Lepas anatifera (assembly GCA_034440635.1). Taxonomy (NCBI): domain Eukaryota; kingdom Metazoa; phylum Arthropoda; class Thecostraca; family Lepadidae; genus Lepas; species Lepas anatifera. The sequence goes on from JAOTON010000385.1 coordinate 3,225,476, forward strand.
CGATTTAATGTCTAAGAATGCAGCTATTGTTACTTGCTTTTTGTAAAAGCCATTTTGGACGTCACTGACTAGTTTCACCAAATTGTCAGTGGTGGCTCGCCCGCGCCGGAAGCCTGATTGCATAGCATCAAGCTTCTTTTCGAGGATCTCGTGAAGTCTAACGTTTACCATGCGCTCGACAAGCTTGCTAGCACAGCTAGTAAGCGAAATTGGGCGATAACCTTTTGGGTCTGTTTTTTCTTTGCCAGGTTTTGGAAGGGGAATTATAATACTCTCTCGCCACGATGTGGGGAAAGAGTCGCTAAGAAACATGTTGTTAATGGCCGAAAGCAGGTACTTTAGTGCTGTTTGGCTGAGGTGCCTGAAGAAAGAGTAGTGAATTTCGTCAGGGCCCACTGCAGTGTTTCCACACTTGCTAATGGCGTAATTTAGCTCGGTCATTGTAAATGGTACATTATAATACTCTTGATTACCATAATTGATGAATGTGTGCTTTTTGCACCATTCTGCCTGGTCTTTGGAGCGCTGGCTGTATGAGTTATTAGCTGCGACACTGGCGTAATGATCAGCAAATTTATCCATGACTTCCTTAGGTTGGGTGATGGGTTGGCCAGCTATTTTTAGTTGAGGGAAAGGTCCACGGGGTGGTCGCTTCGCAGAGAAAGCTCTAATGGTATTCCAGATTTGGGTGGTGGGAGTGAAGCGGTTGAATTTGGAGGCAAAGGAGTTGAAACTGTCCTTTTGAACCCGCTTGCACGTGTTTCGAAAGTGTTCTTTTGCTGCCCGAAGTGCGGATCGAGTAGGGCTGTGTGCCCTCCTCTCATATGCCTTGCGGGCTCTAATCATTTGAGCTTTGCAACACAACATACGGGATTTTATTGTCATTTTTAAATCAGTTCTTCCTGTGGAGGTGGAACAGCAATGACCATTGACAGGGCAGCTACCACAGTTGTTATGGGTTTTGGGCGTGTACTGTTGCACACGACAACAGCAGATCAGTTGCACAGATGACGGTGTGATTACCCGCAGGAGGGGATGGGTGCGAGAAGTGGGCCACAGTCGCTAATTTGGGCCCTGGTGATTCCAAGGCACATGCTAACAGGCCGACACTGGCAACTTTTCCCTGTTACGAATGGCTCTGTTGTTGGTGCCGTGCCGTTTGCACCATTTTCTCTCCAGATCAATAAGTGACATTATTGATTTTATACCTTTCGACGTCCTTTAACACGCGCATTGACGGGGGCGGGTACCCGCCCCCCTCGGGTTTTTCGGAGATAGAAGAGAAAAACGGCGGCGCTACGCGCCGCCGTACTTGCCATACCTTTTCCCTCATCATTTTTACAACTTCTGTGAAAATTTTAAGGTTAGGTCATCTCAGCTTAGGTCACCAGTACAGGTCAAGTGACTTATGCTATCCTAAATTTTTTTAGGTTAAGTCGGAGCAGGGTGAACTTATCACATTGAAATTCATATGGCATAATGGGCCCACCAAGTTCTCTAAAATATGTCCCGTTATTTTTTTATATCGATAACCTAAGGTCAGGTACGAGGCATGACCTCTCCATTGGAAATACATGGGAAAAATGGTTTTTACTGAAAAACTCGATGACGGATGGAGATAGAGCGTTTATTTTAGCTGCAATAGACTTGCCTTGCCTTTGCAGTTCTAATGATATGCATTTTATATAATTTGACCTTGATCTGACCTCAGGTCAGGTCAAATCCTTGATTTGACCTAGCAAGGTCAAATTAAATATCATTCGATTCGGCTTGCTGCGATGATTCATATAGTTCAAATAGTTTTTCTCTATCTTTACTTGTTCAGATATAATGGCCGAAAAACTTAATTTACATGTTATCCCTATTACGGCATGTTTTGACCTCTCGTGACCTTAAATGTGATCTGACAAAAAATGGTTAAACTATTTTTGATGGAGATGTGGATGGGCTACCCAACGTCGTTTATTGTTTTTCGCTACCTTCCGTGGTTTTTGAGATCTTAGGGGGGCGGGTACCCGCCCCCTCGTCAAAGCGAAGGTGGCTCAGACCCCCGTCAATGCGCGTATTAAACATAACACCAAGCCCACGTCCCTTATATATATATATATATATATATATATATATATATTTGTATATATATATTGTTTATATTTTTTTATTTATATATATATATATATATATATATATATATATATATATATATTATATATATATATATATATATATATATACGTATAAACTCGTATATCTGACTGCATGATCAATGCAGAAAAATCAGCAAGGTAACTTAAAACACCTGTAAATGGAAGGAAAACATAAATAAATTCCATCTTTTTATATGTTAATCGCCTGTCTAAGTGCAAATATGGTCAGTATTTTAATGTCTTTTAGAGGCTGGGTATCCTGAACCAGTCTCGCAGGATTGTCCTAAAACCACAAAAAACGACATTAGCAGTCAATCGACAAAAGAAGGTAAACGAGTTTTAAACACCCAAATATCCAGCTTTAAGTGAAAAAAATAGAACACACAAAGCGTCTATGGTAAAAAACGCCCAAAACACAACAAATAAGAAATACAATAAAGTTCATATTACCCAGGCTGGTGGAGCTAGAGCCTGTAGAATGCACTTTGGATCTCTACCTTTAATTGCCGTGCCCGCTCTGTACGAATCCTGCGCCCGCGCTCCATTGTATTCGCTTTTGGCAGCGAGTGAGCTCGCGATTGGTAAAGTTGTTGTTCCACGCTCCATTTCCGGTGGCGTGGACGGCCAAATCCAGCGGTGAAGAGGGTCGGCTCAAACGTCCCAATAACAAGGCTGGATCTAACTGTTTCCAGCGGGGCAGCTGCAGCAAACTCGCCTTCCCGTCAGGTCTCACTCTGAAGGATAGCACAGCTTCTAGAAAATCCGGCCGGTTGCTTTTACAATCAAATGAAATTACGGTGATAAGCAATGTACCTTTCCGTCTATAGCTACACCATAAAAATGAGTCCGGAAGACCGTTTAAAAAAAGACTAGGTGGTCTCCTTACCCTGCTATGACAGACAGGAAATTGGCATACATACATCGTGATTTACTACGCAAATTGCTCTGTGTTGCTAACCTCATCCAGTCCAAGTTAGACGAAAATAAGCATGAACGACATGAGAGCCGAGCACCGGAGGCGGCGGCAGACTGGTAATGGAAAAATTACCATTCGGTAGTACGCAAAATCAAGGATAATACCTCCGTTTGAAAAAGTACAAAGGCCAGCAACCTGCTAAAAGAAATCGGGGGCCAAAAATTGGGACGATGCCCGTAGCCACCAAAGAAGAAAAGAAAGCAGGATATAATGCCAGCTTAAGTCCTTCCACATACCCTTTAAACCAGTACATTTTTAAAGGCCTTGAAAATGGCGAAATAATCCGATCTAAAGAGTTTGTACCACTATAGCATAAAACGTATTTCAGCTTTGCACGCAAGAGAGTGTCACTTCGTTGGAGGTGCGAGGGCACCCAAATAAATATACACACACATGCAGACTCCATTTTAAGATGCATCAGATTTCTGTATAAATATTCTTCTCCACCACAGAATAGGTCATCAGAAACACTGGAGACGTCAGCAGTCACTCAGTCGCTTAGCACACAATGAGCGTCTGGTTTGTGCCGAGTTTGTAAAATTTACCATTTTTTAATATCTTGCTCCCACCAAAAATATCGCTGGCTCCCCTAAGACACATTTGAGAAACTATATATAGAATCAATCAAGTATGTGAATGCGTGAAAACCCTCTGGCCGAAATCCATCCATTTATTTCGCACAGTGCCGGAGATTGAAGCGTCAAACAGGCTTTCAGGGTGGCAATATATATGGTAACATTCATATGCGCAGCCCGACAAAGCCTGGTAACGCATGAACGGATTTGGATTGTTAGCCTAAAGCTGAACTGCCAATGAATATCTTACAGTTCTATCTGACTTTTGTCACAGCTTCTATTTATTCCAAGCAGAAGCTTTTCTTTTACACAAGGACAATCAATTACCGCCGGCTGTCTAAGCTGCGACGACAGGGTTCACGAGTCCCAGTTCGAGTACAGCCGGTGCCGGGCTGGTGGCTTCCTCACGACGATCTGACCAGCCAGGCGGTAGCGACCCTGGGGCCACGTGAGGGATGGGCATGTTTTGCATGGTCTATTAACCGCACACCCCGGCCATGATCAGTCATCCTAAACTACCCACCACACTTTTTCTACCTGGACCATGGCAGGTCGCCGAATATTTAGGTCTGAGTGATCGGTCTCGATGCGACTACAGTTCTGTCAACACAGTTCTGTCAATAGCGCGTCACTCTCGCCACAGATCCATATTGGTTGGTGGTCACACATCTGGCACAAGGCCGCCGCGAGGGGCGGGGGTAACATGCCGCCAAACCAGGCCAATTACCCAGCTATCCTAGCAGACGGCAGTCCGTGGCTGCGCCCTGGCGGCTCAGCAAAAAGCCGCCCATATTTAAACTCGATATTGGATAAATGAAATAGAGGCAAAGGTATGAATTGCCATTGTTATCAGGCGGCTTCCTAGGATTCAATCTTAAATGGTTTATATGATGATAGTCCCACCTGTATTCCCATCGATACAAGAGACACCGCGTGACGTGGGCTTCAGAGCGCTAATTTTGAAGTGTTAATGCCATTAGCTTCATGATTTACATAACACAAGGGACGCCAACACTGACTCCAATGCTCCATTGATTGCGGCCACTGGGCTACTGCGAACCCAACAGTCAGCGGTCTACAGCTGAATTGACAGCCTCATCCCGCCGTGGTAGTCAGTATTCGCCGCACACGCTTCCCTTGTCGCTCGAGCGCAACAGATTTCCGACCCTTCTCACACCAGCTGGTCCGCTGTATTTCACGTCCGCGGCAAGGCCACGTCCCACCTGGTTTTACTGGAAGGGTGGCATTGGAAGTGTTCAACTCTGATGATGTTTCTCCTCGTTTTAAATCCGCTTGCGTTTAGACAAAACTAAGAATGAACAACAGCCGTGAATGATCAGAATATCAATTACTTCCCAGTTACAAAAGCATTGCTGTTATCGTCGTTGCTGTCTACACATGTTCTCCTTATGAATGTTAAAAAAGTACCCCGGGTCACCCCACCCAAAGATAAAAAGGGCCTGATAAAGCCAAATTTGGGAAACAAATCAGCAAAGAAAGTTTCAGAATCAAGCATTACAAATCCAATCAGAACATTAGCCCCAGGATGCATCTAGCAGCCTGCCTGTTCTGATCCAGTTGCTAGATGTATCGATTCAGCTGACAGCAGTTAACATTTGACTGAGGTTAAGGCTAACACAGCACGAGTTCTGAGCAGATCGGAGCCACCTTAGTTACAGCAGCCGACGCAGCCACCCAACCATAACGAGCGCTCATTTCAACGTACGTCAAATCAAGCGCGCCGACGTCCGATTATCTCTGTGCTTGAGATGAAAAACGATAACAAGCGCTGCGGAGCTGGACTGCTTTTCAATGTTTAGAGATTTCTACAGCAGGACCACGGATTTTCAAGACTTTAGGGTTCGATACTTTTGGTGTATGGACCGATTGAGAGGAGCAAATGACCCTTCCTCCGCCCTTGAGTTCATTCGGTTACCCTGGATTGTCCCTGAAAAGCCATGACACACATCGGTCAACTAGATTCGACGAAGGACTTCCAACAGCACCACTAAACAACAATGCCACCCACTACATTGATAATGTCTTCTCTAGTAAAACAAATAAAACTCTCTCACACGAGAACAATGCATCAGTTTGAAAAGCACTAGCCAGTGACGACACAATGGTGTTTCTTAGGGCGGAGGTGCGGTTGTTCGCTGACGCGGCGGTGTCAGGACGGAACTGACTTAGAATCGCCCGCGCGACTGCGGCGGTGTTTTTGCTGGTTGCCGGTGTAAAAGTAGTGTCAGTTGAGGTGGCGTTTGTAGACAGATTCGAGAAGAGTCGTGTCAGTAAAGGTGGTTTTTGGGGGTAAGGGGACAAATAGTCGGAGAAACTGCAATCCTATAAGCAAGACAAAGGGACGACTTCTTAAGATATCGTCGTTTTAGAAACTCATTATAAAAGATCACTAACCGAAGGCACAAAACAACCCGCGAAAGCTTTGACGGGCCGGATTGCCCCACTACAGATATTGCTCTAGAATGGAGGTGCAAGCAAGCACCATACCAATATCCAATGATATCGCGGTCTATTCTGTGTAAATTCGGAGTCGGCCCCGGCCTTTACCAGGGTGGGGAAGGAGTTTGAAGTTTAACCCCTATTTTGAACGTAGAACGCAAGGAAGCACGATCCGATCAAGTAAAAGAATATCGAACCGATGCGATAGCACGTCGCATGGTCGCTGTCTGCAACAAGCACTGTTGCTGCACATCGACCGTGGAAGACCCCGCTGCATGATAAAGATGATGCCGTTGGTGGCACTTCATAGAACCAGCTTACTCACACCAATCGCTCACCTCAGAGGACAAGAACGAAATGAGGCTTGCGGTACAGGTGATGAAGGAAAGGAAAAGAATGGAGGGGGAGTTGAGATCAACCGCCCTGCCAGTTTGATTGGTCCCTCTGCAAGTTGAATTAAAGGCAAAGAAGAGGAGAACGAGATCCTCACCAGGGAAAATGTGACACTAATCGAGCCATGGCAGACCGCCACCCTCAGTATTGAGGAGCTCATGACCTACCTCGACCCTAGCCCCAGCTCTGTCGATGCCCAAAACCGAGCAGCGTCAACCGCGGAACGTCGGGGGCTTGCGGTGGTGTAGTGCTAGTGCACGGGGTTTCCACGCTGCTGATCCGGGTTCAAATCCCCATCGGAGATGCTTAATAAGGACTTCCTGATCCCCAATATACACTTCCGACAGAGCAAAAGTGGTCGACGTGATCCGACCTCAGCCGTCTGTGCATCGTTAAGTCCTCAGGCTTCCTCTTTGCAGAATATCGCCGAGATTGGGGAGGAAACTGACCGGCCCACGGGTTATGGCGCTGGCGGAGGAAAGAGGAGGGTCGGACCCCCGCGCTGAGCCCTACATTAAATCGCTCAAAGCACCCAACACTAAAGTCGACTTCAAGGCGCTATTCCAAATCTGCTTGGATTAGAGGTATGCGCAGGAAATCATTTCGAAATGTTTGGCACCTCATTCACCACACGGCGTTCGAAAAGCTAAAGCCATTTTTTTATCAATGGAGCATCGCTGGAAACGTGATCACACCACAAACAGCACCGGATTAAACAGCATGAAACTGCAGATTTTACTGAGAAGAGAAGTAATTACAGAGCGGTGACGCTGCGCCCGACAGGACTGTCCCTACACATGGATACATTTCGCATATGGACGGTTTGAGTCAGGCCGGTCCCACGTCACGCTGATGACGTTTTTGGGGTTTTAGGGCGCTTCAGCTGCCGAGGCAATATAGCACGCTGATGAAGGGCTCATATCTCCGCAATTAGGAGTCGTACAGGATTGAAGCTTGCCTTCATGGGTAGCGGAATCGGTTCCATAATATATACTGATTTTTTTAAAAACAAAACCGCAACTTTGCATACAAAGACTGTATTTCCTTTATGCCTTGCAACACCATCAGAATAATGATTCTGAGACATTTTGAAGCGGGCAAAAAGAAATATTTTTAGCCCCATTGCAGCTGAGCTTTAAGAAAAAGTATGTATTTCCAAAGAGTTGTTATACTGAAGTTGATGGAAACTAGAGCGAAATAATTGTTTATTGAAAAGTTAAAAAGGACAAACTAAATAAACTCCCTGCTTATTATTCTCCTGTCAATATTCTTCTACCCTGTTGCGTGTGACTGGGTGTGAGTCAGAAATCCATTTATCACGGCTGGAATTATGGTACCTACGATTTAAATTAAATGATTGCATTCCATACAAAGACGAAACACAATGATTCCATCCAATAACGTCTCAACCATCATCTCGAAACAGATGCATCGGCTCGGGTATCGACGATACGGCCGCTTTACTGGTATTTAAGGCTGAAACCTGGTTCTGGACAAATTCAAACACAGGTATTGAAGCATCGTACTTCATCGAATATAATGGCACATTACATTCCATTGTGATAAGACTAGCATGAGCTCTATCAGGGCGATCTTTGCAGTAGGTAACTGCATGGTGTAAAGTTAGGCGCGTGGAAGGAGGTTAATCATTAGTGCACCGCTCGAACTGCATGCATGATGCAGTATATGTTTCAGCTTAACCCTACACCGCCTGGGCTCCGATTGAACCACCAGGTGGTTTTTTTGCGAATGATTTCAAGCCGATTTTAATAAGAGGCGCGGCACTTCGCCCACCTGTGGGGCGATCAATTTGACAACTATTGCTAATAGACTGGCCAAAGGTGTAGCCAGGTCAATGAGTCAACAAGAAGTTATTTCTAATACTATTTAAAGCGAAAATGTTCTTCTAAAATGAGGCTGATAAAAAGACAGTGAATCTCAGCTTCTAGAAGAGCTAGACCAAGTTTCTAAACATCCTTGGAAAGTCCATGAAAATAAAAATCTGAATGCTGACATAATTTCTGAAGTCAGGTCCATGACAAGGTCACCAGAGGTCGCCCAAGCCAAAGATTTCAAAATTGTTTGTGCCTTTAACCCTTGAACGAAATAAGATAAAACAGCACATTTGGTACCGTAGTGACGAACAAGATCGCATTGAAAGATTATCATTTAAGGTCAAGGTCACGTTGCATACCATTTGAATCATTGGATCAAGCCGGGTATATTGATGCCTCTGGATGTGTTCTAGATCTAATGCTTTCCGAGTTATACATGATTTCCTAAATGGGTCAAACTGTTGACCTATCATGGTCCTCTGTACGTCACAGGTCAACAGATACTCTTCGCCCTTTACTTTTAAGAAGAAGACAGTACGGTGTCTCCAGCGCCGTTTCTATCTGTTCCGCATCACCTCCGGTTCCCAAGATCGTAATGGGGGTCCAACCGCACCCTCAGGCGGCGGTGGATGGAAACAGGTCCCAGGCGGGGCTGGGGTTAAGATAGTTCACACTTGTGCTAATCTGCACTCCTAAGAGATGTATTTGGGTCACGTTCAGCTCATTCAGGATCGATGGTTAAGCACCTTTGTTCTAGTGCGTTGCGGTCTTTGGTCGCTTTGCCTGAAGGGGTAAAAACTATGGGGTTATTATCCTGCTAATGGAAAAGAAATGTAGCCACAACGAAGCGTGCGTGCACTGAGGCATGCCATTTCCGGGATTGTAGGGCGGGCCTGTGTGTTGACTTGAAACCAGATTCAACAGTGCAAAAATACCGTGATTGTTTTGGGTACAATATTAGATTCTTTCTGAAAGGAAAAGATGAGGCTCGTTTTCCAGCATGAATTGTGTACCTTTCTGCAAAAACATATAGCCCCGGTGAAATCCACAGTAAATTTGAAACAATGGGCAACCGAGACAGGAATAGAGCCCAAAATTATCCTGACGGTTAGATCGGTCTGAATCTTTGAGAGACAGTATGTTTTCAAACAAAATTCCACTGAGATTAATCATGTATCTCATGGTGAAAACATTATAGTACAGCAATCCTCGAAAAGGAAACAAAAAACGCTCAGGACCATCAAAGGTATGCCATCAAATTGTTTATCCGCACCCTTTAGCCTACTGGCAGTCTCATGGCAAACGTTCCACTGAATGAGAGAATGACAAATAGGTACATGCATCGAGATTTAAAAAACACACACCAGGCTTACATTTCTCCAAAATAATACGAATTAATCAGCTGGAATACCACCAGCCACGGTTTTACCTCATCATTCCTTTTCATACCATGGACGATGGCCAGCCGAGACAAACGCAGAGTCCAAAATGATCCATAACGGTTGGATATTGATGTATACACAGAAATGATGGTGGATCAGAAGACATTTAGAATACGCGTGGATTCCATGATATCTACTGCACTGGTCATATATCTGCAGAACACATTCTATGTATATACCCCGCTTATAGATGTTACTTAAGCAGGCAATTATGTTAAAAGGCTTTGCGAACAATATCTGTGCATGAATCATACGGAGGTGAGCTGTAGATAGCGATGGTGCTGTAGGTAATGTTAATGATATGTTAGTAAAACTTTGGTTAGTACGGAAAAATCACCCACTCCACTACCGAAGTCTATTTTAAAACCCATATTAGTTTGCAGTCACATGAAAATGCAAATTTACTCACTAAATGATGACTGGTCGGTTTCAAAATCGTCTGGGAAGCGGGGAGCCTTGGTCAATTTCACAATTCATCCACACTTAAAACGTGAAATAGCATTTCACTCAGAGATGTTAATGCGATTGCAATATTCAGTCCGCTATCTTCATTATTCACCCAGGGCTGCATAATCTATAGACGCAAGACGATAAGCATGCGAGCACCCCTCTGCAGAATATGAACAGGATTGCTGTTTTTTACCGTGGCTCTCATCTTGTTCCCGTGCCGTTGGTATGGCCATTGGCATTTGTCACCAATAAACTATCTCGGAGCCCGCCTTGGTGTTTATATCAATAAAGCAGTTTCTATAGAACAGTTATTTTAAAGCACAGAAAAGGTCGGAAAACTATTACCATGCTTATCGTTTCCTCGTCTTTTCTAGTGACCATATTCCATCCCATATCAGCATCCCGTACATATGTTAACACGAACTCTGGCCAGGCCACCCACCTCCGGACACTATCCGAAGTCGATTCTCCGCGTGGATCGGCTCGGACTTGTTCCCGTCGCAGAAATGACAGGGCGGATCCTGGTTGGGGTACACCAGATCGGAGACGTGCTCCACGGAGAGCTGAGAGGTCGAGCCGAGGGCCACCGCTCTGCGGGCGCTGCGCAGTGCTGCTGCCCGGGCCGCCCTGCTGGCTATGGCAGTCCCTGCGGGACCGTCAAGGGATTGGACGGTCCCGCAGCACACGCAGACGTGCCGAGAGGCCGTGACGACCGCGCGATACTCTGGGACCGGCCACCGCGTCGCTGCCGACCCGAGGTGCCGCCTCCGGCGCACTGGCCGTCCACGCGGCGCCACCGCCTCGGACCGTCCCGCCGCCCGCGTAGTTGGTGACCCGGCCGCCAGGGGCGTTAGTGAAGGGCATTGATTGCGCACAGAAGCTTTGCCACCAGGGACGGTGGAATGCTGACAAAGTGTAAATAGATGGCACTAGTTTACGGATTCACATGACAAACCTCCTACAATGACGTCGGCAGCCTGGAATCGCAACCTCTTTCCACAATATTTTTGTCCAAACTTCACTGGAAGCCAAAGAAGGAAAAACACTGTTACGGACCCAAGATACCCAGTTTCTTGCTTGGCGTACCTACTAGAGTTGGCCAGGGGTCATAACAACCTTAAAACGAGCAGTGGAGGGGTCCCGAAGTGCGCCTCAACTATTTTTTCGAGGTGGCCGGAGAACCTTTCGCCATCGGAAAACTCTACTTGGCCACACTTGAAATAATTTATGAGCGCGTCGACTGGTGACAGAATTTTAAGAATCAGTCAATCATTTTTTTACTTGTATGCTTTCACAGTCATTCCTATAAGTCGAGAACGTCTCAATCGCGCGGTCGTACCAATTCACCTCAGCTGTAGACCGGGTGGAGACGTCATAACGTTAAATAATCAGGTTATACGTCAAGGTCAACCGAAATGAAGGTCAAGGTCAAAGGTCGAAGGTCAAGGTTATTGACCTCTGCATTCAGGTCAGATGACATTATTCAGTTTGAAGTATGTTATGCTATGACTTCAGTCAAGGCTGCTCAAGGCCAAGGTCAAGGTCAAAGGTCAAGGCCAAAGGTCTTTTTCAAGGGCGAAACCTCAATTCCCGCCCAAAGGCTACTATAATGCCAGATGAATTTTACATTATTGTGAATATGTCATGTTACACCATGGGCCACCATAAATAACCATGGGTCATTGACCTCGAATGACTTTGACCTCAAAATTTCAGAGAAAATTGTGTGGTACCCTCCATCATGTGTGGTCCGCTTTTGGTGTATTTCTCTTTTTCACATAATTACGACATTTTCCAATACAGCCCGGCACGGCCAAGATTTGGCTTCTGGGACCTTGAAGATATTGACCTAGGTCGATTAAACTTTGCCATAAGGATCACTATTGCCTCCACGCACCCCAGCGGACGTTTTTCTAGTCCTCTTGGTTTCCGAGATACCATGGGGGTACTTCAGGATCCCTCCACTGCGTGTTGACGCCAGACCTCTCTCCGCTGCGTGTGTTAAAGAAAGGCACAATAGCCATTTTTTAAACAAAGAACAGCAGTAAAGTTCTTTCAGTGGCGCAACCAGGGCCTGGCTTCAGGGAGAGCTGGGCCCTGTGCAGCTTGGTGCCCCCATTCCAATTTTTTAATGAATACATAATTATTTTTAATGAATAATAAATTGTTTCAATATGCTCAGTGAACTTCCCTCAGTATTTCCCTTTTATGGATTAGAGAATGTTTGCTTTCTGTTTATCTTCAAAAATAATTGTGAGATAAGGAAAGCTTGACACGCGCATTGACGGGAGCCTGGGTCACCATCACTTTGACGGGGGTACCCGACCTCCTCTTACATGTCGAGAACCATGCTGGAGAGCGAAAAACGGGAAGCGGCGTCGGATAGCCCATTCAAATCCCTATTGAAAACATTTAAATATTTTTCGCATCAAATATGAGGTCACTAGAGGTCAATGTATGTCACCAGAAGCCATAAGGATAACATGGAAATGAAAATTTGTTCAGTCATTGCATCTGAACTCGTAAAGATAAAGCAAAAAAAATATAAACGAAATTGGAATCCTCGCAGCAAACCGAATCGAAAGATATATAATATGATCTTGCTTGGTCAAATCTAGGATTTTACCTGACCTTGGGTCAGATCAAGGTCAAATTAGGCCACAATGCAAATCATTGAAACTGCAAGGATGAGGCGAATCAGTGTCTTTGAAATATACGCTACACCACCATTCAGTATTAATCGGAATGACATGATAAGTGTTGTATGCGCAGTTATTCAGTTTATTATCATGTTTGTAACACGTGGAAACACCACGGAGCGTATTCACACCGGGTGCTGGACCACAGACATGTTTAATATCCAGCACATAATGACATGTTTTGTTGAGTATTTTCAGATAATGATGAGGTGAGAGTGCTTTAAGATGTGAGCATGATATTTTGCACGTTAAACCTTTTTTAGAGGTGAGGTCACTTTACCTACAATGGTGACCTGAACTGAAATGACCTCGGCTTAAAACTTTGACAAAGGTTTGACTAAAAAGGTCAAAAACTTTAACAAAGGTTTGGCCCAAACGAAAGTGAAAAACTCCGATATTTTTTTAATCATAAAAAGTATACCCAGTACGACGGCACTACGTAGTGCCATTTCTATGCCATCTGCGAAAAATCCGGGGGGGGTGTCGGATACCCGCCCTTCCCGTCGAAGCGCATGCTAAGAACATATCAAGAAAGGAAGGAGGGAAACCTCACCGCTCAGAATGGACGGGACCAGCTGAGGAAAGAGTACTTGCTGGTGTTTAGAACTAGCAGAGCTGCCAGCTCTGGCAGCTCTCGCCACCCACCACCTGCACCCGCCAATTGTTCAACTACCTCTTTCAGTTTTATGCAAGTATGGTTATTTATGATTAATTAAACGTGCGAGGGGGTGTCTTTTAGGTTGATATAAATCTAGCTTGGTCCCAGGTGGCTGAAATAGCAGCGAAGCGATTGAGGAAATTTGCAACATTTTCTCGGTGGTGTCTTTTCGCTGACAGAATCGCGGTTATAAAACTTTAGAACGCGTTGAAATAAGCGTTCTGCTGCTGGCGTCAGTAATATTTTTACGAAACGCCCGTTCTTCTCTCCGTTGGAGGGCGACAGCCCGATTAAAATTTGAACCCCACCAGGGAAGTCCTGTAAACGCAATAGGACGATGGGTCTTTGGGATATGGTGATTTGCGCTGTCAATATGGTGATTGGTTTAGGTCAAGAATACGTGCCCAGGGCTCGTATTTTTAGGTAGGTAATCTATTATTGATTTACGCTTTCGATTCAATTGGTTAAGAATGCCGTCAAGTCAGAACTATCCACTCCGGGCTGAATTTCTTTATTGAACGCACCACAATTCGCGCGTTTAAGATTTCATTTTGGAATAGATTTAGCCATTTTGTCCAGCAGTTTCAATATGGATATTGCTATGGATGGTAATATGGGCACTGGAATGTTTATCAGCCTGAACATGCCATGAGAAATGCGGGGCTAAGCGAGTTGATAAGATCGATAGATCGATGGCTGACGGCTGCTAGCTCTTATTGTTTGGGAGATAAGTGGGTGTTTTATCATTTAAATATATGAGGTAGGGAACAATTCAAATGTTGCGCCTCCTGCCGCTTGCTTTACCAGTTTCCACAAGCCAGTTGCAATCTTCAAATCTTCAAAAGCCCAAACATATATGCGTCTGTCAATCCCAGACACATCCTCAGCGAGCATCGGTTTCGTGGGCCCACAAATATCGGTCTCAGGAGGCCTCGAGCGTTGCTCTCGGGGGTCCCTAAGCTTGGTCTCGAGTAGCAGTCTGGGGAACCCTCCGATAGCTATGCTTGGGACCGATATTCATCGGGGGCCCCGAAACCAAGCTCGATAGTCGTCTGAGCGTAACGCTCGGACTGACCTTGTTCACTACCTTCAAGATCAGAGGCAGGATTAAGCTCGGCAATTGAAACGAGAGACCGACGAAGCTACTCACGCTGAATGCGAGCGCCACCTAGCTGAAGGATCTGGTTGACTAGATGGGAGCCCAGGGGCCAGTGCTGACCTACAGCCTGACCGAGGAGAAGATCGTGTGTGCAGAGGTTTTAGGGCGTTTCAGCTGCCGGGGCTATATAGCCCCAGGGGATCATGAGGTTCACGGAGAAGCTCATGAGGACAGAGGAAATAGACCTTGATTTGGGCCGTGAGGTCACGTAGTAAAACTTAAGAAGTTTGAGCTAAGTATGTAAGCTTCCACGCCAGGAGACAGAAGCGTAAGTTGGCAGGCGCGGCACAGTAGTGGGATCAGCCTCAGCCGCGGATCATAATTGCTATTGGCGTCGGAACAGGAGGGGCACCGGGGCTCCGTGTCCTCCCCTGTTGGACTGACCAGGGGGCACGGCCAATGAGGTGCCCCCTCTAAATTGGCGAATATTTAAGTGGCAGCGCCTTGTCAATGTTTCAGAAGGAAACTTTGACTTTGAAATATTACTCATAGAACCACAGAGCCTGAGAGCAGACCCACTCTGTTGGTCTTAGTCTGATGTTTGTTGATCTGAGATATAGAGAGTATGCTTTACGCTTGTAACCTTTCCCATGACCTGAAGTGGACCGGAATGTGGGCCCCAGAAATGGTGGACGTGAAAGAAATTCCATCGTTTGCATCGTTAAGGTCTCCGAGAATATCTCCGCTTTAGTAGGCAGCTTTGCCCGGTGTAAAAAATATCCGAGGCAATAGCTTTAAAGTCTTTCCATGGGATGTTTCCATAAGACGTCACATAGACTCAATCTAGAGTTTTTTTCTATGACGGAAGATTTAACGATGTTTCCTAGGTCATTCAAAAAAACTTTTCCCAAGACAAATCGATAGTGCATTCTATGTTTAGGTGAAATATTTATTGAGGTCCATCGAAATCGAGGTCTATACGTTACCAGTAATATGGAGCGTTTCTTTTTGTACTTAAAACGCACAAACCCATACAAGATACAATCAATTTTACTGATTAAGGTATCATTGTAATCCTCTCGTCGATATAAGTGATATAATTATTTGCATACACGGCATCTCCACTATTCATGTGGCTATTCTGACGCCGGTTTAATGAAGATGAGGGACATAAATGACAACTTAAGCAAAAACACACTGTAGGATAAGGATAAGGATAGGATGGTTGATGGGAAGGACAAGGATTACCCACGGGGGGTCGCCACAGGCGCCGCGCTCAACCCATGGAGTGAGGTAGTGGGATTTGATGAAGGGATCCGGTAAAAAAACATGAAAACAACAAACAGGCGTGACGATGACGGTGATGATGAATAATTCTCTTCTTTTCGGTGGTCTCTTTCTTCTTTTTGTTTGGTTCTTCGTTTTCTTTCTCGGTTTTTTTTGAAGTGTTCATCTTCGTTTGCGTTTAGATGAATAGGATTAAAAGTTCTTCTAATATGTGGGAGTATTTCATCCTTGCTTGAAGTCCAGCACCTATGGTGTGAATGACTTGTTACTGAATGGCTGTGCAATTATTACGTGTCAAATTATTTAGAATATTATTCGACGCCGTTATATATTTTAGAGGCGGAAGATATCTCGATGGAGGAGCTCTTTAAAGACGTCACGTTTGTTTCGAGGCGAAAATATGCCGGCTTAAGCTCATTTGCTTGTGAAACTCTAATCGAAATCACCTACTTCACTAGCTCTTCAAACGATCTTCTGCAAGGCACCGTGAAATTATTCACTGTATTTGAAGAATTGCATACTTGAACCCAGGATATGATGAATTAATCAATAGCCCAGCACCTGAAGTAGAGATTGCACAACAAGAAAACCGCAAATAATACTTTTGCCATAAATTCGTTAAGATTAACGCGGAGCCGTGGAAAACGTGGCCGAAGCGTAGCTGCAGTCACGACTGTTAAGTTGAATGATAGGTATATGCTTTTACTATTCTAGGTCAAATTCAAAGGTTGGAATGACCTCTGGTCACCGAATTAAGCTGAAGTGACCAAGCAAGGTCACTGTGCATACATCGACTCGCACCGATGATAAAACTCAATCACCCTTAAAACGGAGGTTCTATTTTCCTATAGGTTTATAATGGGAGGTTATGGGCCACAGCTGCTGATCACCGATCAGGGGCCAAAAAAGTGTTCAGGTTGTCACCACTAAAAATGCCAAACCATAAATGTGTCAACAGCCCAGGCTGCAAAATGTGGCACGTTTTGAGTTATTAGGATACCAAGGGATACTCCTGGGCCATCTTAGTTGTTGACAAACATTGCGAGTTTAAATTGCATGTGCAAATTTTGGCTATTTGTTCCGTTATTCGTCTGGAGCAAACATATCAGCTAATTTTTGTCACCTTGTCCACCTTGGGCTGTTACCATTTCGAATTCCAAAATGGTCAGTTTTTCGACCCCTGTCACCGACAGCAAACAGAACTACTTTACCACATATTCAGGTACTTAGAAGCCTTAGTATGTGATATCAATCTTAGATCCACAGATTGATCAACGCGCACTGGTGCCAATTTAAACATTTTTGAAGGTGAAATCAGTTGATCTAGCTTGTTGACCCGACCTGGCATGATCTTGACTGGAAATTCACCGGAAGGATGCGAAAAGAACCAAAAACGTCATATAAGGTACACTGGCACCAATCGCTGCCGTTTTCCGGCCGCCTTCGGCAAACCACAGGAGAAAGTGAGTTGAAAAATGCCGCCCACACGGATTAAGACTTAGGCCCCAGTACCGAAAACTTCTGGCACTTTACACGCGTTGGCCAGTCCATGTGGACTTAAGCCTTTGTGGCCTGACATACACTCTTGATGCGAAGGGAGGGAAGCACTTCTACGGACTTATATTGGACGGTTGTCCTCTTCTTGTGTTACCCCGAATTCAGCAGCATGTACTGATCCTCCCCCTGAGGTAAATACCTTCCCCGCTGATGGATCCACCCTCCCCAACATTCTCGAGTAAATCCTGGCTACTCTCTCGCTGAATCCCGTGGCCCTGCTAGTGACGACGACCCTTGCCCCAGCCCGATAACTTGAAACCTGTTCCTGAACTTTCACCTTACCCGGCCAAATTTTGCAGACAATGTCTGATCATTTTCAACGTCACCTCTAGAAACCCATATGGTAACAAGCTCATGGTAGAGGGGGATGATAATAGGCCAAAGTCGAAATTTCGAACAAAGCACTTGGGAAAGAATTGAGTGGACACTTTTAGGCCACTTGACATTGTGGAAAGATTTATTCCTAAAAATAAACACCAAAGCCATGTTTAGCCTGTCAGCACAGTTTTATCGGCACCAATCAGTGGGCCGCGTTGCGCCCACGTCACAGGACTGTAGCCTCTCCCCGGGAACTAGTTCTAGAGATTTTACGGGCTGACGGCCTGCTGTTGTGCTGCTGGGAAAACAACAAGTGCACGAAGTGGCAGCCTACTATTTTTTAATGGCATAAAGCTTTAAATTTCCTTTGCTTAGCACGAACTAGAGGTGATTATGGCGCTGATATTTCTTTTCTGGAGGAGAGGTTAGAGGGCCTGCTGACAAAACTGTGCTGACAGGCTAAACAGGGCTCAAGCAAGAATTACAAAGAACACATTTTTCGCAGCATAATCCCTCACTACCTGGTGAGTCCGATTAGGCTCCCCCTCTGTATTTCGCACACAAATACAACCCTATTTAAATAAGGGGCGCAGCGCTTTCCACACTCTTAGAAGGATCAATTTGACGGCTTCTGACCAAAATGTGACATCAGGTCAGGTCAGGTCAGTGAGTTGAAAGGATGAAAAAGAAGCTACTGTTCGCGATGAAGAGCTCCACCACTCTACCAGCATCGATCCACTTATCAGCATCAAGATCACTCTTCCCAACAACAGGGGGCGATAAAATACTGCCAGGGATTTCGCCCAGTTACTGATGGCCTTCTGGGTAAAACGAGTCCACGGCTGTCTACTACAGCCTGTTCAGGTCCTCTCTCTAGAGGCTCACGCCAGAGAGCGACTAAACCATCAACTGGGTTAACGTTGAAATATAACATGACATGCTGATGAAAGTGTGTTTTAGTCATTCTGGCGAATAATTTTTTTCGGCAAAATAAATAGATTCAAAAAAGCTTAACACCCAAAAGGCTGACTACGGGTCCAAGTGAATGGAGCAAAACTACTACCTTTGCATCTAATCATCATACCTCTTCTTGGAGTCTAGTTTGAAACAACTCCATAGAGCCATAATGTTATAGTACATCAGGATGGGTCAAATGAAACAGAAACACATTTGGACCATCTCTTAAGACTTGGGGACAATCAAATCACGGAAAAAGCCCATAACGGCAATAGGTTTGTCTTGATCCAAGAATTCGAACAATACGCGGCATGACCTTGTAAGGCCACATTGTAATCTTGACTTGACGTTGGCCTAGGGTCGAGGTCAAATACTGACGATTTAATGCCTTCTTCCCAATAGTTAAAATCATGACTATGATCCTTACTATAATACAAAATGTTGGGTTTCATCCTATCCTTCTCATAAGGTAAAGAATAAAAACTAAAAAACTGTGACCTTTGATGACCTCTAGTAACCTCGCTGTTGACTTGTTGACTTTTAAGAGCTTTCCAGTATGGCTAGAAAATGTGACCTTTGATGACCTCTAGTAACCTCGCTGTTGACTTGTTGACTTTTTAAGAGCTTTCCAATTATGGCTAGAAAATTGACCCAGCTCTTCTAGAAAACCAAGATACAATTTGGTTTCGTCGTCACCATCCTTGTAGCAGAAGAAGCTTCCCTTACATAAGTTGTTAGATGACGTCATAACTGGCTGACCTGACCTGATGTCACATTTGGGCCAGAAGCCGTCAAATTGATTCTTCTAAGGGTGTGGAAAGCGATGCACTTCTTATTTAAGTTCTCTTGAATTTTCTTGAAAAAACGGGAAGCCTAGTCGGACTCACAAGGCGGTGAAGGATTATGGTGCGAAAACAGTATTCTTGTAATTCTTGCTTGGTAGGTTTTTTGGGAGGAGTAAATAGGTTTTAACATGTCAAGTGGTCTAAAACTGTCTCCTGAATGCTTTCCCCTGTGCTTTGTTCGAAATTCCGATTTTAAGCATATTATCAACCCCTTTACTTATGGCATGGCAGCAACCAGGATCCTCCTCGGCCACCACATTTTGGTTTTGACCCGGCCTGCAGTGAAAAGAGAAACATTTCTATTTTGACACGGCCCAGGAAGATAATTACTTTGTTTTAACCCACCCAGCGGTCAGAGAGGCCCTTTGTTTTGACCCGTGCCGCCATGAGAAGTCTAATTTTGACACGGACCGCCGCCAGAGGAAAAGTTTTTGTTTCGACCCGGCACGCGGTGAGAGGTGAGAAAGTTTTGCGTAGACCCGGTCCGTGGAGAGAACTGTTTTTGTTTTGACCCAGCCCGTGGTCAGAGAAGAATAGTTTCTTTGCCCGACATGCGGTGAGAAGAGTTTTTGTTTTGATCCGGCCCGCCGTGAAAAAAAAGTTGTTACTTTGACCCGGCCCCCTGTGAGACAAGTTTTTGTTTTGACCTGGACCCCTGTGAAAAGAGTTTTTGTTTTGACTCGGTCGGCGGTGAAAAGAGAAGAGATTTTCCCGGCCCGCGGTGATTAAAGTTTTTGTTTTGATTCGGCTCGCGGTCTGATTTTTTAACGCTCCCTGCGGTAAGAAGAGAACAGTTGTTTGTTTTTAGCCGGTCTGCGGTGAAACTTTTTTTAATTTGGATCCGACTTGCAGTCAGAGGAGATAATTTTCGTTTTGACTCGGCCCGCGGTGAAAATGGTTTTTCTTTTGAACCGGCCCATGGTCAGAGGAGTAGGGGTTCATTGACCTGGCACGATGTCAAATGAGTTTTTTTACCCGGTCCGCGCTCAGAGAAGAAGGGCTTTGTTTTGACGCGGCCCGCGGTCAGAGGAGAGCTTTTATTCTGCCCCAGCCCACTGTAAAAAGAGTTCTGTTTTGAGCCCGCGGTAAGAACAGTTTTTGTTCTAACCCGGCCCGCGGTGAGTTTCACTATAACCCGGCCCGCGGTGAGTTTCGCTTTAACCCGGCGCGCGGTGAGATTTCGTTTTAACCCGGCCCGCGGTGAGATTTGTTTTAACCCGGCCGGCGGTGAGATTTGTTTTAACCCGGCCCGCGGTGAGTTTCGCTATAACCCGGCGCGCGGTGAGTTTCACTTTAACCCGGCCCGCGGTGAGTTTCACTATAACCCGGCCCGCAGTGAGAGGAGAGCGGTGCCCACAGCCACCACGTGATACATGGTTTTCCGGTGGATGCACCGCGCCGGAGCACATTCCACAGCGGGACATCGATCCGTCTACACCCCCGGAGCTCGTGTACAGACACGGGTGTGTGTGTGGTCGCGAGTCCTGTCACCGGCAGAACTCGTGCCAATGCGAGTCACCCAGCCCCAACATGCTAGATCCAGTACGAGCCCGAGGTGGGATCTAACAGATGCTGCAGGATACCTCCATTGTAGAGCAGTCGAGTCCTTTCACTCACGCGCAGTCAGGAGGTGACAATTCCCAAAACTGGGGTGGGCGGACGTTGGCACTTTAAACTGGGGTCTTTTAATACATGAAATGTATTTGAATATGTAAAAATGTAGCTTGCATTCTTTATACGCAAAAACGCCGCCTAACTGATAACTTTTAAGATATGTCTTGGACTGAATTAGCTGTTTAAGGCGTGGCGAAAATCCATTTCCAGTGCCTATTCCGTTCCACTCAATGTTTCCTGTATTGAATTTCGCACACCGTATAGTTAAAAACGGACTGAGGCCCCAATTCAAGCTATGCAGTAATTAATTTTTTGACAACAATTTGATTGAGCTAAACGCTAAGCCCTCTCACTCAGTGAAAATGTCATGCAAGTGAGTGAGCCATCCTTAAAGTGCCGGGCTTTTTAATTTTGACGCCTCAGATGTCGTTGAGCTCCGAAGTGTCAGCCTGGAGCCGTCGGCTACAAAGCCGGGCGAAACGTGACGACTTGTAGACTTGCCATATGATATGCATTTGATACCGCTCTATTTATAATACTTTTCCCCATGGTATTGTCAGAAAAATACTCCGAACCGATTTTTTGCGATAGATAACTATTTACTTCAATATAAAGTAGAAAATAGTGGCTAAGTACGATAACAATATATATATTTCGAGATGGCCTCTTGGACTAGTTACCTTTTATTTGCAGTGCTACTATCTGCCATGGCAGTTACCAAAAAGAATCGAAACCACGTAGTTATATATATATATATATATATACACAAAGCCCCCCCCCCACACACACACACACACACACACACACACACACACACACACACACACACACACACACACACACACACACACACACACACACACACACACACACACACACACACACACACACACACACACACACACACACACACACACACACACACACACACACACACACACACACACACACACACACACACACACACACACACACACACACACACACACACACACACACACACACACACACACACACACACACACACACACACACACACACATATATATATATATATATATATATATATATATATATATTTGAAAAATATTAGTATATTTAATTGACATTGGAAAGTCTTAAGTGATGCTATTTTGGTATTCAGTGGTTATATCGAGGACTCAGTTCTTCCATCCTGGTTCTGCCATGGCAGTTACCGAAAAAGTCCAACCTACCTAGCTATGTATTTTTGGGTAAATTTATGAGTATACTGACTGACTTACACAATTCTAAAATGCTGCAATATTGATTATTCAACGATTATATTGGAAAATCGGGTCCCAAAGTTCGGCGTTTGGGCAGCTGAAAAACTATGCATGTGCTGGTCCATACTTTAAATCCGGCAACAATTTTGTATAGTGGCTGTATTGTTTTCGAGATTATTGACTTTTTCTGTAAAAAATGACCGATGTTGATTTGCGTGCCATCTTTACCTTTGGATCTGACTTTCCGAAGAAAAATTGAGATGGGAAGCGACATTTCGAGGGGGCACCATAGACCTTTCAGGGGGGTGCCATGATCATTTTAGGGAGAGCCACAGGCCGATCTGTGAGAGGGGGCGAGTGCACGCCTTGCCCCTGGATCCACCAATGAGACCAAGTCTAATTTCGCACAGACTTAAGTTTTCCCAACTATGGAAGGTTAGAGTGGGACGGCTATGCGCTTATGAACCCCCACCCCAGCTGGCGTTCAACCCACCTTCACCCCTGTGGGCCTTCGACCCACCTTCAACCCGGTGGGCCTTCAATCCACCTTCAACCCGGTGGGCGTTCGATTCACATCAAGTGGGCCAAAATCCGCCTTCACGCTAGAGGGGAGAGTGGGTCAGGCACGGAGCACTGCATTAACCTCGGCTCTTATGCGATATGAACAACGCGAATATCCGATGATAAATCATTCTGAAGCTATATCAATCAATTACTAGCTCAGGTCAATATTGAGGTCATAACAGGTCAAACACGGGTTGGGGACAACTTTTTGGCTCTAGCTTCATATCAGGTTAGGTTATTACACATTTTCTAGCATCGCGAGATAACTTTCGGTACGCAAAGCAATTTCATCATACAGGCCAACATGTAAAAACCGTCTGGCCCAAGGTCCGATCAAGGCTACTTTTTGACCTAATATTGTCGTTATGGATAACAGCCGACTGCTAATGACAATGAAATCACAACTGATACAAAAATAATAGCTCCATCACATTTCTAGCGAGGTGCAAATCTATTAACCCCAGACTGAAATGCTGCTTAAGTAACTCCAGAACTCTCACTGGCCACAGGTCAAAACTTAGAGACTTTCAACCTAACCTTCCAGAGTGACCTACGATACCACGATTTTGAGGAGTCATTCTCTGCTTTATCTACAAAATTTGAGCTATTTTTCGGTGATTTTCCATTTTCCCATGCATTCCAACGTATAGGTCAAGACCCGTACCTAAGGGATGGGTGGCTTAGTGGGTAGCCTCATGTCTCCTAAAAGTCAATCTGATCCCCCAAATCCCTCCCAACAGGGTCAGGGTTGGTGACGCCCAGTGGCGGATCTAGCCGGTTGGTTTGGGAGGGGCAAACCAAAGTCGAAAAGCAAAAAAAAACGTCGCGCAGTGAAAATTGCGCTACAATATGCCTTTTCGGTAGGATTTTGGGAACTGGAGACGAAAAGCAAAAAAAAACGTCACGGGGTGAAAATATCGGCTCAACATACATTTTTTCCAATCCAAGCCCCAATATTTACACTGAACTTCTCTAATTCTGTTTGAAGTTGAGAGTTGAAGCACCAAAATTTTGCTTACAAGCTAAAAAGGAGTCGGGGGAAAAAGGAGGTCGATCGCTTTGGGGGGCAAAAACATAGTTTTGCCCCGAGCTTTTCCGTTTGGGGGGCAATTGCCTTTTGCCCCTGGATCCGCCACTGGTGACGCCGTATAACCTTGACGACCTCACCCTTCTGGTTATCATCCTCATAGCGACGGCATTGGAAGAGCCACTGTGATTAAGTCGAAATGCTCGATAAATGTTCGGCAGTTGGTGAGTCGTTAAGCCCCCATAATTATAAGACCCTTACCTAACCCTAGGTCGTTGATATGAAAATTCCCGTACCTCTTATTATGACACTAGTGGGCCTATCACGAGATTCCAATCTTATATCAATAGATTAAACATTTCCCCACTGGAATCACTTGAAGCATTTTTGAATGTAAGGTGACCTGACCTGGCTTGATCACCCGACCCGAGATGACTCAGATCTGAAATTTTGGCTAAGGTTGTGCAAATAATTCAGAATAGGTGTGCTAAGCACGGTGGCGTTCTGCGCTGACGTTTCCTTCGCTCAAGTAGACAGCCTGTGTTGAGGTGATACTACCGAGAAATCATTCCCAGGAGTGGCATACAGTGAGGGATGATTGGCTCAGTGATAGGGCGCCTGCCTCAGAACAGATTATGGGTTCAAAGCTCGGCGGGCCCTCTGAAGAAGTACGGTCTAACCCTCAAGAACCCTCCAATGTGGGTGGAGTCGGCTACACCGCGGGAACTCAGCAGCTGGTGCGTCCTTAACACCAACAATCATCACTGGACGACAATGCTGCCTGCGGAAAAACTAACTGTACTCCAAACATCGTCTCAAAAATGAAGTGCAGAGCTACAGAACTGTTCGAAATGTGTCCCGAATTTCAGGGCCTGCCTGATTGATTTTTTATTCGGACTCAGAAAATGGACCTTCTCGGTTTCTGGTTGGGACAGTCACCGGCTGGCATGTCCACAGGTACCGGCCGCCACATAAATTCAAGTTTGGTTGAAGTTTGGCTGCCCCCCCCCTATATTCTGGAGATTCATACGACTATGGGTAGGTAGAATCACGTTCGCCGCCACCAGCGCTGAGGACTTTTGCCCTCTTAAAGAATATTTCTACGCCTATGCCTAAATTTCCAGGCTCTCTGGAAATAGGTATCTACATGACCAGGAAATAGACTTTCAATAATATTATTGCAAATGGCGGATTCCGAGGGGGCAAAATACACATTCCCTCCCAACCACTAGATTTGGTTTATTTTCTTCTTACATCATATTTTTCCACAATTTTGGATCCCTTGACCTCCTCCAAACCATCCACTTACCTATCGGGGGAGCTTAGTTGGGCGATGAGAGCTCCTTGATGAGAGCTCCTCGCTGCGATATACCTTAAGGCTTTGCTTTTTCAAACATCGAGACAAAATTAACCTGTGTTCATATCTGCAATCAAACTCGATAAATGTATATCCAGTATGTCCACTTACCTCCAGACTTTGGTCTTTGCAGGCTTTCGCCCATGCGCGCAATGACTATTATTGACAGATCAGCACTTGGCGAAAGATGACGTTTGACTGACCGCAAGGACGCAGCGCGTGGTAAATTAAGCACCAATTAGTGCTAAAAGTTCCCGCCAAAATCATTTAAGATGCTCAGACATAGCACTTTAAGACTATTCAAGCCGGAAATACAGCGCGCGCGCACTCGCTTGCGCGCGTTTTTTCAGGGGAATAGGAAAGATGCTAGAAAAACATACCTTCGCTTCGGGGTGACCAGGTGCTGAAAAGCAGCAACACGCCAGCACATAATTAAATCAGAGAAGCTAATTTGTAAAAAGAAAGCCGCGGATGTTACATTCAAGCACCATCTGGCTCTTTAGCTCCCATTTATGCTGCTAAGTGCATGCTATAGCACGCATTTAGCATATGGTGGTGCTCAACTTTTTTACAGTGTAACATCAAAACCACCCTCCTCACAAGAAAAGTGCTTGACGTCCCCAAAAAACCCTCGCGCAGTCTTGGACCATATTCCACGATTTCACATCACATCACATCACATCACATCACACCGCGTGATCGGCAGACAGGTGACCGCCGCACCGACATCATTGCATATCGACCCGTGCTTAACGCCTCTCTATCCGGCCGTATAAATAGCAGCTCATCTGGCCGGCCCCGACAGCGAGTTCACCGGTGTAACCCCTCCTCCCTCCGGCAGTGATGGATGTGCGCATCGGCCAATCGCCCGAGGCGCCGCCTCAGGGTAAGTGGCCGCGCTCGGTCTACGTCTCATCGTAGATCGAGAAGGATGGGCCTGCTCTAGCGCTGCTCTTGGCAAAAACCACACAGCTTATGTGAATCTTTAATTTTTTGATGAGCGAATTCTTTTTCAATTTTGTCTTGCTGCAAGGTATTTTCTTATAGCTTTGCCGCATACTCGAAGAAACTTTCAGGACCGCCGATAGGTGTTTTTGCTCGAAAAAGACCACGGGGTTAGCGAGACGGAAATTGCTCATCTGGGTGTTTGTTAACAGGGTTTAATTTTATCAACCACACGGCTTCTGAGTGGAATCAGTGCCACTACCGCCCTGCCCACATATTGCCATTTTTCTAGCACGAGCGAAAGTTTTTATTCCCAGGCTAATAGAGCAGGTCAACCAGTGAGCAGGTAGTCAAGGCAGGGGGCACTTCATGACCCTCTTCCACTGCGCATGTTAAGAGCAAAGAAAAACACGTTCACAGTTATCCGTCTGATTACGAAGATTCAAGCGATGCAAGTTGGTTCTTTATTGCTGTTTTCGGGCGTTACCATGGCAACATGAGCAATCAAAATCGAAACCAGCTCTGTTCAGGACCGACTGTCAGGAGCTGTTAGTGTTGAAGCTGTTATTATTTTGACACACACGAGACAAAAATTGAAATAAAGTGCTCTCCACTGAAGCTTCACCAAAAGCGCATGACGGTTTCAATGATGAAAATGTGTTCAGTTTCCATTGAACCACATAACCGTTGCTGATCCGGCTCTTGAATTGGTTTTTAAAGCTTCGAAAGGGTGTCATTTCTTCGATGCGCTGCATAGCAGCCCTTTTGCCCGTCCAGCCGTGATGACGTGACTCATCACGGCTTCAACTTCAACGTGACAGCTTCAACGGGGCCTGACTATACTGTTGGTAATAGTATTACTTTGAAGAATATCTTATATTGAGACGGCATGGGTCAATGACCTTGAATGACCTCGAACCAAAAAACTCAGAGAATACTGCAGAGAACATTTTCTCTATTCTCTTAGTCCGTTCTTTTTTAACATTTGGTATCGTACACGTTTATTTTTTATCCACTGGACTTACTACAAAACTACAAAAGTTTACAGTCGCATTCACCTGAAACTGTACATTGTCTGCAAACAGGTGACACACACAAGCCAAAAGTGATTCCATCCTATCGTGAGGTCATGTTTTGCACAAATTGGCAATTGAGGCAGGGGGCGAAGTAATGTATTGGCTGACGAGGGATGCAGTCGTGTAAGTTAGCGTTTGGTCAGAGAAAAACCTCGGCAGGCAACACGAGAGCTCGAGGCCCTGACCGGCAGGGCCAACGTTATCACCTGGCGAGCCCGGGAAAACCGCGGCGGAGTATATTCGAGACTTCTTTCCACCTAACCGCGGCATTTCCCAAAATACTCTCAGAATGGCTGAGATTTGACCTTTCTGACCTCAGTAATATTGACCTTGGTAAAAATCTTCTTTCGAATGTAGCTATAGTCTCATACTATCGATAGCACTTACACAGAATGCATCTTTGTATAGTCTTAAATATACCCCACAGGAACGGTTTCATACTATCTTAGTTTCGTAGATCTCAAGGGGAAGGGACGAATAGGCCCCTGCTGATTCTGGCTCTTCACACGGTGACATAACACAGTTAAGACTTTTATGCCATAATTGATCCGTTGTAGACCTTTTGGAGACCTCTTGTGACCTTTAACAATCATTTTGTCCTTGGTTAATCTCCGCTGACCTCTTTGAGGGCTTACATATTGTATCATACATATTGTACATATTGTATCCAGCATTTCAACATTAAACAAACAATCTTAAGTAACAAAACAATTATTGGTTACGTTGTAGTAATGAATTAGAATTTAGAGTCCAAAATCATCTAACAGAAGAAAAACTATGCCTACACTTTGACAGAGCTGTCAAAAGTTTTTTCTTCTAGAGCTCTCTAGCTTTCAGTCATCAGTGGCAATTACCATACGCAGTGAAAAGAGGGAGGGAGTTGTGGGGGCCAGGCTCACAACTTCTCGTAGAAAAATTTCGCGATTTTATTCAATTCGGAAAACAGTTGGAAAGTTTTGTAACTAGTTTGTGCGAAAGGTAGCAGGAAGTTCGAGTCCGCAGAGTTTTTGTTTCTAGGGGGACATTTTTTGTTGGCAGAATCTTGAGAATTGACTGCCTCCCGCTCACTTCTTAGACGGTGGTAACGCGTATGCATTTGAACCATCTCACATGTCATCTAAAGAGGTCACCCATAGCTGTATGATAGCATCAAAGTGCAGAGGTATTTTTATTGCTCTGATGACCATATCATCGTTGCATTGTATGTACTAATTTACCTGACATTCAGGTCAATAGCATAGCAGCCAGAGTGGTACAATGGGCTGTTCAGGGTAACAATCAGGTATCTGACCTGCCACCGAACAAAAAAATGCCAGATCGTCCATGGCCATAAACAGTGGTATTAGTCGTGAACTCTGGTGACGAACAGTACTCTGATTTTCCCGCGAGGTCACAACATCCCTCCCTCCCCTAAGGGCGAAGGGGTGGAGAATTCGGGATAAATGTGAGAGGACATGGCATGACATGACATGCGAGGGGACAGGATACATATTGTAGCGACGCATCAACGGCTGAGGGTGTTGTTACTAGGGGTGTAGCCAAGGGGGGGCGGCGGCAGGGACAGCCGCCCTTCCCTGAGGGCCCGAAAGGCCCCCCTGAGGACACGAGCCACGCGAAGCCGGGCTCGCCCGCACTAAGCTCTGCGGCCAAATTTGGCATTTTATACCAGACAGGGCCCTCTTAAGCCCTCTTCAGCGCTCTATTCTGTAACAAGCAGGGCCCTTTTTACCCATCAGGGCCCTTTTGGCGCTGTCGCAGGGGCCCTTTTCGGGGCGCCGCCCCTCCCTGAGCGCAATCCTGGCTACGCCTCTGGTTGTTACCAACCCAATCAATGTTGGAGGGGATTATGGGGGATCAACTTACACCGTGCTCAGGGAAACTGCTGAAACCTGAACTCGGGCCAATGACAGGTCTCTTGGGGAGGTGCGAAGGGGGTGGCAGCCCTTCCGCTTTGAAGCCCGTCCACAGCACCCCTTTGCCAACATTTGCTCTGCTTCTTAGTCTGGCAAGACTTGAAACATCCATCTCTTAAAATACAACAAGAAATTGGGCCGGGAGGACGCTCCTCGTTTGCTCACAAAAGGCATCCTTCCAACGTCGTATAGCACACTCCCTGGGGCTTCGCCAGTTCACCTTACCCAAATTATAGATCCTCCACTGAATCAGGCCAGCTAGACTTTTACCAGCTACGAATAGATAGCCCAGCATTTATATCTAGGCACTTTGTATTTCGTAATTCCATTTACCGGTAAAATAAAAAAATGGGTGAAAACAGGTTTAATGTATACACTTCACTTGTTGAAGCTTAAACACGGAGGAACGTTATGATAACTGATTATAGCCAGAAAACTTCATTTAGGGCTTCCTGGGCGAAGAAAATGCTTACAATATTATATTTTTTGTCAGATGAATACATTTTCTATTTGAGAAAAGCCCGCAGCGTGGGGAAAAATAAGTGGAAATAATAATAATTGAAAACTAACTGAAAGATATGGACATTTTCTGTACAGTGATGGGCCGTAATATCAGTTGAAGTCAATTTCAAAATATGATCGAATTCCGGTTTTCAGCCACCTGGCCCAATTTGCATTGTTATATAGCGTTTGGTACTTATCAACAACGTTCCATATCAATAATGCAGAACTTATGAAACAATTTACATCACACGCCACTATCCTCCTTTCTATTGCTCCCTATGGCACTCCTCGCAAACGTACCCCAGTCGATAATGCTGAACTGTGACAGCGCTGAACATGATTGCATCCAAAAATCACGCAGCTGTAGTGGGCCCGGGGCTATATTGGGGTCTCCAGGCCGCCACAGCGGCCGGCGCCGCCCGCCCCGCTCCAGCGTTATTGACCACGCGTTACCGATCTCGGCCGGGCTCTCCATACAGTGTTGTCGCACACCAAACGGTCATTAGGCCTCCACTCGTGATACCACTGGTCCTGCCGGAGAAAGCTGCACCTGCTCTACGTGTAAATCTCGCTCCCGTGGGAAAGGATCGAAGGGATTGCCTCCACTCTGGGCTCTGCAACAGGATTGTCAATACCCCGAGGTGTTGTTATTTCCAGAATTCCGGTGTTTGTGCGGAGGGTTTCTCAATATTGGTGTAAAGAAGATGGTTTGGAGTGTCTCCGATGCTCCAAGGCGAAGAAGCCGCTTCCAAGAGCTTATGCCTGCCTTCAAATTATCGCCAACCGGGACTCTTACCTGTGCTGTGAAAATGAAGGTACTCAGAAAAACAGCCAATATTGCCTAAAGCTTGGCAAACAGCGGCACTAATTTCTTGGTTATCTCTGATTTAAATACCACCACCATTGGCTAAAAGCCATCGGAGTTCACGAACGACGGAACTTTACTGGAACATTTTCCGAGTGAACGATAGCCTCCCCGCCATTCAGGGGTCGAAAAACTTACCATTTTGGCATTCTAAATGGTGACAGCCCAAGGTGGACAAGGTGACAAAAATTAGTTGATACGTTTGCTTCAGACGAATAACGGAACAAATGGCCAAAATTTGCACATGCAATTTAAACTCGCAATGTTTTTCAAAAACTAAGATGGTTCAGGAGTATCCCTTGGTATCCTACTAGCTCAAAACGTGACACATTTTGCAGCCTGGTCTGGTGACACATTTATGGTTTGGCATTTTTAATGGTGACAACCTGAACACTTTTTTGGCCCCTGCCGCCATTTCACACGTAATTCACAGAGTAGCATGTACCTTCCACCAATGAACTCCCCCCGGCACCGACTCTGATGGCACTGAGCTGCCGCCTGGTACCTAACACGGTCATAAATAGCTAAGCCTGACACGGACACAGAAATTTAATCACATCAGGTTCCCGATCACGCAGCAGGATTCGATGCTAAAATTTATGACCCTCCGAGCAACACACCGTTCTTCATTTTTCGCAATGTTTTTAACCTAGCTCGTTAAAACAAAAACAAAAAATGATCAGTTAAAGCCAGTTCAGCCCAAGCCACGGGGTGTTTCAGTTTGGACCAGTTTATACAGCTGTGCGGTAGCAGCCTACTTTTCAGACCTGGCTGGGGAGAGCCGGATAAATTGACTCCATTGGACCGAGCGTCATAAAAGGTCGCAAACGCGGCAGGAGGCAGTCGGGTGGGGTCACGTCGGCCAGTGCTGCGCGCCGTCAGAGCCTGAGAGCAAACCAGTGTTGCACGGACAAGCGCGGCCGATGGCATATGTGAGAGGCACCGCCGGTATCTCGTGTGCACGGACGAGGGCGGCCGATGGCACACGTGAGAGGCGCCGCCGGTGTCTCGTGTGCACGGAAAAGCACGGCCGATGGCACATGGGAGAGGCACCGCCGCTGTATTGTGTGCACGGACGAGGGCGGCCGATGGCACACGTGAGAGGCACCGCCGGTGTCTTGTGTGCACGGAAAAGCACGGCCGATGGCACATGGGAGAGGCACCGCCGCTGTATTGTGTGCACGGACGAGCACGGCCGATGGCACATGTGAGAGGCGCCGCCGGTGTCTCGTGTGCACGGACGAGGGCGGCCGATGGCACACATGAGAGGCGCCGCCGCTGTCTCGCGTCGAATGTCATCCCTTCGCTGTTTGGTTCTAAATCTGCAGCCTGGTATTAGCTTCTCGTTTCAGTGCCATTTTTAGTTCGGGACGATTGATATTGGTCTATTTTTCATTCAGTTTAGACTGATAAAAGGCCTGTGAAGTTTGTAATACTCTGTGATCTATGGTCTTCTATTTTGAGACACACACGGCAACGCTTCTCTAAGGGGTTGTTGTACCGAGGACTCAATACGGAAGCGATACAAAGCCTGCAATATACCTATTTCGGGCACACGATCCGAAGACAGCCAATTTACTGCAAGACAATAGTTCAAATAAAATAATATCAGGATGTGTCATCCTCCATTAGATGTTATAATACCCTTATGGGAACATAAATATGTTGCGCTCATCTCAGCTAGCTGGCCTGGTGTATCGGCGTTGGGACCAATCGAGCGGTGGTGGGGCCAGGCTTCCATCCAGCTCGGCATGTTCTTCAGCATTCTGAGCACTCACACCGGGCTCCAAGCCATCGCCAGCTGCATGGCGTGATGGTGTCTCCTCAGACATCTCAACATCCCAACATCTTTAGACATCTCAATAGATGTTTGGTCGAAGGCAAGTTGCGTCTTTCGCTGCAGCTGGTTCATGGGCGCCAATGTTCCTTTCGGTTTCCTGAGGTTGCAGATATTGCGGTCTGACGGACACAGTCTCTGCTGGTCACGGTGTACCATGGATGATTTTCTGCTGCCCGACTTGGCCCTGACACGGTAAGTCGCTTCACTAATTAGCTGTACTAACTCACATGGTATAAACTACTTGCGTGAGTGTCGGTCTCATTCCAACCTCCCTGCTGATATTAGAGATCATTACTTCGTCGTCGGGCGCATTTTGACTGAACCTGAAAGTTCTTTTTTGTGAAAATGCTTTTCGACCAGCTTCCATCTTTTCGTAGTAGGTGCCAGACCTTAACGTCATCCACAGGCAGAGGTTTATTTTCACCCTAGAGGTGCATTTTGAAATAAGCTATTGAGCTCATTGTACATTTTTTCAGAGAAATCGTGGACATTGTCATCATTTTCGGCTAAAATACCTCTAATTACACTAAATTCCTGGATTCGACCAAGGTGCCACATTCCCTTTAATTAATTTCAGAAGCTTTTTGAACTTTTAGAAACAAGATAGTCAGTGACTTTTCTTGTTTGAGAGGCTTGCAGCCATCTCCAGCGGAGCCACCGCCTTGTAACCATGCTCAGCATCCGACAAAATTGACTACAGATTCAAATTGCCTGCTTCCGTTCCGAGTGAGGCTAACGTGTAGTGCCAAAGCTAAAACTACTATTCACTACATCAAAAGTTTTCATACACGTACTGTGTATGGCTGCTTCATCGAAAACGCTTCGGTCCGCCTCAACTGATCCGCCACGACCTTTAAGTATTTTTCCTCTCCCGCGAGAGTGAAATATTCAATTATTTCGAGAGATATAGAAACTCCTGCTGTTCCGCCGCCACTGAAATATTCCTGGGTTAGCTGCTGCTAATGTCGGCGCCACCAATGGAGCTTCCGAGCCTCCAAAATACTTGTGGGGACCGGATAGAGCCCCTGAGCTGGCTGCTGCTACTGACGTCGCTCCACTACTGGAGCTTCCGAACCACAATGCCTGTGCTGAGAGGGTCCCTGGGCTGGCTGCTGTTGTTAATATCCGAGCCACCGGCATCAGTTTCCACTGCTGGCCGGCAGGCGACGGCTCTGCAGCTTGCACCGTACCCGCTGCTCCCCCAAGAGCAGCAACACCATCGAGCAGTCGGCGGTGCAGAATTTACGAGCGGAAATATCGCGGACAGATGTCTATCAATTAATTATAGGGCTGAAGCAGTGGGGGATTTAGCTGGTAGATGTGGGGGGTAAGCCAAAGACGAAAGGCATAAAAAGTCACGTGGTTAGAGTATACCACAATTTAACTAGACCATAGGCTTTGGCGGTAAGCCCAAGGTCCAATAAGCAAAAAAAAAAAAAAAAACACGCTGGGCACTGAAAAATGTGGCCACAAGATGCTTGATTTTGCTTTTCAGGGCCCAATGTTTACACTGAAGTAGACTGGTTCTGTTTGAAGTTGAGAGTTGAAGCACCAAAATTTTGCTTATAAGCCAAAAAGGAGTCTGAGCAAAAAGGAGAGGAGGGGAGGGCGCAAAAACATAGTCTTGCCCCGAGCTTTTCCGTTTGGGGGGCAAACGCTCTTTCCCCCTGGATCCGCCACTGCCTGAAGCGAATTTCCAAGTTATACAATGCAGTGCATATGTGCACCACCGTCTGGAGAGTTGCGTTCAGAATAATCCAACAGCCGGCTTGGAGCTCACAGTAGCACCGGCGGACGCAGGAGCGCCGTTTGGGGGGACTCGGGGAAAATCGTAAAAACATACTGTTTTTTAAGAAAATCGGCCAAAATTTCGCCATTAGGGGGTGGGGAATGGCCCCTTGGCCCCCTCTGGATCCACTAGTGCACAGTAGACAAGCAGCCTCAGACAGTTGTCGTTTGACGGGGGTAGTAGTAGTAGTAGTAGTATAAATTTGTATTATGTTAAGGCATATACACAAAACAGCATACAACATAACGGATTGGCGCAAAAGCACAAAGCTTAATTCTAAGCGCCTCTCCAAATCATTACTATAATTTATAGAAAAAAAAACTTTTAGCAAAACATTAACTAAACATAACTAGCCGCCGCCACGGCCACTGGCTACCCCGCCTGGGCCGCCTTTAGGCCCAGGAAACTTTATCACTTGTACCGCACAGTTTCTACACAGTTTGTGCCGGAGTTTTACATGAATTTGGCCGTCCATTTAATTGCAGGATGTCCTCTGTGCTCGATTTCCACGGGGTGGGGAGCATATCCACACAAAGAGAGGGACAGGCCTTCATCCCTGGGTCGGTCCCGTCGTGCTTAAGACTTTCCAGTCACACATTTATTTCCATTTGACTGGGCCTCACCATTATCTCCTCAGACATCGCAACTCTGGCAACTCTGGCTTCAATTAAGTGACCTTTGAAGTGGTCTTGACAGCGGACTTTCAATTAATTGACTTTAAATGACGACACATGAAGTGACTTGGACGGCGACGCCCGTGATCGACCAGTGATCGATTAAGCGCTACTTCAGGCCCCAAGCGGAAGGCACCCGTTTATCTTGTCTCAAATGTTCCAGGGAGGTACAAGCGGAAGAAGCGAGCGTAGCCGAACAGAAATCAACAAGTGGAGCGGAACCATATCAGGGAAACAATCGTGAGAGAGGAGAACGGAGCCAGATCAGAGATTGAATCGTGGGAGGGGAGAACGGAGTCAGATCACAGATAGACTAGTGGGACAGGAGAACGGAGTCAGATCAAGGATAAACCAGCGGGAGAGGAGAACGAAGCCAGATCAGAGATAGAGTAGCGGGATAGGAGAACGGAGGCAAATCAGAGGACAACTGGGAGACAAGAACGGAACCAGAACAGAGACAAAAAATGGGAAAGAAGAGCGGAGCCAGACTAGAGGGAAAACGAAGACTAGCGCCCTATACCGTAAGGAGATAAGTGCAGCCATCTACCTCGACTTTTCTAAAGCTTTCGACACTGTCAATCACAGAATTCTTTTGCGTAAATTACAGATGTACGGGATAACCAACTTCTCCTTAAATTTTTTCAAAACTTATCTTCAAAACCGGTCCCAAGTTGTCAAATACAATTCTACCATTTCCCAAATTCCGCAAAGCATGCCACACGGAGTTCCTCAGGGATCCCTGTTGGGGCCTCTGCTGTTTCTCCTCTATATAAACGATATTAATCTGAGCTGCCCTGCCTGTAAATTCCTACAATTTGCAGATGATACTGTTCTCATCTTTACTGCCAAAACCATACCTGACCTAGAAACATCTATCTCCAATAACCTACCCAAAATTACTACTTGGCTTACTAGTAATCGTCTTACCATAAACCCCCTAAAATCAACCTACCAAGTATTTTCCAACTCTCTTGAGCAGTCTGATGTACAGATCTCCATTCACGGTCACCCTCTTTCAAGAAAATTCTCCACTAAATACCTCGGCCTTCTCATCGATGAGAAATTTCAATGGGACCCCCAGATTAGGAGTGTGGAATCCACTGTTTCCCGCAATATCGGCCTTATTGGTAGAATTAGTAAATACCTGAAGTCCCATCATCTCCTACTCCTATACAATTCGCTAGTTCTGTCCCATCTTTCGTATGGGCTCCAGGTCTGGGGTACAACGTATCCCTCCAAGCTTAGGAGGCTGGAAACTTTACAGAAAAAAATCCTTCGGATCATTGACTTCGCGGACCGTCTGGCCCCTTCCAGCCCCATCTTCAAAAAGTATGCCATCCTTAAACTACCCGACCTTATCAAGCTAACTCAGATCAAAGTTCTTCATGAGTTTCTTACTGGCTCCTTACCATCCCCACTCTCCACAAAATTTACATTGGCCACCACAGTCAGGGACCGTGTTGCCAGACGACCCCAGCATTTCGAAGTTCCCTTTACCTCTGTTAATTATAGACAATTTTCACTGTTCTTGTCAGCCCCAAAAACATGGAATAATGAAATAGCCAATAGAATGAGAGATATTAATGATGTTCCTCGGAGTAAATGCGTTTTCAAACGGGTAGTCAAAAAGATGTATATTGACCAGTATTAATGTCACTTTATCTTGCAACTGTCAAAATATTGTTCTGTGTCTGTCAGACCTCTTGTACATGTCTCATTTATTTGTATTTTCATAGAATGGGCTGTTCATCGTCCCCCTCACAGTTCAGCGAACGGGTGGAGTGTATGAGCTGCGATGTCCTTCACGTTTTTTGTTTGTTTTGTTTTTATTTTTTGTTTTGCTAAATGTAGTCATGTCTCTTGAGAGTTGTATTCATCTGCCTTTGTTCTTGTTTTTGTTTTTTCCCTTCTTTTTTGTCTTGCTAAATGTAGCCATGTCTCCTGTGAGTTGTATCCAGCAGTCTGTGTGAAATGTATCCAGTTCTGTTCTTTCTATATAATGTCTGTTTCTTTTCTTGTGCCCCATCCCACCTGAAGATTAGTGCTTTTCTTTCTTATCTTCTTTTCCCCAACCCCACTTGAAGATCAGGGAACCCTCCCATCCGGGATATAACGGTGGACCAGTGGTGGGGGCTGGAAGTGGCGAGGTGGATTGTCTACCAACGATCACCCCAAGGGCTCAACCAGAAACTTAGACCCTGTTGGTGGTGGCCGAAGTCAGGCTTTTAGTCTTCTCGTCTATTATCAGCTGCTGCACCTCATATGCTGTTTGTCCTTGTCCAATCGCACCATGTTTGCCCACCCCGCCCGTCTGCCCTAGCCCCGTATCCCCGTGTTTTTTTGCTAAGTCCGACTAATCTTTCAGACACCTCATGGCGGTCTACCTCCTGGCTTGCTGCTGCCTGCAGCCCTCGCCTGACGGGCGATGATCCCCCATGGATCCGGGTAGCTGTCGGCTGGAGCTGCGCTTCCGACCGGACGACGTGTTCTGCGGGCCCTCCTGCACGGAGCCAGGATCATGCAGGGTTTGTTGCCGAAAGTGAGGTGTCGGCGGTAGAAGAGCTCGACATAGCCTTCAGTGTACTCCACAGAGCTGATGAGCACCGCCGGAAGGATGTTCCGCTCGACAACATGTGTGACTTCCTGCCGATGGACGAGTCGGGTGGCTCCATCCACACGGACGTGGTACCCGCCTCGTGCATTGACACAACGAACCCGACCCGACCCGCCAGTCTCTTCATACCGCCTGTTAGCCGTCTCTCGCGTGGATGCGCCTCTGATCTGCTGCTACCGGCGTCCTAAGTACAACCGCCGAGCAAAGTACCGGCTGGCCACAGGTGGAGGTGGTTCGGCGCCCGAGCGGTCTCCGGCCTGCACCATATGCCGTAGCACCCGCTGGCCGACTGACCACGGCTGGATCCAGCCCGGTGCCGAGGACAGGGTGCTCGCCCTCATTACGCGGCACGTAGACGCCTAGTCAGCGGCGCCAACACCGAAACCGGCGCGTCCGGAGACATCTCCGACGTCTCAGACGTCGGGGCGGAGGGCGAGAAGCCGGACTTCACCGAGGACCGGGAGACTGAAGACAGCGAGGAGGCTGACGTCACTGGTGCCAGCGGGGAGGTGGCTGACGTCACTGGTGCCAGCGGGGAGGTGGCTGACGTCACTGGTGCCAGCGGGGAGGTGGCTGACGTCACTGGTGCCAGCGGGGATGTGGCTGACGTCATTGGTGCGGACGTCGGGACAACTTGTCCGCGGTGCCTGTCTGGGCCTCACGGGCCCAGACATAAAATGGAGACTCAAGTGTTGCTCACTTCAGCTGTCCAGCCGTCTGTGGCCCACGGCGTATGCGCCTGGAGTGTGTCTTGTTTCGCCTCTCCCCTTCATGAGCTGGTTGCGGCTTTGCTGAGGTGTTGTCACCCATGCGTCGCGTCGTTCATGGTATGGGATCTGCACTGAAATAATATGTGTATTGATGTTGAGCCGTTCCTGATGATGTGTGCCGAGATGGATTGTCCCCTCCACCCAGCCCTCGGACGCCGGAATGCTCCCCCTCGTTATCCGGTCTCGTGCGCCATTAACGAGGCCATCCGCCCCCGGCGTCGAGCTTCCTCCGCCGCTGCGCCGTGCTCCCTCCGCCGCTGCGCCGCGCTCCCTCCGCCGCTGCGCCGCGCTCCCTCCGCCGCTTCGCCGCGCTCCCTCCGCCGCTGCGTCGCGCTCCCTTTGCCGCTACGTCTCTTCGCCGCTGCGTCGCGTTCACTCCACCGATGGGCTGGGCGCGCTCCGCTGCGCCCCTGGCCCCGTTGCCGTCTCGATGCTGGTGTCCCTGTCCACATCGTCCTCCCTCACGAATGTCGCCACCTCGCAGCTCTGCCCAGGTTTTTTCTGACCCTAATGTCCCGAGGATTGTCCTCTTTGCATTTATAGATTTGTAGTGGGGGAAACGTTTGGATTCTTCGCATTTCGATGTGTACGTGTAATAAACGTGTACGGTATCAAGACTGACTGGAGGAGAGTGGACCACACCCATACCAGTAAAAACAAACTGATTCAGTGACACTCAGTCACATCGGCCAGGCCTGATGTCGATTATTGATCGCCCTGTAGCACTGTCGTTCCCGGCCCCGTTACGTCTAAGTCCGTCCCTACAGAGGCCGCCTTAGTTTGCACAGCAGCCGAGTCTGCGGCGGTGCCACGTCTAAGTCCGTCCCTACAGCGGCCGCCTTAGTTTGTACAGCAGCCGAGTCTCCGGCGGTGCTACGTTTAAGTCCGTCCCTACAGCCACAGAGGCCACCTTAGTTTGTACAGCAGCCGAGTCTGCGGCGGTGCCACGTATAAGTCCGTCCCTGCTGCCACAGAGGCCGCCTTAGTTTGTACAGCAGCCGAGACTGCGGCAGTGCCACGTCTAAGTCCGTCCATACAAAGGCCGCCTTAGTTTGTACAGCAGCCGAGTCTCCGGCGGTGCTACGTTTAAGTCCGTCCCTACAGCCACAGAGGCCACCTTAGTTTGTACAGCAGCCGAGTCTCCGGCGGTGCTACGTTTAATTTCGTCCCTACAGAGGCGCCTTAGTCTGTACAGAAGCCGAGCAGCCGGCGGTGCCAGGCTGTGCTCAGCCTGGGGTTAGCGGGCTCGCTGTCCGAGCAATAGCGTTAAAATCCAGCCAGGAGCACAGGCATGGACGCGCAAGGTAAGTAGGACGGGGACACGTCCCCAGCTGGTGAGTGGAGTCCGCATGAGACGGGACCATGAGCGGGAATCAAGGGACCTGGTGGGACGGGACCGGACGGGTTGGGATGATTTTCTCCTGCCTTTATTTGGGACGGAGAGGTTTATATTTCCTGAATCAAGGATTTGTATCCTTAAAAATCAAAACAGCACGGTAACTATTAGGAGACTGGCTCCGATAAAATCTTAACAGCAATGAATTGATGGAGAAAATAGAATCTCACACTACTGTTGGAGAAATAAAAAAGCCGAGTATCTGTCATTAGATTGAAATGCAATAGATAAATGCAAAAAACAAAAACAAATAGAATACCAAGTGAGGCAAATTAGTTGCAAAAAATGTTCAGCTGTTCTTGCAAAGTGCAGCAATATAAAACTACTTGAGAAAACAGCCCAGCCATGATTGGAATACAAATGTGAGCTTTCAGCAAATTTCAGCCCGGTTCAGGGGAGTGTTTTAAATGTCCCGAGCACCACGTTGAGTCTCCTCGCATGCTTTATCAGCTAGCTGAAGCTGATGGTAAAGAAATTTGTGAAGAG
The DNA here is from genome assembly GCA_034440635.1 of Lepas anatifera. Classification (NCBI taxonomy): domain Eukaryota; kingdom Metazoa; phylum Arthropoda; class Thecostraca; family Lepadidae; genus Lepas; species Lepas anatifera. Next base: position 3,265,849 of record JAOTON010000385.1, read on the forward strand.
AACATCCTAAAGGAGCGTGGGTCTCTCTTTCTCTTTGCCTTGTCATCTTAACCCGCGCCCCACCGGGGGGTCCGGCGCCACCTTCGCCCCACCGGGGGGCATCGATGGCCCCCTCTAACTCCGAAAATATGGGCGTTAGCACAAATCTGCAAAGTGCAATAGAAAGCTCGCGTGAATTCAGTAAGAAATTACTTCGCATGTTTTAGTGCTCACGTCAATGGTTTGACATCCAGAGGTCAAATTAGGTCAAGATCGGCTATTTTCACTCAAATATGCAATGATTAAGCAAACTGGTCATAACTCTTATGTCATTAGAGCTATTGAGGCCTGGTAAAGTTCATTTGATAGGAAATTGCCATTACTTTTTCCGGTATGTGGAAAGTAAAGACCTCCCGCCAGTGGTTTGACCTCCAGAGGTCACCTCGTGACCTAATATGACCTGAGGTCACGAAAGGTCACAAAGTGACCTTGCCGTATATCAAATGAAAGCCAGTGATAAGACAAACACGATGGTGTTTGTTTCACCGCTCTAGCTTAATTAGGTCAAAAGTTATTGTCAAAATACTGTTTTTGACCTCTGGTGACGTTGGATGACCTTGGAAAAGTCAAAGGGTAAATATGACCTCTGGGATCCGTGAAAGGGTGTCCAAAAACGTTGTTCTGAGCAGTCTGAGTATTTGCAATCATTTATGTGGCTTTTATATCATGAAACAGGTTTTCCCCATGCTTTTCCAATGGGAGAGGTCGCCTCGTGACCTGACCTCAGGGCACGAAATCGAAAAATCCCGGATATACACCTTGTAGACCCTGGAGGGGTCATGAAGTGTAGGAAGTTTCAAATCGATCGACTTTGAAATGTAGCTCTTACAGAGCTCTAAATTTGAAAAGAGGTGACCTTGGTTGACCTCGTCTGGTGACCTGACCTTGGGTGACCCGGGGTAACAAATTTGAGGGATGATGGGAAAATGATGCAGTGAGAGGTAGAGCCCTCAACCGCGGTGCTGCGCCTCGTCGTTTTTCTGCTATCCCGGAAAAACCTTAGGGGGGCCATCGATGGCCCCCGGTGGGGCGAGGGTTAAAGGGAATGTGGCACCTTGGTCGAATCCTGGAATTTAGTGAAATTAGGCGTACTTTTAGCCGAAAATAATGAAACCACTCATGATTTCTCTACAAAATGTACAATAAGCTCAATATTTTGTTTTTAAAAACACTCCTCTAGAAAAAGAAATAAATATCAGCCTGTGGATGATGTCACGATCTGGCAACCACTACCGTACTTGAAACGCTTCAAGGGCTTCAATTGGCTGATGCTCATCGTGACGTCAGCATATGTCGTCACACCAGTAGCTCACAACAATGGCCGCCGGCGACGGGGGGCTGATGGGGGCTGGTGTCAGGTAGGTTTTAGCTTTTTTCTACGGCAATATCGAGTTCCAAGACAAATGAAATATGGAGTACCGGGTTTTCCGACTTGCTTTACAACTTGGCTGTCTCAGTTAAAATCACGTTGTAAAGGTGCCGCATTCCCTTTAAGGTTTAATTGCGCTCCTTTAACCTAGATCAAGACACTGTCATACTGGAATATCAAAAACCTGTTTTGCCCGGACTCCTTTTGCCTTGGCTTCCTCTGTCCTAGCTATGGCCCACGGCAATATCGTATCTTGGCGAGCTTCAGGTTTAGATCAAGTGTTAACTCGGTCTGTGTCCGCTGGGATACAACTTCCAGCCAAGCCACCCAATCAACAACTGCTACATCTAGTCCACGCGCGCCGGACAAGCAATATCGTACTCCTTCTGACTACTTGAGAAACAATAGAGTGAGGAACACCAGAATAGAAACAGCAATGTCGGGTGGGACTGCTGGGCTTGCATGAGTGAAGACGTCCGTATTGCCTAGTGAAGATGTCGATATTACTAATGTCACAAAAGCAGTCCATTAAGCATGGTTGGAGATCCTGGGAAGGTTGGGGGTCAGGACCCCCCTAGCTCGATTTTGGTTTTCCATAGGCTTTCTATAGGGCTTGTATTTCCGTAACAGCGTTAACCCACCCAGAACCCTCTGGATCAAAAGGAGATCTCCTGCCTTGTCATTAATAATTTTTTCTCTTTTGCAGAGGAATACATGACCAATCGCCCCTCGGGAAAACAAATTCTGACCGAAATGACACAAGTAACTAAAAAACCACGAGCGTTGTCTGTCATCATTACAAAACAACATGATGCCCATAAAAAATAGTCTTCCGAAACTTTTACGTACACCTATATTGAGGAATTTGACAGCTTTACAGAATATATCTTGCCATGCTTCTTACGCGGGCGTACCTGGAACACCTTTTGTTTATAAAGCCGATGCACAGTCAATGCAGCCTTACAAACTGGCCGCCAATGGCATGTTTACCCTATCTACTATTAACCTCTAAAAATGCACCATACTGATTTCTGATGTCACTGAAGAATTTAGACTTGAATTCCTGGTACAAAAAATAGTTTTCCACCTCAATGACATTAAAAACCCCATCGGGAGCGTGGTAGGACCAGCAATGAAGCTCATGAGACATCGCTCGGGCAGCCCGACTTCTCATCTACACCGGTCTCGCCTCAGGATCGGCGTCCAATCGCAGCCGTACCGCCTAATGATCGCACCGTGACGTCATTATGACGTCACTGGCACAGTTCAAGTTTAGCCAGGCGACTTACACCTTTGCGGAAGCGGCGGCCGGCGGCTCCACCCATGAGGAAACTTGCCGGCACGTCGGAGCAAGTACGCAGCCCGCTGCATCAACGTATCACCTGCCTTAGGCGACAGCGCAAGATGTCTCGTGCAGTAAAAGTGGAGGAAGGAAACGTCACAGACTGAAGTCCCGCCCTGCTAATTTTCTCAGTCTATTCATGATAACTATCTTAATTAACCTTGGCCCTTACGGAGGTGTGGTTCTTGCGAGCCTTCCACTTCCCCTAAGTTCTTTCCGAGCATTGCAAAAAAGTAATTCTGGTTACAATCTTGAAAGTCTGTTTAGCCCCCGAAGCATTCATTGTGCGTGTTTTTCAAAATTAAATTGCCGAGCTTCTAAGGTCACGGAGCTATGATCTCAACTGGAAGCATGCTGGGGTCAGAGTTTCCGTGGCAAGTCCATTGATGGCTTTAGTGAAACTTCGATCCACAAGGTGTAGTCTATTAGAGGGTGCTGCTGAGGGTCCAAGTCCTTAATCCTACTACAGTGGCCCAAGTAGACCCATAGAAGTGAAAACTAATAATTTTTAGAAAGTTTTACTTTTGACCTTCTGCGACCGTCGAACCCACTGTACACGTTACCTAGATAAGCAGAGCTATATGGCATATAAAGCGAAGGGAAAACGTCTTCTAATGACTCTGATGATTATACCATTTTGCTATACCCAATAATTTACCAGAAATTCTGAACAACAGCGGTCAGAGGAGTAAAATCGACTAAGGCTGGAAAAAATTCAGGTATCTTCCACCTGACCTGGAAGACAAAATAACCTCACATCAGTTTGCAAGAATCGCAAGCTCCTGTGACAAGCATCACGCTGATTCTTACTGTCGTGAAGCTCTAACTAAATAAGGGGCGTATCGCGAGGGAGTAAGGGTGAATGTGGTGAAAAGATTAATGAGGGGGTTAAGGCATTGATAACTTTTTATTTGAAACAATGATACCGATAGATGCATAGATACAGGAGAGCACACATGATTTCCTATTTTATGTGAGGGTGGAATCATGTTCGGTAGCACAACTCGAAACAAGACAAGTGTAGGTTAGGTGCAAAATCAGATGCCCAGTATGACCTATTTTCATGCAAATAAACTATTTTCTCTCTGTGAGACTACTTTCGGTTAGGTACGAACACAGCTTGGGGTCCACTGATCGGTCAGAAAATGTCCGATCGTGCCAACTTAGGGAAAATCAGTGGAGAGCCAGAATATTGAATATTTTCACCCTGGTCAGCTAATTTGCTTAATAACTGACACCGGCACCTATTCAAATGCATATAAGCCCTGCGTTAGTATCTCCATCTAGTATCTCCATCTCCATCTCCATCCATCTAGTATCTCCATCTGCATCTCCATCCATCTAGTAGTATCTCCATCTGATACCCAACTCACTCATTCTGTACGTTGGAAAAGTCATTAAATCTGTTTTTAAACTAGACAATTTCTTTTCACCTGAGATAACTTTCTGATCTTGGGGCAGGAACGTGTCTGAGTTGGAGAAATTTAACAATTTGCCGGACCATGGGTTCACAGAACATTTCACTTCGCACTATTTGAAGGGAATATGGCGTATCCCACAACGCCGTCGCAAGTCCGAGCTCTTGCGGACTCCAAGAAAACTCGTCATCATTACTCTCTGCACCGAATTTAAGAACTGTGCTTTCATTCTAAATGGTGAGCCCTGGTCGAAGCTTTCAGCACACATTATTTCCATGTCCGGTTAACGTGAGTTTAGGAAAATCTAAAAGCTCATCCGCGCTCGCTACACTGCCGGCTGAACTTCCCAGCGTGTAATAGCCGCAACTCAAGCCCCGTGTGACGGTGATCTTGCTACAAATACCGAAATCGATGCCATGAATTTTTTCGTGCGTGGTATTCTGCCTCCGTGCATCGAATATCCTCAAGTGTAGGAGACCATGGGGCCTGGTAATTGCTGTCTACTGAGTTGAAACATGCTCTGTGGTGAGGGATCTGACGTTAACGCGCAGTGGAGAGGGCGTCCTAAGGTGTCCCACTGAGATCTAGAAAACCATGACGGTTAGAAAACGACGGTTTTGAGTTGTCTGGGGTCAGAGGTGATCTACATTATAGCCAAGTTTCATTGACTTAGGACAATACCTTCAAGATCAAACGAGGCCGTACAGGTCAAATCGGGGGCCGTGCTAGAATCCTATTGGGAAATGCCGTGATTAGGAGAGGGTGGGTATGGTTCAGACGCTTTTCGAACCTTTTCATCTGGTGGACAAACTAATCGAACCAGGAGCATGAGATAGCGACATAGGGTTCCTTATCATTTTGATAATAAGCTGGTAAGAAGAGAAACCGAAAGCTCTCTGGGATTGAGAAGTAGAGGAACCAACGTTACACCATGTCAAACGTCCGAAACTGCCCCACTAGTGGGGTAGGTTCTTGCACAGAACAGATGGGTTAGGATAGAGTCCGAGTAACAGAACTATTAGCATTCTATTTTAAGGAATTAAAAGATGCTCATACCGATGAAGAACTGGACTGTCATATACAGGGGCGTAGCCAGGATTTCGCTCAGGGGGGAGGGCGGCGGTCAAAAAGGGCCCTCGAAATTCCGCCAGAAGGGCCCAAAAAATGTTGGCAAGCAAAAAAAAACGTTCAGCGCGGTTTTGGCGTCAGTTATCCTAAATAAGGTCGCTTTAAACCAGAGCACCGCTAAGATATCGCCATAAAAAATCATTTGTGTGCCTACCAAATTGCTTCAGAGCCAATCGTGCTCGAAAAGCGAAAAGGCCGCAAGTATTTCTTCCTCTTCGGAAGAAACTTCTTTCAAGGATAGATAGGTTTGGGGTTGTTGCACTGAGGAGCATAATTATGCGTAGAAAAGTTGGTCATTAACCTATCTCCTCAAATCCGGATTCATAATAAAGCAAAAGCACAAATATTATTCTGAAATTTGGTGAAATCTGAAATTCCAGGTCTCACCTCACATCATGATCAAGAGCTTCTCCAATCAATACATTTCATGAAGATTCTGAGGAAGGGCTGTGTTCGAATACATTTTTACTCTTTTTGCTATTTTATGCATCCAGGATTCGAGGATACACGCCAATTAACAACTTAAGTTCGATGCCTGGTGCCTGCCATATATGGTGGTTATGCAAAAATAATTTTTTGGGGCATATCGACGCACCAACTGCCAGGGTCATATGGCGTCGCCAACTCTTTCCTTGTTGGAAGGGTTTCTCATGAACCAGCTTGCTCCTTGTTCAGGGAAGCTGCCGGGCCTTGAACCCGGGTCGGCTGAATGGAAGCCAGCTACACTGACCACTCCTCTACCGCGCCCCTGGTTATGCAACTTAAGCGTTTTACCTACAGCGGCAGCACATCGCTCGAAGCCCTCGCTCACGGCACTTTTCCCTTTAGCGACCTGGACCTCAGTTGAAAGGCTCTCGGGCATCCGCAGATATCTGACAGCCTTGTGTTTGACCTGTATGGAGCGGTAGTACACCATGGCAGCCCCCAGATCAGCCACTACACTGAATTCTGCTGGAACCAGTCGGAGGCTGGTTGGTGCCACATTAACGATGCCTGTGTCAAGGAGGTACCGGCCGAGGAAGTGAAAAAGGCAGCAGCGTACGTGCCTTGTTACGCCGCCAAATATGCTGCTTAGTTCTTGTTAAAGTGGTTTTCTTTCAATTTGTCAATGACAGATTGTGGCGTTAAATAAATTAAAATTTCGCAATACAATGATGAGACTGAGGTATGGAATAATATAGGCTGGTAATAAACAATTATTCTAGGGGCTTCTTTCACCTTCAAAGCGGTTCCTTTTGAACGAAAAAAACGCTTAAAATGGTATTTAGGGGCGGACGAAGGGAGGGCAGCTGACCACTACGGACACAGCTGGTCGGAGAGAGAGAAAGCTCTGCTGGTTCTAGAGAGCATAATGGTCACAAAGTGTTCTGCTGGTATCTGCGGGCCCTCTGTAATGCAAAGGGCCCCAGGACGCATTGAATCTATCTATGAATTGTCCAGCTGAGTTAAAAAGGACCCTCCCATTGATAGCGGGGTATACGATAAATTTTGGGTCCAACTGGTTTCAAAGTCATATGGTGACATATGCTTATTCTGATAGTCCCATTAGGCCCTGCTGACTACAAAGGGAGTTGCCACGGTGGCCGGTGGGCCTCGAAGCCACCTTCGTCCTGGTGGGGGGGTTTCAAACGCCCCCTCGAACATGGCTCCCATGCGGGAAGGCGAAAAAAGCGATCGCAGGTAGATGGCTCATAAAAAATCCATGACGAAACTGCTTTGGTCACTTTCTGGGCCAGGTCGATATTGAGGTCTTGACAGGTCAAGAAGGTGAACCTGTTAGGGAGGAGTTTCTGGTTTCTGGCGTCTGATAGAGTTCAGTTATAATCATTATTAAGCACCATTTCGTTTATGCACCTCGTTACGGCCAGTCGAATGATATATAATATGTTATACTAGGTCAAAACATAAAAATGGCCCGACCTAAGGTCAGGTCAAGGTCACCATCTAGCCTAGCATAGTCAATATTCACATTTTAACCAAAACAGCAGATGTTGAAATGTGAATACCTGTCAATCACTTTTATGCAATAGTAAATATGCATATCAGTCGCTTTAAAAATAACAATCCAACGTAATGGTATCAAAATATTAGCTTTATCGTAATGTCCTGCAAAGTTATTGACCCAAGTCTGAAAACCTACTTAAGTAGCCCCAGATGACCTCTCATAAGTCACAAGTTCAAACTTGCAACATGAACCAATAAAAGGGCCTAGGATATCATGATTTGGAGAATACGAAGGTGTTCCAAGCGGTATCTACAGAAATAGGGCAATTTTTCGGCCAATTTCCGCTTTTCCTATGCATTCGAAATGGAGAGGTCATGATCCATGCCTGGCCCTATGTCATCTATATGAAAAATCCCGGAATATATTTCGTTAACCTCGATGGGTTCACTACATACATATATATATATATATATATATATATATATATATATATATATGTGTGTGTTTCGATTGGATAGATACCTTTTCTTACTTATCCAATCTTAAGCACTTTTAGAGGTGAGGTCAATTGACCTGTACTGATGATCTGACCTGAGATGACCCAACCTTAAAATTTTGGCAAAATTTGCAGAAGTGATCAAGAATAAGCTGTGTCAAGTCTGCAGTGCTTCGCGCCGCCGTTTATTCGTGCCGCCGGTAAAACCCGAGGGGATGTTCAAACACTCCCCACTGGTGCGAGGGTTAAAAGGAGGGACCAGCTGGTTCTACTGCTTGTGGACAGCCCTATAGGTTACAATTGGCCGTGCTGGCTATAGGTTAGATGGGTTAGAGAGGATGTATAGATATATAGACCACAAAACATCCAGCGGGTCACAAATTGTGTGCTGTTTTAAAGTAGCCTACAAGCTACACAGGTCTTCGGTGGATTTGGAGGGCCAGCCGGGCCCTCGGTATCGTCTATAGAAGGCCCAGCTGACTAGAGAGGCCTACGGAGAACAGCCAGTCCTACTGGTTCAAAGGCTCCTCTGTTAACGAGGGTCTTGATAGTCAGAGTGGGCCCTGCAGGCTAAAAACGTCCCTGCTTGCCACAATGGTATTCTTATTTAAAGAGGGCCCAGCTGTTCAGACAGCCCTGGACAGCTGCTCAGGGCCAGCTATAGCACTGCTGGCTATTGCTGGCCCTACAAGTTGCAGTGGGCCTTGGTGCCCAACGCGCCCTGCTGACCATGGCGGCTTTATCGGTTGAGGAGGGCTCAGCTTACCAGAGCGGGTCTTACTGTTGACAGGAGGACCCTGGGGGCCAAAGTGGTTCAGAGGGCCCTCTTTCAGAGAGTTCTGATGGTCAAAAGCTCCCCACTTATCATAGAGTGGAGAACTAAAGAGAGCTTGAAAGTGCCCTGTCTAACATGAAGTTCCACGGCGGGCTACAGAGAATAGTGTAGCTGGGCAGTGCGTCCTCCAGGGGGCCACCGCCATAACATCCTCTCTTTGGCTATGTCTATGAAGGATCTCCATCTGACCAGAGAGGTCCTTGATGACGATAGAGAGTCCTGTGGAGAACAGTCGGTCCTGCTAGTTCAAAAGCCTTTGTAGTTAAAGAGGGTCTTGATAGTCAGAATGGGCGCTGTGGACCAGTGGCCACAATGCTGGTGGTCAAAGTGGTTCCTGCTAGCCACAAAGGCCTTCTCGCTAAAGAGGGCCCAGCCGGTCCGACAGTGCCCTGACGGCTTTAGCTGGCCCTGGGACTCGCAGTTGACCCTGCAGTCCCCCCAAAAAAACCCGCTGGGCATAGTTGTCTTATCGAGGCCTGCTCCGTCTGGCAGCACAGTTTTGTCAGCACCAATCAGCGGGCAGCATTGCGCCTACGTCACGAGACTGTAGCTTCTCCCTGGGAACTGGTCCTAACGCTTTTACGGGCTGACGGCCTGCTGTTGTGCTGCTGGGAAAAGGGTAACAGCATGACAGCGACAGCCTACTATTTTGTGATTGGTAGATGAGTATTATGTTTCATTTTCGTTTGAATAGCACATACTAGAGGCGTTTGTCGCGCTGATGTTTCTTTCCGGAGGAGAGGCTAGAGGGCGTGCTGACAAAACTGTGCTGACAGGCGGAACACGGCTTCGATTATAGAGGGTCCACCTGACTAGACAGGGCCCTTATGTCGACACAGGGCCCTGGGGACCATGTGCTTCAGACGACCCTTTTTTAAAGAGTTTCGATGGTCCAATGGACCTTTCTTGTCAGAGACTGGGGTGCTGTGGAGGGCTTGAGATGGCCCCGACTGACATGAAGAACCATGTCAGGTCAGAGAGTACGATGGGGTAGAGGCAGCGCGTTCTCGAGGGGGCCCTCAGGGGGCCACTGTCCCAATCACCTCTCCTTGGCTATGCCTCTGGAGGGGCCCTGTTGGCTATAGAGAGCCCTACGGAAAATAGTCAGTCATACTAGTTCAGAGGCTTCGCTAGTTAAAGAGCGTCCTTACAGTCAGAGTGGAGCCCATGGGCTAAAACGATCCCTACAAGTTACAGTAGCCTCCTTACTAAGGAGAGCCCAGCTGGTCCGACAGGGCCCTGAAGGTTTTAGCTGACCCTGCGACATGCAGTGGGCCCCGTGGCCCAAAAAGCCCTGCTGGCCATAGCGGTCTTATCGGTTGAGGAGAGCCTAGCTGACCAGAGAGGGTCCTACTGTCGACAAGGGCCTTGGGGGTAACAGTGGTTTAGAGGACCATGTGGTAAAAAAACCCTGCTTGTCACAGAAATAGAGCACTGGATAGGGCTTAAGAGGGCCCTGTTGGGCATGAAGTTCCACGGCAGGTCACAGAGTATAATGCGAGTGGGCCGCGCTATCCTCGAAAGGCCCTCTAGGCCCTCAAGGGGCCACCCCACCAGCCGCTTCTACTTGGTTACTCCAATTTAGAGGGCAAGGCTGACCAGAGGGACCTGCGGAGAATATACGGTTACACTAGTTCAGAAGTTTCTCGAGTTAAACAGCGCACTGAATGTCAGACTGGGCTCTACGGGCTAAAATGGTCCCTTCTAGCCACACAACCTCCTCGCTGAAAGACGACCCCGCTGATCAGGTAGGCCCCTGACGGCTATAGACCGGGCTCTGACAGCCTGCGAGTCGCACTGGGTCCTTTTGCCCAATAATCCCGCTGGCCATCTTGGCTTTATTAATTAAAAAGGGCCCAGCTGACCAAAAGGGGTCCTACTTTGGATAGGGGCCCTGGCCGCTAGTGGTTCAAAGGGCACCTTTTTACAGACGGTTTTGATGGGTAAAAACAGCCCTGCTTGCCACAGAATAGAGTGCTGGAGCAGGCTTAAGAGGGCCCTGTCTGGTATGAAGTCCCACATTTGGCCCCTGAGCATAGTGCGAGCGAACCGCGCGAAGCGCGGCCCATATCCTCAGGGGGCCCCCAGGCCCTCAGGGGGGGGGCGGCCGCCCTAGCCGCCCCCGCCCTTGGCTATGCCCCTGGTCATATACTCATAATAAAAGTTTCAGGTCCCCAGCCTCACAAGTATGGTCAGGGCATGACCATGACCAGTCCATGAGCCTTGAATTAAGCAATGAAAGTGGTGTGGTAAGTGGCGGCATCGTTTTAGCGGTTTAACTCTCTGGAAACATCTCATTTTAGCAAGAGTCATCTCCCTGGCATAAAGCAAGGTCGCTGAAATTCAAATAATTGCAAAATCAAAATCATTTTCCTAAAACCTAGGTTAAAGCAGGGCTTTGCAGCGGCCGAACCTACGCCACTTCGTTTTGCCCGAACCATCCCCATACCACAGGTTTGGGGATGGGATGCTTCAACCACGGGACGTTGGTAATGCCGGTGAAATACAATCCTTTGTGTGTTTCAGAATAGGATAGGGAATTCACATTTAAGCTGGGGTTTCAAACATCAGTCCTAAGCTTTTTGAGATGCCTCAGCTTGAGGTGAAAACTACATGCAAAATCTTAAAAACCGACAATTTTCTATCTCTCCAGAACTCAAAATCAAAGTTGAAGGTAACTTGGTGACAACTGATTGCCATAATGACAAAAATTTCCAGTCACAGACTGCCTGAAATATCTCCGATGGTTTTGGAGAAAATTGAGGCGCCGAAACATCCTGCCCTCCGAACCATACCCACTCTCCCCTATGTGGAAAAGGCAAGGAATACAATGGAAGTGGACTAAGGTCATAGAGGAAAGGTCCGAAACGATTTTCTCTGAAAGTTTAAGGTCAAGGTCCGTCAAGGTCACTGACCTATTGCGTAACACTAAGACATATCTTCAGTAATGTGCAAGACAACTGCACACCCCAGAAACCTTTGGGAGGGAAACGAGTTTGACTGTGACAACATTCCCTTGACTTTGAAAACTTTCTTCGACCTTGACCTGGGGTCTTTGACCTGGTCCTACATGTGAGTTGACCTTGACAAATAATCCCGATTATATGACGGGATGACGTCACCACTCGGTCTACAGTGCAGGCGAACTGGCGCGTCCGCGTGATTCCGACGGCATCAAAATACGGGTCTAACTTTAAAAGCCTATAAGTAAACATATTATTGACGTATTCTAAAAAATAAAAATCCAGAAATCGACGCGCTCAAACAGTTTCTCAAATGCAGTGTAGTAGCCGTTTCTGGTTGCGAACGGTTCTCGGACCACATCGAAAAAATAGATTGGGTGCACTTTGGGACCCCTCTACTGCGCGAGTTAAAGCGGCAAGAGACTAGAGGAAACCAACGATGAATATAAGGCATGGCAGGTTGAAAACCAACAGTCAGTATAAAATGAACTATTGTGTGAAAGATGCTCTGGGCCACCTAAGTTGAATAGCATGAAGTTTCATGGAAAGGAAGCAGAAAAAGGCAAATTCTTAGACACTTATGCAGCAGCATGGGCTTACTCACATCTTAGAAATTACAACTCACATCTTAACTGTCTGCGTATCCACATACTTTAAAAGAGCCCAATTAGAACGTTAAATGACTGCTGGGCAGCGTGTATCATACCCAATATGATAAGAAAGAGGCCAGGTATTGCAACAGCCCTATCAAACGTACCACAGGCACACAGGGTCGATAGAAAATAGATCATACATGTCGTTAGGTCGACAAAAGAAGTTCTCTTTTTCTCCCACGGTGCCCCACCAAGTTGGCCTATTCCCAATGTCTCTTGTGCAAGTGCAAGCGACCCTGGATGAAATCTGAGATGTCACAGACATGTCTACGGTGACCCTCGAAAAATCTGTATTTAACAGAAAGAAGCACATGCTATTAACCCGCACCCCACCAGGGGTCCAGCGCCACCTTCGCCCCACCGGAGGCCATCCATGGCCCCCATCTAACTCCGAACATATGGGGGTTAGCGCAAAACTGCAAAGATTATTAGAAGGATCGTGTGAATTCAGTAAGATTTTACCTTATATGTTTAAGCGCTTAGGTCAATAGTTTATCAAGTTAGGTCAAGTTAGGTTACGATAGGCTATTTCCACTAAAATATGCAAGGCTTAAAGGGAATGTGGCACCTTCATAAGGTGGTTTTAACTGAGATAGTTAAGTTGTAACGCAAGTCGGAAAACCCGATACTCAATATATTATTTGCTTGGAATTTGAGATTTCCGTAGAAAAAGCTAAAACCTACCTGCAATGTACCCCCTCATGTATGTACCCTTAGCAGCAGGCCACAGTTGTCATGGCTGTTGGTGTGACGACATATGCTGACGTCACGATAAACATCAGCCAATCGAAGCCCTTGAGGCGTTTCGAGTATGGTACTGGTTGCCAGATCATGACATCATCCACAGGCTGATATTTACTTCTTTTCCTAGAGGGGTACTTTAAAAGTCCAAATATTGAGCTTATTGTACATTTTTCAGAGAAATCGTGAGTGGTGTCATTATTTCTAGCTAAAAAGTACGCCTAATTACACTAAACTCCAGGATTCGATCAAGGCACCTTGGTTGGCACCAAGGTGCCACATTCCCTTTAAGGGGAATGTGGTACCTTGGTCGAATCCTGGAATTTAGTGTAATTAAGGGTGTACTTTTAGCCAACAATTATGGAATCGTCCATGATTTCTCTGGTAAATGTACAATAAGCTCAATATTTGGATCTTTAAAATGCTCCTCTAGGGGAAATAAATAAATATCTGCCTGTGGATGATGTCATGATCTGGTAACCACTACCACATTCGATACGCTTCAGGGGCTTCGATTGGCTGATACTCATCGTGACATCAGCATTTGTCATCACACCAAAAGCCATGACAACTGTGGCCTGCTGCTACGGGTAGGTACATGAGGGGTACAATTCAGGTAGGTTTTAGCTTTTTTCTACGGAAATCTCGAGTTCCAAGACAAATGATATATAGAGTACGGGGGTTTCCGACTTGCTTTAGAGCTTGGCTATCTCAGTTAAAATCATGTTTTAAAGGTGTCACATTCCCTTTAAGAAAACTGGGCATAGCTCTTATGCCATTAAAGCTATTGAGATCTGGTTAAGTACATTTGATAGAAAAATGACAGACCTTTTTACTGCTATGTGGAACGTAATGACTCCCGCTAGTGGTTTGACTTTCACAGGTCACCTTGTAACCTTATATGACATGAGGTCACGAAAGGTCAGAAACGACCTTGTCATATACAAATGAAAGCCAGTGATGAGAAATACACGACGGTGTTTGATTCATCGCTCTAGCTAAATTAGGTCAAAAGTTATTGTCAACATACTCTTTTTGACCCCTGGCGACCTGTGACGACCTTGGAGAGGTTAAAGGGTACGTATTGCCCCTGGGATCCGTGAAAAGGTGTCCAAGAAAGTTTTTCTGAGCAATCGGAGCATTTTCAATTGTTTTGTGACTTTTAGATCATAAGACAGCTTTTCCCCATGCTTTTTCAGTGGGAGAGGTCACCTCGTGACCTGACCTTAGGTCACGAAATCGAAAAATCCCGGATATACATTGCGTAGAGCCTGGAGGGTTCATAAAGTGTAGGAAATCTAAAATAGATCGACTGAAAAGTGTAGCTCTTGCAGAGCTCAAAAGTTGAAGTGAGGTGACCTTTGGTTGATCTCACCTGGTGACCTGACCTTGAGTGACTTGCGGTTAAAAATTGCAGGGATGTTGGAAAATTATGGGGAGAGAGATAGAGGCTCTCAACTGCGGTGCTGCATCTCGTCGTTATCGTTATTCCTAAAAACATCTTAGGGGGCCATCGATGGCCCCCGGTGGGGCGAGGGTTAAATACTAGCACACTCTATAACGCATTGAGTTGATGTATCAACACTCGATAGCATTTGTCAAATCTGGCAGCCGAGCTGTGGCCAGCCAGTGCGGGCCCAGCCGTCGCATTTGTCGATTTAACGCCTCACCAGTGAGCCGGCCGCGTCGGACTGACCTGTTGAACGGCTCGATAAGACTACCTCCGACTGAGACGTCCGAGCTGCCGCGCCCCGCAGAGACCGGCCGGGACTCGGCTACCCTGCCGCTTCCGCGTTGACCTTTTGCACAGCTGGCGCCGTTGCCGATTTGAAATTGGACCCGGCGCAAACAGGTAACTTTTAGATCAAAGCGTGGCGGGGATTTAGTTGCCCAACTTTGTCATCAGCCGGCACGCTTTAATTAGTTCAGCGCACAAACATAGCGTTGTTTGTGACGCTAGAAACGGATTAATAATGCCGGTAACTAGGCAACCGCGCGGAGGTGACAAGTTCTCGGGGCACCACTGTTATATACAGCTGTTAATGTGTATATAAGCTTATGTTCTATACACGTGATATAATGCGTGATTACGACTCATTTGACCTGTTGACGCACTAGCTATGCGTAGAGAATGGAGATATGATATTAATGGGTAACGCTGCTGTGGGGCAATGCCGCCAGGCTTGTATGTGGACACGGCGCAGCATTCTCTATCACCCAAAACATCGAACTTAAGATAAGGGAAAATTATCGGGGAGACCCTTATCACCCAATCAACGTTTAATTTCACTGACGCGTATTGGGCTGGAAACTCTTAATTAAGAAACAAAAAGTACTCTCTCATTAAGGCGTATCATTTGCACGGTGCGGGGAGCAAAACATATACCACTCAAAACACCTGCGCAATGGCTTTCCGATGTGTTGCGAATGCCATGGTTGAACATGGAGTTACTTTCAATGTGCAATGAACCGTGGATAAATTAGTTTTGAAGTGCTGCGGCGAGGAGCATGATGAGTTGTTAAGATGTTCCCTGGCCTCTCCCCTCGAATCCGGAAATGTAAAAAACACTGAAGATTATATATTCGGGCACAGCCCTTCATCAGAATCGTGGAGTAAATATCAACAATTCTCAGTCCTAGTATAGCCAGACCTCGAATATATAATCTTCAGTGTTTTTTACATTTCCGGATTCGAGAGGAGTGGATAAATTAGCTGGAAATGCACGTGACAAGCCGCTGCAGCCTGGCTGCTTCTCGCGAATTTCTAAGGGGACCAGTTTTTCCGCACGATTCACAGGCCTACGGCTGTCTGCCTACTAAGCTTAACTTTAATCTTAACTAATCTTTACTTATTTTTAATTCTAGCTTTTTCTGAATAGATGTGTGTTTCAAATGAACATAAATATTTTATGTTAGAGAGAATAATCATGGAAATAAATCATATGAAATTTTTTTTCCATCATATAAGCATGGATAGGACTGGAGCATGGACAGATTCAGGATTTACGATTGGGGGAGCCGGTCTGGAGTGCGCAATATGGACCAGAGCGGCGACACTTCTGGACGCAGCGACCAACAGGGGGCGTCAAATCTGGTCGCTGTGGCACCGACACTCGCACTCTGGTAGGGCGGGGGGACAGGTGGATGAAAAACGACGTTTCAGGGGGCATAGAAAAGATCATTTAAGGGGCACCGAAGCTCGATTGGCGGGAGGGAGGAGGTACACAGCATAACAAAAAATATTGAAAAGAAATTTGTGTTAAAAAATCAGAGGTTTTTGGAAGTGTTTTTGCGACCCTGGATCCACCTGTGTGCATGAGAAAAAAGTAACGGATTCAAGACTTTATTTGAAGGGGGGGGTTAGTTAACGTCACCTCGTAATTGCGCCATTGTGATATTAACTGTTTGAATACATACTGATGATTGTAAGCATTCATGACGTTTATGTCTGAGTGGCTTATGTTTTCATGTTGTGAACTTTACAATGCATGTAACACAAATAAACATCGGCCAGTGTTGGCTACATAAATTGCCTACATTTTTTAATGCGGAAATGCACAACCACGAAACTTGGCAAACGTGAGGGTGGGAACCCTGGCCAGTGCAGTTTTTTTAAGTGCAACACATCTCTTAACATCATCAAAGTGTAGCAGAGGTACCCAACAAAACAAACCCACAGGAATTTTTACAACCGTTTTTTATTGCAGTATAGGCGGTTCCGTTCTTGGGAGACTGGCGTGTTGACGGGGATCATCGAAGCTATGACCTTCCCTTCGGCACTGAAGAGAGGGCCGTAGCCCTCCCATCACCAGGGCTCTGGTGGGATGTGAAAAACGTCTCGAGAGACACCCATGAGTGTCTCTCTTGATCCGAGCAGAATGGCTTCATATGTGCCCAGCTTTTGAACATGCCCTTCGCGCTTCCACCACTGCCAATAGCATCCACCACTGCCACTTTGCCTTGTATTTGGGAGTCATTCCGCGATTTACCCCTCTTGCGTGCACATACAAAAGCGGTCCGAGACACAGCGTAGACTGTGACATTGCGTACTCTATGGATGCCTCCCACTATCCGAAGTTTTTATCGAATGACATGGAAGTTTACTTCTTGTTCGTCTGTCACTATCTTCGCCTGTTGGTTCACTGAAAACAAAACGACACAAGGCCCGTGTGTCAGGTAAATAAACACACGCACCTTGGGTGAGCAACCCACGCTGGATGTGTTTTGCACCGGCAGCACAGCCACGAGGTGCTACCGACACGAGGAGATTGTGTCGACTGATTTTGGCGAGAAAAATACACAATGGCTTACACAAACATTTAGAATTTGACACAGGGATTCTGTGCGCACACAGATCTTGTGTTGCTGCAGACAAAACCTTGTGTTGCGTACCCAAGAATACTGTGTTTTTCTGCCATTTTTTTGATGAGCTTCCGGCCCGTCCGCCATCTTTTCAGCAGATAACTGCTGCATATGGCGTCGGGAAGAGAGGTGACCATTGTTTGCTCGCCTTTTATTTAATAGTATAAGTTGGTGTGTTTGGCATATATCTGTGATCTAGGACGTAGTATGTCTGCCAGAGAGTCATTATTCCCTTGTGATTGTTATTCCCGAAGAGGACAGTGCAAACAAGAGCTAAAAAACTTCCAAGGTTTGGACAACCACAGACTGATGCAACACAAACAAGAAGTAAATGTTCATTGTAGAGGAAATCATACCGTTAGCTATATTTCTGTTATCTTTAAATGAAAAGTTTAACATTTCCTCACATACCTAAATGTTTTTTTCGGCATTAGCACTTTGAAAATCTTAGATGAACCACATATGAAAGTGCATTGGAGCTGCTTTACTGAAGTGAGTTCCTCTAGGGAGTAGAGTTAAAACCATGGCTTTAAATGGTTGATTTTCTGGAACCACCATCATGTCATTGGGCACCCTAGTTCCTTCAATAATGGAAACACTGCAGGTGAGTAAACCAGGTCGGCAGTCAGACGGAAGAAAAGTGTGTGTCACATTCAGATTATTTTACAGGAGAGTGAATTTTCCATTTTGCTTAACATTAGCGGAGCCCTGGAACTGAATTGAAAAGACAATATAAATAAGAAATTTAGGTGAACTTTGTTATAGCATGTGATAAGTAGATGCAGCTTGCCTTTCTGCACCAAATGATACCAAAATCTCATTCGAAAAAAATGTGACCTACTTTTTCTACCGTGTGATGGCAGAGGTGAGAAACAATCATTGCAGTGTTCAGAAAATTTATGTTAAGCATGAATTTGGACTGCTCTCAAGCATGTTGCAAACACCATATAAGCAAATAGCTATAGCCAATGTGCCGTGGATTCATTCAGTTGAAAAACATATATGCAATCATCTTAATTTCTCTTCGGCTGTGGGGCATTGTAGAACCTTATACTGTATATAGAAGCTCTTTGCCTTTCCAGAGGCAAATAGGTAGTAGAAAATTAACAATCTGTCTTCTAGCTTGAAAAGTAATGCAACAATATTTTACAGGAGAGCGCATTTGCCGTACAATGTGCACTAGAAATATAAAATATTTGCAGTAGGTGGATTTTAAAAACTGGCCCTGGCGTCCCTCCCCCATCACGCCGAAGATTTTCTGGAACTAGTCCAGTCTCCTGGTTCATGGAACCCATTTTCTCTTTTTCATACTACTGTAATTATTAATTTTCTTTTTTGATGAGTGAAATTACACCCATTCATATATTGCAGAATAAAAACACAGATAAAACAGTACATACAACGTATAGGAAAGATCCCGCAGGAGAAAAAGAATGGAGAAGACATGCAGCAAAGTCAGGGCTTTATTCTATTTTTACTCAATGTGCTTCCCTCAGTAGGATATCAGATTTAGGGCTTAACCTATGACTGCCCTCTTTACATCACCTTGCCCATCACCTGGTTTCCATGCGCATTGGGCTGATAAAGATACAGCTGAGGATCAGGATCCAGCGACAGCAGTTTCCATAATGCCTCAGCTTACGTACAGAGCCCTAATGGATAGAAACCTTTTTCTCCTAAAAAAATTAGTTTAGCACACATATTTCAAACCAAACAAAACACTGGCATTATGGGGACCTCAGTCTGTGGTGCCAGGTGATCTTTCCCATACAATTATCCAATAATTATATGAAATTATATATTAGGTGCCTACTGTAGAATATATTAGGTGTGTACTGTACTGTGTTTTGCTCTGTATGACAAGCAACACTTTTTCTGTGTTGTGGCTGCTTGTTAACACCCTCACATGAAATGACCGAGTCTGAAGGCCTACTCAACTTCATAACCCCCCCAAAAACCCTTCCTTTTAAGTCTACCAATAACTTAATTTCGCCTCCATGATTCAGAATCTGCTTTACTTTCCAGCAGAGCAAGCTTCATTGTAGCTGCCTGCACGGACACAACAAAATAAAAAGGCCCTAGGTGCAGGAGATGAACCTTGGGCATATTCGATTATGAAAAGGAACGCTTGGAGGAAAACAAATTCTAAAAATATTCCTTATGATTCATTTGAATTCCGCAAAAGTCTGATGTTTTTAAATGTTAATGAAAGCAGAAAGGTCCTTGCAACAATTCCAACGATGAAATATTGACACAAATGCAAGGGACTGCTAATTAAGACCAGCAGACAGTTTCATAAAAATTGTAGTAATGTGACATGTTTTGCACCACGTTCACCTGCAAGCTACACTGTACTCAGAAACAGAATAACCTTTCATAAAGAGCGGCAACATTCATACCAAGACAACGTAGGTATGAAATGCAGCGTAAATTCAAGATATGCGTAAATTAGGCCCAATTCCAGAATGGAATTACTTCCTCCAAATCATAGGCTGATCCAGCATTGCTGATTGGGGGGCATCCGGTCGGGGGCGCCATGAAACCTATCAGATGGGTACGAAATCCTATTGATGGGCGCCGATTTTTGCATCCTGGGGGGGATGGGAAGCGACATTTCAGGGGGCGCCATCGACCTTTCAAGGGGCGCCTGAGGGTCGATTGGGGGCATGCCCCCTTACCCCCTGGATCCGTCTATGTTCCAAATCTAACATATAACTTTTATTAAGATGAAAAAGCGCATATATTTATTTTTATTTGATTAGTTAAAGGAAATCATTGTACTTACCTGCTCTTAATCGATTATTTTATTAATAATTATTATTTGATTATCAAATTTCTCACAAAGTTGAAAAAATACTGTGGTAGAAGGCGAGCTAACAGCAGACATAATAAATATACAACACATTTTTGTTGGCAACACCCTGTTTTTGCAGTTTGCTTGCTGTGACTCGTCAGGTAGTTAGGTACTCTGTCTGGTTCGCCGCGGCCGTCTGGTTCGCCGCGGCCGTCGGATGCGCGGCGGGGCGGGCTCAGTCCGGTGAAAATCAACCACCCAATCACCATCACCCACCATAAATGATGCGGCACCATCATGGTAGATGCGGCACGATCAACCACCACCTACCCATGAATTTATTTTATTTTATATTGTTTATATTTTCCTTTTTCCTTTTTTCCTTTTTTCCCCTTCTGAGCGCTTACCGCATGTCGCTCCGGCTCCGTCACCACAGCTACTCATGGAAACTACACGCCCACTCACTCTCGCGCGACTACACGCTCGCGCGACTACACGCTCGCCACACGCTCGTGACTCACTACACGCTCGCGTGAGCCGTCCCCGCCTCTTGGGTTGGTCTGCCGGGGGTCTTTTAAGGCCGTCTCCACGTGTCATCCTGCTGTTTTTAATCCATGTCTGTTTTAACCCATGCCTGTGTATGTTTCATTCGCTCGTTTTTTTTGTGAATATATGTATGGAGGTAAGTCTGTCAAGGCCCTGAAAGGTTCATGTGTTATTATTGTGCAAGCGTAGGTACTCTAGTGGAACTGAGGTTGAAGTGTGCCTACTGAGCATGAGTGAACTGGGTAAGGTTTATGAACCTAATAATTTCGTGAAACTGGGAAAGGAATAGAGTTAACGTCTGTGAATAATACCTAGATGCCAGTCGGTACCTAGATCAATAGCTTTTATTTGTTGTTGTACCAAATTGCCATATAGCTCTAAATATCAGCTCAACTTGCCATGAGTAAATCTTACTTCAAACTTGTGGAAGGAAGAAATTAACACCTTTTTATCTAAATGTTGTTTACATTCACAACTTTGTCCTTCACTACAATAGTTTTGCCTGAGATTCAGAATTTCAGGAGAAATTATATATTTTTTGTTTTGCATCATTGGCTGATAAACTCTGCTACATCTTGCATAGCTTTTCAGGAGTGTTTTAAAATTCAACGTACCTACATGTTGTCTGTTATATAAAACAGGATTGGGAATATTCTATGCTACATTCTAGTGCAGAGTAGGTGATAGAGGTGTAACTTTGTAAGTAGTTGTATTTTACACTGAATTTTTATGAAACATGATTTAAGTGTATTATTCACTTTATACACTGCATTATTCTACTTCTACACTATTGACATAAGTTACACCTTTTATGGAATGGGGCCCTGAAAAGAAATCATTTTTGCTAGATACAAGCCGCTCACTGTGCAGTCTGTTGTCAATGGATAAGGCGATGAAGTCAGTGGGGATAATTGGCATGCATTGAAGGTTATAATGCATCTTTTCTATCACATTACCTGGATTAATGTGTACATGCATGCTTGCACACATTACCATACACTAGGTCGTGTAGCCCCATATTTGTGACCACCTTGGCATAATTCAGGGATCAGCAACTCATGGGGTCAAAGACGTGGGGCACACTTTCATGTGGTGCACATGCACTGGTTGACCTGGCTCCGGATTATGCAGTTCCATATGTTTGCTCGTTCAACACATTCACAATTATCTTCATCTACTGCACATTTGAACATGCAGCTTGGTAGCGACGATTGCCCGCACTCCAGAGAGTGTACCGGCATCATGTGGTGGGATTTCCATGCTCCTATGAGAGAACTGTGTTTGTGGCCTCTGTTGTGTGTATGGTTTGTTTGTTTACCTCAGAATTCGAGGATGGCTTGAATCATCAGCTTGGTGGCACTGATTGCATGTGGCCGAGAGTACCTGTTTTACTGGCCTATGGCAGCAGGAAAGTTGGACCAGATCAGACTGAGGGAAGTCATACAGTTTCTCATTCTTATTTGTGATAACTATGGTGTGTACTTGTTTACCCTGGAGTACATGTTTATGGTATCAACTGACTAGTGGGTATGCCATTATTCCATTGACACGTTAAGCTATTCAGTTAAATCATTTTCCCCATGTATTTCCAATGGAGAGGTCATGGCTTGTACCTGACCTTAGGTCATCGATATTACCGGAATTTATTAATACCGAAAATACTAGAATGTATTTTAGAGAACTCGGTGGGTCCATGATGTGCTATGAGTTTCAATCGGATAGGTTCACCCTGTTCTGACTTTTGCTGTCATAAACTTTGTTTTAGGTCTGGTCACTTGACCTGTACTGGTGCCCTGACTTAAGATAACCTTACCTTAACATATTGACAGAAGTTGTAAAAATGTTCAGAAAATAGGTATGCCAAGTACGGCGGAGCTACGCTCCGCCGTTTGTCAGCTGTCTCCTAAAAACCCGAGGGAGGTGGGTACCGGCCCCTCCGTCAATGGGCGTGCTAAAGGACTGATGTGAAGTTTACTCTATCCTTATGGGGGCTGCGCAATGGGTGGGCCCACGGTATTTGTTATTTTCATTTTTTATACTGCTACCTGGCTGCCTTGTAAGAGGGTCGCGGTGAACTTGAAAGAGTCTGGAAAATCCTCGTGCTGTCGTAGTTGACAGTGTTCATGTTTCAGGCACCCCCCATGAGTTTCGAAAATCCATGCCCCTATGATCTAGGCTAAAGTCTTACTATGGATTAGATATCATGGTCCTACCATACAGATTATCCGAATTTTGAGGCAAAAGACCGGCAGACTTGGACTCCGTTCTCTATGATCTCTATTTTGATCACACTCGCGCACTGCAATGTGCACAAGTGTGATCACAAAAGCGCACTAGCATCTCCTGTGCATATGAGTTGCCTGTGCTAGGAATTTATCATTTGTCATATTATTTTTTCACATAGATGTACACGTAGACATACACAATTTGCTAACATATAATTTGTTCAACACACAGGTCCACACAGGTCAACACACATGAGTGTGTTCACCTGCTCTGTCATTTTATTCGCGCACATGCAGAGGGTTTTGTCATTGCTAATGGGTGTGTGGGGTGTTGTTGGGGCCTTTCCTGCATTACGCTTGTCTTCTCCATATGTCTTGCATATGCTTTCTTCAAAAAGTGGAAAATAGAAAACGAATGGTAGTGATTAACGTTCCTAGTAACCCGTCTCCCCCTAAATCCAGAGTCTTGTTCGAGCTGAGCTAAGTGTCGGTGTCGGCGTCCGCGGACCATGGGGCCTGATCAGGTTAATAGAGAATAATAGGGGCCTGAGAGGTAATAGGGGCCTGATAGCGCCCAGTTGCTGGATTGTCTGTCGCTGCCTGTGTCCGCTGGGGATGTAAAGTCGATACCGTTTTTATTGTTTTATACTTTTAACCCTAGTGTGATGAGTGTGTAATAATACACGTGTGATGGCTTCAATGGAAAAAGATCAGGGCTTGGTTTTTTGGAAATAATTTGAAAACTATTGGCCTGTTTTAAAATTTAAAACTTAATGTCAAATTAAATTTAAAACAATGTCAATAGCGATCATATAAAAACAAATGGCTTTATAGAAATTGTGTTTTGCCTTTTCCACAGTCCTTTTGAACGTCGAGAAACCGTTTTCCAGTTTTTCTATTCATTTCTCGAATCCTCGTGTATGGCTACACTCCCCCACGTTCGCATTCTGGCGTTCCTTATTTTCTTTCAATCCTGTCAAGTGTTTCCCTCTGAAATGTACTGTCTAGGGGATGTTTGTTGTGGTGTTGTGTACCTGAATACATGTGCGGAAGCCACTGAATAAACTACTTGAAATCCTTGAAATGAAAACAGGAAAATTTAAAGGATATGTTCGCACATCCCTGCATAGATAATCTTCATTGAGTAAATTTGTATCACTTTTCTGTACTGAATTCACTGCCAACCCTGTTCCTTTTTAGGGCAACACATTTTGTGGCACCTTTTCATGCTCATTGTGCCAGTTTTCATCTGAAGACATCAAACATTTTTGCAAACACTTGAAAGCTCATAAATCATCCGGTTTCTTCATTGCGTGCCCAGTATGTTCTGAGTCATACTCAACCATTCGATACTGGAAGGAGCATTTTGAAGCAAAGCATGGAAATGCCCTGGCTGCTTGCTCAGGGCACCTCTGGGCCCAGGGCGTCTGCAGTTAACAGAACCGAAGAAGGTGAGGTGGATTTGGAACCCATGGATCAAACATCTCAGAGTCAAGCATCAGGCACCAAAGATGTTCCAACGTGCTCACAACTTCCTGGCTACGTTCAGAAATCTGCTGCTCCGTCGTGTGCCAGTCTTATCGTACAGCTTAGAGCTCTCTCTCTCTCTCTCTCTCTCTCTCTCTCTCTCTCTCTCTCTCTCTCGTTTCAATCGTTTAATAAATGCGGTTACAATATTTCAAGTCCTCGATGAATTGAAATATTGTTACTACACGATCGTACTGAATCATTGTTCGTAATTTTACCTATATGCTATCACATTTTAAATTCTGTTGGTTTGTATAGTGCAATGCACATGTGTCCTTTAACGTTCATTTGTACCAACTATTTATGTTAGCGTATCAGCTATGCCGTGTACGCAGTACGCCAAAATATTGTGTTTATGCATGAATAACTTGTTAATGTAGTTATTTTAGTATAGCAGAAGTGTGTTAATCCAAGGAGTAACACGCCGCTGAAGTCTGATTTTAGCAATTTTGTGCACAGGAATGTTGTGTAAAATTTTCGGGTTAATGCATAGGCGGATCCAGGGGCCAAGGGGGCTCATGCTCCCATCCCCGATCGACCCTCGACACGGTATAGCTTTTGCCGGTCAAAAGTGGCGTCCCCCGGGCCGGATGGCGCCCCGGAAGGTGCCCACCCCCCCAATCCGCAATCCTGGATCCGCCCATGGGTTAATGCAGATCTTGTGTTTAAATGCAGTGGTCAATACGTATATTTCTGTGTTTTTAGTTATTTTGGTCAAAGGAATTTTGTGTCGCATTGCTGTGTTAACACAGTGCTGTTGTGTAAATAAAATGTGTAACGCGCCAAGTCGTGTGTTTTTGGAAAATTCAGACACAAGGAGTTTGTGTAGGCTCCCTGTGTTCACACAGTACCAGTGTGTAAATGCAATGTGTAACACACTGTGCTAACACACTGTTCTTGTGTTGGGAAAACACACTTGAAAAACACACTGCCAGCGGCGACTAAAATTGTTGTGTTAGTTTGTCGCGCGGGAGCTGTGTTAACACAGCATCTCTGTGTATTTTCATGTGTTAACACAGTATCCTTGTGTCGTTTTGTTTTCAGTGTTGGAGCCAACATACATAAGCAGAAGGTATACGCCAACTGTATAGCTTTATCAATGTCTACCTTTGTACCCAGCGAGATCAAGCGCCAAGTTTGCACATCCGACAGGTGGTGGGAACACCGGATGTGTAAAGTTTTGACATCACACAGGCGGCGAAAAGAAATGACGGTGGCTGGAGCTGGATACCTCACAAAGATAGATGATGGTGAGGAGGGCGAGGAGCTCCCATCCTGCTGGAATATGCTGTGAGACATAGAGCCTGCCAGGAGAAACCAGGCAAAACACACACGCAGGCAAAATTCAAATGCGTGGATAATGGACACGTGATTAATCTCTCATTTGACAGGACAGATTTACTCATCATCTAAGTAAAAAACAACTATGTCACCCCTACTGTCCATACAGTCCGAAAATATTTTCCAGCGTTGGAGCAGAAATCAAAACTGTTAAACAACTCGTGACCAACTTTGTGCAGCTTATTTAGCGGCTCATATAAGAGAGACAACTGATTCGTTTCGGTTCAGATTTCGTGACACTCTGATTAGAGTGAACCCCGATGTATTAGAGTGTATGCGTCACCGTATTTTGCATATCTTCCTTGATCAATTCCTCATCTTTAAAAAAATTAACTTTGGTCATGTTAGGTCAGGTCATGAGGCCAAGGCAAGTGACTTAATCTAAAAAAATAGGATTTCATTTATGCAATAAGTATAGTAAAGTTAAGTAATGTTATTTATAAGTAAGAACACGTTTAACCTAGTAATCCGACACTTTACACCATAATGGACTGACAGCTTACACCATAATGGAACTACTGGGTGCTATGCTTAACCCTCGTCCTTGGGGGGCAGATTCGACGCCCCTCGTCATTTTCGTAATGACACAAGAACAGTTTGGTTTAGCCCAACGCTACCTAGAAATTGTATAAGCTTTGACACATCTTCACCAAATTTCAAGTCAATGTCATGTCAGATCACCGATTTATGACGTCATTTAAGGCAATTTTTGTCCTAAAAATAAGTCTAAGAAGTACCGGGCGTTACTCGGCTGCTAGAAGCACTAGATGAAGTTTCTAAACAGTATTTGAAAGCTCCTGAAAAGGCAATCTGGAATATGCCATCATTTTGAGGTCAAGTCCATAACAAAGGCTCCAGAGATCCCCAAAGGTCAGCAAAGGTTACTGTTTTAGAAACTGTTGTTGGCTATAACTTATGAACGGGACAAGATGCAGCAATGAATTTGGTATCATAGTGACGAGCATCACCCAAGGATTTGAATAGTATGTGACCTGACCTTAACCTTAACCTAAGGTTATGTTAGGTGGTCTAACCTAACCTTAGGTTAGGTTAGACCTTGACCTATGGTCAATGTTACGCGTGACCTTACAAGGTCATGCCGCATATTAGTGGAAATCCTTGGGTCAAGACAAATACATTGATACATTGGCCTTCATTCTTGGTCTATTGATTCCCGAATTATAAGGGATATTCTAAATGTTTCAAAATTTCACCATTTTGTGACCTCACAAGGTCACTAGGTAACCTAAGCAAAAAATTGTACATCATCGGAGAGTTCAGGTAATGGGCAACACGCTGCGCCTCACCGCATATTTCCACCTCTTTTTAGATTATAACGGTTGGGGGTCGAAGCGAGGAAGTAAACTACTTCCATTAGGGCAATGGTTAAAATGAATTCCTGCTCTCTTAATAAAAGTCTATTGGGCCACCTCAAAGGCCCATCTCGGCACGTTTGATCTGTGGCCTCTGTAAGGTTATTTGGGATTATTTAAGCCTTTTTCAGACATGGGTTCGTAGGAAGCCCAGACAACTTCGCAGGACCTCGTAGCAGGAAATGATGATAGAGATTTCGCTTTGGTACCATTTCGCTTAGATTGTCATTACGAGTTGATTGATATGCATATTGATTGTCAGACCAGATAATGCTCTTGATCTGACCTTTGGTTAGGTCATTCTTAGATTTGACACAGCATGTTCATACCATATATAATTTGATTCGCCGTAACGAAGATTCGCCTAGATTATGGCTCTAGCTTAACGCAGTTTTCGACCTCAGTTTAGCTATTAAAGAACAGTCAACAACAGGCTAACTATTAAAGCACAGTCTTCTTAAACCAGACGTGTCGGAACGTTTTCAAAAGTGGGGGGGGGATGGCACATCCCGCCACGCGTTCTAAACCCTGCCAACAAGAGAGCTAAACCCTGTAGTAAACCCTGTAAATAAAGCTCTTTATGTGAAACCCTACATGATTTTTAAAGTAACCAGAAATCACTGTGAAAACTTTACATCCCCCTTTATCATGCAACGTAAGGCTCTAACGAGAAAATGTCTTGTCTATCACAAATCATGTCGACACTTGAAGCTCTCCTTATTAAATAAGTGTTCAAAGCTTTGCTAGTTCAACAGCAATGTAACACGATAGGTAAGCTTTTAATGGCAGTAAAATTCAAACAATAACACTTAATAGGTAGCCGGTTGTCTGCGCGCTTAATAAGGGATACGCGAAAAAAATCATTGGCTGGATCAAAAGTTCACAAAAAGTAGTGTCAGAAGTCATATTCGCATTTTTGCGAATTCGGCCTCCAAATGTCTTAAAATTGCTCTCAAAGTCAATATTTCTAGATGACTTATCGATAATTCTCACTATCGTTTAAATGACGTAGTGTCGGCTATGACCATTTATTTCTCTAACAATCAGGTCATGTCTGTCCTAAACAGTGATGTAGAACTTTGGAACTATCACAGACAAAAATTATCTAAAAAATACCTACATTTCAAAACTCTTTTTAAACAGAAGTATAGGACTTCAAAGAAATCACAATTCACCAATCAGAAGCCCAGGAATTCTCCTACCTGGGTAACGTGACGTATCTGACGGAAAAGTTTCGTTATCCTGGAAATTTTGACAAACAAAATTACTGTAAACACTTAAAATAGATTTTGAAAACTAAGAGATGAAGAGCAGGCTTCAACTTTTTACCGGTATCATTAAAATATTTCAATAATAGGCGAGTGGCCTCCAAATATGTTGCCGAAGATACAAAAATAATTGACAATTTCGTTCATCAAGATTTTGCAAATAGCAAGGAACCACAATAAAATTATTCTGCGTACTTTCCTTTAAGTTAAAAAACCGACACCACAAGCTCCTGGTTTCACCACGTTTGTAGCTTTTCGAGCTGTGACCTTGTGATGAGCAGGAAGCTTATTCCACGCCCCGGTGAGCCTCCGTGTCACCTTTCGCCCTGGTGGGGGGTGTTTGAACACCCACTTGAACTCGGCCCCTATGCAGGATAGCGAAAAAACGCGAAGGCTTGTGGATAGCTCGTACAAATTCATGAAGCAACCATATAAGCCACTTTTTGGCTCTGATCAATATCGAGGTCATGTCAGGTCAAGGAAAGTGGAATTTTGAGTAGAGTTTTTGGGCTCTAGCGTCGGACAGAGTTGAATTAGAATTATTTTTTAGGCACCACTCGCTTCCTCTCGTCACGGGGAATCGAATGACGTAGATGGTCACACTAGTTCAAAA
This sequence comes from Lepas anatifera, assembly GCA_034440635.1. Classification (NCBI taxonomy): domain Eukaryota; kingdom Metazoa; phylum Arthropoda; class Thecostraca; family Lepadidae; genus Lepas; species Lepas anatifera. The sequence goes on from JAOTON010000385.1 coordinate 3,294,827, forward strand.
CACAAAAATGACCAGACCTCAGGTCAGGTCAAGGTCACTTTTAACCTATCATAGTCAATATGCATATCAATCGACTCGCAATAGCAATCAAAACGCAACGATATCAAAATAAAAGCTGTATCCTCATTTCATGCAAAGTTACTGACATACGTCTGAAAACTGCTTGCATAGCCCCAAATGACCTCTCAGAGGTCACAGGTCAAAAATTGCAGCACGAATCTGGAGAGAGGCCCAGGATACTACGATTTGGAGATTATGAAGGTATTCTTAGCTGTATCTAGACAAATACGGCCCAATTTCTTTTTCTCTCATGTATTTCCAACGGAGAGGCCATGGTCCGCAGTTGACCTTAGGTCATCGGTTTGAAGAAAAAATCCCAGAATATATGGTCTAGCACTCGGTGGGCCCATTATGTGGTATACGTCTCAAACCAATAGATTCATCCATTTCTTACTTGTAACATTTTTTGAGGTGAGGTTACTTGACCAGCACTGGTGACATGACTTGAGATGACCCAACATCAAAATGTTGGGGAAAGTTGCAGGAATTGATCAAGAATAAGGTGTGCCAAGTACGGCGGCGCTTTGCGCCGCCGTTTTTCCGTGCCGCAGGAAAAGCCTGAGGGGGTGTGTTCAGCCCCCCTCCCCCAGCGGGGGCGAGGGTTAAAGCATAGGTGCAGGAACTAAGTTGAAGTTGTGGGAAAGGGTCCCCGACGTCGGTGGGGCCAAAGTTGACTCGGCTTATCGCTTGATTTGTTACCGTAAACAAGGTACTGGAATGACTGGAAAATGGTGGGCACTGCTCCCATAATCCGAAAGTTAGAGATGCAGTCACCACAACGGTTTTTGGGCGTATAGCTTAAAGTATGTCTAGACACTGGCAGGTCCAGAAGGGGGGTAGGGTCATGCTCCCCCAAACGCTCAAACCAGGGGGCCAAAATATTTTTGCCCGCGGGGGAACAGTGTGGTGTGCAAATAAAGCAGGAAATAAGCAATTGGAGATGTTTTGACAAAGTTATAAGAGGTTTTTACCCCTTTTTAACGTTTTTCACCCCTAACACCGCCAGTAAAATTTTATGGGTCGGCTAGGAAAAAACACCCCTAAACATTTTCACAAAATTACAATCCTGATTCAACATTGTTTAAAGGGAATGTGGCACCTTGGGCGAATCCTGGAATTTAGTGAAATTAGGCGTACTTTTAGCCAAAAATAATGAAACCACTCATGATTTCTCTGAAAAATGTACAATAAGCTCAATATTTTGTTTTTAAAAATACTCCTCTAGAAAAAGAAATAAATATCAGTCTGTGGATGATGTCATGATCTGGCAACCATTACCATACTTGAAACGCTGCAAGGGCTCCGATTGGCTGATGCTCATCGTGACGTCAGCATATGTCGTCACACCAGCAGCTCACAACAATGGGCGCCAGGCGACTGGCTGATGGGGGCTGGTGTCAGGTAGGTTTTAGTTTTTTTTTCTACGGAAATATCGATTTCCAATAAAAATGAAATATGGAGTACCGGGTTTTCCGATTTGCTTTACAACTGGGCTATCTCAGTTAAAATCACGTTGTGAAGGTGCCACATTCCATTTAAAGCCGTTCGTGCAAGAACACAACAGGTGAAGCTAAGGAGAACAGAAGGTCTGCACCGTTAACAGTCCATGAGGGTGCACGTTAGGGGGCCTGTTGGCAACCTTTTCTATGATATTTTGGAACTAGTCGGTTTGTTATGTTTTTGGACATGCTTAGAGCAAAGTTAGCATCGAAAATATGTTTTATGATTTCTTTTACCACGCCGACGCTTTATTCTAGTTTTATTTTTTTCTTGAAAAAAACTATTTTCTAGGCGTGGTGGCATAGTCATCAAAGTTACAACAAAAACTATCTCATTTTTGACTTCAAAAAAACTTCAAAAACTGTCTCGTTATACCACACTCGTTGCTAGTCAGAATTGAAAGGCCATGATTCTGTCACACAGATACTTCTGGTGAGAACAGGCAAACAAATATGCGGTATTGGAACCCAAGATAATATTCAATGTTTAACAATTATATAACACAGCTTCGATCCTAAGTCAAATTCAACATTAGGAAACTGCTTCAGCAAAGTCGAACTTTTATGCCTCAATTCGGCCCGTCTCACCGACTAATACAAGGCAAATTATTCTGACCTGGCTCTACCGTGCATGGCAACCTGGCTAAGTGCCGACTGAGCGGATGCTATGTATAATGCAACAGGAACCGCTGAGCGCAACCAAGCGCGTTAGGAAGGCAGCGACAACACAGCGGCCCCCAGCGCTCGGGCTACTCACCTCTGCAAGACACATCGAACCACTCGCATGCCTGCACAACAATTACACAGCACTCTAATATCTGATTGCATCCATTAGCCCATCATCTCTTCATTTCCTTCATACATTTCGTAAATTTAAAATTTCTATTGAAGTTAGTATAGTTGCATGGTCCTACTTAAGTTTTATGTTTTGTGTACTCTTTATGTTTCTCTCTACTCTTTGGGTAACAGAGTCATTAGCGTTGCTGCCGGAAAAAGTTGAGGTCAGTCAAACTCCAACCTAATGCTGGCAATAAAATTTCCCCTCTGGAATCGAAAACTCATCGGACATGATCTCATTGCCACCCTCCGCACTATATGTCTTTTCCGGTTCATTTCTAACCTGGCTGAAATCGGGAAATTGTTTTAGAAAGGTGAAAGGGGGTGGGGGTGAATGAGCTGGCTTTCTGTTCCGACGCGTATAAATGTGCTGAGTCAACGGCCGCAAGAACAGCGTGACCCTAAATAATTTTTGGGGCTTATCGACGCACCAACTGCCAGGGTCATATGGCGTCGCCAACTCTTTCCCTGTTGGAAGGGTTTCTCGGGAGCCAGCTTGCTCCTTGTTCAGGGAAGCCGCCGGGCCTTGAACCTGGGTTGGCTGCGTGACAGACAGCTATGCTGACCACTCCACTACCGCGCCCCCACAGCGTGACCCTCGGAGAGAACCGCAGAGGTAGGTCAGCGGCAGACTCGAAATCTTCTACTGGACTTAAAACCACAACATTTCTAACCATACAAATTTAAGGCTCTCTACCCCCACCAAAATATTAGTTCAACAGAGAGAATATAGAGAAGTAGAAGACAAGTGTAGCTTATACTTCAAATCTCAGTAGACTCAAATCTCGGAAGCTCAGTGAACGGCTGAAAATGTCAACATAACCACGTCGTGTAGCGGTGGCCCTTCGCTGGTTTGTGACACCCCTTTTTGCTCCCCCTTGTGAATTGTTTTGTATTCTGACGATGTCCCGCCTTTGCGTGAATATGAGAGATCGATGACAACAAAGTAGATCTGCTGTCAATTTCAATGATCTTGAGGTTTCACTGAAATAATTGTAGGAACGGGTGCAGTTTAGTAAAATCTATTCTTGGTGCAGTTGGGTAAAATCATTAAGATGTTCACGGAAATGTAAAAACTTCAAATGAAATCAGAGCTGAGATTGCATTATTGCAGGGCATGCCGGGAAATACGCAGAATGATATTTCACTCGTCTCAAGGCCCACCGTTTCAAGAGAAACAACCGCTTCCAGAGCTCAGGTAATCCTGACCTCCGGAGCTCCGCCCCGCCTTGCCTCGCTTATATCCAAGATATGCAATCGATGGAATGCAACGTAGCCGGACAGAGAAGAATCGCCAGGAAGCGGGGTATTCCCGCTGTTGGAGGGAAAAGGAGTGTTCCAAACGTCGAGCGTTTACGGGGCAACGGTGATTGTTACAACAAATGAGGTAGGGCACCAGGCTTTTGTAAGGGCCTTAAGACTGATGCCTCAGATTAATTCACACACAGGTGCCTTGCCTGTAGGTACCGAGCGTAAGTAATGTATATTAGAATCCGCGTCGAGTCGGATGTCTTCACTTTGACCAGTTCAGATCGAGTTCAGGGTGATTTTACCGCACAGAAGTCTTGAGAGATGCACCTGAACTAGTAGCGTTCGGACAATTTTCCAGGACCTGTCAGATCGCCGCCAGGGACCGACAACGTGACGTGTCCGGCGGGCCCGACACGAGGCGGTCACTTAAAGCGATAGAGCTAGTCATTGGCGGACGCTGGGGGGGGGGCATTCTGGCCATGCCCCCAAAACACTGGAAGGGGGAAACTATCTTTTGAACCCCAAAGGCCATATCAATTTTTAAAAAGGTGTTTACACTAAGTCTGTCGAGCAATCCAATCTTCGCTCCCCCTCCCCCGGAGAGCGATCATGTACTTGGATCGGCAGCTTGCACTAGGTCTGTTGAGCACCCAAATTGCACGTCCCATCCCCCCTCGGAGTAGAGGCAGACATGGGTTTGGTCCCCCAAAACTCGGGTCTGCGTCCGCCCCTAGGAGCTAGTACAACGTGTCGTCTGCAGCAATCCGACCGACGTTTGGGAATTCAGTGATTTGGAAGTTTACAAAATGATGTCCTCCTTGAAAATCTTATCTTAGAAATAATGCATTTTCGCCTGGGGCACTCCGATTAAATATCAGAAAACAGTTCATGCATCCGCAAGTAAGAACAATAGCCTCTACGAAGAGACAATACGTTCAAATGAGTAGCAACGGTATTCCTACGGATTCAGGGAGCAAACTAAGGAAGGGTTTGGTCGCTTTATAATCGAAGACGCTCCGGTGCTTAACATAGGCGCGAAACAAGCGAAAAGTCGTTCTCGTTGGAATCTATGTCCACTTATCTGCATGTTCAGTCTGCACGATAGAGAAGAAAAATACTTTAAACACAAAAGTTACAATCACAAAGAAATATCAAAGGTAAGCTTTTCATCTCACAAAATCAGCCCCGAATCGATTTCAGTGCGCAATCGCTTGTTGGGAAATAGTCGATAAAGGTCAGAGAGCCACACCCGTTTCGTTGTTTCCAAAGAAGAGGATATCGGAGATTCATGACACTCAATTTTGGGCAAGGTGAATCAGAAATTTATGTGAGAACGTACACCGAGTTAATCACGGACGCCAACAATGTCTTGCATGCGTCAAAATGGCTTCAACCGAGTTTTATTGAATACTGGACTGGGTATCACGTGTCCTATAGAGGGGCACGAGACGGGGAAAAACATCGGAATCACGTTACTGGATGCAATGGGACAGGACAAGGTCAAGCTTTCCATGTTTCATTCGCAATTAGGCAGCGCTGGATATTTTCCATTGAAATTCAAAGGGAAAACTGAATGGGTCGGGGAGAGCTACTAACCGGGTGCATTGCTGAGGCCGAAATGGAATAAGTTATATCTTTGCGGGAATTAATGCCGCGGATGCGGACATTTTGCCCCGTAATGACTTTTAATATCGCCAGAACTAGCTGCTAACAAGGGATATTAATTGTATGTGATGTTTTAACCTTGGTCACCGACTTTTACATTTGTTTCTAGCGCGCAAGCCGTTTAATGGCGTTTGTGAGTACCTTGACATTTAGCGAACAAATTAAGGCTCGCAACGACAGTGGTATTGGGAAACCCTTATATTACCCAATAACTATCTGAATAGACGAACAAACGACTAAGTTGGTAGTCCTGCCACAGTCAGCAAGCCAACTCTCATAAAGGGCAGAGACACACTTGTGGAACCGCTCCTAAAGGTTACTGTCAGTTCCAGCGTCGAGGAATTGCACTTTGAATGCCACCGGGCATCGTGAACTTTGGTGTACGTGCAGTGTTTTCCCGACGCTTCCTCTGGTGCAAGAATGCTGCAAATAACAGCATGAGTAACAACGTGAACGCGGCGAAATTTTCAATCAACAGACGCAGCGAAAAACACGTGCATTTGAGATATTAACACTTGCACTTCAACTGCGTCAAATGGATAACGGTGTCGTGAACAGTTACGAGAAAAAAACTAAATAAAAATTTACAATAAAACGAAAATAAAACCATTTTACTCTGAGTTTATCATATTCGGGTCAAGTACAATAAGGCCCATTGCTTTAGTCGATTCGTTATAACTGTTTGAAATCGTTTTCTAACTGCATTGATTCAATCAGAATCAGTTAATAGCGTTTTGAAGCTTATCGCCTCCCGCATCGCTACGTTATATAATATATATATATATATATATATATATATATATATATATATATATATATATATATATATATATGCTTTAACATGAATAGAACCGCCGAAGAGCTCAGGTAACAGGTAACGCTGGAGGTAATCTTCTCTTATCTTTTTAGCTTATTTACCCAAAAAGTGAAATGTTATCATATAACTCGGTTTTTCTGGCGTTAAGAAATCAGCTGACATCAAATAAAGGTCTACCGCTACTTATTGCAAGCTAAACTGTGTAAAAACTACGAAGTTCACACTTTTTTAAAGCTAGGAAGCCGAACAAATGTGAGCCCAACGTAGCATCACCATTGTCCCGTGTTCAAAAGCAGTTGAATACAGTGCCAGAGGCCACTGACCGCTCCACAGTGAACAGAGCCCGGTACCTTCCTCGCCTTGTCTGCGGTCACGGACATCGCCCAGCCATATCGGAAACCGTCACAATGTGGTCAGGTCTCGCCTCTCCTCGACAAAGGCGGCAGCGGCGACGCCGGCCTCCTCACAAAGGCGACCAGACCGCCGCCGGCGGCTGCCGCTCCGGCCCACACGCCACGTGCAAACGAGGCTCCTTTGTCAGTGTTTTTGCAGCGATTTTTAGGGGTTGTCTATCCATTGTCGCTTTCTTATTCCGTTCCTGTCATCCAAAACGAGCGTGTTTACGTATGGGAGAATAATTATGATGAGAAACACATTTCTATCATCAAATAGTGGACCTATTGCGAAGTTGTAAATTAACTCTAACATGTAGGTGACAAAGGCGAAGTCAGGAGATCCGTGAAGAATGAGCCGAGACGAGCGCAGCTTTCAGCTACTTCCTTGCTACTGTCAATATGGCGCAGGATAATATATTGAGCTCATTCATAGCCTGATAAGAATTGATACGAGTAGCCTTGACGCTATTTGTTAGGCACCACCCAGTGTTTTGTCGCATTTTCCTGTTTTAAACTAGGGGAGCTAAACAAATCAGAAGGGTTACCCCATCTCCCGCGGGCTAACAGGCCTGTACTAGACAAAAACCGATGTCTGTCTGGCGTCAGAAGGAATCAGTAGTCCAGGTTTGCAGCACGGTACGAAAGAAATGTCTGCACTTCTGTTTAAAATGGTAACAAAACCCAGACAAGTAAACAGCCCCGAAGGTCGCGGAATACGCAAAACCCCGTGTTTTCATTCTTTTAACTTTTAGAGCAGCTGAATTTTACTATCATTCCTGCAAAATATGTCAAGCGGGATTGTTATGCAGTTGATTTGTGGCGCGTGTGACACGTATGACGTATGCGACGCCGGTGACATTTGCGGTATCTGTGACGAGGCCGTGCCCTTGGGCTGTGAAATCGGACTATTGGATCACTCTAAAGGCCGATCATAGTCGTGCTGCCAAGAGCAAGGATGCTGGTCGACCAGAGCCATCCTGCGTCGGGGTACACATCTGACAAATCACTGTCAGCTCCTGAAACTGCAAGCGCGGTATAGTGTTCACCTTCGGTCTTCCAGAGAATCTACAACAGTTCTGATACAATCCTTGCAAAATCATCAGATTGGACTGATCCGAAGCTGATCTCGGATTATGTCACGACACTGATTTGTTGACTTTGGGAAAGCACCAGTGCTGTTCTCAACAACAATACTACAGCGTCTCTGTCACGGTTCTGCGGTGTCATCAAACAGTCGTCAAACGCCCCTGACAGGCAACCTCTTGGACTTCGCGCGCGCGCGCACACACACACACACAAACGTTTTAGTGGTACATACATACATGCATACGTTTTCTTGCACTTGGAGTACCAATTCACTGCACAACACGCATATTTCTGGAGAAGCACTAAGATAAAAAACGATAACTGATTGAAGTATCAGGTGATGCCGTAAAAAGTCCACCCTTTTGGGGTATCTGGAAAACCCCTCTTTGGGAAGTCTTTTTCCACCAAATTTGGGATCAGGGGTATCAGACTCTTATCTTCGGAGTCCCGGCTCTTGATTAGGCAGTCAAAAAGGGTCATCTGACACCCTTTAGGGAGTCATCAGACTCCGCGTAAGGTGTCATTTGACACCCAATAAAGGGTCATCAGACTCCCCTAAAGGAGTCATGATACGTGAAAAAGAAGTCAATTGACATCTGCGAAGAGCGTCTAGGTGTCATTTGACGCCCCTATTTTGTCCTGATGACCCCATGTAGAGGTGTCATGAGAAAAGCCATGACCCCAAATATGGGTTCTTTTCTCTTCGAAAGGGTGTGACTTGTTTGAATTTTTTGGATCAATGCTTCAGCATATTCCGATTCTCCGACTTAAATCCAATCACAGGACTTGCCTGAGCCTTTCATGAAAAACACAGAAGAAAAAAGAACCATTGTATTCGATCTAAAAAAAACGACACACAAACTCACAAACGAACCCAATGAACACCTGACTTCAACATCAACCCACACCCTGACTTGGTCGGATCCAGACCGACAGCAGGGAGGGGCAACGGGGCCCAAATTCGTGAAACAACGTTTTTTTGGGAAAACCGGTAAAAATCGGGGTTTCGGGACGACAATTACACAGTTTGCCCTCCTCCTGGACCTTCTAGTGTCTGACTCGCAGGGTCTCCCAATCCCAGAAAAGTTAAACGCCGTTGAGCCACCGTCCTGATGCGCATTATCACTAGTTGGCCAAAGGCAATCAATTCATTTTCATATTTGTGGCGAATCCAGGGGGGGAGCAAAAAGGCATTTGCCCCTAAACGGAAAATCTCAGGGCAAAACTGTTTTTCCCCAAAGCTGTCAACCTCCTTTTTGGCCCGACTAATATTTATTTTAAAAGCAAGGTTCTGGTGCTTTAACTCTTAACTTCAGACAGAACCATTAAACTTCAGTGTAAACATTAGCCTTAAACAGCAAAAAACAACAACATATTTTGGTCACATGTTTCACCCCGTGACAATTTTTTTAGCTTATTTTCTTTTGGGTTTACCCTCACAACATACCGTCCTGTTAAATTATGGCAAAATGTTTCACCATGTGACGTTTTTTCCCTTTTCCACTCTGGCTTACCCCCGCCCCCAAACCTACTGGCTAGATCCGCCACTTTCAACGGTCCCATACCACAGCACTTGAACACAAACCGACAGCAGGCCGAATTGGCACGACTTACCTGTCAAATGGTTTCTTATTGTTTATGATTTTTAAAGGAAGCCGAATATTTATATGCTTTCTAAAATGTCTTTACCACTTGGACATGTCACCCACAATGCACCTTCTTAGTGACACCACGAGTGCAGAGAATCCCACTGTATCCTTGCCCAGTGCACATCCGGGGTGTTCCTGAACTTGTTCACCATTTCGCACTCGATAACGCAGGATAGAACTGTTCCATTCTGCCACAGCCCTGTAACCCAGGTGGTTCCGCCGAGCACGGGTATTTGCACGAGGATGGGCGACCTTGAACTGATGGCCCCGTGTATTGGTGACTTGCGGCTCCTTGATCAGTAGCTCCTTTGACACTCTCGTGCAGTTTTGTATTTTCTCTCAGATAATAATCATGCTGCCGATTATTCACGGAGATCACAGCGGAAAGGCCACCGAACCGTGTGGCCCATCAATTCAATATGGCTACCTCAACGGCGGCGTGGTTTGCCTGTCAGTAAAAAAAGACAACGCACGTGCACGCAAAGGAGTCCGACTTAGCATTTCGGAGATATTTGACACCTTTTAGGCATCGGAAGGTATGCATTAGGGAGTCAAGATCACAGAAGGGAGTAAGCTGACTCTTAGAAAAAACTACCCGTTGTTTTTAAGTGTCAATCGCTCCAAATGACTCCCATAAGGGTGGAAATGACTCCTTTGTAGAATAAGACAGTGCTTCTGAGGGTGTCTAAGCACGCTCAAAACAGGTGTCTGACACCCCAAAATAGTCATTAATGGATTTGGGGTATCGGACACCTCGGAAGTGACACCATTTATTGGGGACTAACCCTTTTCTTTACGACCAGCGACGCTCTAGGCTGGGGTCGACCACTAAAACTGGAGCCGCAGACTCCGCAGCAGAGTCACTGCGACATTGAGTGTCATGAAATTTCTCTCAGTGAGGGAACTAGCGGGAGATGCGGGTTAAATTCCTCATATATATGTTTACTAAGGTCAGGTCAATGCTGTTGCCTTGGAACTCCTTATTTGGTCCGATTCGATGACAGCCTTTACTGAGCTTTCCCATTACATTTGCCATATATGCCAAATCTTAGGGATCGACGAGAATGGATGCTGTCATGCAGCCCTCATCTAACGCTGCTAAACTGAGTGACTGTTCAGGTTTAATATCTAAGGAAGAGGCAGCCGCATTTGGCGGTGGCAGATTGGTTTTGCAGGTGTCACGCTCCTGCCTCCGGATGTGATGCCGGAAAAGATCCGTCTCCATTACCATGCACGGTCGCCAATGGGCAGACGTGTCAAACATAAATTCTTATACACTCTAATTGGGGTATTCGTGGGTTGGGTATCCTTTCAAAGAATGTGGTTTAAGATGAGACCAAACATTTCGTGTAGTTTTAGCATGTTTTCCGTGCATAACTATGCATATCATTTCTAAACAAATCGAGATTACACACAACCAGGATCGGCCACCGCACGGTTTTCACTACAGTTCGCTATAGCTTTAACTATAGTTTAACTACGCACTAGTCAACTCTAGTTTTAACTATAATCGCCCATGCGTACACGCATGTATAGATGACATGTCATTTTTCAAGGTGAATGTCATCTTTCATTTCCCTTTTCCGTTAAAACCAATGATCCAGGGTTACGGATGTGAGGGACGGATGACCCGTCCCCCCAACCGGTAAACACGGGTCCTCAGTGAAAATATTGTCCCCTAAAATATCCAGCTCTCGGACGTCTTTCAGACCATCCCCCTGGAAAGAGGTCGGACATTTACATCGGATACACGAGCTGTTTCAGTACGCCATGTTTACGTACTTCCGTATTTTTCGATTATTTCTTTTACGATTGACGCTGTATTTGCGTAGTTACACCCAATTAAACAGAGCGTACTGAAACTACTCATGCATCCGGGGAAATTGCTAATCTTCCCGTACCTATACATTTCACATATATCAGCCTCCTTGATGGCACTGTTTTGAACAGTCATTAGGTTCAACCTCCCCCGTAATCTTTGTCACAAAACATCATTGGATACTCCTTAACTGAGCTGTCGGCCGTCGACGCGCCCGAAAACACCACCAATGATGATGATGAGCTGTCGGTCTATTCGCTATACAGCCGATTTATTTTAAATATTCAAGAACGACGTGTGTTGCGCGACGCTCTGGGCTATCTACAGGAAGCCTCTCATACGCACACGTTTAGCCCGGGCACCTCCTTTACAGCCAATAACACGGAGATGCCGCCGATTAGCGGTAGAACAGCGTGGACGCTGCTGGTCTGGATCCCTGCTGCTCGGAAGATGCCCGCTCCAACTACTGCGACATCGGATCAACCACCGCCACTGCTCCGCCGCTCGTCCGCACGTGGGGTCAACGTTTGTATGTATGTATGTACATACATACATACATACATACATGCATACATACATGCATACATTACATACATGCATACATCAAGAACATAGGTACAGTGTAGGGAGGCCAACCTGTTTTGCCAGCAGTGTGGGCATTCAGTGAAGAAAAGGTTGTTGAGAAGATATACTTCTGGCAACCCACTCCATAAGCATCTCTTTTGTTTTGTATGGAGTGTGGGAGAATTTGTAAGAACCGAGCCATTTTGAATGCTGGCAGACAGACGCTTTTTAGCGTTGTTTTTTCCGGTCCTTTAAGATAAACTGTCATTTACTTTCCCATTTTTTTAACCTTTACCTCATGTTTTTGGCCCTGTATCATAGACATAAGAGCAGGGTGCATGACTCTCTAAAGTTCAAGGTCTTAACACGCGCATTGACGGGGGTCTGAGCCACCTTCGCTTTGACGGGGGTACCCGCCCCCCCCTAAGATCTCGAGAACCACGATAGGTAGCGAAAAACGGTAAACGGTGTTGGGTTGCCCATCCACTTCTCCATCAAAAGTATTTGAACAATTTTTTGTCAGGTCACATTTAAGGTCACAAGAGGTCAAAACATGCCGTCATAGGGATAACATGTAAATTACGTTTAACTATTACATCTGAACAAGAAAATATAGAGCAAAACAACTTCAACCATATGAATCCTCGCAAAAAGCCGAATCAAATGGTATATAATTTGACCTTACTACGTCAAATCAAGGATTTGACCTGACCTGAGGTCAGGTCAAGATCAAATCATATAAAATGCATATCATTAGAACTGCAAAGACGAGGCGAGTCTAATGCAGCTAAAATAAACGCTCTATCCCCATCCGTTACTGAGTTATTCAATAAAAACCATTTTCCCATGTATTTTCAATGGAGAGGTCATGCCCCGTACCTGACCTTAGGCAATCGATATAAAAAATACCAGAACATATTCTAGAGAACTCGGTGGGGCCATTATGTGATATGAGTTTCAATCGGATAAGTTCATCCTGCTCGGACTTATGCTATCTTAAACTTTTTTAGGCCAGTTCACTTGACCTGTACTGGTGACCTGACCTGAGATGACCTATCCTTAAAATTTTCACAGAAGTTGTAAAAGAGATGAGGGAAAATGTATGCCAAGTACGGTGGAGCTAAGCGCCTCCGTTTTTCTGCTATCTCCGAAAAATCCGAGGGGGCGGGTACCCGCCCCCCGTCAATGCGCGTGTTAACTCTTGACCCCATGGAGCTGACTAGAAAGAAACAAATTCAAAATATATCTTGACCCTCAATGTTCTGGACGCTCTCACACCTATGTCCTAGACTGATGCACAACTAGGTATGTGCATATAAATTGGCCAAAAATTGAGCTAATTTTCAATCAATATATTCAACTATCAATTCTAATTAGTTTTGTAATCAATTATTTTCTTTGTTTCCTGATCCAGAAGCAGTGAACCCGTTCCTGTTTTAGGAACACCCAGTGTAGTTATCTTAGACACTTTACTACACTGACCTTGTCCCTTAATGGATTGTAGGTGGCACATGGTGGTGTTAAACATGAATAAATTAATGGCGCCTGTCTTATCCAATTTTCAAAATCCGGACTGCCTTTGAAATCTCGGTAAGAACCAATCCACACCATGGGCTCACAGCTTCTGCGAGTCGATAACACGTTTGGCTCTGCATCTGGGCTCAGAGCCGACTCGCGCGCGTGTCGCTCTGTCTCCAATTACTCACTGCTCAATGCACATCTACCACGGCTGCCGTATTCAGGAGGTATTGTAGCCACAGACGACAACCCGTGTCCGCTCATGCACCGTTGCTGCCCAGCGTGACGTCACGCTCTCCTGACGCAGCTCCATTGATCTGATTCGTTGCCATGTTCCGCAGTTGCGCATACGCCGCACAATGGACCGCATTGTCCTAATGCGGCGCGACTTCCGCGCTCTGATGGTCGCCAGAGAATGGCCAAAGGCAAGCCTCCACAGCTGGCCTCGCATTTTCAATAATTCGGTCCTGGACGGACCCCTGAGAGTTGTTCATCCCCCAGGCAGTCAGAAGTAGAAGAGTCTGAAGCTCCCGCTAGCAGGCCGGCTGCACCGGGAGTTCGAATTAGAATTCAACGACACTCGACAGCTCTTAAAGTGAAAACCGGCAAGGCAGGACTAATTTCCGGCGCGACCAATATTGCCCCCAGGGATATCGCGGAAATTCCGGCAGTCACCGGGGCTTCGAGAATAAATTCAAACCCTACTATGCAGAGGCTGATTATATTGATGCCTGTTCGCAGCCTCTTCACAAATCGCACGTGGGAGCTAACCCCATAAATGAAGCTACCGCGAGTCTCCACTCTCGATTCAGCCAGTGCGAGCTGAGGTCAGATGATTAGTTCGCCACACATCATTGGATAGCTTGCGGCTTGCCTCGTACTGATATCGACTACCGCTGGGGGTACGATTATCAATTCAAATCGATTCATATCCGAAAGTTATCACGAAATATGCATACATTTGATAAAAAATCCACATCCAAGTACAAAAATGTTCAAATTATCTGGTTAATCCAACCCTATCCATGGGTTGGATTGGATATCCAGATGTCCAATCTCCAGGAAGCACTCTCCTCTCGGCCCGGAGGAAGCTCCGCTACGATTTGGGCTGGAGTACTTCATGGGTTGTATATTCGGACTGATCCCCAACTGTTGGAGGATTGGAACGGACTGACCGCAGAAATCAGGAAATGTCGGATTAGCTGCGAAAATCAACTGACCTGAACTTGTCGCGCGGTTTTTGCTGCAAATGTGACGAATTTGTCGCCATTTGCTATACCTATTCTTCACTAGTAAATATACATCAGCCACAACCTGCTCTCCTACCCAGGGGTGTGGATTTCTATCTCTCTGGGGGTGCCCGGAATACCCAAAGATTAACTGGGCACCCCCAATGGTGATTTGGGCACCCACAACCAAAATGTACAGCAAGGTACTAATGAAGAACTTAAAAAAGAGGAAATTTTCAACAAATACGTGTTACAGTATTATGAAATTCTGCATCTGACCAATATTTTACCGAGCAACAGAAATCCTCAAGCATAATGGACAGTGGCTGATCTAGCCGGTAGGTTTGGGGGAAGCCAAAGTCGATAAAAAACGCCAAGTGGTCAGAGTATGCCACAATTGATAAGCCCAAGAGTCGATAAGCCAAAAAAAACGTCACAGGGTCAAACATGTGGCCACCAGTTGCTTATTTGCTATCCAAGGCCCAACGTTTACAATGAAGTTGACTGGTTCTGTTTGAAGTTAAGAGTTGTAGCACCAAAACCTTGCTTATAAACTAAAATGAAGTCGGGTCAAAAAGGAGGTGGACAGCTTTGGAGGGGAGGGGTCAAAACATAGATTTTCCCGAGCTTTTCCGTTTGGAGAGGGGGCAAATGCCTTTCTTGTCCCTCCTGGATCCGCCACTGATAATGGATAATTAGCAATGTATGTATGTACATACCAGCGGTGATGCAGTCCATAAGATACAGCAAAGTAGAAGTTATTCACAATATCAGAATTATGTGCATATTTGTCACTACACAATTCGTTCACACATTGAAAAAAGTATTTGAAATCCACAAAAGGCTCGGAATCATGGGGACCTTGGTTCTGTGGCGCCAGGTGTTTTCAAACATTTGTACATATTTGTAAATATTTGTATGCTTTCACATAGTACGTACTGTCCAATATTGATAAGCAGCGCCTCAAATGTTGCGTTTCTGCTGGCTGATATTATGCTTTAATTTTCATTCGCGTCAAACATTTGTGGGATGACATACAGCAAGATGAAATATGACATATCTCCTCACTTTTGGTCGTCCATTATTATTTAGCAGCTTAATTTTTCGCTCGACTTTTCGCTGCGACTCACGTGATTTTTAGTGCCGGTCGGAAAAATAAGTATCCGGATCAGAGACGGAAAATATCGTCCGCTGCCAAGGTTCGCTAATGATGAAGGCCTTGACCGGTTTATGTCATTTCAAGACTAAACTTATAATACAAGATTCAAGATACATACAACTTGAAGACAAGATTAATAGAGGAACACAGAAAAATGATGTATAACTTGAAGACAACATTTCAAAAGAAGACAGAAATACCCACGGAGCACACATATTGGAACAATTGTAGTCTCAGAGCACCTACACGATGTGCATGTGGAGTGGCCTCTAAGAATATGTATCATCCGAACATTCAGTATCATCATCTTTTTAGTTTTTGTTTTGTTTTACTGTCACCGGTGCTTCCCTTCTCCAACCATCCTTACCTCACCCGGGGCTGAGAGCATCTGCGCCGGTGTGGCTGCGCCGCCTCGCCCTGGGTGTTCCTTACCCATCCCCAATCTCAGCCATCCTTGTCCTACATCTTCTTCCATAGCATTCTGATTATCATCTTCATAGCGACGGCAGTGGAAGAGCCACTGCGATTAAGTGGAAATGTTCGATAAATACAAATATCACGCCATGACGTGACAGTCCGAGGGCCTACTATACATTTTTTTAATATGCAATAGCGTTACCATAAATGTAAAACGAGAAGCTGGTTGCACGATTACTCATTGTACCACTCATCAAGAGCAAATCAAATTGCAGGACGGCATCGCTCCCAATATAGAACACTGGTTCTTTAATACTCCTTTAGTGATCTACAGAGTGCTGTGGGAATGACCTAGGACCCTAAAATTATGATACAGATGACAGTAAAGGCGCTAAAAGATTGGTAGCCTAAAAAGCCAAAGTCCAGAAACTAAAACGTCTAAAACCCTAAAAGCCCAAAAAAGGCTAAGTCAAGGTAAAGATAAAGACAAAAGCGTGGAATGAGGTAATACAACGTTTCGGTCTTAAACCGTCGTCAGGCGAGGGGTCACCCCTATTGAGGATATTGTGAAGATGGTGGTGCAATGCGATCGAGAAAGTCTGCCTAAGTTTGTGGCTTTGAATCTGTCTCAGCTACCACCAATCAGCACAGACTGCATTGACGTTAGTGAGCTAATGCGGAAACAAAGCCTGATGTCCATGGAGATGTCCAACATGAAGGAGACGCTTGATCAGGTGCTGAAAATAACTCCAGATAATTTGCGGGCGATCGAGTTATCCCGGATGTCCATCAAACAGGTTCCGAATCTGCAGGAGGCTGAAGTAGGCGTGAACTGCGAGACGTTGGTGAAGAGAAGAATAGGTGAGAAGCCAGTGAATGTCGACTCTGCTAAAATTTCTGAGAGCGCGAACAAACCTTCCACCTCGAGCGCTACGTGTAAAGAACGTTCTTCCAACCGGATTTCTGGCGAGGATGACGACACCTCAGGCGCTGGTGGATCAACATACGCGTCGGTGACCGCAGGTGACGGTAATGACTGGACCTTAGTTGAAAAACGAAAGAAGAAGTCCAGAGACCCGACGCCCAAGAATCCTATAGTTTTAGGAAAAGGCAAGGCCTCTCCTTTGACCGCAGTTCGCTCCGTCAAACGTTTCTCTTTATTTGTTTCAAGACTAGCCCCAGATACTGACTCAGCAGTTCTGGAGGAACATGTAAAAGGGCAACTCGGTGCTAACGAGGTGACGTCGGTGAGAATGGACACCAAACACAATAGCTACTCGTCATTCCGTGTCGATATACGTGACACTGCGGAGTCTAACATCCTTGCCCCTGATCTCTGGGGAGAGGGTCTAATTGTACGGAGATTTTTTTGTAAAAATGGGTGAAAAGGTCTCTAACGATCGTTCAGATAATGTGCAGCATAATGTAGTTTGAATGTTTAGGGCTTAAATCTACATATGCCGTTTCAAGTTAGTACATACAACTGCCAATCTGCCAAACGTAATTTTGGTGGGATAAATAAGCTTTGTGATGAGTCGGACGTTGTTTTTGTTCAGGAACCCTGGTTATTTCCTTCAGAGCTTTCCTGTCTAAATAATATTCATCAAAATTTTGTGTCGTTTGGAATTTCTTGAAATAATCCTTCTAATCATCTGATTGTAGGTAGACCTTATGGAGGTGTAGGGGGTCTTGTGGAAAAATAACCTGTCCCTTTCTTGTCAGGCCTGTGACTTATGATGACGACCGCATTATCGGCTTATAATATTTTTGTTGTGATGTTAAGACACTGCTTTTGGGTGTTTATCTGCCATACGACACCAGAAAGAACTTTGACCAATATGTTTATTACCTAGCAAAACTTAAATCTATTGTGGATGAATTTGACTCCCCCTATGTCTGTATACTGGGTGATTTCAACGCTGATATTGCGAAGGCATCAGATTTTGGTAAAGAACTTAAGACATTTTGCACTGACTCTAACCTTCTGATCATTGATCTAATGTATCTACCATATGACTCAGTAACACATGTTAATGATGGTCATGGTACTGAAGGGTGGCTTGATCACGCAATATGTACTAGTGGTTTCCAGTCCTTGCTTAGTGAAGTTGGTATTTGCTATTCAGTATTCAGTTCGGATCGTTTCCCTATATTTGCTAAGATAAACGTGCCTGTGACGAATCTCTCCTCGACTTCTATGGTGGATGAGAACAGCAGTGATAGGTGGATTGTTGATTGGGCTTCACTCACGGGCGACGATCTCACAAAGTATAGAGATGAAATTGAAAAACGGCTTGCGGACATAGCTGTCCCACGCCATATCATGCATTGTCAAAATTGTTTGTGTTCTGAACATCAATCAGCAATTACTCAATACTATGATGTAGTAATGAATTGCGTGCAATGTGCCCCACACTCCACAATCTGTAAGAAGATTACCGGCAGAGGCAGGAACTGCATTCCTGGCTGTAATGAGTTTGTGGCGGAAAGGTATGCCTTGATGGTTGACATTTACTCTCTTTGGGCTCTTGTTGGAAAACCTAAGCATTGCTATATTTATGACCAATTACGTTTGGCGAAATCACGATTTAAGTATGCATTACGGTTTTGCTTCCGACACGAAAAATATTTGTGGGCCAAATCTCTCGCAGACAAACCTATGAGAAATCCAGGCGACACGGTTGCTTTTTGGAAAGAAGTCCGCAAGCTCAATAACTCTCCCCCATTAGCATAACGTACTGGGAATGTTAGTGTTGAGAAGAATATTGCTGGCATGTGGAAAGCTCATTTCTCTGGTATACTTACCAGTGTTTAAAAGGATTCGTGTAAGTCGTCTATTTTTAAGCGGCTGGGGAATTATGATAATTATTTTAAGCCCTTCTCTTATCAGAAGATTGTAGCGGCAATACAAGCCCTATCATCAGGACGTTCGAATGGAAGCGATCAACTAAGCGCGGAACACTTTAAATTTGCGGGTCCATCTTGTGCAGTTCACTTATCGCTCTGTCTTACTGCGGTTGTTAGGCATGGTTTTCTTCCCCCCAGTTTGACAAAAGTGCTTCTGTCCCCGATTGTGAAGGACGGATCTGGGAACATTTCGGATAAGGACAATTAAAGACCGATTGCAATTGCTAGCTTAGCCTAAAAAAATTGGAAACTTTGGTGTTAAATAGGAGTAAGCTGAGTCTTGATACAGGTGATCATCAGTTTGGATTTAAGCCTAAGCGGTCCACAGATATGGCAATCTATGCGGTAAAGGAAATTACTAATTACTATATTCGCAGCAATAGTACTGTCTTTGTGTGTTTCCTGGACGCCCGTAAGGCTTTTGACCGAGTAAACCATTGGAAATTATACGATAAGCTTTTGAACAGAGGAATGGACGCTTGCCTGGTTAGAATGCTCGTGAATTGGTATGAATCTCAACAGTTTTACGTGCAATGGGGTTTATATCCCAGATGGATTTTCTGTCTCCAATGGGGTAAGGCAGGGAGGTATTTTGTCGCCGTACTTGTTTAATGTATACACTGATGGACTGTCCTCTCAGCTAGCCAAAAGCAAGGTTGGCTGTCACTCTCTAGACTCCGTGAATCACCTTTACTATGCAGACGACATGGTTCTTTTGTCTCCAACGCCATATGGGCTACAAAAAATGTTTAAAATATGTGAGGTGTATGCCAATCATCATGATATATTATTTAACACGAAAAATCGGTATGCATGGCTGTTATCCCTATGATGTTTAAAAAATGGTACTGCCCGATTTCACTCTATGTAATAATATTCTAGCATATGTGGATTCATATAGGTATCTAGGGTTTCGTCTAATGAACACACATGTCCAATCTGATGATAGCGAGGTACAATATCAGTATCGGCAGTTATGCTGGCGTGCCAATTCCCCTTATTCGAAAATTCGCAATGTGTTCATGTGTCGTCAAAATGTTTCTGTACAATGCGTACTGCTCGACTATAAGCTGCGTACATCTATGGCACTCATTTCGGTCCTCGGTGCTGAAAAAGTTCAAGGTATGTTTTAACAATGCTGCTAGAATGTTCTTTGGCTATGAAAGGTTTTGCAGCGTATCTGGCATGTTTGTGAGTGAAAGAATCGATAATTTTGATGTTTGTTACAGAAAAGCGGTGTGGGGTTTCGTTAATAGGATATGTGACTCTGATAATCGCATCCTGAATTGCTTGTTCCGTAGTGATCTGGCTTTCACTTCGCGAATCAGAAAGGCCTGGTATAGGGCTCTCCATTATAGGATCGTAATGTGTATGTGTACAAATGGAAATGCTCTTTTTGGCATTAGTAACTGGACCTTGAGTCTGTAAATGAAGAATTCTCTCTCTCTCTCTCTCTCTCTCTCTCTCTTTCTAACTCGTCCGACGGCTTTATATACCTACGTCTCTCTCCTCTCATTCTCTCGGTTACCTTTGGGCCCCGGGTCCCACTCCTTTTCACTCAGTAAAAACACACCTCGCGACACTCCTGACTTCAGCGAACTCGGCCAACGGCTTGCCCGTGCTGACTCTGCTGCCGCCGTCTCGCCTGTACCAAAGAGTATCGGATGGTGACGCAGATAATCAAGCCAATTTAGGGCAAAATATGGCTAGTAATGCTTGTAAAACATAATGTTAACACATCTGGTTTATGGTTTCAGCTCCCGCATTGTCACGGAGAAATTTCCGCTGAATTTCTCGCTATTCAAGTGAACGCACCTCTACCAATCAGCAGCCGCCATTCGCTGGATGCCGATTGCCCGCGGGGCACAGAGGTTAGAAAGGTCATCATCATCATTGTTGGGGTTTTTGGGCGCACCGACAGCTGGGTCATATGGCGCCCATAACATTAAATGAAGTACTGTGAGGGCTGTAACAGGTCAGGTGCTAATAAAAAGGAGGTTTATACGTAAAAAGTACTAACCCTGTGGTGTTACCATTTGTGTGTGTCTGCTACATAAATGAAGTGAGAAAAAAAACTACGAGGGTGAATAAATGACATTGAATGCGATACTCTTTAGAAAAGCCGATATTGTTGCCACATCGACTGACGGCGACTCACCAATAAGGGACCCGAGTGAAAAATCTGCGGGGAAGTGAGCCCTCCTCTCAATCTCAAAGTCCCGGCAGTCAGTGAGAACATGCTTAACAGAGAGGTGTTCCCCACATCGCGGGCATTCCGGTGGCTCCTCTCCTCTCAGAAGGAACGAGTGAGTGGAGTGTGTGTGTCCTATACGCAATCTGGCTAAAACAACCTCGTCCGTTCTGCACCTGGCATTGGCCGATGACCACGCGCCGATCCTGGGCTTCATAAGGCGCAATTTGGAGCCCTTGGGATCATTGTCCCATCTCCGTTGCCAAGACTCGAATGCATACTGCCTGATGGCAGGGAAACAGTCAGAGTAAGGCACTTTTATTCCTGACGGCACGATACCCCGTGACGCATCCTTCGCCGCAGTGTCACATTGCTCATTGCCAGGCACTCCCACGTGGCTGGGCACCCATGCCAGTGTTAATTGTTTTTGTTGGCAGTGTGCTCTGTGCATCTTATTCCGAATAAGTTCCAGAATATATGACGATGAGGGGTGAAAATCAAATGATGTTAGTGCTTGCACAGACGACAGTGAGTCAGTAAATACAACGTATTTGCGTCTCCTCGACCGTAACACCTGGTCTAAAACTCGGAAGATAGCGTAAAGTTCAGCAGTAAAAACTGATGCTGTCACAGGGAGTGTATAACGTTGTTCAATTCCATCACTTACATACGCACATCCGACACCGCTCTCCGTCTTAGATCCGTCTGTATAATATATCTCAAAACCTGAATACATGTCATTTACGTGTTCCCAGAAAATCTGCCGGACCGCAACAGGCGGCAGATTCTTGGTCTTAACAAGCAAACTGGTGTCCACCTGAGGCTCTGGGAGAGTCCATGGTTCTAATAATGGATTCTGGAAAGTCTCAACCTGTTCACAGTCAACTCCTGCTTCCCTCAGCCACGCTCCAATTCTGAGACCAGGGTGTCTGTTTCGGGATAGATTTTCTTCCGAGTGTCTGATGTCATCAGAGAATAGCTTACTGTATGTTGGATGGTTTGGAGACTGTTTTATTTTTAGAGCGTATTTCATCGCAAGGACACGACGTCGCAAGTCTAACGGCATCTCGTTTGCCTCGACGAGTATGCTGGCGGTAGGCGATGTGCGGAATGCACCGATGATAATTCGAATGGCATGGTGATGTATGGTATTTAGCATAGATTTTGCTGTCTCCGTGGCTGAATCGTATACCATGCAGCCATATTCAATTTTTGATCGGATTAGCGATCGGTACAACATCAAAAGTGTTTTTCTGTCTGCGCCATACTTTAACTTAGTTATAACCTTCAGAATGTTCAGATCCTTGAAGCACCTTTCCCTTACAACCTTAAAGTGGTTTATATAGGTCAACTTAGAGTCAAAAGTCAGGCCCAGGAACCGTGCATGTGCGACTACCTGGATTCTTTCTCCATACATAGTTAATGTGGGATCATCACACGGACTGCGTCTGCGGCAAAAATGTATACATTTCGTTTTTGTCGTTGAGAATTGTAGACCATTTTTGGAGCTCCACCGCTGCAACTTTGTGAGTCCGAGCTGTAGCTGCCTTTCTGCAGCGGCTGTGGACGACGCCGTTACCCACATGCTGAAATCGTCTACGAATAGAGCTGTGTTGATATTACGTGGTAGGTTATGTGATATGTCGTTGATTGCGATAGCGAACATGGTCACAGAGATCACGCTACCTTGGGCCGTTCCGCTTCCCTGCGCTCGCTCCTCTGACTGCACGCTACCTATCCTGAATCTAAACCGACGGCTTCGCAAGAAATTTGAGAGAAACCAGCCCATATGACCCCGTATGCCCAATCCGAACACCTTTTTCAGGATGCCATGCCTCCATACCGAATCATAGGCCTGCTTTACGTCGTAGAAAATAGCTATTGTGTGTTGTTTTTCAGAGAAGCCTTTACGGATATCAGCATCGAGAGAAAGAAGATGGTCGACAGTACTTCTGCCTCGGCGAAAACCACACTGGACGTTCGAAAGCAGTTGATTGGTCTCCAAGAACCACACGAGCCTAGTATTAACCATTCTTTCAAGCAGCTTACACACACAGGAGGTGAGAGATATCGGGCGAAAGTCATCAGGAGACACTCCTGGCTTTCCTGGCTTGAGGATTGGTATTATGGTGGCCTCGCGCCACTGGTCTGGGAAGTCATCCTGCGTCCATATATAGTTAAATATGTCAAGCAGTGATACAAGAGAGCAGTCAGGGGCGTGCCGCAACATCTCGTAGGTAATTGTGTCAGGTCCCGGAGATACGTTTTTTGTATTGTTTAGTGCAGCCCGGAGTTCACGCATTGAAAAAGGAATGTTGTATGCAGCCGAACTGTCGTTACCAAAATTAATCGGTGTTCTCTCTTCTCGCTCCCGAAAGCGAACAAACTCGAGATCCTGGGACTCCCTGCTACATCTTGCCTCGAATGCTGCAGCCATACGGTCAGCCACTGCCTGTGGATTGCTAATTTTGACGCCGTTTTCCTCTAATACTGTGGCAGGTGTTGATCGATGCTTTCCTTGTATACTTTGAATACGAGACCAGACCTGTGTAGGTGGAGTAAAACGGTTGATTGTATTGACATATGCCACCCACCATCTCCTTTTAGAGTTAACAACTATACGTCGCGCCAACGCTCTCGCGCGCCTAAACGTTATTATGTTAGGCGTCGTTGTGTGTCTTTTAAGTACTCTGTAAGCCCGTTTCCTTTCTAAAATCGCTTGTCGGCATTCGTGGTTCCACCAGGGGACAGGAGTTCGTTTGGGTTTGCCGGAAGTCATTGGGATACAACGTTTGGCTGCTGAGAGAATCATGTCATTAAAATGCTTTACTGCTGCCGTTGCCGAACCCTCAGCACTTACATCCAAGGGGCCACATGCGCCCCGGAAGCCCTCCCAGTCAGCCCTTCGGAGGTTCCACCGGGATGGCAGAACCAGCGGTGCAGCCGACCGGGCTGAACGGATGTTTATTGGAAAGTGGTCACTCCCATGGAGGTCTTCAAGGGTGCACCAGCTGAGCTGGGTAAAGAGTGAAGGTGAGCAGACAGAGAGGTCTATAGCCGAGAGCGATCCAGAAGGCAGGGTAAAGTGAGTGGGACGACCAGTGTTCAGCAGGCAGAGAGAGTTGAGATGGAGGAAACGTTCCACTGTTCGGCCTCGGGGACACGAGCGGTCCGAGGACGCTCCCCATGATGGGTTGTGAGCATTAAAGTCGCCCAATAGAACAAAAGGGGTTGGCAGTTGGTCAACAAGAGCATTAAGACTATGCAGATCAATGTTGCCACCAGGAGGGAGGTAAATAGAACAAACTGTGATTTTCACAAATCCTAAATCTACCCGGGCGGCCACTGCCTGCAGAACCGTGTTCAAGCGAACAGGGAAGCACGGGGTGCAGTGGTGAACTGCCACCATAACACCACCGTAGGCAATGGTGCTACTGAAAACGTCCTTTCTGAACGTCTGGAACTGTCGCAGGTTAAAAAGGCTTCCAGGCGACAGTTTTGTCTCTTGAAGGCAAAGCACACTAGGGTTATACTGTGATATAATGTGTTGCAGGTCAGAAAGATTCGCGCGAATACCACGGCAGTTCCACTGAACAATAGTCATTTAAATAAAGGGAAACGGGCTTAGTGAGTGAAAGAAAAAGAACTGGCCTACGGTAACTGACCCTAGCCCTTCCAAGGGGGCCGGAACCCCCGTATGGCCCTCTGGCTAGTCCCACGTTTGAACCACCCAGCCGGTTGCGAACCGGTCCGCGGCCTCGCCCGCTTTCGGTGGAATTACCGCGGGCGCGCGAGGTCTGGGGCTGGCTGAGAGGACTGCCCGCCGGACGTTTTGTCGGAGACCTACCGCGCGGCACTTCCTCAAAATTTTTTCGCATTGTTGCGACAGTGGACGAGGCAGTGTCGGTAGGAAGCTGTGCTGGCTGCGTCTCGGTACCCGAAACGGGTGGTGGCTGTGGCGCTGCAGCAGCGTCGCCAACGGGTGGGATGACAGGGGACGGCGGGCGGCGCCCTCCCCGCGGGAGAGGCTTTTCCCCCTCGTCCCACGACTACCCATCCCTCTGAAACCGGCGGGAATCCACCGGGAGGCGCACCAGGTGTTGGTGCAGAGTCACCGGCACCAGGAGACGGCTGGTGCTTAGGGGCGGTGACAGACCCCTTTCCCCCATCCCTGGCGGGGGCCGAATGAGGAGATACAGAAGCGGGGGCGATGACCTGCCCCTCACCCCCCACGGAGGGGGCGCGCGGAGGAGGTACCGCCGTCGGCCCAGGAGCCGGGGCGGCGGGCTGGCGTGAAAACACCAGCCCCATCCTCCCTGCCAGGCGAACAAAGTCCGCCACGGTTAGGGAGCGGATGACCTCCTCCGCGGTCATCCTTGGGGTGTTTGGTATACCTGTAGAGGCTACCTGTGCGAAACTTTTCCGCGGGTGGGACGCCTCGTATGCGTCCCGTGCCTCACGAAAACTGATACGTTGTCTGGTCTTTATAGATAGTATTTCTTTTTCTCGGAGAAACTCTGGGCATGATCGGTCTGTTACCTGGTGGCAACCCCCACAGTTTGCACATTTCAATGCTTCGGCATCACACTCAGTGGTGCAGTGGTGTAACGATGAACACTTCCCATATACACCTTTACCTTTGCAGAATCGGGCACTGTGTCCATATTTCTGGCACGTAAAGCATCGCATGGGGCTTGGCACGAAGGGCCTCACCCCGACTCTTGAATATCCAACAAAGATGTGATTCGGTAACTCTTCTGTGTCAAACGTAAGTATAACAGTGTCAGTGTCGAGCATAGCATCTCCACTTTTCCTACGAATCCTCCGCACCTCCACCACTCCGAGTTCCTCAAGTCCTTCAACAATCTCTTCCTCAGACAGCCCCCTTAGCTCCTGACTATTCACCACGCCTTTCTTAAAGTTCTTAGTTCTGTGTGGCTCTACTGAAATGTTGATTTTGCATGTCTTTTTCGATCCCGAGTCCTTCCTCGTGAACGTCAGTTCCGTCACGGAGAGTGCACGCTCGGCATCCTCGGTTCGCGCAAACTCAACTTCCAACGATCCGTCCCGTAACTTGTCACATCTCACGACCTTGCCCAGACGATCTAGTGTCTCCTTTCGCTTAAATGGTGACAGTGCTGCAAGGGATGAGGATGTGTCCAGTCCCCTTATTACCAAAACGCGAGGACAGGAAGGCTGGCTCATCGTCTTTTGCGGTTTGGGCGCAGGTGTCTGCATGGTCCCTTCCCCTCTAGGGGGTTGAGAGGTGTCTACCTCCAGTGGAGGGTGCAGAGAGGGATTTGTGGTGCGTGTGTTATCCATGAGAGTATGATTAATTTCGGCCAGCCACGTGCGCCCCCCTTCCAACGAGGGTGCTACAGGGCGAAACGACGCACGGGCTGGCTATACGGGGGGAGACGCCGCCGTTACAGAGGGGGAGAGAGACTCACCAAACCCCCACTGCCCCGACGACGGTCCCCCCTTGCACCTAGCCTGGACGACCCCGGGCGGGACGCGGACACCCCTCCCTCCCCGGGTGAAGTCGGGACCTCACCAAAGGAGGGAGGGACAGCCGAGCCCCACCAAAGGCCGGCAGACTTTTACAATGCTGCTACTCTTGCCGATGCCCTCAAGAGTACCCCGCCCTTGCGGAAATCCAGACCAAAGTAGAGTGTTGCTAGAGGAACACGAACGAACACAGCGCATCCCCCAGCTCAGCTACCAGGACTCCTTCATCCCGGGGTACGGGTCGGTGCGCAGCTCACCTTAAAAAGACAGGCGCCCTCGCACGGCCTCATCGGAGCAGGCGACTACCACCTGCTTGTCACAACTGATTCCCGGCTGGTCCGAGAGAAGCGAGCCCCCGGCCCGCAGGGCCGGCGATTAGAGGGATCCAATCGCCAGCCACACGAGCCGGAGGCCCACATACACCCAGACCATCCAGGAATCATAGGCACGTGCAAGGACGCCCATGATACTGGGATAATGTGGGTAACTGGGAAGTTATGAGTTGGAAAAGGAAGAGGGTCGGTCTGCGCTGTCCAGCCCAGACACGCGCCGCACGCGACCGAGGTGTCCACACTCAAGACGAGCAAGAGTGCACACACCCGCCACCCGCGGAGACACGCCGGGCCAGACAACGCAGACAGTGGGCAGGAGGGGTGTTTAGGAGTGGACAGAAAGGATACGGGTGGAAAGACATGGAGAGATAAGGAAATAAGGAAAGAAGAGGAAAAGGAACAAGGAGTTGGTGGGATTTGAATTTAGGAAGGCCAAGAAAGGATGAGGATGGCAGTTTCGATTTGGCCTCTCGCCCGAAGACGAGGGGCGAAACCCATCCTGCCAACTGGGGTCGCGGGTGTCGTCACATCCCGTGCCCAATTATCCATGTGCCGGACCAGTCAGCAGGTGCCAACAAGTCCAGCAGATGAAAATCGGTCCCCTGCGGGGGTTAGAAAGGTCACGCACGCTGGTCACCGCTGACGCCGAGTTCAAGTCTCGGTGGGGAGGGGTCGCGTGGTGGATTGCAAAACGTACACGTGTGGTGTTGAGAATGGTGGTCTTTCTACCTGCTGTTGGACTGAGGGAGGACAGATGTAGGAGGCATTCTGTGCACATGGGTGGATGTATGGGTTAGGTGTGTGTGCCGTGTGCGGTGTTGATATCACTTAAAAACATGCGTATGAGTTCATTAAATGAGTTTGGTATATGAATTCCCCTCGGGTAAAATTGCAGGTCCCGATTTCAAATCCTTAGTATTTTTGGCACCAGGGTGAATGATGCAGCTTTTCATTGTTTATTGACAAACCATCACCGACAATACAATACACATTGTACATGTGACATACACGACTAGTTGACTTTTCATGTGTGTACATCACTAGAAGTTTAAGCTAATACAAAAGGTTATTTGAGGCGGAGGGATAAATAGCTCTGACCGTTCAAACAAGGAGGGTGCAAGGTAAGTCACAGGATGCATGAGACAATTGACTGAGTAGGTATGTATATTCTAGTGACATTAACATCACTGTATTCCTGCATGGGCCACTTCTCCATCACATCTTTCAATGCCGCCGCCACCCGACCTACAGGCAGCCAGAAGTCACTGTGCACTGCCGTCTAACCATGATTGTCAACTTTCTATTTTGGGGTACACAAATTAGTTAGTATGCTACAATACTGCGCTACTTATCTCCCGGATGGCGTCGCGTTCCTAGTTGGTTATTGTTTATTAATGCCATTTGTTACACCATTATCAAATTAAGAATTTCAGCATTCCGATTTCGAAATATGCCTCATTTGTCGGAAGTTGAGCAGTAAATGACCTCATAAGTCACGTCAAGTATCGCAAGTGGTGAATCTTAACAAAAATTGGCATATTTTGAGTTTTCAGTCCAGAAATTCCGTATTGACTAAAACAATACAGCACACGGAAATTTTGCGACAGGGATGGGAGAGGACACATATGAACATCAAGTAATTTTAGATTATTTATTTCGAGCGGCGGTAGCTTTTGAACGGCTAGGTGTTCAATATGTTTATGTCAATATGTTTATATGTTCAAAATGCTTAAAGTTTCATTGTGAAATCTTGTTAGTACGATACTTGTCAGTGGAATGGATAGCTGAATAGTCTCGAATAATGACCGGTTGTTGCTTGGATCTTAACCCATCACCGCCTGGGGTCCGATCGGACCCCCATCGGTTTTTCGCAAATGATTCTGAGCCGATTCAGATAAGACACGCGTCGCTTTGCAGGCCTCTAAGGAGATCAATTCGACAACTTATGACCAAAAATTGGCACCAGGTAGGTCAGGTCAACGAGTTATGCCGTCATTGCTAGGCCCGTGTAAGGCGATTCCGTTCTTCTAAAATGGGGCTGACAAAACCAGGGTGTAACTTGGCTTCTATAAGAGTTAGATAAAGCATTGGCAGGTCCAGGAGCAATTTTTGGAGGGGGCCAAACCAAACTTTTGGGGGGCCAAATCGAGGAAAAACCACGGGAACGTAGTATGTTCAAAGAAACGCAGCTAAAATTTGGTCCTTTCAGGGGAAATATAGTGTTTTAAGCTTTGGAAGGGACCATGGCGCCTTTGGGCCCTCCTTGGATCCACCGGTGAGATAAAATTTTTAACAATTGTTCCGAAGCTCTTGAGAAATCTGCATGCTGTCATCCATTTTGAGGTCAGATCAATACTTAGGTCACCAGAGGTCACAAAGGTCACGGTTTGCTAAGTTGTCTGTGTCTATAACTTTTGAACCAAACAGTCCTAAGTGTGGTATTATAGTAATGAGCATGACCCCAGGATTCCAATGATATGTAAAATGGACTTGGAAGGTTACATTTAACCTTGACCTAAGGTCAATGTCATGATGTGATCTTACAAGATCAAGCCGCATAGCGTTTCAATCCTGAGGTCAAGACGAACATATTGATGACTTTTAATCCTAGGCCTCTGGCTCCCGAGGTGTAAGAGATTTTCCAAATGGGTCTAAAAATGACCCATTTTGACCCAAGATACCTTTACTTAAAGGTATGTCCAAGAGGGATTCCCCCACGCCCGAGTGACGTCACACGGGCATGGAGGTATTCCTTCACCTTTGGTCCCTGTGTCAAACTGCTGCTATTGGCACTGCCCGCTTACGAATTTGTGAGAATATACGGTAATCAAGCAGGGACGGCGGATTCCAGGGTGCAAGTGGTGCAATTGCACCACTCGATTTTTTTCAAGTGGTGCAAAAGTATCTTTTTGCACCCCTTGTTTTGGCTTGGTCCAGGGAGGCGCCCCCTCCCCCGGCCTCAGCCGGCGCCCCCGGTCGGTCAAAGAAAATCAAGCCTAATTACCGCCTACCTGAAGAGGTAGGGTCCTCTGTGAAAAATAAACATTTTCATACATGAATGGCGCCCCCTTACGTCATAGCCGCGCCCTGGACAGCAAAATGCGCCCCCCTGAGTAAAGGCGCCTCTCTGGGTAGCATAGGCGCCCTTGGATAGCGTAGGCACCTCCTGGACAGCCGAGGTACCTCCGAAGAAGAGAACCGGCGCCCCTGGAAATCACACGCGCCCCCTGGACAGCAAAAGGCGCCCCCGCTAGAAAAGGCGCTCCTGAATAACGTAGGCGCCCTTGGGTAGGAAAGGTGCCCCCTGGAGAGCAGAGGTACCTCCTGGAGAGAAAAAGACACCTCCCGAAGAGCAACGGCTGCAGGGACGGCGGATTCCGCGGGACAGGGTCTGCAGTTGCACACCATGAAAAATGATGGTGTGAAAAAGTATCTTCTCGCACACTTGGTTTTGACCAAGTCCGGAGAGGCGCCTCCTCCCCCACGAATTTGGGTGGCGCCCACGGATTTGGCCGGCGCCCCCGGCCGGTCAGTAGAAAATCAGACGCATCGCCTATCTGAAGAGGTAGTACCCTCTGTGTAAAATAAAGTACATTTTCAAATATGAATGGCGCCCCCTGACATCAAAGCTGCGCCCTGGACAGAAAAAGGCGCTCATCCCCCTTGAGTAAAGGCGCCTTTCTGGATAGCATAGGCGACCCCTAGGCAGCAGAGGCGCCCCTGGACAAAAAGGCGCCTCCAATGGAGGAGTAACGACGCCCCTGGATAACAAAGGCTCCCTCCGGTTAGCACAGGCACTCCTGTACACCAAGAGGCGCCCTCCCCCAACCCCCCATAAGGCAAAGGCGCTCCCTATGGATATCATAAGCTCCCTTGAATAGCAAAGGCGCTCCCTGGACAGCAGGGGCGCCCTCTGGATAGCATAGGCGCCCCCAAAACAGCAAATAAGCCCTTTGATACTAAAGGCGACCCAGATAGCAGAAGCGCCCCACGGACAGAAGACACCCTCTGGATAGCATAGGCACCCGTGGACGGCAGAGGCGCCCCTAAAGAAGAGCAACGGCGCCCCAGGATAGAATATGCGCCCCTGGTTAGCCCACGCACCCCTGGACAGCAAAAGCCGCCCCCGCCCCCTGAGTAAAGGATCCGGGCCTCTGGATAGCATAGGCGCCCCTGGATAGCGCAGGCGCCTCCTGGACAGCAGAGGCGCCTCCGAAGAAGATTAACAGCGCCCCTTGATATCATATGCGCCCCCTGGTTAGCACAGGCATCCCCGGATAGCAAAAGGCGCCCCCCCCCGGGGAGAAAAGGTGCCCCCTCTGGAAAGAATAAGCACCCTTGGATAGGAAAGGCGCCCCCTGGAGAACGAAGCAGAGCATTTTTTTAAGGAAAACTCAGTGGGGGAGGGGGATTTTCTTGTGGTGGCCATTATAATGTCTTCGGGGGATATCAAGCCCCCATTTGGAGGGGGAGGGCCTTTAATAAAATTTACACGTGCTAGTGTTAGAAAATGTCTCCCAATTTTTGTTATTCCATATTTTAAAGATTAGAGATGCTGCCCAGGACTGTGAGTTTTTTACGGAAAAAGGCCAAACCGGGTTTGAAAAAGGGCCAAAAGGGTCAAATTTTATTTGCACTAATTTTTTTTAATTTCGTCCAAATTCTTCCCAGTACGGCTGTTGGAGTCTGAGTCTCACTAAAGTCCTCAAGGGACTTGTCACGGAGACCCCGATCCCACCACCCGAACGAGCAACGCCCACAATGAAGGGTTAATTTAGAAGCCAAAGTTTAAACTCCCACAAAGCACAGGGACGGCCGCCCCGCTCAAGTCACCCTCTCACCAGTCAGTTGCCAGCCGACCTACGTCGGGCAAACGATTGAGCGCCGGAGCGTCTCAGGGGAACCGATCCCAAGCCTGGACATGCACTGCCACTGCATGCTTCTGAGCAGCGGGCCATAGCCCGACGCTCTACCAACTGAGCTACCGGGGCGGCCAAATGGCCAAATAAATACCACAAAAGCCATATTTGATTCTAAAACGACCCCTACCGGTTGTCACAAACCCACAGAAAAAGGACAGAGCACTCTTGTATCACTGCAGTGAACAGTAAACTGTATAAAACTAAATGTTGATAGTTTAATATTGACTTCACGAAATATTTTTAGCACACTGCCTATTTCATAAGAAGCCAGGAGTGCCCTTCCAATCCCGTGTGGCCACCCAAAGATTTTATCCACATAACTGAACAATTTGTTAGCAGCATCAATTATCTTGGCCGCACCACTCCAAGCTAACATTTGATATTTTTCCTGCTTTTTCTGTGAATTGTTTGCTTTTGAACCGTGACGGATCCATAGGCAGATTCAGGATTGCGGATCGGAGGGGGCACACTCCCGGGGGCGCCATTCGGAGCAGGGGCGCCACTTTTGACCGGAAAAACCTATCAGGTGGGCGTAAAATCCTATCGGTGAGCACTGATTTTCGTATCCTGGGTGGAGGGTGGGAAGCGCCATTTCAGGCGGGTGCCATCAACCTTTCAGGGGGCGCCGTGACCATTTCAAGGGGCGCCGAGGATCGATCGGGGGGGCTGCATCTGCACGCCCCCACCCGCTTTGCCCCCTGGATCCGCGTATGGGCGGATCTAGAATTTTGGTAAGTGGGGGAAAGCGGAGCCTCAGAGTGCGCACTTTACCATCAACTTTTCACCCAAAGGGCGGCTATGGTATCGCACCCTTCGCGTTCGGTTTTCGGTTGCCGTCATTTTTGTGGATCGCATTTTTAACAACGTTCTGTCCTTCCCTCCCTCAGCCATAACAGTTTGTACCAGCCAAGCAAGATGCCTATTTGGCATGATATTTGAAACGATGAATTGCTAAACAGTTCAGTTCATACTTTTTTCGGCACCTCTTGAAAAAACTGTAACTGCCACTAGGTCATGGAGAAATGCAAGACACTTGGGAAGATGCAGCAGCCGAACATAAAGGTACATATCTGAGGATTTTTATATTTGTGAAGAGGGGTTAAGTTTATTTTAATATCAAATATGATAAGCATCATTTTGCCTTTCCACGTGGCCAAGATTCGTAAGATAATGGTGAGAGGACATTGAAAATAATCGCAGCGAGTGTGATCCTGGCCTGTGTGCTGTCCCAGAAAATTATCTCAGCAGAGAAGCTTTGACATTGTAGGCAATGCAAACCGGACTTTAACCCACATTATTGATCGATCCTAAAAAATAATGTTTCAACCAGATGGCAGACTCAAGGAGATATAAGGAAAGTTAAAACGTTAAGATAAACACAGAATGAAGTATGTGGGTATTTTCCATCGACCTTTATCTATATTCTTCAGTTCGTCAGCTTGGGAGAATTGCTCTTGTGTGTGAAATTTCGGGATGTGTTAAAAGAATTTTGGTGCCCTTGTGATTGAATGCTGAAATAGATCATGGCAGGAATAGGCATGTGTGATTTGTGGCATAAATGGGACCAACTAGAATAAAAAGAAAACAGTTTCAACGTGTCCAAGTACTCTCATGATAAATTGATAACTTGTTTTCGTTTATTGGCTGTGATTTGCGCGTTAAATGATCACAAGTCATTGTCCTTTTACACGTACTGCATTTTTCTCGAGCAACAAGAATACAAAAAACAGTTAGCAGTTTCATGTAATTGAAAGAATTTTCCAGTAACCATTTCGACAGTTCCTTGGCTAATCACGAATGCGGTCATTTTCTCAATGTGTAAACGACCAATCATTTCGATATCCGTTTTAGGTCATTATCTAATACCTAACGCTTGTAAAACGGTGAGTTATGTGCAGTGTTCAGATCGAAGTGAAAAGACCATTCAGATCGATAAAACTAGCATATTTTGTCACTGACCATCCACTTATACCATCAACCATCGTCTTCAGGTCAAGTTCAGGACGCATCATTTAACAGAAGAGGTGAGCGTGCACTGTGCATGCCCAAATCGAGACACAGCCGCCTTTCCGATGGACAGACCGCGCAGAAATACGTCCTCGTCGCGTTTGATTTCGCGCACGGGTACGACGTAGTAGACCACAGCCTGCTACGCGTTCGCCTACTGGAGATGGGGCTGCCAAATTGCACGATGGCCTGGGTTTGGCAGTGACTCCGGGACCGAAGAGTCAGGGTGGAACTAAATGACGTGCTTTCCAGTAAGCGCATTTTCCGAACTGTCCTGCCGTAAGGCAGTGTCTTCTCGCCAGTTTTATTTTTGTTATGGGCGGCTCGGCTGGTGGGCGCACTCCGCGCGGTTCCCGGATGCTCCCCCTACATGTACGCCGATGATACCGCGGCTCTCTGCACGGGCAACAACATACAAGTCGCCAAAGACCGGGCGCAAGCTGCTGCTGGCACCCTCGTCAAGTGGGCTCGACAGCACAAAATGGTGGTATCAGGAGCCAAGATCCAGGTACTGGTGATATCCCAGTGGGCCAGAGACACCAATCCCTTCAGTATTAAGGTCGACGGGAAGTCTGTCACTGCTGGAGACACCCTACAGCTACTTGGCGTCACCATCAATCGGCTCCTCCACTTCGGTCCACACTGTGAGACTGTGGGAGAAGGTCCACCCCGTATCTCCCACCTACGTCAACTGTCCGGCTGCAACTGGGGGCTGCATGAACAGCACCTCCGAACCGTCGCTACTGGCTACGTGAGAGGAGCGATGGAGCAAGCGACCGCAGCGTGGCTCCACGCCACACCGCCATTTCATGTCGAGCTGCTGGAACGCAAAATGAGCGTCGGCGCGTATCATCACAGCATGCACCCGCCCCACCCCCAGCCATGCACTGATGGCCGAGGTAAGACTCCCCCCGTAGCGGCCAGAAGGAGGGTACTCGCGACCCTACTGCTGGTGAAAGTCCATGCGCTGCCGCCTGAAGACCCTCTGTGAAGACGTGCGGAGGCGACAGCGCCCTCTCGACTCTCCTCGGTGACCGGGTGGCGGCAGGTGGGCAGAGAGATACGGGATTAAGCAGGCTTCTCCCTCCCCATTGAGCCTCTCCTTCCTCGACGTCTTCCACCGTGGGTATCAGGAGAGTGAGTCACATTTCAACTAGACGTGGGCCCACTGACATCAGGTGTGCCACCTGTCCGGAAGAAGCGAAAGGCTCTCCACCACCTCGCTTCCCTGACTCAATGTGCCACATGGGTGTGGACCGACGGGTCAGTGCACGGAGGGGTCACGAGCGGGGGAGCCGGGTCTTCATCGAGTCACCAGACGGAGCCCAGCATGAGCTCAGGCGACCAGCAGGCTCGCTCTGCTCGAGTTTTCAGGCTGAGATGGTAGCCCTCCACACTGCCTGTGTCTTCCTACTGGACCACTCAGTGCACACAGAAGATCCGGTCATCTTCAGCATGGCCCGCCAAGATTATGACGCATTATAGAAATAAAATGGCTTCAATGTCTGTAGATAAGACAGCGAATCGGTAGAAATCGAAAACTTTCTCGCCATCAGCTTAGACACCTGGTCCAAACAGCAAAAAATGGCGTACAGCTCTGAAGTAAAAATGGATCCTTCGTAAGGCAAATTGGAAAACTTCTCAACATCTTCACTAACAAATGCACGCCCTGTGCCATTGTCGCTTTCTTTTGCAACCGTCTGTTTAGAAACAGACGTGGTTTTCGTACGGCGCCGCACACAAGTTCATAAATTACTGGCGCGTCGGTTCAGGAGGCAAATTTTTTCTTTGTTGGAGTAGGTCTGTGTTCGTGTTTACTGTCGAGATGAGCTATGGTTCAATAACAGCTGCTTCATGTGGTTTTACGAGGCTGCTGTCGATACCAGCCTGTGCCAGCCAGGCACAGATTCTCACTCCCGGGTGACGGGTTGCAACACGCGAGCCACTGTCTATCTGACAGAGGTAGGCGTCGCCAAAAAAATGTTCGGTATGTGGGGCGTGTTGGTGATTGATTTTAAAAGGAATGTGGCACCTTGGTCAAAGCCTGGAATTTTGTGTAATTAGGCGTACTTTTAGTCGAAAATAATGAAACCAATCATGATTTCTCTGAAATATGTACAATAAGCTCAATATTTTGATTCTTAAAATACTCCTCTAGGAAAAGAAATAAATATCTGCCTGTGGGTGATGTCATGATCTGGTAACCACTACCATACTCGAAACGCTTCAAGGGCTTCGATTGGTTGATGCTCATCGTGATGTCAGCATATTTTGTCACACCAGCAGCTCACAACAATGGCCCCCTGGCGAAAGGTACATGAGAGGTACATTTCGGGCAGGTTTTAGCTTTTTTCTACGGAAATATCGAGTTGCAAGACAAATGATATGTAGAGTACCTGGTTTTCCGACTTGCTTTACAACTTGGCTATCTCAGCTAAAATCACGTTATAAAGGTGCCACATTCCCTTTAATGGCTTAATGGAAAGCGAGTATCTTACTGCGTATTTGTAGCGGTATTTCATTAATTTCCACTAGCATGCTCATTATGGGTGAAGCTTGGAACGCGCCTGTTACTATTCTGATAGCGTGATGATGGACATATCGATTATCTTTTTCGCGGACTAAGGGGCGGCCTTATACACAACACAGCCGTACTCGATCTTCGAACGAATAAGTGATCTGCATAACATAAGAAGCTTATAAAGTAGCGTATAACGATGAGTGTATAACGTGCGTATAACGTTAAACGCTACCCCACCTCGTCAACACCTTCAGTATTTTCAGCGTATCGAAATATTTTTTGCGGAGTTCCTTCAGGTGTGGCACATATGAAAGTTTAGTGTGAGCTCGATAAATCTGGTTTCTATTACAACGTCGATCGGATTTCCGCGAATTTACAACATCGGGTATTCAGTCTCAATATCTGTAATAGAAGAGCATGCACTTTGTCTTTGAATTTGAAAATTTCAGTCTATTGCGTGTGCTCCATTGCTGCAATGTGTCAAGGCCAAGCTGCAGCCGCCTCTGCGCAGCGGCTGTAGTAGACGCTGTCATAGGCGGATCCAGGGGGCAAGGGGGCACGTGCCCCCCCCGATCGACCCTCGGCGCCCCCTGAAAGGTCGATGGCGCCCCCTGAAATGTCGCTTCCCACCCCCCCAGGATGCGAAAGTCGGCGCCCACCGATAGGATTTGGCGCCCGCCTGATAGCTTTTGCCGGTCATAAGTGGCGCCCCCCTGGTCCGGATGGCGCCCCCGGAAAGGTGCACCCCGATCGGCAATCCTAGATCCGCCTATGGACGCTGTCACCCATATTGCGAAGTCTTCAACGAAAAGCACATGACGTATGTTGGCGGGAAGTGTCTGCAATATCATTGATCATAACTGCAAACAAGGCTATGAAAATCACAGAATCCTGGGCTATGCCGCTCTGTTGCTGATACTAATCCGATACGACTGAGTTTACGCGAAATCTAAAATACCTATTTTTCGGAAGATTAGAAATAAACCACCCCAAGTGGCCTCGCACGCCGAGTCCAAAGAGTTTTTGCAGAACGCCCTTGGATAGCAAAGGCGCCCCCCAAGGGATGATGGCGCCCCTGGGGAGGAAGGCGCCCCCTCCAGAAAATCTTGCACCCCTTCTCGAAAATGGAATCCGCCGTCTCTGTAATCAAGTTTATCTCAAATGCAATAAATAAGCATTTCATCTTCGATGCTGAGCCTTTTTATGCAAAAATTTGCATATTTAATCATTTAATTTTCTCATCTTATATGCTACGAGGCGTGACGTCCATCCGGTGATCTGCGCTTGCTGTTGGAGGGGGCTGATTTTGACCCACTATAACGCCACGGGTCCAAGGATACGCTTCAAACTAGGATCCAGAGTACAAGAGGGTAAAGCGCTTCTAGCACCGTTTTAATTTGTCCGTATCACCTCCGGTTCCCGAGATCATAAGAAGTCCCATCACACCCCAGGCGGTGGTGTGTATGGAAAGAGCCTAGGCAGTGTCGGTTTAATGAGCTGTTATAGCATACAAAGGTGTGAGTTTATATCCCCTTGGGAATGCCCGGGCACCTGCTGTGAACTATTCATTTAGTGTTAAGCTACCCTTTATATTCTATTATTAATAATTTTCAGAGTTCAAAAGGGCTGTGTGGTGGCTAAAAGAAAAGACAATTATGTTCACTCCTTTCATATGGTGGCCATTTACTCTTTGCTTCAAACTTGGATACCCCGATGATTTTTGGAAATTCACATCCCTGCTCCCACCCTAAAGAAGAGAGGGTTGAATCACAGTAGAGGGCAGCCAGTCGAGGATAGAATACCTAGTAGGAGTCAGAGCTGTCAAGAAAATCCAGGTCCCACTCTCTTGGGGGGGGAGTCTGCTGGTGACTAGGCTCTGAAGCGGAATGGCTTCATGTCACACAGGCATTCACCCAACAGTATGACATTGAACTGGTTCCGTTTAAGCCGCCCTTCCGCGCCACCTTAGACCGGGTGCAGATGACGTCACTTCAGCTTCCTAATCTGTGGACCTGATCTAAGCGATAGTTATTGTGTGGAGGGGGTTAGCACATATTTAACAAGAAACAACTTTGCAACAAAACATTTGGCTGCATTACCGCGAGCTCGGAGGACAAAAGCGCCAGTGATGACGAGATGTTGAGCCCCACCAGTTCTAGCCAAACATTTCCCAGTACGGGCTAGCCGAGCTGCTTATTCACCGATCTCCGGCAGTGGCTTCTCAGAAATGCCTGCGGGTATTCCGGGCTTCGGGGCACGTGTCCGCCATAGGGCGCCAGTACCGCCGGAGGCGTTTTTGCGCATCGGCTGAGGGCTAGCACTGCTAGGCATTCTCACCGGATCATGACCGGGTGAATATGCGTGGGGGCCTAAGAGAGACCGTCTGGGGCCCCACTGCGGTGTTCTAACGGAGCCGAAAGTGGGGACATAATTCAATATCTCAGGAAGTATGAATCCCAGATCAATAATTTTGGTATCAATCGAAAGCTCTTCTCCCACAGATTATGTGAACAACATATGAATGTCAAGACCTGACCACAGCGGCCATGACTGTCAGGTATTTGACCCCAGGTCAGAAACAAAAATAACTATATGTATATATGATAATAAGGGGACTTTGCATGGATGTTCTAGTTAATTTCCAGTCACTTTAAGTGTATACGCGCGATGTGCTTGACATTGAAGACCGTTATTTCACCCTAGCTTAACACACGCAGTGGAAGGGGTCCTAAAGTGTCCCCAACTATTTTTCCAAAGTAGCCAGACACCTGTTCGCCGCCGGAAAACGCTACTCGGCCACATTTGAGAGCATTTATGAGCACGTCGATTAATTAAGAAATTTTAAAATCGGTCAATAATGTTTTTACTTATAGGCCTCCACAGTCAGATCTATATTTTTAGACCATCGCACTCGGGCGGTCGCACCAGTTCACCTGCACTGTAGACCAAGTGATGACGTCATAATGCCAGATAATCAGGTTATATGTCAATATTAACCCACATGAAAGTCAAGGTCAAGGTCAAAGGTCTCATTTCAAGGTCATTAAACGCAGTATTCCGATCAGGGATTCCTCGGTGGCATTACTCAATATGACGCATGTTATGCTATGACTATAGTACGGGCTACTCAGGGTCAAGGTCACGGGTCAAGGTCAAAGTTTTTTTTCAAGGTCAAACCCTTATTTGCCACCCAAAGGCTGCTATAGTTCCGGTTATATTGTATATAACCACCCCCATCCCCTTGGGTGCGCTACTGTATGTAACCATGAAGACGAAATTGATCACATTTAACGGTGATATGTTTGTTCATACACCAGCACAATAGTATTAGATTCCTACAGAACAAATACGAAACCTTGGCTTGCTCCATGACCGGACTGAATTTTTTACGGAATTGGCGTTGCGTCGATCGCACAGAACTATTTTTCCAATGAACCTGCCCCACGTTTTATGTCACTCTGTGTGTACTTACTTAGTAAGTAAAGATCAGTGAGCTGCCGTTCTCTTTTTCAATGAAATTCCCAAGTCCAAATGCCGTATCAGCTATAAGCAGGTTTGCTCGCGTTTCTACACTAATTCGCACCTCCATGTTTACAGCATCCCGTTCGAAACTCAAGTGACGATAAAAAGAGCATGCAACAAGTGCGTGTGCGTGATGTGAGACTCTATCCCCTGATGTTATTTGAAGTGAACTTTGCAAACAAGGAAGGGTAAATTTGTGTATCTCGGTTCTCACCCCATCGTGAGGTTGGACAATGGTCAGTGCAAATACCAGCTGCGATTCTACGAATGGTTACTGGGCATGCTAGTGTACAGAGACATCAATTGAAAGCTGGGTTTTCCCA
Source organism: Lepas anatifera (assembly GCA_034440635.1). Classification (NCBI taxonomy): domain Eukaryota; kingdom Metazoa; phylum Arthropoda; class Thecostraca; family Lepadidae; genus Lepas; species Lepas anatifera. The sequence continues at coordinate 3,335,025 of JAOTON010000385.1, forward strand.
TACTGTAACCATTGCACTTTTTCACAATTATTGAGTGAAGACGTCAACGACAGTAGGCTACAAAGTCCAGTCGACAAGCAAGGTCAACAACAAGTGCTCATTAAACTCATTGTAACCAACGCACTGTACTTCACCGTGTCCCGGCCCACCTCCCTCCAAGCCTCCAGGCATATCTCGCCGATGGCCGCCGCCCCCGACCGACAGAGCGCGCGACATGCCCTTGTATAATATGTCGCCATCACCACTGCCGCAGCGTGACGCAGCTGAAACTTGCTGGGCAAGTAGACGAAACATCTTGCCATAGTTTTTAAGTGGTCTCAGGGTGGGGCAGGCGACACAATTTTTTTTGTATGCTTATCGACAATTGACATAGTCTCAAAATGTATGTGAAATGTATATGGTACGTATTTTGCTCTCCAAATTTAACCGTATCGATCACTGGAGAAAACTGTTTGCAAAATCGCATCCTCATGCCTTAAGCTTTCTAATGAACCCTGGTTTGTCTCATCTTGTACGTTTTCTTAGCCTACAAAAAAGCACCGAAAATGAGCATTGCTCTTGGTCTTTGTCGTGTTGTGTGGCGAGAGATTCAAAGGCAGCAGTTTGATGCCTTGTCGCGTCGACTTCAAAGGCCTTAAATTTTTTGTTTGACATTTTCTAACACTCTGATCATTTTTCTAATAGTTGCAAACATCAAAATTAGTTTTAAAAATAGTCAGAAATTCGAATAATGTCCCCATTTTGACCTCCCTTAGAACACTGCGCACTGGAACCCAGCCAGCGCGCGAGGATGTTCCTCTTCCAGCGGGTGAACCTTGGTTCTACGCTCCTGTCAACGATGAAGCACATTTCTTTCCATGACGTCATCTCACAGTGGCAGCGCGAGACGCGTGGTATGGGAGGGCAAAATGGACAACAATCGTGAAGAGATCGGGGCTTCGAAGAAAAATGGGAATGTCGGAAAGTTGTCACAAGGGGAATGACTCTTCTGATGGATCCGCCGAAATGCTTATAGCTTGGTGGGCAAGAACTGTCTTAATCACCGAAACGCAAGTGGAAAAATACGTAGCCAGATGAAAGTGAAGAAACACATTTTCTGTGAAAAGACTTGAGGGCGTCTTAAACTTGGTGGCGAAACATTTTAAGTTTAGAAATGAAACTGTTTCAATTACATAATCCCAAGAATCCCAAGAAATAAACAAACTACAAAGAAAATGTTGCATAATCATTTCATAGAGGATAATAACCTTCAAGCTTGTAATTATAAGTCGAAGCCCGGCCCAAAAACAGCACCGCATCTTTATTAAAGTATATCCCTTCTGGAAATTTTAATGACGTGAGTATAGACTGGGTTTTTTACATGACATCTAGTACGACAACTAGACGATACAATCATCTATAAGGTAAATATAAATAAAACACTTAATTTCGCTGCCCCTGAAGACCAGTGAGCCGCAGGTGTTACCTCGCTCGCTGCTCTAACAGGGCAATGGAACGAAAATACTGGAGTCACACTCTCATCGTATATCATTTCACCTCATCATCATCCAAAAAAGAGCTCAAAACACGTTCCAAGCCAGATAATGTTCTCGCCAACGTATGACGGGTGTCAAAAACGTCCGTGGTTCGGTGTCAAGTCGCACACCGCGGTGTTCCCAAGAGAGACAAATATTATTAAAACAACAATAATATATTAAACAAACAAGGCAGCAATTCTTTTTGGGATGGGTAAAAGAGGGAGTGCGCACTGGGCAGGGACATTGTTTTGCGGATGGGGACAGTGTTTTATCTGAATGATGCCTGCAACATGTACATACCTTTTCACAATCCTAAATCCACTGTCAACTGCCGCAACTCACAAAAATTCTTAAATCTGCCCGCACTACACAAAAATAGTCATATATGCCCAATGCACGTGATTGCATCGCGCAGAAGGGGACCATTTTTAACGGACCGGACGTCCTAGCTATGCGTGCGTACTGCCCCTGGAAATGTAAGCTTCCAGCAAAAATAATAATCAGGTCACAGCATGGCGAGCGCGGACGCACCTGAGGAAGAGCCATGGACGTCGAAAGCGGGGACGCATTCCTCAACTTGTGAATCAGGGGGACGTCCCTTCGAAACTTTGGGCCCCATCCAAGCTTTTGCGCTCCGACCCGTTTACCAGCGCGGTTCCGCGTGTTTGCAATTCTGGTGTCGTTTTGCTGCCTCGCTAGCGCCGGCCGGGACAGCTATTGAGTTCAGTCTTCGCCTCCTCCCCCCCTCCGGTCACCGCATGTCGGAGTCCGCCCCCTCCCCCAGTGAAAAATCCATGGTTGCATCCCTGGAGAGAACGCTAAGGCTACGTGCGCTGATTCCCGCAGAAGTCTGCTTTAGCTATAATGTACAACAAATGCAGGACACCACCTACCTGGGCCCCATTTCATAAGAGGCGTAACTTACGCTAGTACCGTGGAAGTAGCATAGCACAGAGAAAAAGGTGAATAATACACCACAAACTTGTTTCATAAAAATGCAGCGTAAAATACAACTACTTGCAAAGTTAAGCTAGTGTAAATTACGCTCCACTGGATTGCAGCGTACAATATTCATAGTCCTGTTTAATATAGCAGACAACATGCACGTTGAATATGTAAAACTAGCGTAACTTTTATGAGCTAATGATGCAAAACATGAAAATATATAAGTTCTTCTGAGATTTGGACTCCCAGGTAACGCTATTGTTGTGAAGGACAAAAAGAGTCATTAATACAAAATGAACTTGAAGGTGTTTAAATTCATCCTTGCATAAGACTAAAGTGAGAGTTACTCATGTCAAACTGAGCTGATATATAGAGTTCTTTGCCCATTTGGTATGGCAAAAAAAGACGATTGCTATTGATGCAAATACACAGGAAAGCTGACATTAATTTTACTTTGACTTTCTGCCGTGATTTTTGTTTTACAGTGTAGGGAGTAAAGAACCACAGAAAACGCTGACACTGACACGGTTATATGGAGTCTCTGGAGGGTAATAATTCTATTTAGGGTGGCTGTAACTTAAAAATATCCAAGTATCTCCCCTGAGGCCTCTGGTCAAAATGATGATATAGGCACCTACGTACTGGCATCTAGGTATTCTTCAAAAATGTTGGCTCAATATTCCTTTTCCAGTTCCAAGTCATTATCAGGTTCGTAAGTCTTTCCCATTTCACTCGCAATTATTAGACACACTTTGAGTTCCACTATAATTCGCTAGTGTACTAGTGTATTTGCACAACAACGCGGCAACCGGTCACAATGAACAAAAAGAGGTTGTAGCAAACAATGCGTCCTATATCTACTACGTCTGCTATTAGCGCGCTTTCTTTGGTAATATTTTAAAATGTTCATGAAAAAGTTAATAAAGAATCGAATAAGAGCAAATAAATTTGATAATTTATTTCAACCAATTAATAAAAAATGTATGCCCCTTTTAGTGTTAATAAGGCAGCTATAGGTTATATTTAGAGGGGGTAATTCCACTCTGGAATTGGGCGTAATTCACGCTGCATTTCATATCTGCACCGCTTTCACGTGAATGTCGCCGCTCTTAATGAAACGTGATTCTGAGTACGGCGTAACTTTGCAGGTGAGTGTGGTGTAAAATACGTCGCATTTCCACAACTTTTATGAAACGGGGCCCTGGGCTGCTTCTTGATTCTGGCAGAGCTTAATGCGTAGATTCCAAACATATAGTGCAAAAAATACTTCATTGGCGGATATTTCTTAATTATCGGTCATTTTAGGATAACGCCAAGTTGCTCTCCAAAAGTGGTGTCCCCTGGTCTGGATGGCACCCCCGACCATGTGTTGCCCCCTCCACCTCCCCCGATCAGCTATCCTGGATGCGCCTATGGTGCCACCGCTCACAATGTGGTCGTGAATGCTGAATAAAACAGCCTGAATGTCATCATCGATGGAAATTGTTACGGTAAGCAATGCACAAAGACTACGGAAAATAAATAGAAACGAAATTGCCATAAGGCGCAATGGAGCGGTGTAACAACAAGAATAAGAGGCCTGGGCTATTAAATTAATCTCCTTCACGCTAGTTATTAATCACATTCGCGATAGTAGATAGCGGCAATGAGCTTAGAACCACCAAACGAATGCAGCAATTTGGTCCTGCAAGTGTGAGGACTTATTTCGCCCGATGCTGAGGTGCCTAATGGGTCCGTTGGCGCCGCCTAACCTGCACTCTCCGGGTGGTACAAGCGCAAACCGCGAGCACGCTAATCGGTCATTTAACCCAGATCTGGCACGTTACCGGTATTTTGCTACCTCGTTATTAAGGTCGAAAAACAAATGCAAATTCGACCGGTAGCAGTCTGCAATATGGCTTCATTATGACTAAATCAGCGTTGTCGGGAGGTGATGGTACCAGATACAGGATCCAATGCCTGAGCTAAACTGTCAATTGTTTTCTAGAAACAAAACTTACAAACAACACTTAAAAAAGAGAAGAAAGTCCAGGAGTCTCAAAACTTCCCACTTCCTAGAAAAACTGCTTCTTTGACTAGTAAAAAAAGGCACGTTCAAAGCCTTAGCAAGAGAGCAGTTGATCGGGTGACGGATCGAAGGGTGCCTCCATAGAGATCAACTATTACTACTAGTAATAGTTGATCTCTATGGGTGCCTCTCATTCAAAACAAGCGAAACAGTGCAGTATATCTGTGCCTTGCCTCCTCACAGAAGACCTGACACTCGCCCGGCATCCCATTGCAACAGATGCGTCATTTATTTCCAATGCGGCTTAAATTCTCGTACTGTATACAGTACGATACCTAGTGTATATATTGTATATAGTGTATCTACTGTATATAATGATTACCGGGCCCTTCTCATCAGACATTCAACATAAAATGAAACCTATATTTATCAACAGGCTAGACAACCGTTAAATAAAGAATTACAAAATATGACTCCTGTCAGAACCAATCAATGGTTCAATCAAACATATTTCGAGATATCAAGATGAACACCGACTAGTAACTCTGCTAAGCAGTTCATCGTTTATTTGAGTTATGTCGGCAAATAACTGTAATTCTGTAAATACTACACATATTGCATCATGCTTTCTCACAGAGACAAGCAAGAGTCCCTGTACGGCTCTGATACTAAAGTAAACACGCAAATCATCCAAGAGCCGCGTATACCGACGTAATGACGATATAGCGGCCAATGAAGCCAGTTTTCACTCTGACCAAGTCCGTTTTCCGGCGTTCCTATACCAGCGCTTCTGAGGCTGCTAACAAAGTTCAACCTCAATGTATATATTTATTGACAGAAGCAGACCGTTCCACACATTTTGGGCCATTCTAAGGTCCTTGCCATATCCTCAACAAAGAAGCAATAAAGTCGCGGCTGCTGCGGAGGGTGCTGCAGTGAGCCCTTCTGCGCGAACCATGCTCGTCTGTTCTGTACATGACGCAGAAAGCTACCGAACCTGTCGTACGTTTTACCCTCCAATTCTTAAAAAATGCGCAAACTCTAAAAAATTAGACTTTTTGCGGACCCAGGCTCCAACACATGCGCAGGGCCATACGATTGAGGTTTAGATATGAGACGGCCGCAGCTGAGGCTGAAGCAGCAGCCACCTGCGAGCCTCAGCCTCCGACCAACTAAGCTTTCCAACCTCAACAACCAACTCTGGCCAACGGTATCAACCACACGCCATTCAGAGACTGCGGCACCTTTAAACCGAGTGAGGGACATCTCTAAACCCTTTAAGCACCCACTTGTGCCGGTTAGGTTATACATGACCCCAAAACTTCCTACGATTGTCTCCATTCTGAAGGAATGATTCTGAAGGAATGGACAGCGGATGAATGCACTAAACGGTACGTTACTGAAATAATTTCAAACCGTGCTATCGATACAGTTCATGGGCGCGGCTATTGAACTTATCACCTGCGCGCGCAGCGTTGATTGATTATTTGGGCTTTAGGCCGCGCCAACCCAGAACGTCATACAGCGACCGCGCCCGCACAGTCTACAGGGGTGATGTATGTATTCAGATCTAACATCGAGCGAGGCAAGCCACGTGGCAATGGGTCACCAGGGGCGGTGCAGACACTCATTCTGCAGCTTAACGGCGGCAGAACACAGCACTCCGGCTCTGCCCGGACGACACTCACCGGTAACGGAGAGACAGTTGCTGGTGGACTCGCTGCCGTGCCGGGTCTGGTACTGGATGGTGGGCTCCGGACTCCTCGCCGGCTTCCAGCAGCCCACCAGACACGGCGTCGACGACGAGCGTCGCACGCGACGACCGGCAGGGCCGCGGCCGCTGCCGGCGGGGGAGGCGTAGCACGACTCGTGCGCGCCGTACACCAGCGCCAGGAACTCGCGCTGAACGGCGTCGACGCCACTCATGGCTGTCGACGGCGGTGGCGGCGCGGCTGGAAGCAGGAGATTCTGCGCTCGGGGTCGGGCCGGGAATGGACCCGCGGTATCTTCATTTACGCTCGCGCCCAGACCAGTTCCAGAGGTCAGATGACTCCATCGTTCAGGGTGTCAACTCCGCTGTCACTGTATTCTGTGCTGGGAGTCCTGTCATGTTATAGCACTGACCTCGCCACGCCGAGTTTCTGGATAACAACTATCAAGGAGAAATATGATTTAGGTACTGCTTGGCTAAAACGTTCACGGATACAACCGATGCTATGCGACTCTCTGCTGTGAAGCATTTTGATGTTCAGGTGTGACCAGATGCACTGGCCACATCCCTCAGATATGGCCAGTGCATCTCATGTTTTTGTCCTAGTGTTTTCATCAAGACCTCTACATTCCATAATATGTAAATGGGGAAAAGTCACCGCTGTTTCCATTAGGAACTCGACAGACTGCAACCATTGCACACTCCTGGCATTCAAATAGCCTTTGGAGAAAACAGAACATTGACATAATTCATGAGAAGTATATTCTTTTTCATATTAGGATGACCTAGTATACCTATGTAATTCAACTGAACAAGGATATTTGTATTGATATATCTGAAAGATATGTAGGGCAGGACTTATGCTATCTTAAACTTTTTTTGAGGTCAGGTCACTTGACCTGTACTGGTGACCTGACCTGACATAAGCTAACCTTAAAATGTTATCAAAAGTTGTAAAAATTATCAGAGAAAAGGCATGCCAACTACAGCGGCGCTGCGCGCCGCCGTTTTTATGCTGTCTCCAAAAAAGCCGAGGGGTCGGCTACCCACCTCCCCCGTCAATGCGCGTGTTCAGATATCAGCGAGATACATGGGCTGACGTTTTGCGACTGCAGTCGCGAGACTCCCTGGAGTCTTGCCCCTTTTCTTTCACTGTTTTGAGAGATAGACGAGAGACGGGAATGTGCAACGCCTTGGTGCTTGTGTATCTTATACTTCATCCTTGTTAAACTTCCCGAAAAAGTTGAGGTTCAGGTATTCTCGGGTCAGGTCATGAAGTCATATCAAGTGATCCTACTTCCCGGAGCCAGAAATACTGGCAGTATTCCAAACACTGCGGTTTGAAGGCAGTGTCTGCCATGAGCGCACGGCAGACCTCACCCAGTTCTCCCCAGATTTTCCGCTTTAATGACACAAGCCCGGTTCAGTTCCAAGACCACTAATTATAAGGAGATAATAAAATATTTTTGTTATAATTTTGTCCAGGTTGTTGCTGGAGTCGAAGCCTCACTAAGTCATCCAGGGACTTGTAGCGGAGACCCCGGGCCCACCATCCAGACGGGCAGCTCTTGCGAAGCAGGGTTAATTTAGATGCCAAAGTTTTACGTCCCTCCAAGCACAGAGACAGCCGCCCCGCTTAGGTCACCCTATCACCAGTCACTTACCAGCCGACCTACGTTGGCTAAATATTGAGCGCCGGAGCGACTCAGGGAAACCGAACCCGAGCCCACGCACGCACTGTCACTGCCTTGCACTGGGCGACTTAATATATGGGAGCCAAATGGAGCAATAACACGCTAATAGTCAGAGTGAGCCCCCAATTACACAGATCCAGCCTCGCATCGTCCACAAGTCGGGGTTCGGCCGCCGGTGTGTGGATGAGATGTGCAGTCGGCACCGTCACATTGCGAGGAAACCGGAAGTGAGCAGTGGCGTAGACAGCCACTCATCAAACGGAGCAATAACACGGGCGACCGAGGTTAGCGGCACAAGGCTCGCATGGCTATGCATGGGAAAGACCGACCAAAGCGGAGGCTATGGTCCTGTATCTCCACTGCGGATACGCTTTTGGAAGTTAGTGACGATTCGGTTTTCACACCATTTGGAGAGCGGCAGAGTAAAAATGGGAGCATCCAGAGTGCTAGCCGCGTAGTTTCCTAAGATTTCTTAGAAATTGCATACTAAGCCACTCTACAGTTTTTGTTAACTCTAGACATGGGCAGGGAAGCACAACGGTCAAGAATACTTTCGTAGCTGATACGACTGGATGCATATGTTACGGCTGTGATGTATTTTGTGGCATTTTGTGCCAGACTAAATAACAGTAAAACTCAACAATTAGTTAGTGTTCACACTCATTTTGGACTATTTTACACAAAGGAAATAGCACAAAAAGTTCAGAAAATTTCTCACTAGCCCTCAACAAAAAATGACACCAAATTTTGTGCGATCTTCAATGAGAAACCATTTCCAACGGACAAATGGGGTTGAAGACTAAAATCTAGCTTGAGCTGATTTCCGTATCAGAAAATAAAATATCATTTTGAAACGATGACCTTATCTAAATATTTGAAAGGAACCCACCGTTACCGAGGACATGTATAAATATGTTAAAACGTTAAGTCCTCGATCGTGGTGAAATCAAAGCTGCTGAGAGAGCACTAAAAGCACGAACGCACTGGAAATATTGGTTGTGATTTGATGTCGCCGCCTGGTTTCAGGAACAACACAATACAAACTTTGTAACTTTAGCTTCTATTTTCTCAGAACTGTTTGATGCATGTCATAAAATGGGTATCAAAACGGAGGCCAAGATAGAGAAATACATTTCAAACTAATTTTGAAAATTCAGTCCCCATCCCCACTACAGCATCATTTTAGCTGGACCTTACACTGTGTCTGGAACGCTCGACCATTAAATGGGTATTTTAACACGCGCGTTGACGGGGGCCTGAGCCACCTTCGCTTTGACGGGGGTGGCGGGTACTCGCCACCCCCTCCCCCTAAGATCTCGAGAACCACGCTAGGTGGCGAAAAACGATAAAGGAGGTCATAGCCCATCCACTTCTCCATCGAAAATATTTGAACCATTTTTGCCAGGTCATATCTAACGTCACTGGAGGTCAAAACATGCCGTCATAGGGATAACATGTCAATGAATGTTTTCGGTCATTACATCTGAACAAGTAAAATAGAGCAAAACAAATTGAACTTTGGCCTGCGCAGCCGAATTTATGATATATGATATGACCTTGTGGTCAACGATTCGACCTGATGGTGGTGGTTTGAAATGAAATCATTGACGGGGAATATAATGGTAATACTCCTTTAATTTTGTATTTCCAATGGAGAGGTCATAGCTCGTACCTGATCTTAAGTCATCGATATCAAAAATACCGGAACACATTTTAGAGAACTCGGTGGGCCCATTATGTGATATGAGTTTCAATCGGATAAGTTCACCTTGTTCCGACTTATACTATCTTAAACTTTTTTGAGATCAGGTCACTTGACCTGTACTGGTGGCCTGACCTGAGATGACCTGACCTTAAGATTTGGAAAACAAGTTGCAAAATTGATGAGGAAAAGGTACACCAAATACGGCGGCGCTACGCGCCGCCGTTTTTAATGCTGTCCCTGTAAAACCCGAGGGGGCGGGTGCCCGCCCCCCCGTCAATGCGCGTGTGAAGGCACATGCACAGGAAAAAGTGAGCACATTACCCATAAAACAGATCACATATATAAGCTTCAAGTGGGGAATCAAACGTATACTTCTGGAAAATTCATCTAAGGTCCTGCTATTCTAGGCCTCCGGGAGCGTCCAGCCCGGCAATGGAAATTGCACGCACAATACTGGAAGAGCTATGGCTTATCCCCCAGAAGCAATACCTTAGCCTGCGACAATAGGGGAACCGGTACGGGGGAGGGGACGGGGGCATTGGAACCACACCCGCAACGCCCAGATTGGGAACCAACATGCCTATTGCCCTCCTCCTCGTCCCCAAACGAGGTGTGGTCTTTGATTTTGCGGTACCATATCTGAACAAAAAATCCTTTTGCTAGACAAACACTTGTCTCGATATCTGAAACTGTACAAACAAGGGACAGTGGTTGAAACTCTTGGCTTGAAACTGCACTTGAAGGATAAGGAATAAATAAGCTAGCTTGATAGCCTTTACCAGCCTCCGCAAAGGGAATTAGGCTTAGAAATGGAAATTTGGCACTAATGGAAATATACATGCATCAAAATGTGAGGGAAAGGGGGCAAGCAGCCATGTTGCGCAGGCTATCCATGATTCCAGAATATATTCATGGATGCACATGACATTTTTTGTCCATATTTGCATTGACGTATTACTTTGAAACGCCCAAAGCTTGTCTCGTGGCTCCAGTTTTGTATTTATTGCTTTACTGATGCGTTATATATTATTCATATAACAATTATTTATGTATCATCCTTATTTATGAAACAGAGTGCCCAAAAACCTGACGGCTGTTTGGCTGATTTCTCAAACGCGGTGATGATTTTCGACAGATATATACCATTTATCTCGATGTCAGAGATGTCATACAATATCCTACGCTTACTGATCTATGCAACAAGAAACAGGCAAAAAGTGTATGTAAGTCATAAGGTTTTATTCCTGGAACCACCAGTGGATTTTGAATGCTTCGGATATATGCTTATTATGCATCGATTACCTAAAAATACGAACTAGTTTCGTAAAAACCCTACAACAGGGCCACGAAGTAAGGGTAACATTAAAGACGCCAACAACCGTAGGCATATTTTTACACATCGATTCCCACAATTATAGGCAAATCATGCTTTTTTATTTATCATGGAGTTAACCATACGGAGATTCGATTCTAGTAAGAGTTAAAAAATCGGATCGGTAAATATAGGGATCTTATAGGAGAACCCACCCCTCCTCCTCCCGCTGAGACAAAGGAAGTCAAGGAAAGACAGAAAAGGTGTTAATTCCGCCTCCTAATTTGCGGTGGCCACGGAAATGGTTTACCTTAGGTCACCACTACAAGCAATCAGGGAGCAAATTGGAATACCTGGTGCTTTGGTGACACATGGTGTATACATACAGACACATGGTGACCTATACCGACATGCTTCCGTGACCTGTCATCCGAGTCAGGTTTGGGATTTTTGGAGAGGGAGGGAATTTATCGCCGTACCAACGGGCAAGACAAGTTCCGTGGCAAACTCGTTACGTGTTGAACGGGATTTTCCGGGATCAGAGTGCTCCTTGCTGAGGGGAAAGCCCCGGGCGTTGAACCCGTCAGCGGCGTGGAAAGTGGACTGCGGCATCACCGTCTGCCCCAAGTTTGGAAAAGGCTGCGGCAATAGTCCGGGATTAAAGGCAATGTGGCACCTTGGTCGAATCCTGGAATTTAGTGTAATTAGGCGTACTTTTAGCCAAAAATAATGAAACCACTCATGATTTCTCTGAAAAATGTACAATGAGCTCAATATTTTGATATTTAAAATACTCCTCTAGGAGAAGAAATACATATCTGCCTGTGGATGATGTCATGATCTGGCAACCACTACCATACTCGAAAAGCTTCAAGGGCTTCGATTGGCTGATGCTCATCGTGACGTCAGCATATGTCGTCACACCAACAGCCATGACAGCTGTGGCCTGCTGCTAGGGGTACATGAGGGGTACATTGCAGGTAGGTTTTAGTTTTTTTTCTACGGAAATCTCGAGTTCCAAGATAAATGATATATCGAGTACCGGGTTTTCCGACTTGCTTTACAACTTGGCTATCTCAGTTAAAATCACGTTATGAAGGTGCCACCTTCCCTTTAAGGATTTAGGTTGCGTAAGCTAGTTCTACCGATCTAGATGAGAACGAGACTAGCTGGCATTTTCTGTCAATCTAGGTGAGACTTGACGAGACTAGTTGGGACGAGTCCCGCCTAGTTTGCCCTTTTAACGAAGCCCTGAGTTATGCCGAGCACAGGCAGATTCAGGAGGGGGTAAGGGGAAGGGCCGTCGACCCACCCAACATCCTCACAGCACGCCCCGTGCCACTCCAAAGTTTCGCTTCCCACTCCCAGCACCTCTCGCAAGATACGAGTATTGGTACCCCCACGATGCAATTTGTTAAGTCTCTGTTGAGTCACGCCTTCAGACTTCTCGGCCCCTACATGGCGCCCCCTCGTCCCATTCTCCCCTCGTCGCCCTCGTCATATTCTCGTCCCACCCACTTGGCGTCCCCTCCTATCAGAAATCCTAGATCTACCTATAGGATACCAAGCACGTTCGGAGACGAACACTAACATTTTCCAGCCCCTCGGAGGGACCTCAGGGGCTCCGTTGATCAGACTTCAGTCGGGTGAAAGCCAAAATTCAAGCACCTAATCCAGCGCGTTTTCACACCTGACAATCCTTTATCACATCCCCACATCCAATTCACTCGACCTTCAGTCCAATCTCACCTCACGCTGAGCACTCACAACAGCAGGCGTTCCACACCCTCTACCCCTACGCCTGTCCCATGCTACCGCCAAATCTGTTGACACGTCCTGGTGCAATCCGACACAGCAATCACACCCCACCGCGCGCCGCCCGCCGCCGGCGGCTCTCTCGCCGCACTGCCGCGGGCGCCGCAGCCCGCGGCCGAGCGGCCGCCGCCGCGCCGACACTTGCCCCCGAGCGACGTGTCGATGGCGCGGGGAGAGCGGGCGGCGGCGAGGCCGAGCGATTCCCGGGGAGCAGGCGGCCAGGTCACCGGCTCTAACGCGACGGCGGTCACACGGTCCGCCGCCAGAGAAATCGACGCTGTCAGAGCTAGATGATGGGCTCCGGCTCCAACGCTGCATACTATGTGATCACTTAGCAGGCCCGCAAATCAGTATCATGCCTAGAAATGGTGTTTTAACATACCCTGAAGCCGACGAAGGCAATAGCTTTACTTACGTGTCTTAGCGATGGTGCTGAATTATGCTAGGTGTTGGCTCCTGGCTCATAAGCGGATCCAGGGCAGCGCACCGCGTCCCCTTCACCCAGATCGATCCAAACCGCGCCCAGTGGCACGTCAGTTACCCACCCCATCGACACCAATGCCCCAAATGGCGAAATAGCGCTTCCCTCTCGGCTCAAATGGCGCTCCTTCTGAATCCATATGGCCCCCATGACAAAAAGTGCCCTCCACCAACGGAAATCCTGGATCCGCCAACATCCTGACTTGTTTTCTTTTTTTCTAGGCTGTGGCGTTTTAACCAGATGACCTGATACGTACACGAGCTCGATTGGCCGTCGGTGAAACATTGAACACACGGCAACCTGGATGAAACAGCGACCGCGAAAACCTGTACAGCCTTTGCTAATGACCCCGGATACATGAGCAAGTTCAGAACGCTCTATGTACACAGCGGGAGCAGACTCATCGGCTCAAGTAACCGGGAGTCCGCCTCCAGGGCCTCCGGACCTATGTGCGTCGATAAGTGCATTCCTGTGGTTGGTACGTAAATAGTGTATGTAGACTGCTCATGTATGTGCGTATAGGGTAGATGTCTTTGGACCCCGATTGATCAGCTTTGTTTACAACCATAAGTCACGAACATCACAAACAAAGCGAATCGGGATGCTACTCTCCTTGGGAGAATTGCCGTCGCCGACCGTAGGATGTGCCAGTCTTCATAATTAATGTATCTGCAAACACTTCTGCTGACTCCCCGGTGCCTGCATAGCTCGCCCAAGCCAAGCCTCATGTCCATGACACCGGCGCTCGAGAAGCCACCTCAGGTGCGAAAGTGTCCGCAGCCAATAATACAACATAAAGAGTGAGCTTGCAGACTATTTGGAAGCGACTCCAATCGCAAGTTCAGCTCAGCCTGTCACGACCAAAGCTCTCCGTCAAGTAGAGAACGCTGACGCCGAAGGCAGTCTTCATCCTTGCATGAACATGTTGATGCTTCGGATCTGGAGAACCCTGGACCCCAGTCTTCCTTCTCGGATCGCGCACACTTCAGTGTCCTGCATACTAAGGTAGGACATCGGTAAGGTCACGTAAGATTACGCAGTAGCCATTTTGGGTATTTAGCAACCACTGAGACCATAGGCAGATCCAGGGGGCAAGGGAGCACTACCCTCCCAATTGACCCTCGGCGCCCCCTGAAATGGTGACGGCGCCCCCTCCCTGTGAAAGATCAATGGCGCTCCCTCCCTGAAATGTCCCTTTACATCCCCCGTCCCCTCCCAGGAAGCAAGTACCGGCGCCCCACGACAGGATTTTCCGCCCACCTGATAGGTTTGGCTGTCCAAAAAGGCGCCCCTCCCCCTGGTCCGGATGGCACCACTCCCACCGCCATGTGCCCTCCTCCGATCAGTAATGCTGAAGACGCCTCTGACTAAGACCGTTATAGTTCTGACAAAAACAAGCTCGATCAATGGCGTAGCGCGGCTCAGGAAAAGCGGCAGAACTCAACTCTTTTAGCGAGAGAAAAAGCAGAACACTTATTTGTATTTGTTTTATAATACATTTAGCAGCAAAGATAATTTGCATAAAATGTGCTTCCTTACGATATTGATCATTTCAAGCATGGTAGCTGTGAGAGGACCAGTATATTTTTATTAGGGCTTTGTACCAAAACTCAGGTATTCATTAAATACGTGAAAGCAAAGTTATGTTATTTCTTCTGAAGAGCACGTTTGGTTAGAATATTCAAGCAATCACCGTGGGAGAATAATCTTAGGGTCCAGAAAAGGCCAGTGCTTCGTCTTCGGAAAATACAAGCTACAAAACTACTCCGTAATACTTATGGTACAAATAAAATTGTAGTACCATCTCGTGCTGTAGAGACAAAACTTTTTATGGCACAGCCGACAACCGACAACAACCGACATGATCCACATAGAAACGTAAGTGCGTACTCCAGACTCCTCATTTGGGCGTTCTTGCCAACCCACTCCCGTTAGAGTACCCAGTTGGCTTTTGATTTGTTTTTGGCTGGTGACGCCAACCCATTCGAAGAAATGAGCGGGAACAAGCATCATACTTACATAATTGATTATTCTAGCCCACCATATTAAGATCTGAGACGAGGCTTTCATGGAACTATAAACAAATATATTGTAATATCTGACTTAATCTGTTTTTCTTTGCCTAAGCCTTCGCCTTATATGGCAATATTCACCATAAACGGAGGCCCGGCGGATACTCTGAGTAAGGAGAAATTTGGATTACTGGAAAACCTTCAAACTGGTAACGAAACAGAAACACCATGGGGATGGTCCAGGCCCTCTTATCTTGCAAAAATCCGAGAGCTTTTGGTGCCAGACATTTTTTTCAGGAAATACCCACTGGCCAGGGGCGCCGCCACGGAATTTTCGCAGGGGGGACGGACCCGGGCTGGTGCTGACCGGGGGAGGCGAATTTTGAGCATATTCGGTACTTGACAGCATTAACGACCATAGACCCAAAAATTTTTGGGGGGGACGTCCCCCCTGGTTGGCCAACAGGGGGGACGCGTCCCCCCGCCCCCCGCTTTCGGCGCACATGC
Organism: Lepas anatifera; assembly: GCA_034440635.1. Classification (NCBI taxonomy): domain Eukaryota; kingdom Metazoa; phylum Arthropoda; class Thecostraca; family Lepadidae; genus Lepas; species Lepas anatifera. The sequence goes on from JAOTON010000385.1 coordinate 3,350,732, forward strand.
TACTGGCCTTGAAAAATACCCAGGATAAATGACGCAAAGAAATGTAACGAATGCGCTATTATTGCCTTGTTCTTGGTTTAGACAATGATGACTCACGTGTTTCAATCCTTGTCTTGGGTAATTTTTTACAAAGCACCTGGCACCAAAAGCTCTCGGATTTTCGCAAGAGGGCCTGGACCATCCCCCATATGACATTGGAGCCTTGCACATCCACAAAATCAAAATGAAGTAAACCGATGTGAGGGTAAATTAATCGAATATAAACCTTATTTAAGAGATCATCCCATACAATTTTCGGGCCATTGATATCAAACCAGGGAAAAAGAAGACTAGGGAAACTCGTGCAGGTATTTAAGTAAAACTCGACTGTAGGTATTTTAAGTTTTGAAACAGCTGATTTATATGCGCAGGACATTTGAAACGTACTCTCTTCAATTGTACACACTATATCACTTTAAGACCTGTCGAAAAAAACAAATATATTTATATAAAAGACACTTAAATACTGATACTCAAAGTGACATTTACTGCTATAGATTATACGCATTTAAAATCGCCAATATCAGTCACCTTCAACATGTAGGGTAAGTGCGGATAAGAGTAAGCAGGAGATAAGAGTACGCAGCAGCTTCTTTCGTTACTGAGCAACCACTGAGATGGTGGATATCCTGGTATAAAAAACAGGGTCAGCGCCTTGGTTGCTAAAAATGTGATGTAATATTTCTTAATCAGGTAAACTTGGAGACCATGCTTCTTTTATCAATAGTACTGTGTTACGGTCTGTCATCAGTAAGAAAGCTGAGCTAGGACTGTGGTGCAGGACTGGAGCTCACGCTAAAACGTCTGCCAACATGTTTATGAAGATTTTCTTCCCAAGGAGAACATGTCCAGCAAGAGAACGCATGCTTAAGGCATAGGGAAATTTATTTTCCCTTGGAACAGAGTCCATAATTCATATTTGGGAAACCGAACATGGCAACATATTTATTGTGTATTTAGAACGATATAAAATCCTACAGCTACCTAGTTTAACGAAAACAAACTTCGCGACATGGCCTATGCACCTAAAGCAAGGCGGGGCATCAATGCGTACGCCAGCCTCCTCTTCTGCGTACTCTTACGGACCCACCCCGGCAAGACTACGCACGTAACTTTTTTATTTTCGATGGGCTCGTGGTGAGTTCCTTTCAGAGACATCGAGTTGAAACATGGACCATACATGGACAATTCTTCAGGCTAAACAACCAAAAATTGAAGCTGACAACCAAAAAATTTAAGCTGTTTGACATATAGGAGAAAATTGGAAGCCTTTACAGTGTTAAGTGCGTGCTCTTGCACGGACCTCCCCTGGATCTTTTGTCCGCGCAGCACAGCTTGAGCATTGCGTCACGTTGCCATATTTCCTAGAAGTCAAACCACGTGACCACCCTAGGACAGTGTCGACAGGGGGTGAACTTTTCCCGTTTTTATCCTCGCAATGTAGGTTATGGGACAAAAACAATATAGATGAATAGACCAAATGGTTCTCGGCATGCTCTATCTCAGTTCAAATCCCCTTATGACGGTGCCACATTCCATTTAACACCACCGCCTGACGACAGCCGGAAACAACACGAAGCACTCGCCCTAAAAGCCGATGAAATCCTGCAGCGCCGGCGGTGCCACAAAAAGCAGACCCCGTCCGAGCTCAACAGGCCTCAAAGCAGACCCCGTCCGAGCTCAACAGGCTCCCAGAGCCGTCGCCCTCACTTCGGATAGATCTGCCGCATCCTATCACCTGCCTGTTTGGCTAGCATCTTTCCCACCGGCACTTAAACTAAAACGTAGCTAAAGCTAAAACGCATTCTCACTGGGAAGTTCTATTCTTCCCAGATGTTGAAGATGGAGGAAAACCTGGTGGGTGAATAGATTGCGCGATAGGACCCATACGCGAACGCAGGATTTCCAAGGGTAGGGTTCTGTGAATGAGAGAGAGGGCGTAATTCTGGACCAGAGTGGTGTTTTCTGTGAAGGCGGGACTAGCACGGGGGCAAACCGCACGACCAGGTCACTGCTACATGCACTCTCGGGGCCGGAAAGCGGCACTAAAGGCAGTGGGATAGCGCCGAGGTTTTTCAGGGGTGCCATGGTGCTATATAGGGGCACGGAATACCAAACAGTTGGGTTCTCCCAACTGTTTGGCTGGGAGAACCCAACTATATACCCACTCTTCTCTCGGAGTCCACATATGATGCCAGTCAAAACTACGTCATAATAATTTTTGGGGTTTTCAACACACCAACTGCACCGGTCATATGGCGTCACTAACTCTCTATCTTTTGGAACGGTTTCCGGGAGTCTTAGCCCGTACAACAGGACGAAAAATATAATACAGACACGGGTAACAATTTTTCAGGTTTAACGACGCACAACTCCAAAGGTTAGAGGAGACGTAGAGGTGGGACTTTCCAGGCCCGGGGGCCCGGGGCAAAAGCCCAGCCCAGGCCCGCGGGCTTGGACCGGGCCTGAAGGCCTGATTTAGGCCAATGCCGGGCTGATGACGGGCTTCACCCAGGCTCATTCCGGGCTTCAACTGAACTGGGACTTCAAAGTCAATTTTCTGTAAGTTAAATAAACCTTTTTCAGTACAGACCTAGTTGTTTCCACTAAAACATAATCTTATTCATGCACCTGCAGCTTTTGAAAATGCATTTACAATTAATTTTGAGACATGGACTTTAAGACATACACCCGGAATGTAAAATCATGAAGCTCTAACCTTCTATCTGTTACTCATGCCAGGGTCAAAAGCAAGTTACTTAAACCTGTATCAATATTTATAATCAAATATTGAATAATGCCTACAGTTGCACACCTCCATGATGTACTGTCATCTTATGAATATCCTAATGACTTCAAAATCTTTAAGTCATATATGGGTGAACAAAATATAAATTGTGATAGCCTATTTGTTACTTCCATATTGTCAGTATACCATTTCAAAGGAAGTCATTTAACAAATTTACTGCTGGCATATTGATACTGACACCTAGCTCTAGCTAGAACATTCTTTCCAGAAGCTGTCTGCTTCAGGTAAAAAGAAAATGTCATCTATGGAGCCATTCCCATGTCCACTGCGAAAAATGGCGAAGTGAATGCCACGTACAAACTATCTATTGGGAGCCCATAATTGTCAAATTGGCCTCCTAACTCTAGATGCAAGAACAAATGTTAATAGGTTTGACCCTTCCACAGCTTCATCTTGCTCTTTCATTGCCCAAAAGATGCAGAATCCACTCAGAAAAGGCTAGTATAAGCAAGGGAATAGGCACAAAGAAAACATGTTTTTGATCGAAGTACTTAAAAACAAATTAGTCAGTTGTGGGGAGATACTGGGGAGAGCAGTCAGCCTTAGAAGGAACCTTTGAGATTGCACCAAAACATGAATATACTTATCATGTGTTGCATTTTTGTTGCGGAGATACTTCCCTGGCCTCTATGAAATACAACTTCTTTTATAAGCTTTGAACATAACAGCACTTCCCTCCAAAGATACCTTTACTTTACACTTCCCTCCCCCCACACTTAAAAATTTACAGAAACATCGAAACACAGAACACAAAAACAGAATATCCAAATTATGATGGACTTCAGATACGCCAAATTCCACGGGCTTGAGAGCAGCTTGAAGAGCTTTACAAAGCTAGAAAAGTGTCATATATGAAACAAATGCGCAAAAAGTGACCTATTCTCAGGAACAAAACAAATGCAACATACACTTTGTGCTTATTTTTTTAAATCTGTTGAATTTTTAAAATATATTTTCAGGAGTATTGAAATAGTTTCAGTGTAATAAACTTACTATTCTGGGCCCCGTTTCATAAAAGTTGTAGAAATACGGCGTGTTTTACACCACACTCACCTGCAAAGTGATGACGTACTCAGAATCACGTTTCACAAAGAGCGGTGACATTCACGCGAAAGCGGCGTAGATATCAAATGCAGCGTGAATTACGCCCAACTCCAGAATGGAATTATCCCTTTCAAATATGGCGTGTAACTGCTTTATTAACATGGAAAATCGCATCTATATTTTTCAATAAATTATTTGAATGAAAATTATTGTACTTGTTTACTCTTACTCGATTTTTAAGTTTCTACTGTACTTTTACAAATACTGCGGCGGAAGACCCACTATCAGCTGGCGCAAAGAAAATACGACGTAGTTGTTTTTGGCCGTACCTCATTTTTTAGGTAGTTGCTGTCAAGAAGGTCTTAAAAAGGTTATTGTATTGTTGTGCGAGTGTAGTTCAGTGGAATTTGAGGTGAATTGTGTTTACTAATCATGAGGGAACTGTGAAGGTCTGTGAACCTTATAATTTCGTGAAACTGGGAAAGGAATAGTGAGTAAACATCTCTAAAGAATAACTAGATCAAGATGCTGGTACTTAGGTACCTAGGTATACCATCATTTTCGCCAGAAGCCTCAGTAGAGATGGTTGGATTTTGTTGGTGACAGATACCTTAAATTGAATTTTTACCCTCCATAGACTCCATATAACACTTTGTCAGTGTCAGCCTATCTAGGGTTCTGTCCTCACTAGACTGTAAAATAACAGTAACGGCAGAAAGTCTAAAGTAAAAATTAATGTCAGCTTTCCTGTGTATTTGCATTAATAGCTATCATCATTTTTGGCATACCAAATGGCCATAGAACTCTACATATCAGCTCAATTTGGCATGTGAAACTTGCTCTTCATACCTGTGCAAGGAAGAACTTGCACACCTTTTTTATTTAAGTTTATTTTACATTCATGACTGTTTAATTTTACATTCATGACTCTTTTTGTCCTTCACTACACTATCTAATTTTGCCTCAGATTCAGAATTTCATAAGAAATTATCTACTTCTCATGTTTTGCTTCATTGTCTGATAAATGTTACTCTGCTATATCTTGTGTAGCTTTTCAGGAGTGTTTTACATATTCAACGTACATGTTGTCTGCTATATGAAACAAGATTGGGAATATTCTACGCTGAATTCCAGTACAGCGTAGTTTAGAGCAGCATTACTTTGCAAGTAGTTGTATTTTACGCTGCATTTTTGTGAAACAAGATTGTGGTGTATTATTCACTTTCTACGCTGCATTATGTTACTTCTACGCTATAAGCATAAGTTACGCCTTTTATGAAATGGGGCCCTGGTAAATTTTAGTGAAAATATATTTTTTGTAAATGATTGTTCTAATGTAGACAATCACGGCGCTTCATATACCTTCTAAGCGCAAGCCCCTAAAATACAACAAAACAAACAGAAATAGTGTTCAAGCCCGCATGGTGATGGTAATGTGGATGGACTCGAGTTTTTTTGTCAGATTTACTTTTTGGTGGAGATTGGTGCAATCTTTTTTATACCATGTTTGGTGCGAACCTGTGGAAAACTGGTGGTTCTTTATCAAGATAGGCTGATGGACCTTGTTGGCAGTGGCGCAGCCGGGGGGCACAGGGGGCACGTGCCCCCATCGGTGCCGGGGTGCCCTTTGATTGCCAGGTTGTGTGCCCTTTTTGGCCGTGCCGCTCGAAATTTAGTGCCCTACGTCGTTGAGCCTAGATGGAACTAGACTGCATTTAGCGATTTGAACTATTGTTTGACAATTAAGTGCCTTTTGGTCAGTTAGGGCATTCTGTCGCCTTTCCAAGCACCCAGGAAGAGTATAGGCACGTAATCCGTTTCCAAATAATGCCTCATCGTCGCCAATAATCGTATGGGCAGAGCTAAACTGGTGCCCCTTGAGCTCATCTGGTGCCCCTGAGCGCTGGTCTTGAACCCTGGAGCTGATCATGTGCCTTCTGAGCTGATCTGATGCCCTCGTAGTCAATCTGGTGCCCCCCTGAGAAAATAATTGTGCCTTCTGAATCTATATAATGCTCTCTGAGTTAGTCTGATGCCTCCGAGCTTGCCTGGTGCCCTATTAGCTGTTTTAGTGCCTTGAGCTGATCCGGGCCCCTGAACTTATCTAATGCCTCCCGTAGTTTATCTACTGTCCAGGGCCGCAGCCAGGGGTCACAGGGGGCACGTGCCCCCATCGGTGCCGGGTGCTCTTTTGATTGCCAGGTGGTGTACCCCTTTGGGCCGTGCCGCTCGAAATTTAGTGCCCTACGCCGTTGAACCTAGATGGAACTAGGCCACATTTAGCGATTTCAACTATTGTTTAACAATTAAGTGCCTTCTTGATCAGCTAAAGCATTCTGTCGCCTTTCCAAGCACCCGGGAAGAGTATACACACGTAATCCGTTTCCAGATAATGCCTCATCGTTGCCAATAATCGTACGGGTGGAGCTCATCTGGTGCCCCTGGAGATGATCATGTGCCTTCTGAGCTGATCTGATGCCCTCGTAGTCAATCTGGTGCCCCCCTCCCTGAATAAATAATTGTGCCTTCTGGACCTGTAATGCTCTCTAAGTTAGTCTGATGCCTCCGAGCTTGCCTGCTGCCCGATTAGCTGTTTTATTGCCCTTGAGCTGATCCGGGCCCCTGAACTTATTTAATGCCTCCCGGAGTTTATCTACCGTCCAGGGGCACAGGGGGCATTGACCATCGGTGCCGGGTGCCCTTTGATTGCCAGGTGGTGTACCCTCTTTGGTCCGTGCCACTCGAAATGTAGTGCCCTGCGCCGTTGAACCTAGATGTAACTAGACTGCATTTAGCGATTTCAACTATTGTTTGACAACTAAGTGCCTTTTTGTCAGCTAGGGCATTCTGTCGCCTTTCCAAGCACCCGGGAAGAGCATAGGCACGTAATCCGTTTCCAGATAATGCCTCATCGTCGCCAATAATCGTACGGGCGGAGCTCATCTAGTGCCCCCTGGAGCTGATCATGTGCCCTCTGAGCTGATCTGGTGCCCTCGTAGTCAATCTGGTGCCCTCCTGAGAAAATAAGTGTGCCTTCTGAACCTATAAAATACTCTCTGGGTTAGTTTGATGCCTCCGAGCTTGCCTGGTGTACTTTTAGCTGTTTTAGTGCCCCTTGAGCTGATCCGGGCCCCTGAGCTTATTTAATGCCTCCCGGAGTTGATCTACTGTCCAGGGGTGCGCCAAAGGCACGGGGCACCTGCCCCCATCACTGCCGGGTGCCTTTGATTGCCAGGTGGTGTACCCAATTTGGGCCGTGCCGCTCGAAATTTAGAGCCCTAGCCGTTGAACCTAGATTTAACTGGACTGCATGTAGCGATTGAAACTATTTTTGGCCAACTTTATACCTTTCTCGGTCAGCTAGGGCATTTTGTCGCCTTTCCAGCACCCGGGAAGAGTATGGGCACCTAGTATGTGTCTACCTATTGCATCATAGTCGCCAATAATCGTACGGGTGAAGCCAATCTGGTGCTCCTTGAGCTCATCTCTGGCCCTTGAGCTGATTACTTGCCTCTAGCTGATCTGGTGCCCTGAGTCAATCGAGTGCCCCACTGAGCAAATAATTGTGCCTCCTGAACCTATATAATGCTCTCTGAGTTAGTCTAATGCTTCCGAGCTTGTTTGGTGCCCTGATAGCTGATTTGTGCCCCTTGGCTGATTCGGCCCTGAGCTGATATCATGCCTCCAGTTGATTCTGTATCCTAAGTCAATATGGTGCCTCTTCACTGATTAGGTGCCCCTCAACTGATTATTGATGTCTCCTTAGATGGTCTGGTCCCCCCTGAGCTGGTTTGTGGGCCCTGAGTCCACTTGTGTCCCCTGAGCTGTTATGTTGCTCCCTGAGCTGATTTAGGCTCCTGCCATAGTCTGGGGGCTGGAGCTGATCTGGACCCCGAGCGGATCGATCTGGTGCCACCTAGCCGCACTAATGCCCCTTAGTCGATCTGGTGCCTCCTGAGCTCATATGATGCCCCCTGAGAAATCTGGTGCCCTTTCAGTATCTGGGCCTCCTTCGTGATTTCATGAGCAGATCTAAAGCCCTGAGCTGAGCTGGCCCACGAGGCTGATGAGGGCCCCTGAGATGTTTGGGCTTATGAGCTGATTAAGTGCCTCCTGACTTGATCTGTATTCAGCTGGTCGGGGACCACTGATTGATTGTTTGTCGCCGAGCTGATCTGGTGCCCTTGGGCATCTGTTGTCCCCTGAGCAGTCTGGGGCTTTTGATCTGATTGGGCCCGAGCTGGTGAGGAATCCCTGAGCTGATTTAGTGCCCTGACTTGAACATGCCCCTGTGCTGATCGATTGGTGCACCTGAGCAGATATACTGCCTCTGAACTTAACTAATGCCCCTGAGTCGATCTGAGCCTGCTGAGTCATCAGTGTGTTCCTGAGCCATCTTATTCTCTGAGCTGGTCTGGTGCCCCATGGATAATATTATGTCTTTAGCTGACCCGGGCCTCCTAGGTTAATTACGTGATTTCCTGAGCAGCTACCGGCCTTGAGCTAGCTGGCCCACAGGGGTTGGTGAGGGTCCCTGAGATGGTATGGGGCTCCTGAGCTGATTAAGTGCCTCCTGACTTGATCTGGTATTCCCGAACTGATCTGGGCCCCGAGCTGGTCGGGAACCACTGATTTGATTGTTTGTCCCCTAGGCTGATCTGGTGCCTATGGGCCGATCTGTTCCTGAGCAGCTCTGGGGCTTTTGAACTGCTTGGGCCCCGAGCTGGTGGGGATTCCTGAGCTGATTAGTGCCCCTGATCTGAACTTGCCCCTGACCTGACTTGAGGCCCCTGAACTGATCTGGGGCCCCAAGAGCTGATCTGGGGCCCAAAAGCGGATCTGGTTCTGAGGGTCCCTGAGCTGGTCCTGCGCTGAGCTTTGAGAGCCCTGTTGGCTTGAGGCCCCTGAGTGATCTGGCGCCTTAAACTGTTCTGGGCTTGACTGTTTAAGGCCCCATGAGTTATCTGTGGCCCATTGAGCTAGTCTGATGACCTCATCTCGGACCAATGAGCTTCTGTCCCTGGTGAAGCATGGCTGCTCTGTGGCCCTGATCTCATCAGGGACCCCTGAGATGATCTTGAATAGATAGATAATAAGAACACAAGGCCAACTCCCATCATCTTGGGGCGGGGTCACTGAGCTAGTCTATTCCTGAGGCACATCTGGGGGATGGGGAAGTTGTCTGGAAGCCTCTGATCCACACTTGGGGGCCCCAGAGCTGGTCTTGAATAGATTGGGAATAAGAACCCAATGGAAACTCCCTTGTAAAACGGAGCTAACGGGGAATGAGGAATCTCTAAAACGGCTTGTGATACCTGGCACCCCAGGTTATATAAATTGCTTTAATACTGGTGGATTCTGGGAAGGGATGATAAAGGCATGTCCCTGAGCTCGCACAGTCCCTAAACCAGGATTTCTACTAATTAATTTAGATGAAGAAATAGTTTTCACAATTTTCAGCCCTGTCCACCATCCCCATCAAACCACCGGCCTGTTCACCTTTTATTTACTCTTAACTGGGACCGAACCTTGCGAATATGGAACTTAATAAACGCGTTCAAATGTATTTCCCAAATTTTTCCGGCAGCAAAATGTGTTCTTCCAAAGACACTATACTACTCCTCGTCCCACGGCGATTGTGGGAGGCAAGGAACTTAATCCGCATTCGCTAGGGCTCACTCGTCACGACAAACCGTGGGCATAACAGAAAATTTTCGACTCCAATATGCCTTAACCTGCACATTGTAACAGATATCACATGCTCCGCTGATTTCTCTGATGTTAAGTACTGGCATGAGTTGGCTGCCCTTAAATTTATCCAAAAAGTAGTGTTTTGGCTACTTCCATGACATTTTGGTGATATTTCGTTCCTTTTTTCGGTTTTAATCAGTTTTCCTTCTCCGTCATGATTTCTTTGCATTTTATTGAACCAAGATGCCCAAAATTATATAAACAAGATATAGTGTTTTAGGTTACGTTAAAGTGCCCTTTTTCCCCGGGGTGCCCCTCAAGTTGGTGTGCCCTCCCCCTACGAGCTCTGGCTCGCCCCTGCTTGTTGGCCTGTTGGCTTACCTACTTTGCAGATCGGGCTGATCCAAGCAGTCAAGCAGAACAATCTTTTGACTATCTTCCAAGCTGTTTAGTGACTCCATTAAAAGAAAATGCTCACATGTATCAATTCAGGGACAATGTGAAGGATTTTTGGTTCATTCACCGCCATTCTGCCATGATATTCTGAAACGTTATAGCTGAAAACTTGTCACTGCTCTCTCCTCTATTCATAAACATTATTGGAACTCAATTGTGAGGCTCGTGCCAGCCTATAATGATTTATAAAGGTGCAATCGTGGAGAAAATGTCTGATATGAGTGGGCTTATTTCATCCAGATTCTTATAGCTGCCATGTGCATACCTCTATCTAGAATGTCCATTGTTTATAAGGTGATGCTGGTAATTACCTGAAGTAAGCTTGCATCATAAGCAAGCCATGTTTCATACTGTGTGCTTTTTCAGTATTATTTTCTGCTGAATTATTAAGATAGCTGAGGCTACTGATGCTGCATGCACATTTTTAATATGGTTGTGGGTGAAACCAAAACTTTTTCCAGGATAAATTGGCTTAAAACATATATTTGAGACAGCTTTAAAGTAAATAAATGTTGTATATAGTCGTTTATGGGTTTTCCATGGTACCGGGCCTTCCCGGGCTTGATAAACAATTTCTTCCACGAACCGGGCTTGTGATGGGCTTCTAAAATCAGCAGCAGGCCGGGCCCGGGCCCGGGCCTGCAAAATTGCCTGAAATTCCCACATCTAAGGAGACGGTAACTCCACCCTGCCGGGAGCGTGTTTGGGGACCATGCAGCACTTACTGAAAGAAGCCACCGAGAAGTGGTACGTAAAGAAATAATAAGACGGAGGCGATAATGTCGGCATTTTGTCGGGCATCCACCTCAATGCCAGAGTACAAATGGGCACTTCTAGGCCGCCCTATTTGCAAGAAGCTGCAGAAAAACTGTTCAAGTTTACTCACATGCTAAGGTTGCCTGAATGTTGATTTATTTGATGAATATCTGTTGCAGGTCGGAAGGGACAAATAAATATTTGTCTAATTCTCCCGCTACCTCCCCCTTCCCACCGAACACAATAGCGTTAGTAAACTGCCGCCTCTGAGAGCCATGATGATTATGCTATATAGAATTAACCGGCAATCACTCATACTATAATGTAATAGAAAACGCCAAAGAGTATATTAATATTTCGACGACGAGTCATCTTCAGAAAGAGTTTTGAATTTGAAAGTCATTGAAAGCAATGATTTTTAAATTCAATTTGAATTTAGAGGCAAACAGCAAGCAGGTACACGTGAAAACAATTTTTAACATCTTGCGAAGGATACAGTGTGATGACCTAACTAAATATTTGTTACTCAAGCAATGGCATCTAAAAGCTACATGCTACAGAAACTACACACACATTTAAGTACAGTCTGCAACAAACCTATGGATGTAACAGTGAGTAAAACAATTTTCAGCGATGGATGTGTGGTGGTGTGGTGAGTGTTTATGCGTGGTGGTTTGGTCTTAAGTGGTATAAGTGTATGTGTAGGGTACTGGTTGTAGGAGGCGCCAAGAGGAGAATTGATTATTTATGTGTGGTCTGTGATTTCGGATTTCTATTGATTCTTTAATTTTACATACGGCCGAGTCTTTACAAACATGAATAATTTTTATTGAGAAGTCTTTGTCTGTGATGCGTGTAGTGGGGTGATGTAATATAGTGTGGTCTCCTAGATACTTACCCTTTTCTTTTCTCCTAGCGTGTCCTAAATGTTCCATGAAGCGAGTACGAATTTGGCGAGTTGTTTCCCCTATATAAAACATGTTGCAAAGTGGGCATGTGATAAGGTATACTGTATGAAAAACTGAGTACTGCATACATGTATACTGAAACCGCAGACCACACATAAATAAGCAATTCTCCTCTTGGCGCCTCCTACAAACAGTACCCTACACATACACTTATACCACTTAAGACCAAACCACCACGCATAAACACTCACCACACCACTACACATCCATCGCTGAAAATTGTTTTACTCACTGTTACATTCAAAGGTAGGTTTTTTGCAGATTGTACTTAAATGTGTGTGTACTTTCTGTAGCATGTAGTTTTTAGATGCCATTGCTTAAAGGGAATGAGGCACCCTGGTCGAATCCTGGAATTTAGTGAAATTAGGCGTACTTTTAGCCGAAAATAATGAAACCACTCATGATTTCTCTGAAAAATGTACAATAAGCTCAATATTTTGTTTTTAAAAACACTCCTCTAGAAAAAGAAATGAATATCAGCCTGTGGATGATGTTACGATCTGGCAACCACTACCGTACTTGAAACGCTACAAGGGCTTCGATTGGCTGATGCTCATCGTGACGTCAGCATATGTCATCACACCAGTGGCTCACAACAATGGCCGCCCGGTGACGGGCTGATGGGGGGCTAGTGTCAGGTAGGTTTTAGCTTTTATTACGGAAATATCAAGTTCCAAGACAAATAAAATATGGAGTACCGGGTTTTCCGACTTGCTTTACAACTTGGCTATCTCAGTTAAAATCACGTTGTGAAGGTGCCACATTCCCTTTAAGTAACAAATATTTAGTTAGGTCATCACACTGTATCCTTCGCAAGATGTTTTAATATACTCTTTGGCGTTTTCTATTACATTATAGTATGAGCGATTGCCGGTTAATTCTATATAGCATAATCATCATAACTATCACGCTCAATACATCACTTAAAACTCTTAAGCCTCTGAGAGTGTCACCACCGGCAGGGGAGTCGATTGATTGCTGGGGTTTAACGACGCACCAACTGCCATGGTTATACGGCTCCCCCAACTCTCACCCTGTTGGCAGGGATTCAGGGGTCAGATCAACTTATTCAGAGGCTCTGCCGGGACTTGAACCCGGGACCCGTGGCTCGGAAGGCAGGTGCTCTACCAGAGCTGAACCACGCATCCGCTCACCCCCTCCCCGGCAGGGGAGTCGTCACAGGGGAGGGAGGCGTCGGGGCGTCCCCGCTCTCAAGAAGTCAGGGGGCGGGGTCCCCACTTTTGGCTGGAAATACTGTTAAAACACAGCATTTAAGGACAAAAATGTTACGTTTCGTGATTTCCCTGAGACAACGATGGTGTTTGATTCGACCGCGGCGTTGCAATTCTGTACCTAGAATATCGAGCATTGAAAGCTTTTTACGGCTGGGTGCAGAGGCGGGCAAGATTCGTATGCACAGGACGCCTTGCTCATGAATCAGCAGTCAATCCTTCCATTAGAAAATTGTTTAGATCAGGGACGGGTGTTACCTTCCCTTTCTTCTCACGACATAACTTTGTAGCATTCTCCAGTCCCTTTGAAATGACAACTAGCAACACATGTGCCTGGTTCTCGAGTTCAATTTCTTCACAAAGAAGTGACTGGGAGCCGTTCCAATCTGAAATCGCGACACCTCTGCGACTAACAGATATTGCAATGCTATCTCATGGTTTCTGTCCATGTCATCTTTACCCAGTGTGATGCCTTACTGCCTGACGTCCGGATTGGACCGCTGATGGTCTCGTTTGAAGTCACAGGTGCTTATCACAGTCCATAGGCAGAGTAATCGCCTTGCTGCTTGATTGCAGCAGCACACATTTAGAGTCGCCTGACATGCTGACGTAACACCTACCCAGGCTTAAAGCGACAAACGGAAAATTACCATCATGAAAGTGTATTAACGTTCTGCTTTCTGCCATTTATATAGAGAGTTCAAACTTTACAAGTCAATCTTTTAAAGAAAGCGGAGACCGATCGACCGACCGACTTAAAGGGAATATGGCACTTTGGTCGAATTCTGGAATTTAGTGTAATTAGGCGTACTTTTGGCCGAAAATAATGAAACCACTCATGATTTCTCTGAAAAATGTACAATAAGCTCAATATCTTTATTTTAAAAATACTCCTCTAGGAAAATAAATATCTGCCTGTGGATGATGTCATGATTTGGCAACCACTACCATACACGAAGCGCTTCAAGGGCTTCGATTGGTTGATGCTCATCATGACGTTAGCATACGTCGTCACACCAACAGCCATGCCAAATGTGGCCTGCTACTAAGGGTACATGAGGGGTATATTGCAGGTAGGTTTTAGCTTTTTTTTACGGAAATCTGGAGTTCCAAGTCAAACGATATATTTATTGAGTACCGGGTTTTCCGACTTGTTTTTCAACTTGGCTATCTCAGTTAAAATCACGTTATGAAGGTGCCACATTCCCTTTAAGCCTATATCTCTATCACGTTCCCTTATCTCTATACCTGACCTGATCAGGGGTCTGTGCCCATACGCTTGAGGACAATCCAGTGACTGGCCGATTTCAAGCCACCGCATTCTCATCTAAAAACAACTTGAGAAAAGGAGGCTGCGCCCGGGGCAGTTGAAGAACAGTTGGAGCAGAAGGGAGCAGGGTGCACCCTCAATCGTTGCCGGATCAGGGCCGATGCTTTGGGAGGTGCAACGGGACATAACATCGTGAAAGGGACGACAAAGTCGGCAAAATATCCGAGGGTTTAGAGATAAGGCAAATGCCTTCCCCAGGATCTGCCCGTTTTCACCCGCCATATCCAACCCCGCTCGTTAAATGCCATTAGAGGAAACAGAGCTTCTGCTGTTAGAGTCCGAACCCTAATCAAAACTCCTATACGAGAGGTGTCCGGGGCCGAGTGGGCGGGTGGCGATGGCGGAAGTGATCGCCGGAGCCAAACCGACACGTGTTCACAGCGGGGGCAGGTCCCTCGCCGCAGCTCTAGATTAGCCGCCCGCGCCGGAGGTCTAGCCGACGGGTAGGGACGAAGATAGCACCGAGGGTCGCCCGCTCAAATCAAAGGCTCGAGCGGTGCATGTCTGGAACTGATCCCTAGCTTCTTGCGCTTTCACAATTCGCTAGAGAAGAAGCTTACAGGTCAAAGCTCCTTGGTTAAGAAAGGTGCAGGCTTTCATGTTTTTTTCATGTCAAAATGAGAAGACAGCCTATGTGCAGGCCGATTCATTATTCTTGCAGGCCCAGTTTAAAATCCCTCCCTTCTGTTTCACTTAAAAGACTAGCAGTGTTCACCTGTTTGATAGGATGCACCTTTGAAAGAGGACCAACTATTTTCTGTCTCCACAAAAACGTCGATTCCCCCCCCCCCCAAAGCAATCCAAACCCACGCATCCCAACGCTCACAAGCGGTCCAAATATTGGCAAGTACTGATAGACGAAGAACAATTTTCAGTTGCTCATTTTTTGCTACAACACTCAGTAAAGAGATGAGGAGGCCGGTGTTATGATCCTGTTCAGCATAATGGATGCGCCGGTGCACCAGAGTCGCCTCGGCTGGCCGGTGTACCGATCTACCATGCATTGCGTAAGCGTGCCTCAGTCGCCGGGCAGATTAAGCTTATCGTTTTTTTTATTTTGGCACCAAGTATCATAATACGGACAAATTGGCACGTTTCTAATGCCCGAGAAACGAGCCAAGTGGCGGATATTGCTGAGCCAGCTACACGCACCAGCATGTGGTCGGCATCACAGCAATTCGGCCATGTCAAGCGCAATATGCGCAACGTTAATTTCAGAACGCAATCAATTGTTACGCGGCTCCAGACATCTGGACGCTCTCATTAAGGGCTCCAGCTGAATTCAGACCAGATGAATAGCTTTCTGAAGACGGGTCCGACCCGAGTTTGCATATAGTTGTCTGGTGCAGTGTGCCCGTGAAAGCCTAAGTGATTTGATGGCCCTAGAATTGATACCGGGACTCAATGACCCTCCGTTCTCGGACGTCGGCGATTGGGAAACTTTGTATCCACGAAACTGGCATGCGGACGCATTATCAAGACTCCAGCGCAGCTCCAGTGCACAGTCCGAGCTGGCAGCGAGGCCGCACACGCTGGAAAAGGCCAGGTCGGACATATGAAAATGGGAGAGCTCGACTCCGCGGCGGTATACGCTAACACACCACATGTGTACCAGCAGTGAGGCGTCGCGTTCTCCGTCAGTCTCAGTGGCATGACCAAATTTTCAGTTAGGAGAGGATGGGAGGGGCGTGACCCGGAACTGGCTACGAATGACAGAGGAATCTCGCCTGAGGGGAGGAGGGCAGGGCCAGGTGCTTCCGTCTACACCACTGCTCTGGGAAGACCACACTACCGCCGCCTGTCGCTCGGCCCCCGCCAGGCGTCTTGCCATCGATCCCCCGCCGTACATCAGTCGGCAGGACGTGGCCTCGCTCAAACACGCCCGTTCCGCATGCGTTCCCCCGCGCTGCAAATCGCACCATCCGTCAATGCCCCATTTCATTACTGCGAAACAGCACACTCGCGGTGTGTGGAAGATCGCCGGCACGCGCTGCGTGGCTGGAAACCGTCGTCTTTCCATTCTGCTGGATGGGGCCGATATGGCCGCGACTTACCTCAAATCAATTTCCTGCTGCTTGCTTGTTTGACTGCCACGAATGCAATGTCTGTGTGTCTTCATATGAAGTTTGACTGCTTTTTGGTTTTGTTTTTGGTTACCACTTCGTCCTGAAGCTAAGGTAGGAAGGGTTTACAGGAGGTTGAAGACAGGTCGGTTGAAAATGACAGGTCGGTCGGAGATGTTGTATGTGTAAACACAAACTCGTTTTGGTAATGCAGCGCTGTCGCTCCAAGACTGCGGATTCTTCATTCCAGCAGAGCCCAGGCCTGCGTGAAGCAGCGTCGTTTTCCTCCGTTTCAGTGGAGGGTTCTGCGGTGGCGCTAGATGGGGGATGTTTCCCAAACCTGCTGATTTTCTGAAACAGGTTTGTCACGACTCTGGTCGTTTTACCTTTCCCCGCTTACACTCCACGGAGTCGCATAGGAGTCTTATCCTTAGAAAATGACTTGAACTAATCACAACGCCTTCCCGCAGTCGTACACCATCAAACCAAAAGTCTATCATTAACCAACTTGTTTAGGCATGCTATTTTAAAATGTGCTATAGCCTTCAATATACAAAGTTGTGCCCATGCAGTATCGCTTTCCAACCATACCCAGTGGTGCCCCGAACCAATAAACGGTGCTGACCCAAACTAACTTTTCCAATACACTTAGTCCCCGCGCTCAACTATCTCTTCCATACACGGGTTCATCGGCTTCTTAATCTCAGAAATGTATCAATCGCTTCGACTGTGCTTATATGAAAATGAGTTATAAAGAGGGTATGCAAGAAGCGTTTTGCAAAAGCACTAAGACTGCCAAAAGAGAATTGGCGGCACACGACACTTTGAGAGAATGATGAAGCAATCAAGCAATCCGCGTATGCCTACAACACAGAAAGGTCAGCTTGAGCAGAATGGTGCTGCACCGAGTGTTTTAACCATATTCTTAATACGACTCAGGAACTGATTACGACTTAACTGTTCAGCGGCACGCTCGAAGCCGGAGCTTCATATTTATCCATATTTATATCCCAGATTTTTGCAGCTCTCTGAAAACCTCAAGAAGCTTCAAGGAGCTTCCTCTCTGCATTACTACTCCACACTACCTCCGACTTCCGCTTCTGAAACAAAAGCCGAGGGGGCTAGCTCAGCACGAACCTGCCAGATCTGGGGCATCTCTTCGGTGCAAACGAAACAGGCTCTGCCGGTGGCGTGTACTGGCGCTGGCTGTTTCTTTTGACGTGCTGTTGCAGGTGATGTTTCTACTAACATGTCAGACAAACAAACCTTTACATGCCAGGGAGTGGTGTTAACCGTGTAAGCACCATCCAGCGGTGCACCATCCCGCGAACGAAGCTTAATTGGTGTAACAGCCAATTAGTGTTTTAATTGGTACTTTGCCGCAACGGCCCCTCAGAGCTTTCATTACACTTTATTGGTTTACAGGTGAGGATTTGGAGCGGTTCTGACCGGGTGATGTTTCTGCGGAGCTAAGACGACTACAGCGGATGTGAGGTTCACTCAGTGGTGTAAAAAAGTTTGGAACAGAGGGAACGGGGGGGGGGCATGCCATCTCAAGCAGTGCAGGCCGCACAAAGAGATAGACAGATATCTCGCTCATTACCTAAGTTCCCTTTCATAATTCGCGGTACGGGACGGTAAACATTACAATCATCAATACTGGTAATGGGTCTAGTCTGACAAGCAAATCAAAAATTACCCCAGCCATTACACTGTCTCCACGCGAACAGGGAAATAGCAGACCAACAACTATTCACCCACTCCGGCAGAATTTTGCGTATACAGAGGAGGCCAATCTAGCGTTTCATTTAGGAACTCTTAGGAAAGGCTTCTAACGCTGCTTTTATTGAGTTTTCCTCTTCAACAAAAAGTTCAGAGCTTCTTAGTAGTCCAGACTTGAAAACTCAATTTGCCATGAGCATTTGAAAATTACAGCCGATGTTAACTACCTCCAGTCTCGATATTGCCATCTCTTGGACGTTAATGGACTTTTGCGGTAAAAAAAAACACGGAGAAAAATGTGGCATACTGATGCCACTGCTGCACTCGTGGGTTTAAGCCGGATAACTTCGGAGAAGTTCGGGATTCGATCCAGAACACCGCCATGGGAGGCTGACAAATTTTCGCTAAGCAGTATGCATGGTATGTTCATCGCGGGTTTTGCTCATTCGGCCTCAGTCAGTTTGAAGCTGATGTATCGCCTTTTGAGGGTCGGAATTGTCGGCGTAAATACAAATGCTCTCACTTGTTCACACTGAATTTAATACTGTTAAAACACAAGAGCACGCACAGCCCAATAATCTCAACGCGAGACAGACAGAGAAACAAAAAAGGCCGAGGCCCAAAATAGTCCACCTTTGCTATGGTGACGGCCAGGAAAGCAACGCAAACATTTTTCTCGCTTCTCAACTACATTGCCGACATCGACAAACGAAGCCCTCCAAAGCCATCATCAATACCGTTCTGTCGCTATGACATCTCTGCGGAATAGCATCAATCTAGGAACCCGTAAGAGAACAAATCAATACTGCGCTAGGTGGCACAGTGGCGGTATTCGACATCCAGCGCAGTGTGCGGGGGCGGTGCAGGTTCGTGTTTCGTGTGGCGGTCTCGATACGCTGTGCCGTGAGTGGCTGCTGGGTTCAGGCGCGCTGTGCTGCTGTGACACCGGGTCACGCCTGGGTGGGTCGACTTTCTACCTCCACGTGGGCGCGCCGTGCCACGTCGTTCAGGTACTTCTCTGGTACTTGGAATTTTCTGCCGCAAAATAGGAGTGTTTGTGGTCGGGGTGTACTGAGGTGGGGAAAAACGGTCTTCGGTAGATGTCGTATTTATAGCTTAATCATGCTAAGTTAAAATAATTAGGAAAATGTCTCATACGATTCTAGGCCGTGTCACCAGCACCTGGGCGGACCTGTCGCATATTCCGTGGCATCAGCTGTGCCCGGTACAATCCAGAAGCCAAAACGCTTACACCCCACCCAACCCCTTTACTTGAAGTGTGCCGAAGTGCTGATTGATCAGGGCATTGTGCGAAGGGGGGGGATGAGCCAGATAAGAGCTATGATAGGAAATAGCAAGAGCTAGTCTTAGGCCAACTTTACCAGCTCCGGCGTCAAACTCTGCCTCTGAGCAGACGCGAACCCCAGGCAATCCCTCAGAAGCCACTTAACCCCACTCCGGCTCGCATCCCAGGCGACTATACCTCCCAGGTGCAACCCAGCACTCTGCCAGGCAGCGTTAGAGGGAAGCACTCACCTGAGCTGCTCCAGCTTGTTCTTCTTGTGTTGAAGCAGCTCCTGTTGCCTCTGCGCCTCCAGCACGCGGGTGTGCATGCCTTCCTCGAACACGTGCCTCCGGTCGGCCACGCGCTTCTGCTCCATCGCACAGATCTGCCTCTTCAGCTGGACCAAGTGCTTCTGGTTCCTCTGCGAACACATGGCGAGGGCGTTAGGCGCCTGCTGTTTGAGGTGCATGTGGTGAGAGGTTGAGAGGAGCTGAGAGGACACCTGCAAGTCAGACCGGGACCTGATAATTTTGGGGGCCTATCGACACACCAATCTGCCAAGGTCTCAACTAGTGTCGCCAATTCTTTCCCTGCTGGAAAGGTTTCTCGGGAGCCAGCTTGCTTTCTTTGATAACTCAGGCTACATGATAGCCGCTGGGAAATAATTTACCTTGCTCAAGAGAACACCGGTTTTTTGTCGGCTGCGTGGCAGCCAGCTACGCAATGTCAGCACTCTACTGCCAAGCGCCCCTCGAGACCGGCGACCCAAATATTTTGAGACAGAATAGATGTTAAACTATCCGTATCTGGCTGACTGCCGTTGGAAACAGTGCCTAACGTTCTGAGGGTAGACACCAAAGAGTTCAGCCGTTGACTTTATGCTTCACTTAAAAAATGGTTTCAAAAGAGACGGCGTCAAGTCAATAGTCGGAACTGGGCTCCCCACTAAACACCGGCGGCGCGTCGCAACAACGGCACTCAGCCCTCGATATTGGCTTTGCATCGAATAGATAATAATTTCGCCCTCTCAGCAATGGAAATATATTGTTCAGATGCTGCCGAGCCAGAAATTCCACTTGAGAGCCGCGATATAAGCATTTCTGTCGGCACGGAACGCCCGCGGAGACGAGACCGAGATTTTGCTATTCAGGAAAGCATAAATTCAATCGGGCGTCAGCATAGAAAGGAAGCGACAAAACACCGCTACTGAGGAAACAGCTTCAAAGAAGCTCAGTTGAAGGATCTATGATAGGCCTCTGGGTCTTTGATTGTGGAGGCCAAGACTGTGGACAACCGGACTGAGTTACCCGGAAGGACTGGCACTGAATAATGAAATAATTGATGGGGTTTAATGACGGGCCAACTGCCAATGTTATACGGTGTGGCCAGCTCCACTCTGTTGCTAGGGTTTTTAGGGCTCAGGTTATGTTTATTCAGAGAGCTCACCATGCTGGAAGCCGGCACCTGTGGCTCCGGAGGCAGGTGCTCATCACTGAGCCACGCATCCCCAGGACCAGGACCGACCTGATGAGTTACCCGAGGAGGACCAGGACCGACCTGATGAGTTACCCGGGAGGAGGAGGACCGACCTGGTGAGTTACTCGGGAGGAGGAGGACCGACCTGATGAGTTACCCGGGAGGACAGGACCGACCTGATGAGTTACTCGGGAGGAGGAGGACCGACCTGATGAGTTACCCGGGAGGACCAGGACCGACCTGATGAGTTACCCAGTAGGACCAGGACCGACCTGATGAGTTACCCAGTAGGACCAGGACCGACCTGATGAGTAACCCGGGAGGACCAGGACCGACCTGATGAGTTACTCGGGAGGACCAGGACCGACCTGATGAGTTACTCGGGAGGAGGAGGACCGACCTGATGAGTTACCCGGGAGGAGGAGGACCGACCTGATGAGTTACGCGGGAGGAGGACCGACCTGGTGAGGCTACCCAGAAGGACCAGGACCGACCTGGTGGGTTACCCGGGAGGAGCAGGACTGACCTGGTGGCGCTCGGTGGCCTGGGCCTTGTTGAGCGCCTCGGCCTCCTGCTGGGCCTGGAGGATGCGGTAGAACTCGGCCCGCTCCCGCTGCGCCATCACAGCCACCTGGTGCTCCTTGTTCTGCACTTGCGCCTGCCGCGCCATCCGCAGGTCCGCCTCGTTCTGCGCCTTTTTACGCGCGTCTTCCAGCTCCTTCCTGCGCCACTCCCGCTCCATCTGAAGCCACGTCACACGCATATCAGTCCCGCTCCATCTGAAGCCACGTCACACGCATATCAGTCCGCTCCATCTGAAGCCATGCCACTCACATATCACTGCCACTCCATCTCAAGGCACGTCACCCATATATCAATCTCGCTCCATATAAAACCAGGTCACTAACATTCTATGACTCCTGCTCCATCTGAAGCCGCGTCACTAACATGCCACTCTCCAACACTCAGCCCCCCTCTCTCTCTCTCTCTCTCTCTCTCTCTCTCTCTCTCTCACCCGCTCGCGGTCCCTCCTGGCCCGGCGCTCGTGGTCGCCGGCCATCCGGTCCTGCTCGCGGGCCTGCTGGGCGCTGATCTTGGCGATCTCCAGCTCCTTGGCCTTCTTGATCTCCAGTTGCTCCTGCTCGTACCGGGCCTCCTCCTCCGCTTTCTTACGTTGGTACTCTCGGATCTGAGGAATGTGACAGGTCAGAATAGGACTCTGAACAGGGACCCTATGTGGCTGGGAAGGGTCACGCCCCGGCACCCCGCACCATCCCAGTCCACTGGAGACGAGGTCATGACAAAGCAGAAATATGCTGTGGCCAAAATCCCCCAAAAGGTTCTGAACTCTGCATGCTTTCTCCTCTGGACCATGCAAAAGCCCGTGGTCTAGCTTTGCGGGTCAGCCTATTTCCAGTAAGAGTGCTGCGGGACAGTCTATCACCGCGCCAGAGTTCCGTGCGGTGAGCCGGCGTGCGCCCCACAGATCGTTTGCTGCCATCCAGCTGCCGGTTCCGACCATCGGTATGCGTCCGTTTCATGATGGGCATCGAACGTGTAAATAGGCACCCAAATCGACCATGCGTCCTACTTCACCGATATAGTGCTGGTAATTGGTTGATCAAGCATTAATTCCCCAGGCGGCTCTCGGCAATGCTTTTAATGCTGGTGCGATATCGTTCTTTCAATGAATTTGATTAATTTTATATCATTTTGATCGTCCAAGATAATCTTAATCAGCTCATCTGATTGACCAGCGACTCAGATATCCAATCAAACCTTTACATTGACGCTACAAAAGAACCCCATACCGGCTACATAGAAAGTCAATGACACAGTATTAAAACACGTTCAGAAAGTACGCAGCCTTGGGGTATGTTTTTACCCAAAATTGACATTTTCGAAAAATATATACTTGGAAGTTGGTAAAGCAAACAGTGTGATGTGTGTGCTGATGCGGTCCTTCCAGACTGGCCGCACGGCGGAACGACTACAGACAGGCCCCATCCTTGCAGTTTATTTCGGGAACGTTCGGTCTCTGCTGAGTATGGGTGCATCATCTGGGGCGGTACAGCACACTCTCACCTTGAGAGAATCGACAAATTCAACACAAATCTCTCATAAGTTTAGCTTATCACGTTCACACATCACGGTCTTCTGGACCACTCTCATTTCAAGCACTTCTAAAATCATCGAATATCAACAGCTTAGCACAAGATGCCAATACGATGTCTACTTTGTGCACAAAATTTTCTACGGCAGTGGATCCGCCGTCCTGCTCGGATGTTTCCCGCTAGATGTCCCCCAGCGTCGGACCAGGGGCGGGTCAGCGTAGCTCATACACGTCTCATCCGTCCTAGATGCCAACAAGGACACGATTAAACGTGACCCCTTTACACGAACTGGGCATAAATATAACGCCAATAAGAGTATGAACCTCAAGCGGAGCCCATCTACGCCACTTTCTCTTGTGTTAGATAAACAGTGAAAAACCAGTTTTATCAAACCCAGTTTAGTATTTTATGGTATAGGCATATTTAACCCATTTAATACCTTTCACAGTCCACTGTAGTTTTGACTTGTAACTTGACCTATCAGTGGGTTCTAGGCCTGTTGGTGATGTATTTGCGTAAATAAATAAGAAAATAAATGAGCTTGCGGCAGCTTGCCCGGCGCAATACAGCCTGATGGTCAAATCTCGGATTGCTTGTAAAGGCAGTATACCAGTGGTTCATCAAGGAACGCCAAGTATCGACGGTACTCGCGGTTGCAGTGCATGTAGTTGTCAGGGTCAAGCCCTCTGAATCATATGAAATATTGAAACACGTGTTTTTTTCCTGGAAACTTACAAATTTAGCACACTTCCATGATCTTGTGCGCCTGTCATATTTGCACTGATTCCAGACGGGGAAAAGACTGGAACATTTGTTCCAATAGCCCGATCGAAAATACCACCACCCACCTAGGGTATGTGCGAATCCAACTCGGTCCGGTAACCATTTTGAAAAGTTAAAACACGGATACATCCACCCTGGGCCCCTTTCATAAAAGGCGTAACTTATGCTTATAGCGTAGAAGTAGCATAATGCAGCGTAGAAAGTGAATAATACACCACAATATTGTTTCACAAAAATGCAGCGTAAAATACAACTACTTGCAAAGTTACGCTGCTCTAAGCTACCCTGTACTGGAATGCAGCGTAGAATATTGCCAATATTGTTTCATATAGCAGACTACATGTACATACGTTGAATATGTAAAATACTCCTGAAAAGCTATGCAAGATATAGCAGCGTAACATTCATCAGACAATGAAGCAAAACATAACAAATATATAATTTCTTATGAAATTCTGAATCTAAGGCAAAATTAGGTAGTGTAGTGACGGACAAAAAGAGTCATGAATGTAAAATAAACTTAAATAAAAAAGGCATGCAAGTTTTTCCTTGCGCAGGTATGAAGTGCAAGTTGCACATGCCAAATTGAGCTGATATGTAGATTTCTATGGCCATTTGGTATGCCAAAAATGATGATAGCTATTGATGCAAATGGACAGGAAAGCTGACATCGATTTTTACTTTAGACTTTCTGCCGTTGCTGTTATTTTACAGTCTAGTGAGGACAGAACCCTAGATAGGCTAACACTGACAAAGTGTTATATGGAGTCTATGGAGGGTAAAAATTGAATTTAAGGTGCCTGTCACCAACAAAATCCAAGTATCTCTACTGAGTCCTCTGGCGAAAATGATGATATGCCTAGGTACCTAAGTACCGGCATCTTGATCTAGTTATTCTTCAAAGATGTTTACTAACTATTTCCTTTCCCAGTTTCACGAAATTATAAGGTTCACAGATCTTTCACAGTTCACTCATGATTAGTAAACACAATTCACCTCAAATTCCACTGAACTACACTCGCACAACAATACAATAGCCTTTTTGGACTCGCACAACAATACAATAGCCTTTTTAGGGCCTCCTTGATAGTAACTACCTAAAAAAATGGGGTACGGCCAAAAACAAATACGTCGTATTTTTATTGCGTCAGCTGTTAGTGCATCTTCCTCCGCAGTATTTGTAAAAGTGCATTAGAAACTTAAAAATCAAATAAGAGCAAATAAGTACAATAATTTTCATTCAAATAATTCATTGAAAAATATATATGCTCTTTTTAATGTCAATAAACCAGTTATATGCCATATTTGAAAGGCGTAATTCCATTCTGGAATTGGGCGTATGTGTTGGTGACATTCGCGCTACATTTAATATCTACGCCGCTTTCGCGTGAATATCACCGCTCTTTGTGAAACGTGATTCTGAGTACGGCGTAGCTTTGCGGGTGAATGTGGTGTAAAACACGCCGCATTTCTACAACTTTTATGAAATGGGGCCTCTGTCTGATCTATACCGTGCAACCTGGTCCAATATGCGATATGAAGACCCTTACTTGGACCAGGCCTCATAGTCGCAACAAACTGTCCTGTGGAATTAATCGTGGGTGAATTCACTTCGAACATTTAATAAATTTTCAACAGACACAGTTCCAGGAAATCCCTCCGTTTCAAGAAAATGCGTCTCAATATCCGTCTACTTTTCTGAAGAGCTCTGATAGATTTGTGACTGTAGGGCAGCCTTCCTCTCGCTTCAGGGAGCGCATCTTACGAGAAAAACAGGCCGTTTCAGCACAAACAACGGAACGATTAAGACGCGTTCAATTCCATTGGTGCCTTGCGGTACTGTACTTTCGTTTGGAGATTGTCTTGGTATCATATCACACATTTTAAACCATTTACATTTAACTTAACCGATTTCCACTTTGAGAGCGGTAAAAATGTAATAACATTTGCACACACGGTGGTTTTCACACTTCTAGTGTACATGTTCCAAAGGTTGTTGCCGCATTTTGCAATAGTCTTTCCCTGGCTTCGATAATTGATCGACAGCGCCAAAGCTCTTCTACTTATTCTCAAGTGGTCTTCAAATGTGAATTCAAAACCCGAATCAAGCCACCATCTTCTTCAGTCTCCGGCACGGACTTAGCCTTTCTTTATGAGATGACAACACAGATCCTGAGTTTTCTGCACATGTTTCCAGAGAATGGCACTGGTATCCAGAGACATCTTTTTCAGGCAGGCGGCCAATGGACCTGGTTAGACGGCGGAAGGTTTCATTCTAGTAAATTGCAGGGCCGACAGCCAAGATAACCACTTCTATTACGTGGGCGCTCCCCCGTGGCGTGGAGCCAAAAGCCAGAACAATTCTGCCTGCTCTCAACGAGGGTTTCACTGGAAACACTAACTGACCAACGATCACCTGGGTCACGATCTCCGTGTGGGCTGACTTTTCCACGCATGCATACCCCGCAGAATCGGTGAAGTGCCGAGTTTTATCTGCAGCGAATGTTTCCAGAATTGGAGAAGTAAAACGAACAGCGCTGCCGTCGGAGGTTTCACCGCACGGGCCACAACGACAAATCTTCATCTCACTGTTGTTGTTGCCGAGTTAGGCGGGTCTTCGCTGTGACAATACAGGGAAGACAAGCAAACTTGGATTTAGCCATTCCAGTGTCTGCACAGTACCGATCATGGATTATGCCAAGTCCCAAAAAGTGGAAATTGCGAGGCAAACCCACTGCCTGCTTTGACAATTGAGAGCGTCCCAGTTTAAGTGTCACACTTGAGCATCAAGTCAGGCGGCGGGGGGGGAGAAAGCAGGGGGACCTATATCCATTTTTTAATTAAAAGCATTTTCCAATTTCAGCGAAATTAAAAGAAAAATTCAAACTTTCACTGGAGAATGGAGCTAACAAAGAAGGAGCCCAAGTCCAAGCATTTTTTTGTGTTAAATAGGGCAGCTTCCTGTCTGCGGAGCTTTAAGGGTTCACTGACAAATATGCATACCATGCCCCACTTTTAGGCCAATAGACACGCTCTTGGCATCGCAAAAATTTCGGAGACCAAATATTGTTCTCCTCCCCCCTCCTCCCACACTGGTAAATGCAGGAAATGGGTTAAGGTTGTTTTCCACCCTAAGGGGAGGCCACTGATGGCCCACCTAACGCCCTGGTTAAAGGAAAACACTGTAGGATCGGCAGGTACGAGCGATTCGTATTGCCTCCACCACATTTCGTCCCCCTGCCCGACTAATGCCTATAATACCTCAAATAATGAAGATGCGCCGGCTCTGCCGTCCCTAATCATCCCCCACCCCACTCACCACCATATCATCCCTCCACATCTCCCACCCAAGAAGTATGGGTCTCTAAGTTGAGTACACCAAACATGAGAGCCCACCTGTTCCTCTTCTAGTTTAGCCAACTCCTTCTGATGTTTCTTCTTCTCCTCCATGGCCTCGTTGGCGATGCGCAGGGACTCGTTCATGGCCGCCTGTGCCTTCTTCTTCTCCTCCTCGGCGTGCATGTCCTCCATCTGCATCTTATGGATCTTCTTCCGGATCAGCTCCGCCTCCTGGGGTCGCCGAGGGAGAACGCGTCAGCAGGGCGGATTAGAGAGCCGTATGGGGTAGGAAACGGCATGATACTCGTAGCTATGGAACGCAATCGTGTCAGGAACAGGACTACAAACATGGTTGGTACAGAATGCGACCGCACAGACTTTTCCGAAATAGGTTTGCGTTCCCGACGTTGCCGACCTCGGGGATATTTTTACCTGTTTAGAACACACACAAACTCGCATATATACTATGCACACATCAGTGTTCTTCCAGTTATCGACACCATTGCGGGACAGTCATGTCCGCACGCTCGTAGTCACACACCCCACCGTACCAGACGGAGAGGCTATCCCGATTTATTGAGCCTGAAGGAGCAGAGGTCTGTTCAAGCGACACGTGGCGAGACCGTGCCCTCGGGCTTTACCATCGGACCGCTGGATTAGTTCAAAGGCCGATCGAACCCGTGCTCCCAATAGCAAGGCCGCTGGTTGGTTAGCGTAGCTCCCGAGCCAGCCACTATTTGTTTTTTTGTGTAGTTATTTAATTGACTGCCCACGGATGACCCCAATAAAAGGCAAAGTACAGGAGTAGAGGAGAACAATGGTACATCAGTATAGAAGACAATCGACATTATATACACATGATAAGAGCACAAACACAGTATAACTGAAGTAAAATATCCAAAAAGGGCACACGCGTATAAAATGCCAACATGATAAACATGAAGAATAAAAACACAAATGCGACAAACACCTAAAAGTCATGAAACACAGTCCCGTAAAACACAGTCCCAGTGAACTGCCATCTCCTGAGTAGGAGGCGGTCGAAGAAAAGGCCGCCAGTAATCAGCTCTGATCCAGGGACCTCCCTCGCTGGTCCGCGACGCGCTGGCAAACTGCACCATGGCCGTGATGGACGGTGCAGACCTCAATGGGACGGGAAGTATGGATGCCACAATTGTGCACCATACTGACATCTAGGGTAAATATAACTGGGGCAGCGAACTCTGAAGAACGTGAATGGCAAATGCCCCGCGTCCAGCTCTGCGTCCGGCGCGTCTCACGTCCGCCCACCACGTCCCGAGGTGCCTTACCTCCCTGGCTGTTCACTGGCATTTTAAACGACGATCGACAGCCCTGTGAATCATTCTGAGACTGCAAGTTAAAAACACAAATTACAATACTGGAACCAAAGACTTTGGCCACGAGTCGGACTTTGTTAGGCAGCGTTCAGTGCTTATTCGAAGCAAAGAGAAACAAGAACGGTGTTCCGCGACAAAAAATCAGAAAGAAAAGAGTATCTATGTATGTGAGCACAATGTGACCACACAGCAGGAATGGTCCCAAAACTTAGCCACGGTGAGCCGCAGTGGAACATAAGGAGCGCTCAGTTGTTTGGCCCACTTCCCAAGGTAATGAACATTGATAGCGAGCCAACCTTCCACCAAACGAAATCGGGGGCTGGAAAGTGGCTTCAGCTTAAAAAACCGTTTCACTTCCGTAAAAGTTGTAACATCACTTCCACCACGTCAGCAAAAACAAACACCATCCAGAAGCAAAAAATCGGAAGCAGCAGCCCAGTCGGGGTGCGCCCAGTAGGGAAATGAAAATAAGCAGAGAAGTGGCGAGCTTGAGTAAAGCAGCTACTAACGCCAGCGCAGGAAACGAGCAGAGAAAAGGCTCCGGGATCTTGGAAAGGGGAGCATACCATCTCTCAGAAGTCTGCAGGTGTCAATTAAAAGTAAAATACATACTCCTCCGTAAAACGGTATAGTTTAGGTATTTTCCACATTACCAATTCAGATTACATGCATCGATAACACGCAAAGAGTGGAGACAAGCACGAACACTCGGAAGGCCGCGTGGGTCAGACGACAATTTGGGGGAGGGGTGTGTTGAGAGGAATGGGGCGACATCAAATAAGCTCAGCGGCAGGTGGCGCTTCGTCAAATGCATATCCGTCGTCATAATCCAGACAGCAAGACAGTCGAGCAAACCGGCTCCAGTACAAAACCAAATCGCCAATAGCAGCTTCATCTAAGAGTATTCTTTTCTTTCCCAATTTCCAAATGATGATAAAAAGAAGTATGTTGTCAATGCAGCGGCTCTACTTTGACAACATAATATTGGTTGGCAACAGGGGTCGATCTTTCCAGTAGAGGGCAACAGAAAAGGGAGGAGTGAACAGAAAACAGACCGACAACCAACAGGACGAAAACCTCCCCTTCGAAACAGCTCCAGTTCATGGCTGCCAGCAAGAGTGTCAGTTAGGATATTGCCGCAGATTAGCATGTTGCGTGGTAAGTGGTTATGAGATCAGGGACTTTGGAAGCGGCTGCGCCGTTTTTAGACCGGTGGGTCAATGGAAAGAACCATCTCCGAGCTTCAGCGTGCCTGGAGTCCGTGGAGTTTTTATTCCGCGTGGATATTAACACGCGCATTGACAAGGGGGTACCCAGCCCCCTAAGGTTTTTCGGAAATAGAAAAAAACGGCGGCGCGTAGCGCCACTGTAATTGGCATACCTTTTCTCTCATCGTTTTTACAACTTTTGTGAAAATTTTAGCTTCAGGTCATCTCAGGTCAGGTCACCAGCACAGGTCAAGTGACATGATCTAAAAAAAGTTTAAGATAGCATAAGTCGGAACAGATTGAACTTATCCGATTGAAACTCATATCACATAATGGGCGCACCGAGTTCTCTAAAATGTGCTCTGGTATTTTTGATATCGGAGACCTAAGGTCAGGTACCAGCCATGACCTCTCCATTGGAAATACATGGGGAAAATGGTTTTAAGTGAACAACTTAGTAACGGATGGCGATAGAGCGTTTATTTTAACTGCATTAGACTTGCCTTGTCTTTGCAGTTCTAATGATATTCATTTTATATAATTTGACCTTGACTTGACCTCAGGTCAGGTCAAATGTTTGATTTGACCTAGCAAGGTCATATTATACATCATTGGATTCGGCTTGCTGCGAGGATCCATATCGTTAAAGTTGGTTTTGCTCTATTTTTACTTGTTCAGATGTAATGACCAAAAACCTTCATTTACATGTTATCCCTATTACAGCATGTTTTGACCTCTAGTGACCTTATATGTGACCTGACAAAAAATGGCCCAAATATTTTCGATGGAGAAGTGGATGGGCTGCCCAACGCCGTTTACCGTTTTTCGCTACCTAACGTGATTTTCGAGATCTTAGGGGCGGGTACCCGCCCCCCCCGTCAAAGCGAAGGTGCCTCAGACCCCCGTCAATGCGCGTGTTAAGGCATATTCACACCTGGAAGAACGTGCGAATGAGTCGGCCAAGATATGTGTGGACAGACAATCTCCTCACGCTTTTGTAGCGTCGAACGGCAGACAAATTGGTAGATTCTACCAAGTGTGAATGGGGCTTTAGTGCCACTTTGTTGGAAGCGATCACAAGATGAAAACAAGAGCACATTTGTGCAGAAACCAGACGATAGTGTGAAGTCTATGGCCGGCGCCAGACACACATATCACGGCCGGTGACGTCACCACCAGTGTATGTACACACAGAGAGAAAAACTATAGTTCCAGAGCTACTCTTAACAAGCCTCCGACAGACCTGGTTCTTTTTCTCGGCACGCAGTATACGGTGCTCCTCGTTCTCGGCGATCTGCTCGATGATGACGGCCTTCTGTTTCTCCCGCATGGCCCGGCGCTCCTCCTCCCGTCGCTGCTGCTCCGCCAGGTCACGCTGTCGCTCCTGCCGACCGCACAACGGGGCGACAGTGTCAGCTGCCGACCCATCGGCGCACAGCGGAACAATAGCGTCGCCTACCAACGCAAAACGATGTGTTTTAGCCGAGCACCGACCACTTGTCAAACGTCAACCTCTGATACCTTAATTCGACAAATTGAAGTAGGCTCTCACAGCTTTGCCAGGCCGTCACGGCTCAAACGAGAAAAATTAGCTGGTTTTCATGAAGTGAATGGATTTCAACAGGGCCCAGTGTCTCATCAGCATAACGTTTGACTTTGGGGCTCATAGACGCACGAACTGCCATGACCATATGATGTCACTGACTCTTTCCCTGTGATACGGGTTTCCTGGAAGCAAAATTACCCCGTGCTCAGGGAGTTCGCTGGACCCTGAACCCAGCTCAGCCGCGTGGAAAGCAAGCACGCTAACCACTACACTACCGACATTAGAAGCAAATCCACGTGATTCATGATTTGTTTCTTCCTACTCAATGCAAAGTGCCCGCCATTGCTGCTTCACATTTACGTTTAGTATCGAATGTTGGTAGCCACTCCACAAGTAAGCGCACAGACTGCCAACACAGCGAAAGCGTGGGCACCCACCTGCTCCATCATGCCATCCAGCCTCCTCTCCTCTTCGTACTGCTCCTTGGCGATGACCTTCTTCTCCCTCACCTGGGCGTCCCGCACGGTGTATACCTTGGCCTGCATGATCATCTGATTCATCTGCTTGATGTCCTCGTCAGCTTCCAGCTCTGCCTGCGAGGCGATAGCAGGTCAGTGCCACAGGCTGTCGCCCGCGCTCGGTCTCATCGACAGAGGCACAGCAACTGAGCACTCGTCCCGCCCAGCGCTATCTCTCACCGTATTTCTCGGAGGCTCCAAAATTAAGAGCCAATCAGACCACGTAGTCTGAAAGATTATAACAAACATAACAACAACAGAAAATCTGACATCACCAACAAAGCTTTATTTAGCAGCTGCATTGAGCCCGGTCTAACCAAACCTGTGCGAGCGCTTACTATTTTGGCGCGATCGACGATGTTTCTGGCTCGTTTTCTAGCCTCCTCCTTCAGTTCGTCTACAGCTTCGGCCTCCTTGGACTCGCGGACGATGTCAGCCGCCTCCAGGGCCTGCCTGCGGGCCAGGGCCTCGGCGGCTAGCCGGTCCTTCTCCTCCTCACGCCGCCGCTCCTCCGCCTGAATCTCACTCTTGGACCGCACCTGGGTGGTGGCCGGGTAAGAAATGGGAGCAATCGGGGCGCATGGGCTACTTACAGCGAAGCCATCCCGCCAATGTACGGCGAGGCGTTGGAAAAGCTGATCGAGCTGACTCTGACTGTTCGTGAGAGCAAGAAACCTTCGTGGAAAAAGGCTGGCGGACTTTGTTCAAACCCTTGAGTCATCAAATTACTTTTGTCAATTCCAAAAAGAGTCATACACCAGTAAAAATGGCAGATGTTCAGCGTCGTCTCTTACCTTGGCAGAGCCAACAATGCCTTGGAACTGTTGTGGCTTGAGCGTGACGGTCATCGGGTCTCTTTCGTATGGGACGCGGATTTTGCGGATGAGGTCGCTGGTGACCAGCTGAGGAGAAACACGCAGTTCAGCTCAGCAGCGCCACACGGATCAACCGCAGCCAGCACACTGACGGCGGGGACAGCTGAGCAGTGTCATGTGAACGCAAACGCCACAGAAATCGAATCAACTAATTACAGTCCTCCTGATACAGCCAGAACGAAATGTTTTGATGGTCTGACATCGGCATTAATATCATAATACACCTAGATATAATGACGACCTCGTGATAAACACTTTACTGTCAAATTCTGGAAATATCAACGGAAAAATCGCGAGCATTTCCATCGCAAGACTATCACCACAACAAGATGAAAACATCCGGATGTTACGAGGGCCAAAAAAAACTGATAAAGCGATAGCCGTCGTCCCTGAAGCAAAACATGCCTGCAAAAATAGGAACCGTCAGTGCTGGGCATGAAACGGCGGGTTGGGGGAGGGGGGGCCAACGCGGCTAAAATCGTAAAAAACAGCGCTTCAAAGAAAATACGCCAACACTTGGTAGGCTGGGAGGAGGGGTACTTTTCCCTGGATCCGGCCCTGTCAAGTGTCACAGCTTGTAGGTAGCACGCACATAAAAACAGAATTATCCGAAGGCCGTCAAACGAAACACGTCCATTTTAAATGACGTATAAGTCACAAATAACTAGCGCAAATTGCTCGAGGCGATTTGCCGTATGCCACCAATTTTGTTACCACTGACACGCAGTTAGTGGCGAAATTCGGTGAATTCCCTTGAAATTTGAGTTCCAAAATTATACAATAATTCAATTTGAGGGACTGAGGACTCCAATTTTTGTTTGAAACATTTTAGGCGGACTGGAACATGCCTGAATTTATACGGACATGAAGTCAAGCAATCAAGGTCAAAAACTCGCAACTTTTGCAATTATTATGCAGAATTTAAATAATCCACACACAGTACCTGGGTCCGAACCATTCACCCAGATAAGTTTCAATGCTCTAATATCAGTTCTCAGAACAGACAGCTGCTACTCATACTACAAGGGACAGAAAACTATTAACCCTCGCCCCACGGGGGGCCATCGATGGCCCCCCTACGGTTTTTCGGGGATAGCAGAAAAACGAAGAGGTGCAGCACTGCGGCTGAGGGCTCTACCTCTCACTGCATCATTTTCCCACCATCCCTGAAATTTGTTACACCGGTTCACCCAAGGTCAGGCCACCAGACGAGATCAACCAAGGTCACCTCACTTCAACTTTAGAGCACTGTAAGAGCTACATTTCGAAGTCGATCGATTTGAAACTTCCTACAATTTATGGCCCCTTCAGGGTCTGCAAGGTGTATCTCCGGGATTTTTCGATTTCGTGCCCTGAGGTCAGGTCACGAGGTGACCTCTCCCATTGAAAAAGCATGGGGAAAAGCTGTCTTATGGTCTAAAAGTCACAAAAGCGATTGAAAATGCTCAGCTTGATCAGAAAAGCGTTCTTGGACACCCTTTCACGGATTCCAGGGGCCATATTTGCGCCTTGACCTCTCCAAGGTCATCCAAGGTCGCCAGGGGTCAAAAACAGTATTTTGACAATGACTTTTGACCTAATAAAGTTAGAGCGCTGAAACAAACACAATCGTGTTTGTCTTGTCACTGGCTTTCATTTGATATACAGCAAGGTCACTTTCTGACCTTTCGTGACCTCAGGTCGTCTTAGATCACGAGGTAACCTCTGGAGGTCAAACCACTGGCGGGAGGTCTTTACGTTTCACATAACGGAAAAAGGATTGACAATTTCCTATCAAATGTACTTTACCAGACCTCAATAGCTCTAATGGCATAAGAGTTATGCCCAATTTGCTTAACACCCGCACTGGAGGGGGTCTGGCACTAACGCGGGGGGGGGCCTGGTAGGCCCCCCTAAGATCTCGGAAACTAAGAGGGTTAGAAAAACGCCACTTGGTAGGTGGGTGGGGGCTATGGTGATCTACATGATGACCAATTTTCATTGACCTAGGTCAATATCTTCAAGGTCAAATGAGGTCGTAAAGGTCAAATACTGGCCATGCTGGTATCGATTGATAAATGCTGTGATTATGCAGGAAAATGGCGGGAATAAGCTAAAGGCGGACACGGTTCATAGAGAAGAGGTCTCAAAGAGGCTTCCCCACAACTTTTGGGTGAAGGTCATTCAAGGTCATTGACCTTTAAGGTCACCATATGGTATACTACTTATTATTTACACTTTGACTAACACTGTAGCCACTGTTTGGCGGGAAATGAGGATTGACCTTTCCAATGACCTTTGACCTTGACCTTTGACCTTGACCTCTGTATTTGGGTACCCTACCGATGACGTCATAGCATAATATATGTCAGACGGGGTAACCTCATTTGGCCGGACGCGCAGTGGTCAGTGACCTTGAAAGTGCAGATATGACCTTGACCTGTGACCTTTGACCTTGACCTTGACTTTCATGTGAAGTGACCTTGACATATAGTCCCGCTTATATGACGTTATGACGTCACCACTTGGTCTTCAATGCAGCTATCTGGTCCGACGCGCGTTTACGGCGATCTCAAAATGCAGGTCTGACTTTGAAAGCCTATAAGTCAAAAATTTTCGGCCGATTTTCAAAAAGTCTTCACCAATCGACGCGATATTAAATTCTGTTAAATGTGGCCAAGTTTCGTTTTTCCGCTGCAAGCGGTTCTCCGGCCACCTCGGAAAAACAGGTGGGGGCCTCCGGCGCGTGTTAAGGGTGCGTTACCCTCGACACATGCACCACACGACTTGACCCGTCAGAACTAATACCCTGTTTCCCAACAACAGATGTCAGGTCATTCGTTCATTCATTTCGATACACAGACCGCCCACGTGACACGTTGGTTGTAAACCGTAGTACGCTTCCGCATTCCACGCTTTACGACCCTTCAGGTAAACAAGGACCGCTGCGGGCAAGGTCAGACGGGTCGCAGTAACAGGTGCTCTGCAGGGGCGGGCCCAGTATTTGTCCGAGAGCAGACTGCTAAAGCCTTTGTCTTGATTTCTCTAAATAAGAAAGCAGTTGCAGCTCGCACAACTGTCACCTGGGATGGACCAAAGCTAGCCAAATGACATTTCAAGCATGGCTGTGGATTGGCTACGCTCTTTGCGTCAGTTAGCAGCTAGTTAGTTGTAGGATCCTCGACTACTTCGTCCACTTTCGTGACCAAACCTTGTGGACCCACTTTCTTCCTCCCAAACTAAGCTAGTCCTTTTCCATCCTGGTAAATATATCAGAAATATTTCCGTAATATGCTTGTTTACTGTTTTCCGTGAGAACCTCAGGGAAATTTAACGACTTCTTCCATCCCGAAAAAATATAAAAACGTCGTCCA
The DNA here is from genome assembly GCA_034440635.1 of Lepas anatifera. Taxonomy (NCBI): domain Eukaryota; kingdom Metazoa; phylum Arthropoda; class Thecostraca; family Lepadidae; genus Lepas; species Lepas anatifera. The sequence continues at coordinate 3,386,697 of JAOTON010000385.1, forward strand.
CCCAGTCACATAACATCCCCTCTTTATGCGGAGGGTCCTAACTTTGTAAACATATAGTGTCTTCTTTTGAAAGCTATCGTTTTTCAGCATTATTGCTCGGCCCGCCTTGCGTCGGTGGTGCGTCATTTTCCGAGCGTGTGTAAACACACGCACATAACATGACACATGGGCCGGTGCCCGCATTTGTGATCGCCTTGGGGTTTTCTTAGAGATTCCCCGCCCCGTGGCGGTCAGGAAAGGGGTCTGACTTGCTCACCCACCGAACTCTGAGGCGCGCAGCTCCATGTGTTTACCAAAGTATTTATTATGGAACATTGTACTGATGCTCGGAGATGGGGAGGGCGTTGTATCCCTCGATCATGTGCGGAGTTTTCCTCACTGTGATCGAGAAGTGTTTCTGATCATAGGGTAGTTTGTGTTGTAATCGACAAAACACGTGTTCTGTCTCAATCCCGTCCAGACGCTTTCTGACCACATCAGTTCAATATAAACCAAAGCCTTTGTAATGTATTAGAAGCAGTTTCTTTAGGTATAGGCCCTGACCTAGGACAGTATCGAAAGATGGTCTCCGAAACATATGAGACCGTCCATAAAGTACAGAAGGAAAAACAAGGGGGGCGAAAAGTGAGCAACCGTTTTGTTAGGGGTTACAACAGGGGGGAAGGAAAAATTACAATGAGGGGGGGGGGGAGAATTATAAAAAAAAAATTTTTTTTTTTATAGGATCTCTCCTTTTTTTTTTAAAAATTTTTGTCTTTTCTTATGAGGACTGTACTATTGGGACCCACTAGTTGAGTGAATTTCTGCCCTGCGGTCGTCGTCGTCATTTTTCCACTCTGCTCCCGGGACATCGCCACTTTCTTTTCCCTGAAAGTTCTTGTCATTTCAGTCATGGCGGCCAGAAATTGGTCTTACTGATATTGGTAGAGCCTAGTGTTCTGCTGTTTGTATTCCTCTGACAGGAGAGTGTCATCCTTGACCATGGCGATGGAGGCACAATGATAAAAATCCTCGAATGCTTAGTAGAGAATGACACCCAGGCGCTCTGAATTTCCCATTCACTTTCTTTATTTCTCACTTTTGGACCCACTTTTCTAGTGGATTTATTTTGACATAATTCAATAATCCTAGTGTATATAAAACCATCTAGTGTGGAAAGAAGGAAAATTTGGATGAAAAATGCGCAAACCTTAAGTAAGGAATGTTATCGAGTTTAAACTAACTCTCACAATATTATACCGTTTGGACTTGCCAGTCGCCTACCGTATTTTCAAACGTGAATTTTACACTCAGTATCCCAGTGCAAAACCATTTTTGAGACACTGCAGAGTGGGGCGCTGCGACATCCCAAAGATTAGCCAGCATGCTGAACGCGTCTTTCATTTTTTACCGTCACCTCCCACTCTCTCCTTGTTAGTAAAGTCTTCCATCCAGCAGCCGTCGCAAGTTCCCCTTGCAGTTATATTCCGTGAACTCCATGGCTCAAAATATATTCACATTTACACTTGCACTGGTAGCAGTGGCATCTCCATAAAGGCGAGGATCTTCCTGCTATTGGTAAAAAAAAAAAGGGAGAAAAAAAAAAAAAAAAAAAAAAAAGGAGAAAGAAGTAAAAAGCCAACAAGCAGAAATGAGAAAAAAGAGAAATAAATAGGAAAAAAAAAAAAGAAAAAAAGGAAAAAAAAAGAAAAAAAGAAAAAAAAAAGGGGAAAAGAAAAAAAAAAAGAAAGAAAGAGAGAGAAGGAAAGAAGAGAGATGAAGAAAGAAGAAAAAGAGAAAGAAAAAGGAAAAAAAACGGAAAAAGGAGAGAAGGAGAGAAAGAGAAAAGAAAAAGAGGAAAAAGAAGAGAAGAGAAGAGGGGGAAAGGGGGAGGGCCAGAAGAAGGGAAGAAGCGGGAGAGGGGAAAAGGTTTTATAAAAGGAAGAAAAAAAAAAGGTGAAAAAATAAAATTAGGAAGAAAAAAAAAAAGGGAAGAAGAAAAAAGGAAAGGAAGGAGGGAGGGGAAAAGAAGAAAGAAAGAGAAAAAAATTATATATTAAAAGTTATTCAAACTTTAAGTTTGGAAATTTGAAAAAGAAAGTCAAATTGTACAAAAACAAGAAATGCATCAGGCTTGAAAACATCTGCCGTAACGATACACTTGTTATCTACTTCTGGTGAAAAATCACGACGATAGCCACGTTACTTTACGAGATATTTCACGAAATATGCTCCCATAGAGTTAACATTGATAACGCACCCTTAAGCATTGCATATTTGAGTGAAAATAGCCGATCTTGACCTAATTTACCCTCTGGAGGTCAAATCATTGACCTGAGCACTAAAACACGTGAAGTAATTTCTTACTGAATTCACGCGAGCTTTCTAATGCACTTTGCAGATTTGCGCTAACGTCAATATTTTCGGAGTTAGAGGGGGCCATCGATTGCCCCCCGGTGGGGCGAAAGTGGCGCTGGACCCCGGTGGGGCGCGGGTTAGAGTAGAATCCATATTCATCAACGCTTCCTGACGGCTCAAGCATCACTCATGCATGTATTCCCCGACATTAGCATTCGGCGGGGTCAGGTATACTCACCATCCTCTTCGGCATTTCGTTCTTTTTCTGCGGTTTCTTGTGAATAGTCTTGGTGACTTGGTAGGTGGACTTTCCCGGTCCCAGGCAGACCGTTTTGGCGACGACATCCTTGCAGCCCTGGCGTATCTCCGGGCCTGGCATGGCCGCAGCTCTCCACGGATCTCCACGATGACGGAGAGTTCTCCCTCCTGAGGCGCAATAACAACGAAACTCAACTCGAGGCAATCGTCAGCTCACAAATTTACACAAACGTTACAAGATGAGGATGATCGACAGTCTTCTTCTATTCAAACAAGACCCTGCTGCAAAGGGGCAGTTTCAGAAACCAGTTAGCCGGCTCAAAGAATGAAAAAAAACATCAACCGACAAGGAATTGGAAGTTATATAAATTATCAGCTGCTGTAGTGTCAACACAGTCCTCTACCATGGTATCAGCCACTACTTGGTAGGAACTTAGAACATTGGGAGACCGAGGTGCGTCATTAACATGCGCAAAGGAGGGGGTCCTTGAGTGCCCCCCTGTCCACCTATTTTTCTGGGGCGGCCGGAGCACTGTTCGCCGCTGGAAAACGCTACTAAGCTAACTTTGAGAGAATTCATGACCACGTCGATCGGTTAAGGAATTTCTAATCGCGATCAAAATAGTTTTGTTTGTCGGCTTTCAAATTCAGACCTATATTTTCAGAACGTCGCGATCGCCTAGTAGCATCAGTTCGCCTGCACTGTAGACCGAGTAGTGACGTAATAACGTCATGTAATCGGGTTATAGGTTAAGGTCTACCCTCATGAAGGTCGAGGCCAAAGATCACACGCCAAGGTCATTGACTCCAGCATTGCAGTGAGATAGAATTGTGGAGTATGGCATATTTTATGCTGTATAAATCCTCGCCCCGGTGGAGGGGGGGTATGTGAACACCCCATCGGGCTTTTCCGGCGGCATAAAAAACGGCGGCGCGAAGCACCACCATACTTGGCACACCTTATATTTGATCAACTCTGCAATTTTCCAAGATTTAAAAGGTCTGGTCATCTCAGGTCATCAGTACAGGTCAAGCGAGTACAGGTCAAGCGGCCTCACCTCAAACAAATTTTGTAGCATAAGTACGAACAGAGTTAATATTTCCAATTAAAACTCAGCGCCTAATGGGCCCACCGAATGCTACAAAATATATTCCGGGACTTTTCATATCGACGACATCGGGTCAGAATACGGATCATGACCTCTCCATCGGAATTGCGTTGGGAAATGGGAATGTGGCGTAAATGGCTCTATTTTTGTAGATCCAGCTTAAAATATCGTCATATTCTCCAAATCGTAGTGCCCCAGGCGCCTTTCCAGGTTCATGTTGTAAGTTTGGAACTGTGACCTCTGAGAGATCATCTGGCGTTTCTTAAGCAGATTTTCAGATGGGTCAATAACTTCGCGGGCAATGATTGTAAAGTTTTAATTTTATTTTACGCTTCGACTATTATTACGAGTCGATTGACATGGATTGTGACTATGCTAGGCCAGATGGTAACCTTGACCTGACCTTAGATCTGGTCATTGTTTTATATTTTGTCCTAGTATAGTCAATTCATAAATCATTCGATACGTCGTAACGAGAGGAAGTGAGTGATGCCTAAAAATGATTCTAACTAAAGCTCTGTCAGACGCTAGAGCCCAGAAACTCTTTTCGGACACGCCGGCCTTCTTTGGCCTGCCATGACCTCATATCGACCTGAGCCAAAAAGGGTTAATGCAACTTATTCATCATGGGCACCGAAAGAGGGGGGCGGGGGCGGGGGCGGGGGGGCGTGCCTCCTATTGCCCAGCCGGGGGGAGAACGTCCCCCCCAAATTTTTGGGTCAATCGTCATTCACACGCGCATTGACGGGGGTCTGAGCCACCTTCGCTTTGACGGGGGGCGTAGGTACCCGCCCTCCTAAGATCTCGAGAACCACAATAGGTGGCAAAAAACGGTAAACGACGTTGGGTAAACCATCCAGTTCTCCATCAAAAACATTTAAAATATTTTTTCAGGTCAAATTTAAGGTCAGGAGAGGTCAAAACATGCCGTCATGGGGATAGCATATAAATGAAGGTTTTCGGCCATTACATCTGAACAAGTAAAGATAGAGCAAAACGACTTGAACTATATGAATTCTCGCAGCAAGCCAAATTGAATGATGTAAAATTTGACCTTGCTAGGTCAAATAAAGGATTTGACCTGACCTGAGGTCAGGTCAAGGTCAAATATTATACAATGCATATCATTAAAACCGCAAAGACAAGGCGAGCCTAATGCAGTAAAAAAACGCTCTATCACCATCCGTTACTGAGTTATTCAGGAAAAAACATTTTTCCCATGTATTTCCAATGAAGACGTTATGGCTCCTACCTGACCTTAGGTCATCCATATAAGAAATACCGGAAACATATTTTAGAGAAATCGGTGGGCCCATTATGTGATAAGAGTTTCAATTAGATAAGTTCACCCTGTTCCGACTTATGCTATCCTAAACTGTTTTTAGGTCAGGTCACTTGACCTGTACTTGTGACCTGACCTGAGGTGACCTAACCTCAAAATTATCACAGAAGTTGTACAAATGATGATAGAAAAGGTATTCCAAGTGCGGCAGCGCTAGCGCCGCCATTTTTCTGCTATAACCGAAAAACCCGAGGGGCGGGTACCCGTCCCCTGTCAATGCGCGTGTTAGATGCTGCCAGGTACCGAATATGCTCAAAATTCGCCTCCCCCGGTCAGCACCAGCCTGGGTCCGTGCCCCAGTAAAAATTCCGTGGCGGCGCCAATGCGAGCTTTATGAGCTATCCACCAGCATTCACGTTTTCTCGCTATCCCGTATAAGAGCCGAGTTTGACAGGGGCGTTTGAACACCCTCGACAGGAGCGAGGGCGGCTCGGAGGCCCATCGGTCAGGTGTTGAGCCAGAGGTAACGATTCAGTGTCACCTAAATTTTTCAGACTTCCGATCTAGGTCATACCGGTGTTGCTTACCTAGATCGGAAGCCTGAAAAATTTAGGTGGCACTGAATCGTGGTATTATGGTCGTAGGCAGATTACATCTAGGTTCAAAAGGATCACATCAGAAGGTCCACCGTTCAAAGGCTCTAATGATCATAGGTTCTATCTACCCTTTGAAAGTTAGACCTTTTGAATAAGCAGTCCAACGTTCAAAAGGTCCAAAGAGGCGTTCTCAGAGGCATGTGAGTGGGGTGCATGATGCTGCAGAGGCGTGCTAAGACACCTGATAATAGGAGGCAATGAGGGTTAGGTTAGGTTAGGTTAGGTTATGTTAGGTCAGGTCAGGTCAGGTCAGGTCAGGTCAGGTCAGGGCAGGTCAGTTCAGATCAGATCAGGTCAGGTCAGTTATGTATGCCCTTGGTCCCTATTTCCTAGTCTGGGAGTAATGGTCTGGGGATATCACCCCTCTTTCTAGCATCTGAGTGCGCCTCTGGTCTGGGTACCACTTAACACTACTCAAACCCTCGCTCCTTCCGTCTGTTTCACCCCAAGGGGTTTTATTGCAGAATGTGGGGATATTTCTAAAATATTTCCCAAAGTTATACCCATACCAGAGGCACACTCAGAATCTGGAAAGAAGGGGTGATATCCCCAGACTAGGAAATAGGGACCAAGGGCATACACAACTGACCTCACCTCACCTCACCTCACCTGACCTGACCTGACCTAACCTAACCCTTATTGCCTCCTATTATCAGGTGTCTTAGCACGCCTCTGTGGCATCATGCACCCCACTCTCGTCCATCTGAGCACGCCTTTTTGGACCTTTTCAACCTATAAACCTATGAACATTACATACGCGGATCCAGGATTGCCGATCGGGGGTGGCACCTCCCCAGGGGGCGCCATCCGAACCAGGGGGCGCCACTTTTGACCGGCAAAACCCATCAGGTGGGCGCCAAATCCTATCGGTGGGCGCAGATTTTCGCATCCTGGGGGGGGTGGGAAGCGACATTTCAGGGGGCGCCGTGACCATTTCAGGGGGCGCCGAGGGGCGATCGGGGGGCACGTGCCCCCTTGCCCCCTGGATCCGCCTATGGAACATTAGACCCTTTGATCAGTGGACCTTCTGATGTGATCCTTTGGACCGCGAGATGTGATCTTCCTACCATAATATCAGCAACACCTCCCTCGCTTTCCGCCTATAGAAGCGGGTTTCCAAGCCCCCTCCCCGCACTGAGGCATTACTAATTGTACATTACCTCCTCAAAACGCAGGTACCGGTCACTGTGTTCACAATATCCTTGAGCCTACACTGCACCCCACCCCTTTCAACAGTACCTCTCAATGTATCTTGTTTATTTTCGTTGCAATATTTTCAGGGTTGAGAACTTGGTGATCGAGTAGTGCCGTTTCCATAGCAACAGAGTATTATTTGAACTTTTATGGTCATGTGGAACAGTGAATAAAATATTAATTCTATTTATATACAAATGCATCAGTTTTTTCAAATGATCTAAGAAATGTTCATTTTAATCTAAATTAGGCTCATGATTGATTAGAATTTCTGGAAATTAATGTTCGATTGTCACCAAAGAAACAATTTTTATGTTTAGAAAGTTCACTTTGAGGATTTCTGAAATGTTTTGAAAAAATTTTGATTGCTTGAATTTCAAGTGAAAATTATTTATTTTCACAAGATTAAAATGTAAATACATTCAGAAATAACCAAAGTCAAACTGTAAGCATATTTTAAATCAGTGGTAGTAATTTTAATATTTTTTGGCGCAGGAGATTCAATTAGCAGGTGAGTGCACGACAGCGTTGTGTGTGTACTGATACCATGAATAAGAGACACCTATTCATGCTGATACGGAAAACTTATCAGCACACGTTTTTCCAGGTCTGCATGTCTAAAAAAACTGTAACCTGTGTGTCTTAGGGCTTGTTCCGCCTCCTCAAACCTGCTCCAACCTCCTCAAGCTTCTCCAACTTCTCTCGCCCGGTCCAGCCTCCTTAAACTTCCTCCAAGCTCGCCAAGCTCATCTCAATCTAATCCAACCTCCTCTCAAACGAAAGGTGGTTTTTCAGGAGGTTGAGGAGCTCAATTGTGCACAATTTCAATTGAGAAACTAAAATAAGTTGTTTTACAGTGAGAAACGACGTTTGTGGGCAGCAAGAGGTTTTGATTACGTTGTTTTTCTGTATTCCACTTTCACTAAAATACATTAAATGAGTATCAGAGGCCTTAATCAATTCGATTAGTTTCTTAACTGCGCCACGCCCGCCATATTGGCGCTGATCAGGCGCAATCAGCTGATATCTCATCAATCTCATCCGAAATCGGTCCAGCGGACACTGTTTTTGCGCCTGCTCCGACTTACTCCAAGCTACTCTCATCTTTTTCTAAGGAGGCGCTAACAAGCCTTAGAATCATCCAGTATTGTTTTTCGCTATACTGCAACTAAGGTATGGTTCTAACTAAGGGTGTGCCCTCCATGCAGCTTTGAACAAGAAATAACATTTCTTGTGGCTGATGGGAACCCTGCTTCCCGGAGTCTTTCTAGGTAGATAAGTAGGTATGGTGGACAGCGTATATGTGTATGCTGGGGTAGGACCACAGTTAAAATGAGCTTGCTGTTCAGTGGGTGCATGTGAAATGCTCTTTGTGTTCATTTTCTTCTTAGAGGTTCTTTCTTTCCATTCTACCAGAAGGTTGCAGGTTTGAACGAAATCTTGTTAGGGCAGCTTCAGGCAGACCTACTGGTTTTGGGGCAGCTTTTACCCATTTTTGGGGCAGCTAATGCAAAAGTGGGGTAAAAATTGACACAGGGGAGCAATGAGTCATGGAGTTGGACCTGTAAGCAGCAAAAATAACAAAGAAACAATGGATATTGTTTTTATGGGCCTTCCTGCTGTATAAAGTGAAAATGTATGCCCCAGTGGAAAGAAAGGTGCCCCAGAAATTAAATATAGGCACTGATTGGGGCAAGATTTGAGTTTCCCCAAACAGCTTATTGAGAAGCCTATCGCCTTCTGCAGACTGGCATTCTTGCGCTCATTTGATTTGTGTTTGCTTAACAATTATACTTGCAGTGGAGACTGTGGTGAGCTCAGAGGGGGGGCACAGGGAAATTGTTTGTCTGTTTTTAGTCAATCTCCAATGTTTAATGCAATTTGATATAATGTTTAAGTAGGAAATGTATTTTCCATGGCTCATCTGGCATGCTCCAAGCTCCTCCCAAAGTTGTAAAAGACTCAAATGGACTGTACTCCTCCCAATAGAAAGCTAAAACAGAGCATTTTCCTCTTTCAGGATGTTTTGGAGGAGGTGCTGGATCAGGCCACATATGTTTTCTATGCTGTGGTGCTTCTGTTGAGTCTGCCCAGTGTATTTTTCCAGCTTGCATTTTTCAGGAAGCTGGGGCTGTCTGTAATACCCTGAAGAAGAAAATCACTTAAACAAATGCCATGGCTCTGCATGTGCAGCTGAAGACACTTATGGCATTCATGCCTCAGCAAACAAGTAAGTAATAGAACCCATTTTGAATTGAAACAAATGTGGGCATCTTATCTGTGCTATATGACATGACTCATTAGTGTATTTCTGCAGACTTGTCTTAGTTTCTGTATCAGTCACTCGCCCAAGGTGTGTGTTCCTTCTGCTTCTTACACTGGGGCTGCTTGTAGGTTTTATGTCTCTCACACCGACTCCCCTCAACCCCCCCCACCCCCCACCTGCTGTCTCTCATTCTGGCTCAGTCCCCACTGTATGTTTCCCTGCCGTCCCTCACTGTAGCGATCCTCTCCCCTTGTTGCCCCTCACACTGACTGTGGCCATCCCCTGCCATATGACTCTCACCTTATCTTTATCTCTCACTTTTGTCCCTGATTATATATATATATATATATATATATATATATATATATCTGTCTCTTCTCTGTCTGTTCTTTCCTTTTCTTATTCACTCTCCCTGTCCCCAGGGTGTGTGCATATATATATATATATATATATATATGTATATATATATATATCTGTCTCTGTCTCTGTCTGTTCTTTCCTTTTCTTATTCACTCTACCCCTGTCCCCAGGGTGTGTGTCTCGGCTGTCGAACGCAGCCGTCACCCGACGCCGCGCCGAGCTGTACGACGCTGAGGAGGCGCGCCAGAAACAGCTGGTGGCCCGGGTGGAGAAGATGGAGGTGCGCTACCAGGGCGTGCCTGAGGACTGCACGCTGATGATGAACCGCAACCTCTCCACTCCGCACGACTGCGCCAGACGTGAGCCATTCCCCCCGCCCTGATGGCTGATCTGACTGCATAGGGTGAATTAGGTGCTTCTGACCTGACCATAGTGACATGACATGTCATGGTGGAGGAAGTTGTGTAAAATGGGCAGTGTTAATGAGAGTGGAGTGTTCTTATCACGAGCGCCGCTGTAGATTTTTAGGAGGGGTGGGTAAAGGACAGATTCCAACCTGGCGACGATTTTACGTGGGGAGGGAGGGGTGGTAGGCGAACTAGAACGTTTTGGCTGGGTGAGCACTATCGAGAAAGCTTACCTCTAGCACATTTTTTTAACTTTTGCCCAAGATTCATGATGATAGGAAGGAAACCACTCTGAAATTGTCGTCCTAAGGGCCAACATTTTTGGAAGACAGCCCCTCTGGGTCACCAGTTTGGTGGGTGCCACGTAGCATTCTCCTTTTCCATGTCCATCGTTTTCATTATTATATGGATGGTTTGCTTGCCTAGTAAGGATTCTTGTAATTGTCCAGCAGAGTCCTTGATTCTAGGCTTGTGACGTGCTTGTGGCTACCGTTTTATGGTGCGCCCACGGCTCCACAGAAGGCCCACTCTGTGCCCACGGCGGTGTTGTGGTCTGTGTCAGATATATCGGGTGCGATCCTGGAGCACGCGGCGCTGGCGGAGGTGAACGGGGAGCCGTGGGACATGCACCGCCCCCTGGAGGGGGACCAGTGCACGCTGCGCTACTGTTACTTCCAGGACTCGGACCCCTTCCACGTGAGTGGTGAACACGATGGCATTGTCTAGCCTCTGTTTAGTAAGTGAAATGTTCCTACCAACAGAAAGGCTGGATAGAAAGTTATATGTGGATGATGAGAGATTTGGGGGAGGGGACGTAAATGAAATGGTAGGTAAGTGTTGATGAACTGAGGTTGACTTGGAAATTAAGGTTAGAATCGACTGTGTTTCTTGGCATTTAAGGCAGTGAAAGTCTGTATCTTGGGAGTGAATCTATTCTCAGATGCCTCCCTGGGGCTGGAAACATCGCTGTTTATATGGTAAGCTCGAATGCACGAGCGGAAAAATGCAAAGAACCCGGAGACTCACGCATCAGTCGGCTGCTTTGGTTTCCCTTACTAACTAGCTCTTTTGGCGTGGTACGTGTCGCAGGATTTATGCAGTAGAAGTTTAGGCAGAATGCTTAATGCCTATCATGCGGAATTGGGGAAAGCCGAAATTAAAGAAATTCTTCTTATGCAATCCAGTCGATGTAGTGTAGGGGGGCTGAGCTCGTCTATTGGTTGACTGCTGGCATTACCGTAAGTCCCGTTTTGACCATGCCATACATCTGTGCCTCTGCACATGTGGCTGGTTCGGGGCAGTCCATACATTATGCAACGCATATATCTGTGATTCTTTACTCCACGTGACGTTTCTTAAGCCAATGTGTAACATTTCAAAACACTGACTGACTGCCCCACCCCTACCTCTTGCGTTACGCAATTGATGGACGGCCCATATCGTGGAGGTACTGTATTCCTGGGGGGCACGCAACGATACCTCCCCCTGTCTCTCACAGCGTGAAAGTTTGCGGATGCGTTGGCACCTGCTGTGAAAAATTGCCGTGGTTAAGCTGCTGGGCGCAGCTGCACGGAAACTCTGCTTCACAGAATGGTGACAAAGCGCCTGTCTGTAAAATTTCGCTCTAAAGTTGCGTGCCTGACGTGTGAAGTTTGTGAATGGCGGTAGGCGTTCGTTGCTTGAGTCTCAGCAGTCTTTTTAAGTAGTTCCGGGATGGTAGAATGGTAATGGTCTTGGGGCATCGGAAAGTTTTGTTAAAAGTTCATCGCTGTGCCGGTTTGCCGTCCGGTGGCAAAGTTGCACACATGTTCCTTTCCTGGAGACGGGATTTAGCTGATCAGAATAATCTCCATTGTTTGCACTGCACTGTTTTTTTTTTAGTTTCCAATTATCTCACTTGACCTGAACACGCAGTATTCGATTTCCTGGAATATTTTCCAACAGGTTGAGAGTTGGCGAAGGATGTGACTTGGCAGTGGGTACGTCGATGAAACCGCATCAATATGGGCGCTATATGACCACACTGGTTGGCGCGCCCTGAAACCGAAATAACAAACGAAACCGCATCAATCGTTACCAGTAAGAGGAAAAGCCTTCATTGGCGTTAGCCAAGCGAACGCTCCGGCTTCAAGATGTTGGGGTGCAAATCGTCATTCTACAGCTTTTACTCGACACAATCTCTCAGTCAGTGCAGCTGGGGTAAATCTTTAGATAGGAATTGAGTTAACTTTTCCCTTCAGACTTTCTGAGTAAACAGTTTCTTCGGGTTAGTCGTACTCACCCAGTTTTAATCGGGTTCCCCTCAGTCAGGAGGGCTCCGGCTGAAGATCCCTGCGCCCAGCAGGATCCTCCCAGGTTAGCCAGGGCTTTTCTCTCTGCGGAGAAGGTTCCTAATCTGGAGATAGCTGAACCGCCTGTGACCGATCCGCACCCTGCTGTAGCTATCACTGGTCACTGCAATTGCTCAAGGACTAAGTGGCCTAGCCAGGGCCACTCAGTGTTCTTTCTCAGGTAGCGTTAGGAATTGTCCTGTGTGTTGCCAGCTCTGCGTACTTCTCAGTCCCGGTTTTTTTGGCCTGTGTCGGTCCCGGGTCTGACCTGTCGTATTGTGCTATGTGCCGTGGGCTAATTGAGAGCTCTGGGAGTTTTCTGGTCACTCTGTCGCGTTCCATCGGCTAGTCGTGCATTTTGGAGATTTCCCGATCATGTTGTGTCTTGTTCCACAGTTGAGTCGAGTGCTCTGGAAATCGCCTTGCCATGTTGTTTGCTTCTGGTCATGTGGGCATTTTGAAGGGGTTTCTTACACGGTGTTAAGGTGTTTTACCCCCAGAGTTGAACTGATCAGTGTGCGGGCTCATCTTCACCGCGCTGTGCTGTACACCGCAGGTGAACCGGGCGTTTTGGAGGAGCTGCTCGCTCATGTTGGGGGCCGTTATTGAGGAGGCCTTCAAAGATGAACATTACGTCCAGCTCCACAGTTTTCCCAGCCCCAATGGTGAGTGGACACTGGTGGTTGTTGCTTACCTACCGACTGCATGTTTTCTGGGTACTTGGTTTTCGATCTTGTCCTGTGGTTTGAATCGCGAGCGCCCGGGCCGTCCACAGTACCGACAGGACGAACTCCTGTTTGCCGGCTGGCCGTGGCACGCTGTGAGCGTCGATTCTTTACCAGGTTACCATCAATGCTCTGCCGCCTAGTTTCTTGAACTGACTGTGTCCCGTTTTAGCTTGCCTAAGCAACACCTGGTGCGTGGGCATTATTAGGCTTGTTAGTATATCTACTAGTATGTTTTATGAATGCTGGTGCAGTGCGAATGTTTAATGGTTTTACCTGCCTTATCTCTGTTTCAAATGACTCGGGTCCAGAATAGCCACGTTAACCCCGGTTTCTATCTGGATGGACCTACGCTTCATAAACATACTTGCTAAGGGAAGAGCCCAGGGCTGGGAATGGACTCAGCATGTGAAGGTAGCCCCCGGTGAATCTCAGAATATGCTGAAGCTGGAGCTGCAAACTATGTGACTTTGTAGAGACGCTCCTGAAATAATTGCAGTGCCAGTGAAAATGTGTTTGACAGTCCATGCCGCAATGTCCACCGAGTTGAAATAAAGGAGCGGAAAAACTACTTTCCTATGAGCTATGACGGGGTTTGGTTAGAAAACGTTATGTTTCTTAAACCTGGGTATCTTTTCTGCCGGCAAATATATATTTTTTCTGTAAGGTTCTCTTATTTTGGAACTCAAGCTCTCGAGCCTGCCAGGCTTCCTTCAAACCACTGCATTGGCGACTGAGCGGGTGTTGACGCTCTCCTCCCCTCTTGCCTTTTCTCCTGGCAAGATTGTTAGCGAGCATCTTGGTGTTTGAGCGCTCCGATTCCCGGCAGTGCGGAGTGGCAGCTTCGTCTATGACGTGGCGCTGCCCATGAAGGACTGGCGGCCCTCCTCGGAGGAGCTGCGGGTTCTCTCGGCCATGATGCGTCGCCTGGCGCAGAGGGCGCTGCCGCTGCGGCGGCTGCAGGTACCGGCCGAGGTGGCGCTGCAGATGTTTGCAGATAACGAGTACAAGCGGGCGCAGGTGCCCAACATCGCGCACAAGTCGGATGCAGGTAAGCTGTTCCAGAGGACGTGGGATCGCTCGGGGATCGTACTGTGTCTGGAGGGAATGAGTGCTGATATTTTTATTACGCTGTGTCGCGGTAATGCAAATGAATTGAAAGTTTCCGACATGTGCAATTATAAGACGTCTCGACTTAAGCATCTAAGCACGGCTTGTGTCGGACAAATCCAGCCGATTTAGGCTGCGCTATTGTGACGCATTGCTCGATTGCAAGCGGTACACAGCGATTGTGCCTGGCGCACATTTGACTTGTTTGTCCGTTCCTCATCTCAGGCCTAGCGTTGTTTGACCAGGACCCACCTCGAATGGACCTGGGCTATCTGTACCTTTCGCCGCGGCCACAGAGGCCCCCGTCCGATATCCCTGCAGCCCTCCTGATTCGGTTTGTGACCCATGTGCCCCCGGCAGGGGACCGTGTGACGTTGTACCGGTGTGGAGACCACGTGGACCTGAGCCGAGGCCCGGTGGTGTCCCACACCGGCCTGCTGGGCCGCTGCTCCATCACAGCTGTACACCCCATCCAGGCCGACTGCGGACAGCTGCACAGGTGAGCCCAGCCTCTCTTTTTTGGGGGAGGGTGAGGGAGATAATCGACGCACCAACTGCCGGGGTCATACGGTGTCTGCTACTGTCTCCCTGCTAGGAGGGTTTCCGGGGAGCCAAACTGTTTCTTGCTCAGGGAATCCGCCGGGTCTTGAACCTGGGTCGGCCGCGTGGAACCTAACCCGCTAATTACCGCGACCCCTGCCGACCCACTCCCTTAGTTATCAATGAGAGGAACAAATCTCTTCCTAGGGGGGGCTGGTAGTTGATCTGGATTGTCTGGGTGAAATTACACGGAAGTCTTCCTCCCATCCTGTTTAGGCCGTAGTGACTTTCTTTTGATCTTCCTATGTTAAGTGTCTTCGTGTTTCTGGATTTTCATCCAAAAATCTCTGCGGAAATGTTCATCCATATGCATAGATATTCAGGCTCTCAAGCAGATTCCAGCTTTCTTCTTATCATCGCAACGCATTTCTGAAGCCGACCCGGGTTCGAGTTTCGACAGCTCTCCTGAATAATGTTTGATATGTGCCAAAAGTGTTTCGGTAGCAATGAGCGACGCTAGATGGGTTCAGCAGTCGTGTCGGTTTTGTGGTCAAGGGCGTTGTCACGCATTCTTTACTGGGGGGACAAGCCCTGGAATCGCATGGGGCCGTAAATTCGGAGAATGTCGGTTGCACATGAAACACTAACGACGATGCACTTCACCAACACATTTAATTTATGTAGATACACGCAGGTAACGGGGAAATGCAAACACATTGTTGAGGTCGAACATTTTTTTGGAGGACGTCCCCTCCTGATTCAAGAATATGGGAATGCCCCCCTCACGCCCCGCTTTCGACGCCATTGGCTTGTATTCGGAAGGAGAAGGCTGTGAGGCTGACGTGGTCCGTGCGTGACTGGGGCAGGTTCCAGGGTGTGGCGCTCTCCAGTGAATTCATGCTGAACCACTTCGCCTACGGCCTGCTGGAGCAGCGGGCACGGGAGCTGGTAAGTCGACAAGCCACGGGTGGAGGCATTGGCTGCTGTTTCGTAACGGGGTGGTAAAAAATAACGTCTTGTGAGGGGAACTGAGAACGCACCTGGTGCGTGGCCTGCATTATATTTCGACCCTTGTCTCGAGACCTGCGTGGGGTCGGCCGCTACTGATGGACGCGAGTGGTACGTAAAAATACCATAGTCTAACCTAAAAATACGATAGTCTAACCTTCAGACTCGGGGCACCCGTCGTGCGGATTACGGCGTGTTTTTAAGTGTTTTCAATAGTTTTATGTTATATTTGCCCAACCTGCATGTAAAGCAAAAATACGGCAAATATAGTATGAATGGCCCAACCTTGTGACCCACTTTTTCAACACAATCTGCCAGTTTGAACTTTTATAACAGATTCATGCTTTGTTGCGGGTGGCACACTTTAGTGAACGGTGATTCAGTATTCACGTTCATCTCTTTTTCAGAACCGGAGTCGAATACCGTACGCCTCCTCCCAAGCAGAGGCGCCCGAGTCACAAGCTGACCTGGTCTCCGAGGCCGTCTGACGCTGAGCGTCAGGAACGAATGTGGCGCCGTCTATCTCAGTGACTGTGGTGACGCCTAACGTGCGAGTGGGTAGAGACGTGAGGTTCTGTTGCGGCGCTGCACAAGTCAGGAAGTTGTCAGAATGGGGTGAAGGGCGTGGATTCGATATCAGCCCTATTTAGCTTCCAGGGTCAAATTTCATAAAAGTTATAGAAAAGTGGTACTTTTTCTGGTACTTTTACCTGACGTACGATGTCCACTGTGACAGGTGGCTATGGATCTCGGTACCAGATGACTGGAACGTTTACCAGATATAGTGGAACTAAAACGGAGCGACAATTTTCGTTTGTTACGCCGCTTTTCTATAACTTTTATTGAAATCTTCCCAGGTCTGAAAAAGCAAGTAATGGGGGAAATGTAACGATTTTTCCACCATTTGTTTGATTTCAACTTCCGTTTTGGGACGATCAGTTTTATGCGAGGAAATTATGTCAGCAAATTTTCCACTCAGAGCGTAAATTCTCCGCAGTCATGTACACGCCCATGACTTTGCTATTCATTGATGCCGTGTAATGTTACGTGGATGAACGTGGCGTGAAGTGTGAGAGTGGAGTGATTTTTATGTTTGTGCGATGCTTTGAAATATGTAGATGATCACCCTTTTATTGTATTTTCAACCATGCGTTGCATAAATATAGCGTTGCTTTATCAGAACAGATGCATTTAAGAACCAATTTTCTGGCCGTCGAACGACAGGATGACATATTTTTCGGCGATAGCAATAAAACTCCTGTACTGCGTTGAACATATTGATACACCAAGTATCAGAGATGTGAGATGTGTAAAATGTAATGCGAGATGATGTGTACGATGATACCTTAAGGTTAGGCTCTGTATTCAGTACCACTCGCCCCCCCTGCCCTTTTAAAGCAGTGGCAACGCACCGGTTTGGAAGCCACTGCCTCGGCTGGTCAAGACTCGTTCATTTTGGATTTTATCCAACAGCATGATCAGAGGCAAATTCCGGGGCCTTGGGCATGATATTCAGAGCTGTCGGATGCGTATCTCATGCTTCGCCAGGGTTGGCCAATCTGATCGAGATAAGATAACTTTACTAGAATAATTAAAAATTTAAATCGTTGCACTAGAGCAGTCCTAAATATTGAAGTGTAGTCTTTAAAGCCATTCTAGTGAAATTATTTATTTCGATCAATTCGACCAATGCTGACAAGGATTGAAAATTCATCCCAAAGCTCCCAATATCATGCGTATGTGAACGGAGTCCGAAACGGGCAACGATCCGTTAATCTCCAAATAATGTTAAAGGGATTTTCGCACCTTCATAATGGAATTTGAACTGAGATAGCTATGTGATAGACATGCGGAGAAACCACGGAATCAATATTTTATATGTATCAGAAATTACCGTTTGCGGAGAAAAGGGTTGAAAATTCACCCCCTTACCGACCTCTTCCCCCTCCCCCCGGGTGTTAGAGCCGCATGGCGAAATCCATGGTGCGTTTCGTGCTGTGGGGCTATCTTAGGGAAGTGACGAGATTGTAAGTCCAGGTCAACCCACATGAAGTTAAAGTCCAAATGTCACAGGTCAAGGCCATACCGGCATTCGTAAGGTCATTGGCCTTATTGCTACCGGTCAAATGGCGTTACCCAGTACGGCGTATATGACGAACTTTGACGTCATACTTAAGATAACTCGATGTAAAGGTCAAAGGTCATGGACAAAGATCAATCCTCACTCCGCCCAACAGTTTCTATGGTTCTTGTCATAGTGAAATTATAGGGAATATGTCATTTTGTGACGTCATAGGTCAACTACCTTGAATTTCCTGGACCCCAAAATTTAATTAAACAATTTTTCGGACTCTTCTCTATGATCCTGGTCCATTTTTGATATATCCTGAACTTTTTTTGCTTAATCACGGCATTTCCCGATCACTCTCCGGCACGGCCATGATTTGACCTTGCATATCGGTTACACCTAGTTCAACTGAAATCGGTCATTCTGTAAATCACCATGGCTCCCACTCAGCTGAAAACCGGGTTTAAGCCCTCTTTGTTTCCGAGATCTCAGAGGGGCCTACCCTACCAGGCCCCCTTATGTGCACGTTAGTGTCAGGCCACTCTCCTGTGCGGGTGTTAACCCTTATCTCGGTGGCGGTTACGAGCCACCTTGCCCTGGTGGGGGGTTAAAAAGAGTCCCCCACGATCTAAAAAACTAAGAGCTGGAAAAAACGTAAAACTGCAATTAAAAGCTCTTTAAAAATGATATCGAAAATACTTAATTCATTTTTCTCGTCAGGGCAATATCAAGGTCACCAGAGGTCAAAATAGGTCAAAATCGCTAATATGAGGTGTACTATGAAAACCTCATATTGCAGAAACTATGATAGCTAGAAACATTTTTTGAACACCATTCGAAAGCTCTTGAGTTGCTTTTTCATTGCAGTGGCAATTATTTTCGGGTCACGTCAAAGCCTAGGGAGCTGCAGGCCACTGAATATTGGGAATGTTCTTGGGAATGTCCATAGCCACCCATGCATAAGGGCGCTTCCTTTTTCGCTAATAACTTCCAAACCAAGCAAGATGCAGCCATAGTTGATGCACCATTGCAATCCTCTCGTTAATACAAATCGAATGATATATGATATTGTAATGCCAGGTCAAATTTAAAATTTGACCTGACCTAGGTCAACATTCTGACCAAACTTTGACCTGATAAACTCATGATGTATATCGTTTGACTTGCAGTGACCATACAAACACTTTGGTGACAAAATAAATTTTTATCTTTGTTTATTCAAAATCTATAGAGTAAAACACCCAAAAATGTTTATTTGGCCTAAGGTGACCTTTCAAAGGACACAAGTTAAAAATTTTTGGTGTCAACTCAGAAATGGGCCAAGAGCAAGTCGTAACCGATGTTTGAAGTTGATCCATCCATACTGAGAAAACCTCATTTCGTGATTTTCCCCATGTATTTACAATGGGGAGATCATGCTCTGCACATGACCTTAGGTTACCAATATAAAAAAATCCCGGAACATATGTTTTAGCTCCTGGTGGGCTCAATATGTGGTATGAGCTTCAACTTGATCGATTAACCCTCCTTTTAGTTATGTACTCCTAAACATTTTTGAGGTGAGGTCACTTCACCTGGCTTGGTGACCTGACCTGATATGACCTTGAGCTAAAATTTTCAGGAAAAATGTAAAAATGGTAAGGGAACAGCTAGACTAAGTTTGGTGGTGTTGCGCGTCGCCGTTTTTTTTGTCACTTCAGAAAAACCCGACGGGGTCTAAAAAGACCCCCCTCCCCACCCGGGCAAAGGCTAAGGAATTGGGCAGTAATTGCAACTTATTGTTTTAAATGCATCACCACCCTTATAACCCACCAATACCGCCATTGATTGCACCTTTTTCACGACCAGAAATGTCTGATAGTCGCAGCGGCGGTGGGCCGCGCTGGCGCACGGACTTGAAGAAAGTGGAGATCGGGTCGTTTGGGAGCAGAGGCTCGCTTTCTGCTAACGACTCCATTATTTTTATTGATGAATCTTATAGAGAAAGGAAATCAAGGGTAATGTGAGTAAAAATGTTTCAATCATATTATAGGGCAATAGTTATATATTTTAGAAAATAAAAAAATGTATGGTATGTTTAAAATATATATATTTCTATAATTATATTTCTCGTGGGCCGGTATTCGTTATTTGTCCTTTAGAGACCCAGATAAAGTTTTTATATTATTTGTGGAAGCATACAGGTTAAATTTCGCTGTTAAAACGGGCATGTGATTGCGTTTGGTCAAAATGCCTCGTGCTATAATTTTCAAACCGTAAGTCAGGGAGAACAATGAATATGTAAATCGTCATCACCTCCATCAATAGCCCTCCTAATAAAAAATTGCATCGAAATCCGCGATATGGGGGTGTTATCGACTGGTCGATATATCGTGGGATGCCCCACCTCCTATGAGTCATCTGGGACTACTTTAGCAGGTTTTCAGACTTGGGTCAATATCTTTGCGGAATGTGATGATAAAGTTTTTATTTTAGATACAATTATGTTTTGATTATTATTTTGAGCCTATTTATATGCACATTAACTATGCTCGGTCAGATGGTGGCCTTGACCTGACCTTAGGTCACGTAATTTTCATGTTTTTTCCTAGTATAGTCATATGCACAATCGATTTGCCGTAAGGAGGGGAAGCAAATAGTGCCTAAAAATGGATTATAACTCAACTCTGTCAGACACCAGAGCCCAAAAGCGGTCTCTAACCTGTCACTTTCTTTGACTTACCATGACCTCAATATTAACCTAAGCTAAGAAGTTACAAATGTAGTGCTTTCATGAATTGGTATGAACTATCCCCCAGCCTTCGTGATGTTTCTATCTCACATAGGAGCCGAGATCGAGGGGCTGTTTGACCCCCTACCCACCAGGGCGAAGGTGGCTCGGAGGCCCGCCGGGGCGGGTGTTAACTGATATTTTTTATCAAACGAAACAGTAGGCTTATTAGCCATTCTCAGCAGAAATAAGGCCAAATCCACTAGTTTCAACGTAGATCGCCCCTAAAACCACCGCAGCCTGGAATTGCACTAAGATGCCACATTCGCTTTAACTGTGAAAGACAGTTCAGTCCGACAACCACTTCAGGTACACACATACGTGGCCGATTATAGCGGGAGCGTGGAGCCCCACTCAGTACCCTCTCTCTGAAAAGAAGCTTAGGTTTAACGAATCGACCAGTGAACCGTAGCTATTTGCTGACTCGATCGTTGCTTCCTGATAAAACAGGAAATATAACAATCCGCCTGGATCAACAAAAAGGCATCGGTCAATATCACGGATAATAAAACCATCACCTTGTAGAAGGATTATTGGGATTAGTGTCGAGTGCATCGGACCTTGTCGTTAAAAGTAGCGGATATTGATCGCACTGCCATTATCATTGCAGTTTTGTCCAATGATGCAATGTTGCGGTATCGAGGAGATTTTCTCGCTTGGAATAACATAACGGTGAGGTCTGTATGTCCTGTAGACACTGCGGAAGCGTTGGACTATTCAGGATTTTCCCGATGGAAGGGCGGCGTCCATTATGGACGCAGGCTTGCCGGGGGAAGTTGGGCGTCATAGTTACAAGGGGCGCCTCTTTTTCTTCAGAAGCCAATCCTATTGTGTTTAGGAACACTATTCCTATCCGGAAATATATCATCTCATACTTGGTAGATGTGCTTTGTCCTTATATAGTGTATTTTAGCTGTTATCTTCATTAACCATTGGGCGCCGTTCGCCCGAAAATTGCCTCGGGCTAGGGTCAATAAAACATAGAAGCGCTAGTGTGAAAAAAGCCCAATCATTGTGTCTTTCCATCTTCTAAAGATTATAGATGCTGCCCAGGGCTGCCAACTTTTTCAGCAGAAAAGGGCCAAACCGAGTTAGAAGCAGGGCCAAAAAGGGACCAAATTTTATTTTCACTAAAACAGCCAAAATGAATATCACAGAAGTCAGATTTGAGACTAAAACGACCCCTCACAGTATCATAAACTCACAGAAGTACAACTTGTATCGCTGTTTAAAACTAATTTTTGATAGTTTGATCTTGACTTGACGCAATATTCTTTTAGTGCACTGCCAATTTAACCTTCGTCCCACCGGGGAACAACGATGGCCCCTAAGGTTTTTTTAGAATAACAGAAATACGACGAGGTACAGCACTGTGGTTAAGGAGTCTATTTCTCAGCCCATCGTTTTCCCACGCACGCTAAACATGTTTTACCCCGGGGCCACAATAGATCAGGTCACCAGGCAAGGTCAACCACAGGTAACCTCACTTCAGCTTTTGAGCTCTACATTAGCTACATTTCTAATCTGATCGATTTGAAACTATTTACACTTGATGGCCCTTCCAGGTTCTACAAGTTGTATATCCAGATTGTTTTGTATTTGGTGACCTGCGGTCAGGTCACAAGGGGACCTCTCCCATACAACAAGCTTGGGAAAAACTGTCTTATGATCTAAAAGTCGCAAAAATGGTTGCAAATTCTCAGACTGCTCAGAAAAGCATTCTTGGCTACCCTTTCACGGATTCCAGGGGCGATATTTTCCCTTTGACCTATCTGGAGTCATTACAGGTCACCAGGGGTAAAAACAGTATTCTGACAATAACTTTTAACCTCATCAAGCTAGAGCGCTGAATTAAACGTCATCGCATATGTCTCATCAATGGCTTCCGTTTGATATACGGCAAGGTTACTCTGACCTTTCATGACATCAAGTCATGTTAGGTCAAGAGGTGCCCTCTGGAGGTCAAACCATTTGCGGAAGTTCATTAGGTTCCACATAGCAGGGAAACCCTTGGCACGTTCCTATCAAGCGTACTAGAGTAAATTTCAATAGCTCTAATGGCATGAGAGCCATGACCAGGTTTCTTAAGCATTGCATATTTTAGTAGAAATAGCCTATCGTGACCCAACTTGACATCTGGAGGTCAAACCATTCTCCTGAGCCTCTAAACATGTGTATTTAAATCATACTGAAGTCACATGAGCTTCCTAATACACTTTGCAAATTTGCGCTAGGCCCCATATTTTCTGAGTTAGAAAAGGGCTCATCGATGCCCAAGGTGGGGCAAAGGTGGCACAAGACTCCCGTTAGGACGCGGGTTAATAGGATGCCAGGAGTGCCTCTTCAATTCCGCGTGGCTATCAAATTATTTTATCCACATAGCCAGAAAATTTGTTGGCATCATCAATTATCTTAGCCGCACCACTCCCCGCTAATATTTAATATTTTTCCTGCTTTTCCAACTGTGAGTTTTTTTGCTCTTTCAGCAGTGGTGGATACAGGATTTTCGTAAGTGGGAAGGAGAGGGTGGAGCCTCAAAGCGCACTTCGCCAGCGAATTTCCACCGAAAGGGTGGCTATAGTTCTCCTAAGAGTTCTCCTCCCACTGGCATAGCAGTTTTTCTGCTGCTCTGATCCTTTATTGGTGTCAGAACATCTTATTCAAATCCGGAAAAGGCCAAAAGAAGCCATATTTATACAAGGGACAAACCAAAAAGAGCTTAGGTGCCAGCTGCTAGAAAAAGGGCCAAAGAAGGCCAGATTCCAAGAGAGGGCCAACCGAAAAAAATCGCCCAGCCAAACACGACAAAAAAGCCTAAATTCTAAATATTTGGCCACGAAATGGCCAGCCTGGCAGCCCTGATTCTGCCGCAATGTATTCGAAATGAATAAAATATTTTCTTATTTTTCTTTATGAGTATAGCAAGGTAAGTAAATTCCTAAAGTATCGAACACATGTGGTTTTTAGTCTAAATCGAGACAAGGTTTTATGTACATACCTACTATGATGTGTGGCTGTTGCTGTCAAAATCATCTAGGGAATGTAGAGCAAAAACCAGTTAATAATTTTTGGGGCTTATTGACGCACCAACTGTCAGGGTCATATGACGTCTCCAACGTTTTCTCTTAGAAGGGTTTCTCGGGAGCCAGCTTTGATTCTGACGTAGGGTTGGCCGAATATATAATCTCTCCCCATTTACAACATCAAGGAATCGATGAGAAATGCCAACTAACAACTTATCAACTGACAGAAAAAATATGCAGCGATTTCACTATAAGTTTTACCAACGCTACCAGAACGATAATAAGTAAATAGGCTAAGCACTTCGCAACGCCACACCAGCGACCAGTCTGACGCGCTGTGACTACATGGGGTCCCGCCTAATCCACGAACGAACTCTGAGCGCTGACAACTGACCGCGTGTAAAATGAGAGCATCCTGCAATCCCCCTGTACTGTCTGGGCTTCCAGTCGGATAGAACACTATGTTTGATTGGTTGTAGGCTATCTCCAGCGTTGTGATTAGTTGGTGCTGAGACTGCTTTGCCGGGATTTCCCGTAACTACACTCTTTGTTTCGTTTTTGCACGGTGGAGAAGACAGCCACTGCTAGAAATTTTTAACGCAATTTTTGTGGATTGCCAATTTGGGATGAACAATAGAACAAAATTGTTATTATCGGGTGGTGCTCTGTCTTATTTTCGTCAGATGAGGTTGCGTTTGTTCAATTTTAGGTAATATGTCTATTTCACTGGGGGGCTAATTTCCGGGCACTGGGGGGCATTTCGGCCGACTGGGGGGAGGCAAATGGCCCCCCAGATAACATGTTAAAAATTGCCTGGTTTATATCCCTTTGGGGTGACCGAGCATCTCCATGGAAATATTAAGCAAGTGTTGAATTATCTCTTGAATTGTCCTGTTCCTCGTTTCAAGGACTTTAACCCGCGCCCCACCGGGGGTCCAGCGCCACCTTCGCCCCACCGGGGGACCATCGATGGCCCCCTCTAACTCCGAAAATATGGGCGTTAGCGCAAATCTGCAAAGTGCAATAGAAAGCTCGCGTGAATTCAGTGAGAAATTACTTTACATGTTTTAGTGCTCAGGTCAATTGTTTGACCTCCAGAGGTAAAATTAGGTCAAGATCGGCTATTTTCACTCAAATATGCAATGCTTAAGCCAACTGGGCATAACTCTTATGCCATTAGAGCTATTGAGGTCTGGTAAAGTATATTTGACAGGAAATTGTCAGTCCTTTTCCGCCATGTGAAACGTAAAGACCTCCCGCCAGTGGTTTGACCTCCAGAGGTCACCTCGTGACCTAAGATGACTTGAGGTCACAAAAGGTCAGAAAGTGACCTTGTCGTATATCCAATGAAAGCCAGTGACGAGACAAACACGAGGGTGTTTGTTTCAGCGCTCTAGCTTAATTAGGTCAAAAGTTATTGTCAAAATACTATTTTTGACCCTGGTGACCTTGGATGACCTTGGAGAGGTCAAAGGGCAAGTATGGCCCCTGGAATCCGTGAAAAGGTGTCCAAGAACGCTTTTTTGATCAAGCTGAGTATTTTTAATCGCATTTGTGACTTTTAGATCGTAAAACAGCTTTTCCCCATGCTTTTTCAATGGGAGAGGTCACCTCGTGACCTGACCTCAGGGCACGAAATCGAAAAATCCCGGATATACACCTTGTAGACCCTGGAGGGGCCATACAGTGTAGGAAGTTTCAAATCGATCGACTTCGAAATGTAGCTCTTACAGAGCTCTAAGTTTGAAGTGAGGTGACCTTGGTTGACCTCGTCTGGTGACCTGACCTTGGGTGACCCGGGGTAAAAAATTCAGGGATGGTGGGAAAATGATGCAGTGAGAGGTAGAGCCCTCAATCGCGGTGCTGCGCCTCTTCGTTTTTCTGTTATCCCGGAAAAACCTTAGGGGGCCATCGATGCCCCACGCCCGGTGGGGCGAGGGTTAAACTGGTATTTACAGTTCTGCAGATCTGATGGAAGGCTAAAACACTCTTTATATTGTGCTGTTCCTTTTGATAGTGTGGTAATTGACATTGTTTCAGGGCACCCCAATCATTAAACAATTCCAAACCTGTGGGTAATACCCTTCTCCGGATGCACGGGGCCGGCCGCACCCGACCACCACCCCCTGGATCCGTCTCTGGAATATAGGCTTAGTAAAAGCTATGTGTACAGCTCACACACAAGTTCGCGGCTGTTTCTGCATTTGATTCCTGGTATATGGCCTTACCAGGCTGGTGTGCTCCTAAACCCAAATAACCAACAAACCAAAGTTTCCTGGGTCATCTACTTCCTCAATTTGCGCACTAATGAAGGTGCGCACTTATCAGTTTCAGCTCTACATGCGCACCAGTTTCAGCTCGAGAAGTATGAATCACGCGCATGTGCGCAGATCATCGTCTGCGTGGTTCAATGCTCGATTTGCGCCGCACTTTCTGAAAACTGGTCTAGAATCTGCTGAAGCTGTAGGAGGTGTATTACTTCAAGCACAGACTGGTTTTGCGGTGCTCTTGCTCCAAGGGATTCCATAGCTTAGGTATAGGTATCTCTCGTCAGATACGGCGCGAAGGGGTTTAAATTTACACATCTTTGGGGTGTCTGGACACCCCCAATCGACTGTTCAAGTAGTGTTGAATACATTTATATTTTTTCCTTTACTTTTTAACCCTACTGATGTAAAGCACTTAGCTGCACCAATTTCTGACAAGGGCGTTGATTAAATGCCCGCCTTCCCCACTCAGATCTCGAAATTTATCCGTCCTATTCTAAGAATTCAAACGCAGAGCGACTAAGCTTACGCTAATCTAGGAATTGTGAGAAGGGGTGTGTGAAATGTCGAAACAATTTCTTTATCTCTATAACTCTTGGCGCCGTTATCTGGTTTTCAAAAACATGTACGTATTAACAGAGAATTGTGGCAGAGTTGGCTCATATTTCAGCTACGCGAGAACTCAAATTGAATTGGTGGTTTCAGGGCCAGAACTGCATGGTGAAATATTCCTGAATATTTTAATTTTTTGCTGTTGCTTAGATCAGCAAACGTAGCATACACCGTTAAAGTTTTCACCTCGACATAAATAATATGATGCCACAACTCCGAGACGGCGGATGCAGGAAAGCAAACTAGTGGAGACAAATACATATTGCCAATACATTAGAGGCATCATGCATATATTTCTCAAGGCTCATCTATTGATACTTCTTATCTTGTCAAACCTTTATCCACTCATAGCTGACCAAGGGGAGTCTGAGTGATCTTGTCTTCTTGATCCGTCTATGCTTATCCGCTTCATGGTGCTTAGTTTGCTGGAAAACGCTTGCACATACGTTAAGTCGGCCTTTTTGTTACCGACGGTACCTGAGCTGTTCCTAAGTATATATAATAAGTTAACTATACATATATATATATATATATATATATATATATATATATATATATAGAGTATATATTTGGATATATAGTAACTATATATAAGTTAACGACTCTGAAAAATAGATATACCTACCTAGGAAAATACAAATTTACTAGCACCTGAATCTCAATCAAAATAAATAAGAAATTATAGCTTCTCCCAATATTCTTGAGAGATGCAATGCGGTTTTATACAGCAATACCTTTCTGGGGGTGCCGGACCATTTCAGGGAAGGTCGATCGGGGGAAGGAAAATGCCCCCACTTGTCCCTGCAGGATTAACCGTGCGATATCACAAAATGGCATAGATTTCATACACGGGCGTCAAAAGTGGGCGGACGGGTTCCCAAATTTTGAACTCTGTTTAGGTTTTCTGCCCTTCCTTTTATTACCTGTGCAGACCTGCGTAAATATTCTCAACTTAATGTTAAGAAAGTTCATTGGTAGCGTTTTTAAAGACAGCCAATATGCCCAAACTTTGCTTCTGACCCCTACCCCCGCCTTTCCCTAGTCATCTCCAGCCCGGGGTTCGTCCGTCCCCTGTAAAAATTCCGTAGCGACGCTCCTGCCTTCATCTATCAAGCATGACTATTTTATATCGAGCTACCCTCATACCTCAGTCAAATATATCTGACCCGCTCCACCCACAAATAGATATATAATTTGGTGCGGTCTGGGACACCAAAACATTATGCAGGTATACTATTTGAAGCGAGAAGCCCCTTCGTTCTTCTACAGAAAAGGAAGGATGGTGTCAGATCGACAGCGACGCCTCGTTTGTACATCTACCCGGGCGGGTTTATCCCGTTATCATTCCTCGTGCCACTGGTCATGTTGACGGGCGCCGCCGTTGTGCCTCGCCCGGGTAGCTGAGACACCAATCCAGCGGGTCGTAGTGATCACTTCAGGCCAAGTTCAAGGTCAAAGGTATATCGACCGTGAATGGTGGCAGCCACACCCGGCGGCGTCGCGGGCTAACGATGATGCCGCAGATATGAGGGCTGAAGAAAGCGGAAGTTAATCGCATGCTGCAGAGTATTCCAGGTGATGAGTCATTGATTGTGTTGAACGCAGTTGTGTTTCGCTGCCAAGATGGCTGGTAAAACATCCAGGGAAGCATCCAAGCTTATGTGTCAGTTTTCTTTTGAACTGATCCAAGTCGTTAAGGTCCCACTCAAGTGTCTGTATCTAAAGTCAATGAGCTTTTAGCCCTCGCCCTACCGGGGGCCATCGATGGCCCCCAAGGTTTTTTTCGGGATAGCAGAAAAACGACGAGACGCAGCGCCGCGGTTAAGGGCTCTGTCTCTCACCCCGTCATTTTCACATGATCCCTGAAAATTTTTTCCCCGGTTCACCCAAGGTCAGGTCACCAGGCAAGGTCAAATAAGGTCACCTCACTTTAACTTTTGAGCTCTACAAGAGCTACATTTCTTAGTCGATCAATTTGAAACTTCCTACACTTCATGACCCTTCCAGGGTCTACAAGGTGTATATCCGGGATTTTTCGATTTCGTGACCTGAGTTCAGGTGACGAGGCGACCTCTCCCATTGAAAAAGCATGGGGAAAACCTGTCTTATGATCTAAAAGTCATAAAAACGATTGCAAACGCTGACATTGCTCATAAAAGCGTTCTTGGACACCCCTTCACGAATCCCAGGAGCCATATTTTCCCTTTGACATTTCAAAGGTCATCGAAGGTCAGCAGGGGTCAAAAACAGCCCTTTGAAAATAACTTTTGACCTAATTGAGCTAGAGCGATGTATCAAACACCATCGTGTTTGTTTTGTCATTGGCTTTCATTTTATATACGGCAAGGTCACTCTGACTTTTCGTGACCTCAGGTCATATTAGGTCATGAAGTGACCTCTGGAGGTCAAACCACTGGCGGGAGGTCATTACGTTTCACATAGCGAAAAAGGGTTTGCCAATTTACTACCAAATGTACTTTACCAGATCTCAATGGCACTAATGACAGAAGAGTTATGCCCAGTTTTCTTAAACATTGCATATTTGAGTGAAAATGGCGTATCGTGACCTAACTTGATCTCTGGAGGTCAAACAATTGACCTGAGAGCTTAAACATGTGAAGTAGTTTCCTACTGAATTCACGCGAGCTTTCTATTGCACTTTGCAGATTTGCGCTAACCCCCATATTTTCGGAGTTAGAGGGGGCCATCTGTGCCCCCCGGTGGGGCGAAGGTGGCGCAAGACCCCCGGTGGAGCGCGGGTTAATTTGGCCTGTATACATATAACACACTTTATATTTTTGTATCATGTACAGAAATGTGCAAACAACAGACAACCGACGACGAAACCGGTAAAACTGCTAGACTAGAAAACTATTTTCCTCCTCACTATGTCTGACCGTAGTTTTCATTTTATTGAATAAAAATCGGATGTGGATATAATCCTTAGGTTAGAGGTAGCCAGAGTATTACTTTTCAGCATGGTCTTATTTTTGTAATGATCTTGACGAGTTTTTTTTAAATAACGCTGATGACGACATCTATATAGTTCGATAAAAAACAACGATGAATATGATATTGTCACGACATCCAATTTTTAGGAATTAATTCTAAAATGTATTGGTATGAAGCTCAATTCAATGTCTTGCTAAACAGTGACCAATAGCTTGTAATTTTACCTATTGTATTATAATGATTCTGATGAAGGGCTCTGCCCGAATATATAATCCCAGTCTTATAATCAATATCCTCGCATCATCACTCCGAAATTTATAAAACCTGTACTAATCGATCTCTCCTCATGGAGACACTGATGTTTCTGCTATTTGACTCCGTAATCTTTCGTAAAATTTACAACGTACTTGTATTTCTTTACGTAAATGAGCAAGAAGGTAAAACCCACTTATAGCTCAAGTCAAATAAGTAAAACAAAGACATGGTATTCACAATGAAACGATAAAAAGATATCCGTGGCAGTCCTAGATGGGAAACAACATGTGTAGATAAAGCACAGGAGAAGAGACAAGATAAAAGGTAAAAACTTTCGCTTAAACATCAAGAGCCACACGAGAATCAACGGGTGCTGCTTGACGAACTTCACTACAGTTCCTTTAAATATATGGCACGTGGTGTTAGACGGAGCGATTGTGGGGCACTTGCTCGCAAAATCATCAAAACAGAGTAAAGCCCGAATAAAAACACCTAGACCAGGATTCGAGCAGAGAGACCACATTTAAGAACCTTAGTATGAGTAGAGAGACCACTTGCACTGCCCCGGTACTGAGCAAGAGTTAAAGATTAATGTCAATGCATGACACACATTGAGCATTATTGCGGCGGCCCAATTATGTATCATCGGTCCAGGTTATTGACTTTGCAGAGGCACGTGACCAAAAGTTCTAGTTTCACCCGGGCATCGGACTGGCTGTGAATCTCACTTTCCGCACCCAGCTCATTGGAAAGTTATTTCAAAAGAGAACAAAATCTTAAGATTTCCTATCAGAGCTTAAGATTGACAATAAGATCAGTTCGCACTGCAAACACCGCAAATATTATCATAGTGTAAACAATAACCTGTCATAGAGATCAACAGTGCAAATGTGAGTTTGGTCTTGGAGTGTGGCAGTGTGGCAGCAGGAAGAGCAGCAAAAACCCACCGAAAAATAATTGATTTCATATAAACATTATTATAGCCTTGTGGAAGTTGCTATATCCCGATCATTTCGTTTAAGACGAAAAATGTCCCATGCTATTCAGTTATCATTTCTGGCTGGAAGAACAAGGCAGAGTGACCTCACGTTGGAAAGAAATGATCACTTACATAAAATTGACGCACCATTTCTTTGCCGAACACTTCTTAGGCCGCGAATGAAATGGAACCTTAGGAATTTCTTCCAGTCATTTTCTGGAGCATTGCTCGTACCCCGGAGCTTATGCACGGTGGCAGCATTGCGCTCAAGAACAGGACTGTTTACGGTGTCTAAATCAGCTCATTACAAACAGGACTGCTAGAATAGGTGATTTCCCGAGTGGCGCGAATTTGTACCTTTGGCCCTCTGTTTTCTGACAAAAAGTGCAACTTAACCTCCGGCGTGAGGTATGTGAAGGGGACTCTTGTTGTCTGTATCGGAAGGCAGAACTAATATTTCAGATGTTCCATAGAGTGCAGCGTCGAATCATTACTTATATAGCAGTGTCGGAATCACTTGAGCGACAATATCCTCTTCCTCCAGGGTCAGGGTCAATGAATGCTGATATAATTTGGGATTTGGTCATAGAATCATCACGGATATCTCAAAATTTAGTTTTTTTACGCAGGACAATTTGGAGACGAATATTCATTCTGTTTCGTTGCATCTTGTGAAAATAATTCACTCAGATTTAGGCAATGCTTACCCGCTTCAAAAGCCCTTCTCGCTAATGAATCACTTTAAAGCTGCATTCCGGCTGAATCCAACACAGCTTCAGAGGTGTTCTGCATGAGTCACAGAGATTAGACGCTATCATGATTTTCGTCTCAGCAACAGCGAACAGAAACATGTAGACATCCAGTGAATGTCAAAAGAATCTCCAGGGTCAGTTCAAGTCTCGTATCTGAGACAGGTTTTTAATCTTCCTGGGAAGGCAGGACGTTGACTTCTTTGATTACCGTAAAACAGCAATCGAAAATAGCCTGGAGGCGGTGAGAATTCCCACGGTGGGCGTTGGAAGTGATTTTCCTCAGCTAATCTGGCGGCGTTCGGGGTAAGCTTGGGATGAAGTCAGATAGCTCGATGGGGACGCTGATCGACGATAATCTAACAGCATCAGAGGGGAAATGTTGCAACAGCTCATCGGCTGTCTTGCACAGCACAGACAATTGGTAAAAACAGTGATTTATTGATGCTTCTAAGAGCAGCAGTTTTAATTCTTTGACTATCACACGCTACACCGCATGATCAGTTGGATATTTTCACCTTTACGCATTTGTAAAAATCGCGTGCCGGCCCTTCCGCGGTCGTCCCAACAGATGGGGTCGCTGAGACCGGTTGCCCCCTCGCTGTGGCCGTGTCCAGGGCGGGCCGCAGAGGTCACCGACCTGGCGCAGCAGTTTTTACAGGCGATGTCGACGCTGCCGACAGCCAGGAGTTCACACGGCCGCCGCCTGCCGTCGGGTCCAGGTGAGTCCGATGCCTCCCGTCGGCCACAGGGTAACACTGGAGATCAGCCCCAGACGGATATAGGCTGAGTTCTAGCCGAGTGAGAGTTGTGACTTGCTTGTTTATTAGGGTCACTCCCAACAGGAACACTAGCCCAGTTTATGCGATAGTTAGCGCCACTTTCCGTCTGAAAGGCTGACGTAGCCCATATAATTGAGCAGAATTCAGTTGGATAAGAGCCAACGAAAAGGTAATGCCCGGCCTACATTTTCAAACGCAGCAAAATTTCCGCATAATTTTGGTCTGAAGCGACAATTGACCACCTTTCCAGAAACATTAAGACCACGGTTCACGCCTACTTACTTTTTTGTTGAAATTTTGTATTAGTCCCAGCTCGGCTGAAACATAAATTTCTGTAAAGGCAAATGCTTGTCCTCAGTTCATGGCTGTCCGTCCTCTACTAACTCACGGCTATAAAGCTTTTATGTGCACACTGCTTTAGGAGCACGCAAAGACCTGCAAACTGCAAACATTGAACACAAATTATCCATGGGAAAATGTTTTATTTTTAAAGGATGAATGCTACAAGATATACTTACCGGTCATAGGCAGATCCGGGATTTCCAACGGGGAAGGGGTACGTGTTGAGGGCGCCATCTGGACCAGAAGTGCTAGTTTTCAGCGAAAAACAACCATAAGGTGGGCGCCAAATCCTATCACAGAGGCGCAAATATTCGCATCCTGGTGGTGGGAGGAGGTAGGAACCGATATTTCAAGGGGAGCCATTGACCTTTCTAGGGCTGCCGTGACCATTCCAGAGGGCGCTAAGGGTCGATAGGGGTGAAGTGCACCTACTTGTCCCCTCCCCCTGGATCTGCCTATGGATCAGGGCATTAGATGAATAGTCTTCCTATTTGAGCGAAGGCATGCCATCTTATTCCTTCCCTCAGGCCACCAAATAAGATTAGAAAGGAAAAACGCGTCAGTTAGTCCGGGCACACTATCTTTGATTTCTTGAAGACTTTGCAGTTTTCCACCAATTAAAACATTTTATTTTATGGAAATTCCCAATCACGGATATAACATGCTATATCAAAATTTCTTAGTGGTATTTTAGTGTGGGTCAATATTTTTGCCCAATTTGCGTTTAGGCCAGGGAGCTTATGGCATTATTCCCATTTTTGTGAGCTTTCGCCTCCAACTCCATTGATTACTGCCAACAGAATCCCTGGAGTCATTTAAATGTAGTCTTGAGTCTAAGAAACAGTTTGGATACGACACTACGGAAACCATCGCTAAGACCTTCCTTGAATGAGGCAAAAAACACCACAAGCCCAAGATTCATTACAAAATGTTAAGTGGAAGGCGGGAGGCGAAATTCACTCATCACTACGTTTTTTCCAAGTGGCTGAAAATTTGACAGAAATCCAGCTTTCAAGCTTTTCAAGTCTAATTAGCCATATAACAATTATTATGCTTCGGTGGTATTTTCATCAGTTCATGTTTTGAAAACATACTGCCTGTCGATGTTCGAAGATGCCATTCTTATTCCAATTCGGTCAGTCAGAGGTAAAGTAAAAAACAAACTCAAATACTTCAACTTTCAATTGCACCGTAAATACTGATAGATTTGGTAGAAAATTGCATATAATTCTCCTCCAGCACCTTTACGCCCGTCACCGGCGCGATTTAACCACCGCATTCATGGCTACTGAAAGGCTTAACTAACACACTCATGGTTGCGGATAGGCTTAACCCATGGGTGGAGATCGGGGAAAAGGAGGGTTCATGACCCCCTGGATTCTGGGGTTAAGCCCGTGGTCTGCGACCATAGGCTTTGTATAGGGCCTGTATTATCGTTCCAGTGTTAACCCATCCAGGACCCCCTACCTCTCCCTTGGGCCGAGATGACATCTCTAGACTTAGTTTAACCAACGCACTGCTCCTGGAATCTGCAGCTGACGAGATCGCGGGCGCCTAGTTCAGCGACTTTTTTCGTTTTGCATTGTTCCTGAGGTCGTTCTACTTTTTGGGTTCATACTAGCTTTTGCGCTTAAATACTGAAAACTCACTCTTTAATTCAGAGTTTTTTTGAAAGCACCAACATTACTAAGATAGGCAGCAGTGACACTTGTCTAGAGCCTATACCTAACTACTGTCAACAGCCTGCACTTAGGCTAGGTTTTTATCATATTAATTTACCTTGATGGCCATCAAAGTGTAGAACTCATATATATATATATAACTTATCCTCAAACCCTCGACTTCTTTATGGGGAACTTTTCGGTCTTTGAGGAGGCCCGGGAGCTCTTTCAATAGTTCGAGACCAATAACTAACCTGTATTATGATTCTTACGCTAATGACTTGAAGCTGGGTTTTGCATTGCATTAGATCATGCATATAAGTTTTTCCAGTCTACAGGCGAAACCTGTATCATATATTTTCTAATTTTAGCTCCATATAAATGGGGTCTGGGTGGCGTAGTTACTTTGTACGCGCGCCCGGCTTGGTCCCTAGCATTCTGTATATGCTGCAGAGCGTTAACTGTAGTGAACTCGAGCCCATCAGGGACATGGTTTTGGGCCCTGAATGAACTGGAATTGACATTGGATAAAGCTTTCAGCTGATGCGCAGGCTCCAATCGACCTTAATGACCTTTCTAGCCGCTACTAAGACGTCACATACATCATTCTGAGTCACATGTGTAACCTTCCTTCGACTTCGCAGCAAAGTACGTCATGAATTTAATCACTTTGCCCTTGACCGTCCTCTCCATAAGAACGCACTTGATTACCAGAAAACGTCTACTATAGCCCGAGGGGTATGCAAATGGGGTTGGTTTTGTCACAGTGGGTTGGCTGTCTGGTTTGGGGCAGCCAAAGTGCGGGAACCGGCTGGGGCCCGGTGGCCTGATAGAAGGCTGGGCCAATGACCGCAGCATCAGTCGGTGCCCGTCTGACGGGCTGCCTCTCAACATCCACTGCACGTGCCGCACCGCAGCTGAAGGCAGCAGCGTCGGAATCGGGCAGCTAGAGTTTGCAGGCGCACCCAGCCTGGTCACAGACCTGGTGACGTAATAGGTGGCACGTATGTCCGGTGGGAACCCGCAATATTATTATTTGCCTATAGTTCCGGTAGGGCCACTGACCTTGAGGCTTCTTAATCATCTGTTCTAATGATCACGCTGATTTAGATGATACAAATTCTGCTAGCAATTTAAATCAGAAAAAATCCATGGAAGTAAATACGCATTGGGTGGAAGGAATGGTGGCAATTGGCCTCTTAGCCGGCACAAATTTGGGGTTAAGCGTCATTTAAACGGTTGGAGCTTAGACCTCCCATATCTATTTTACATTCAGCTCTTCTCACTCAGCTGAGAAGAGCTGAAAATGGCTGAGAAGAGCTCCTCAGCCCAGCTCAGCTCCACGGTCTTCGGTAGGTATGTACATACATATGCATTTTGTGACCATGCTGGATCGTGCGGAAAAAAGAAAGATAGTTCTTAATCAACATAACAATGAAGCGTAATGATAATTGTCTCTGTTTGCTACAATCACTTTACCTGCAAGACTGGTACAAATTGGCGAAAGTCATCCGATGGTTGAATAGTGTCGAGGTGTGATTTTTTACGAAACACAAAAACGACAAGAAAGTAAGCATTTCTGCTTATTGATCTTGAACAAGTTGTATTCATGCACAAAATATTCCCTCTGCCTGACTTTTTCCTTTTGGTTGTACTTGGCCCTCAATGCATATCCACGTTACCTATTTCGTTAAGTTTTCTTCAACGTGATTCGGGCAGAATTTGCAGATAGGATAATACAATTTGAAGATTCTTAATGTCTTAGTAGGGCCTCCCTCTCTTGTAATTCTGTAGCCTTCTACTTTTGATTTCAAAACGTATCTCTTTGACCAGATTCTCCATCACCTCCAAGTTAGGCGTACTTATCTTTATACGGATGGACAGGTACAAATTGGCGAGAGTCATCCGATGGTTGAATCCGAGGGAACCGGACGAGCGGGAACCGGCTCCGGTTCCCGCAGCCGGTTCCCGCCTAAGAAGGCATACCACTCAAGAAGGCACAACGCTGTCAAGATCGTTTTGAGATGGGAGATAAACACGATGAATGTTTCCATACTAAGTAATTCGAGAATAACCAACATACACCTATTATGTATTCAAGGAAACATGCCAGAAAGATAAACGATATTTCAAAACCGATTTTTTGCCAAGCTATGTGAAATATGAGGGTATCGTGTTATTTTCATGTTTCATTCATATCATTCATACTTCCACATGATACCTTTATATTTCACCTGACTTGACAAAGAATCGCTCTCGAGATTATCAGCAGACCGTGACCGTTGCAAACTGAAGGGGGTAATCCCTGAAAAATGGGTGCGTTCGGTTTATGAAAACCAGAAGAAAAATACACGCACGTGATCTCAGTGGTTTGCATTCCAATGGCAGCGGATTTCCTTCACCGTCCGGTGATTCCAAGACTGGGGTGCGGGTATGAAACAGCCGACCCGGCATTTCCGAGGACAGGGGACAGGGGAGTGCAGGGATGGAGGGGGACACACCTTTTGAGCACAGTGCACCCTTGGTCCGCAGACAGTTGACTGAGAGGTGGTAACCGTAGTAGTCAGCAGGGTGCCGATGGTCTCGTCGATCAGTTCAGAAATCGTCTGGGTTTAAGTGTCAGTTGGTCATTTTTGGCCACAATTCTGTGGCGTGGAGATCGGGCCATTTTTATTTTTTTATCCGTATATAATCCGTCCACCACTGCAGTTGATAGGTGACTGATGGATAAATATCCCCTGCCATGCTAGCCAGTTTTATGTCTGAACGGCTCTTCGCCCCCCAGCGTTCTGACTGCTCCCGTTTCGTTGCGCGGCAGCGGCGCTCAGTCAGGATGTGGGCTCTGTTCGGTGTGACCTGTTTGCTGAGTCTGACCCTGGCCGGGGTCAGGGGCGCCGCCAGCCCCGCGGAACCCAGGGAGAGCGGTCGCATGGGCGGACCTTATGGTAAGTAACGGTGAAAGGCAGGACCGATGTTTCATGGTTGAGTAAGTGTGGTTTCATGTGGCTTTAGTCATAGTGTTATTGATGGGTTTCTGGCAAATATACAATTTTGTTTTCTGTCGTTCGAGGTTGTACGTGACTGAACATATTACACTGTATCTTACCCTCAAGTGACATTTTAAAACACAGTCGCCAGTTCTACTGACATGTACATGTCGTTTTCAGCTGTGCCTGTTTCTCATAAGTGGCCGTTTTTCCTTACCCACTGAAAGCCGCCCTCTAATTCACACTGACAAAACTACTTCAAAATTGATTCCCCTCACCATCTACCTGCACAAAAAGTCGTCGGCGAGATATGTCATCACTCTGACTCACCTCTCGTGGGCAGGCGCACTGGGTCACCACGTGAAGGACCTGACGTCCCTGCAGCGGACGTACGGCTCTGATCGGTCCGCTCGCATCGTCTGCTACTTCAGCAACTGGGCCATCTACCGCAAAGGTCTCGGAAAGTACGGCATTGATGACATCCCGGCCCAGAAGTGTACCCACATGGTGTACTCGTTCATCGGAGTCAGCAACGTCACCTGGGGAGAGCTGATCCTGGATCCGGAGGTAAGCGATGGGTGCATTGCTCAGGTATGGCGACTTTGTCCAAGGGCGTCGTCACCGGGAAGTGAGGGGACAGGGGCCCAGCTCCCCACTTTTTTATTCTACTTTTTCAACCGGGTTCCGACAGAAATTCAATATTATAACGAGCATGACCGGAAGGATACGAGGAACCAAATCGGAATAACGTTTTATCAAGAGGTGCTTAGTATGGCTATCTCAGCGTGGAGTTGAAGTTGTATTGGCCGTCACTTCCCTCACTATTGTCGGATGGCGACGTTCTTGGTAATGCTACGGAAAATTTTTGAAAGATTCAGCACTTGAAAATTAGTGCCCTGCAATTTTTTACTTTTCTCTTTTTCCTGTTATACGGGCCCAAGAACAATATTACCAGACATATCATATCATTTGACCTATTGGATGGTGACTTTGGCATCATCGGTGGATGATACCAAATGGAGATGATGATGGTTGGTCATTTTGCACGCATAACTGTGTATTTGAAGAAATGCCAGAACTAAAAGGAAATTTTCTTACCTCTGTAGGAACGCCCATACCTGAGGATGAAGCATTCATGCTATAAAGCTAATTGTTACGAGTAAAATATTGCTCAGCTCAGGGGCGTAGCCAAGGGGGGCGGCAGGGACAGCCCCCCCCCTGAGGGCCCAAAGGACTCCCTGAGGACACGATTCTGTAACAAGCAGGGCTATTTTTGCCCATCAGGGCCCTTTTGGCTCTGTCGCAGGGGCCCTTTTCGGGGCGCCGCCCCCCCCTAAGTGAAATCCTGGCTACGGCCCTGGCTCAGCTCTCTATCTATTTGAAGAAGAATTAAGTATTTACCTTTACAATCAAACACCCATCTTTTACTGACAAAAGTCAGTCAGAGCCTATGCTGTTCTCCGCTTGCAGTTGGATGTGGAGCAGGGCAACTTCAAGAAGTTTGTCGCACTGCGAGAGAAACACCCTGGACTGAAGGTGTTAGTGGCCGTGGGAGGCTGGGGAGAAGGTGGCAAGAAATACTCCCAGATGGCCCGGGACCCGGCCAAGAGGAAATCGTTCGTCACTGCCATCGTTCGTAAGTATGGGTGC
This sequence comes from Lepas anatifera, assembly GCA_034440635.1. Lineage (NCBI taxonomy): Eukaryota > Metazoa > Arthropoda > Thecostraca > Lepadidae > Lepas > Lepas anatifera. Next base: position 3,425,376 of record JAOTON010000385.1, read on the forward strand.
CTTTCGAAAATGAAGAAGACGCGATGCAAATAGTGTTTGGCACCGACCACAAGACTTGGTCAATATTTCACTCCTGGGTTTGGTTGCTCATTTTCACCTTGGTACTTTTTTGACTGGATTGACAAGTGCCTGGAGGGTAATTTTGTATTTTTAAACTTTATTTTTCTGCCAGAAAATTAGTATGCGCCGAAGTGTTGAGCTTTATAGTCAACGCAGGGCTGTCGCCTACCCTGGGAATCAGATTCACATTAATCTGCGCCATCAAAGTTAAAAACGAGCAAATATGGAAACCAGTCACTAAAAGTGTGTATTTCAATGTATTTGAGGGTGCTGAGGCACCCCCAATGAACCTTCAACTTAGCGCCAAAGTAGGTATATCGAGAGGCTTATTGTTTTCATTTAAAGGATTCAGAATTAGCTTTACGTACTTCAAGAGGCTAAATGTATGAATATGAGGGGCTAAAGCAAATATTATACCAGGATATCTATTTTGTGTGGTTGGCACTGTTTGAAGTTTGAAAACCTTTAATGATTTGCGAAAATCTTCACCCGTGTCTGTCATCCGTTTCGTGAATTACAAAACAAATGCCTGGGTGGTACATCCAATGGCAGAGACTTGTGGATTTCAAAGACAATTTCCTGAGTTTACCAGGCCGAACTCATTTGAAAACAAGTTGAGAACCTAGCCTCAGGTTTTCATGCAACCCATGACCGTAAGCTATCTCTCTAGATGGCCATCATTCCCTCCCACTCAACGCAGTTTTTGCGTCCTAAACGTCAGATAAAATATGCAAAAGATAGCTAGACAAATAATGATATTTATGTTGATACCAAAAATAAATACAATATTAAAAGCCAAACCAAGAATATTCAATGGTCGATACCCACTTATCAACCGAACACTCTCGAACACCATCGCATCCGGCAGGGTTTATGCGTAAGTACCGTTTCGATGGGTTCGACTTGGACTGGGAGTATCCTGGTGCCACCGACCGCGGCGGCGGCTTCAAGGACAAGGACACCTTCAGGGATCTGGTGGGCGAGCTGAGAGCCACCTTCGACGCCCAGAAGCTGGGCTGGGAGCTGTCCATGGCCGTACCAGTAGCCAAATTCCGGCTCCAGGAGGGCTACCATGTCAATGACCTCTGCAAGTGAGTTGGTCGGCCAGGGCGGGTAGTTCCAGATGCTTGCTGTATTAATTTGTGAGTGTTTAATATGGATAAATGGGAAGATCAATAGCCTTCTAACCAACTGACGCTATATACAAAAGACACGATGTTCGCTGAAAAAATCACATAACATACGAAAAAGTGAGCATAGTGAACATGTGAACAAGTGAACAATGGGTTTTGGTAGGAACATATTTAGAAATGCATAAGTGAAGAGTAAATGACGTTAAAATCATCATATTATCTTTTACCATTTACTCATTAATTATCCCAACGTTTCTCTTTCATAGCCTCATCAGTGACCGAGATATGTAGAATATAATTACAAACACACCTATGAGACAAACACGATATCAAGATATGATCCTGTATATCAAGATATGATATACACTGAGTATGATATGATATGATATGAATATATATATTAAATAAAAAAATTTATATGATATGAGTATGATATACACTGATATGGTACTGAGATAAACACATACATATGAGACAAAGGCGGTTATCACATCCAATCACATCACGCTTCCAACAGAGATTAGGTCTTCTACATCTTAAATTTATACCTAATCTTCGTCAACATTTCAGTCTCCAGCAAAAGCCACCGTCTGTGTGGAAGTGTTTGCAATACAAATATTTATGAATACTGTGAAGCGTTTATTCATTCCCTTTTTCTTTCTCCAATCCAGCGTGAAAGCATTCACTCATCGCTTATCCACCATAATTAATAAGGTCCTTAAGGTGCCAGGTAGGAGGTGGATGAGGCTGACGCCTGTGTTGGCCGCCCGCAGGATGATGGACGCTGTGCACGTCATGACCTACGACCTGCGAGGGAACTGGGCCGGATTCGCCGACGTGCACTCGCCGCTCTACAAGCGACCGTTCGACCAGTGGGCATACGAAAAGCTCAACGTCGTAAGTGTTCTGTTCTCATGGTTTTGAAAAAATAGACCAGGAATTGATGTAAAAACGAAACACGCTTGATCGTAAAGAAATTCGTATTGTCCGTAATTCACCAAGATGCTACTCAAACTGTTTGCTTCAGTTCCTACCTGTCCAGCCAAATGTTGGAAATGCACCCATCGAACTTATGTGGCTTGTTTCCCGAGAAAGCGCGTAGAAGAAAGAGACTGCGGGAGCGCAAGAAGAAGCGTGTAACTCATCACACACACCTTGTACTCCCACTAACCAGTGATGTTCTACTTGTTGGCGCTGGCAGAACGACGGCCTCGAGCTGTGGGTTGAGAAGGGCTGCTCTCCTGACAAGCTGATCGTGGGAGTTCCTTTCTACGGTCGAACCTACACCCTGGGTAGCAAGGACAGCACAGGACTGCGCGCCGGCATCAAGAAGTGGGAGAAGGGAGGCAAAGAGGGGCCCTACACGAACGCACGAGGCTTCCTGGCATACTATGAGATTTGTCCCAATGTTGGCGAGGGCGGCAACTGGACCAAGAAATTCGATGACATTGGCAAATGTCCTTATGCTTATTACGGTAAGTACATACATACTCGTGCATTCTAAACTGGGCTTGTACACAAGTCGATGTCTTAACTTTCATTTTTGCGAATTTATAGTGAATGCTGTAACCTTTGCAAGTGAAAATGAATATGTAAAACACCAGGAAATAGGTCACTAAAGAAAAATGCTACCTTACTCTCTTATTTGACAGATACATGTCTAGCTTAAATGTGACTGGGTCAGAAGTCGGTGGTTATAGCTTATCGAATAAAACTAGCAGGGCGCGCCTTTTACACATGAGTTATATAGAATAATCTATGGTCAGAGTTTGATCAAACTTAATCCATATTTTCTAGTAGGTATCTGAACCCATGCCAGTAAACCACCGACGAAAAGGCGTCTTCTGCGTGTTATTTCACTTATTTTCTCCCATAAAAGCCTGTTGAACAGGAATGGTATGCTTGTATTATCGTTAAATGCGACACTCTTTGCTTCTCCTAGGACTGCTGATGAATTTTGAGTCTCAATTTAAACAAAAAGCGAGACAGAGATGAGGCTGATAATTCTAGATCGGGCAGGAACTACCGTAGTCGAAGGTCCATCACCTGTCAAAAAGGAAAGTTATGCGCTGTTGCTTATGTTACTAACGCGATTAAATTTGATAAATTTGTTGCTAAGATATCAACTTGAATACAGGTCATGGTATCATAGCCTTTTGAATGCCCTTTTTACCGATTCCATCCTGTATTGAACGCATTATAAGGAAGCTCTAGGAATTGATCCATGGTGAATTAATTTATAGTCATCGATACTATACTCCGCACATCTCTGCCCAGCAACACTCTGTTTTCCTCTCTAATCCACACTTTATCATTTTTCAGATGATCAGTGGATTGGGTACGAGGACCCCAACTCGCTTCAGATCAAGATGGACTTCATCCGCGACAGAGGATATGGTGGTGCCATGGTCTGGGCCATCGACATGGACGACTTCCATGGCATCTGCGGCCCCAAAAACGGCCTTATCGAAGTCCTTTACCAAAATATGAAGAATTACAAGGCAAGTCTAACTGTTTACAGGATCTCTTAATTTCCCTGTTTAACTTGAGCCCCCCCAAAAAAAAAATGACCCAAAGGGAAAATGGAAAGGAAAAGGTTTAGCTCACTAATCACTTCTCAGTTCATGGAAGCTATTGATACTGCTGGATATGATCTCCATATCTTCCCGTCGGAGATTCTGGACGGGGCTTAAACACCATCAACGCAACCTTGAAATGCATAAGCTTGTACATATTCATGACAGGTATTCTCTCAGCTAGGGGAAGTTTAGAAACTTCTTTTTGCTGAAGTACATGCATTGGTGACACTTTTTTAAGTGGTAGGGGTTTCCTGGAGCATAGAATATGTTGACCAGTGCCGTACTAACGGAAGTTTTATCTTGTATAACGTTTTTAGCACTATTACAATTCTCTTGAACAACACAAAGTTTCTTTAAGTTATCATTGTGGCGATTCATCGTCATTCTTGTTGACAACACCTGGCTGCTCTCAGGTTCCTGTGCCTCCGGAGCGTCCACCCGTGGTAGTCCCCAGCTGGATGACCCCCTGGGTAATCCCCGAGGCCTTCGCCGTGGGCACCACCCAGCCGCCGGTCGGAGGACCTCTGACCACCACTACCACCACCACATCCAAACCTGTGGCCACCACTGCCTCTGCTGCCTCTACAACACCATCCACCACTACCACCACTACTACGACCACGACTACAACCACAGCCAGCACCACTACAACGACGACCACAAAAGCCACGACCACGACGGCGGGAAGTGTGGTCACTGGGGAGAACCTACCCAGCGCTCCTCCAGCTTCGTGTTCCGAGGGACAGTACTTCAAGCACCCAGACTGCAGTAAGGTAAGTCTCAAAGGAAGCTGAAGGAGCCTCAGGGGCATGGATTTTTGGAAATGGCTGGGGGTTTCCAAATTTCAAACAATATAGATAACGATTATTTAAAAAGAGATGGCTTAATACGAAGTGTGCTTTATTCTTCCCACGGCCCTGCTGAACTAATTTAAAGTCCTTACAATGAAAACAAGAACATTTTAATCATGTCTTAATATTACCCAAACTTTCATAGGGTGTGCTCGGGCACCCCCAGAGAGATATGACTCCATACCCCTGGAAGAAGCCGTTTAGTGCCTCTTCCGAATAATTTTTAGTCAGTGGTAAAAAGCATGTACGCTCTGATGTATATAGTTCCTTTAATCACAATAGTAAGGCTCCTTTAATCCGTTTCCCAATTTTCATTTACTTTTAGCATTATCTTTCTAGGATCAGTGGCTATTTTGCCAAGATCCCCGTATTTTCTGTCCGTTGTTTGAGCACGTACGTAACAGCTTATACACTTAATTTAACACGCGCATTGACGGGGGTCTGAGCCACCTTCGCATTGACGGGGGGGGCGGGTACCCGCCCCCTAAGATCTCGAGAACCACGGTAGGTAGCGAAAAACGGTAAAGGGTGTTAGGCTGCCCATCCACTTCTCCATCGAAAACATTTGAACCATTTTTTTGTCAGGTCACATTTAAGGTCACGAGAGGTCAAAACATGCCCGTCATAGGGATAACATGTAAATTCAGTTTTTCGGCCATTACATCTGAACAAGTAAAGATAGAGCAAAACGACTTGAACCATATGAATCCTCTTAGCAAGCCGAATCGAATGATACATAATTTGACCTTGCTAGGTCAAATCAAGGATTTGACCTGACCTGAGGTCAGGTCAGGGTCAAATTATATAAAATGCATATCATTAGAACCGCAAAGCCTAGGCGAGTCTAATGCAGCTAAAATAAATGCTCTATCACCATCCGTTACTGAGTTATTCCGTAAAAACCATTTTTCCCATGTATTTCCAATGGAGAGGTCATGCCTCGTACCTGACCTTAGGTCATCGATATCAAAAATACCGGAACATATTTTAGAGAACTCGGTGGGGCCATTATGTCATATGAGTTTCAATCGGATAAGTTCACCCTCCTCCGACTTATGCTATCTTAAACTTTTTTTGAGGTCGGGTCACTTGACCTGTACTGGTGACCTGACCTGAGATGACCTAACCTTCAAATTTTCACAGAAGTTGTAAAAATTATGAGGGAAAAGGTATACCAAGTACGGCGGCGCTACGCGCCGCCGTTTTTCTGCTATCTCCGAAAAACCCGAGGGGGGCGGGTACCCGACCCCCGTCAATGCGCGTGTTAATGCAGCACGTTTTAATTTAAGAAAATATGATTTTCAATATCAGTAAGCGCAGTTCTGTGCCAAATACGCGGATATGTTGTCGGATGGCCAAAGCTGGCTGTGTTTACAGTACTACTGGTGCGTACACAGCCAACCTCAGGTGTTCGGTTGGTGCCTACACGGCCAACCTCAGGTGTTCGGTTGGTGCGTACACGGCCAGCCTCAGGTGTTCGGTTGGTGCGTACACGGTCAACCTCAGGTGTTCGGTTGGTGCGTACACGGCCAACCTCAGGTGCTCGGTTGATGCGTACACGGCCAACCTCAGGAGCTCGGTGACCAAACCTGTCTGTGTTTACAGTACTACTGGTGCGTACACGGCCAACCTCAGGTGTTCGCCTGCGCTGACGGTCTGGTCTTCGACCCCGCCTCGGAACAGTGCAACTGGCGCGAAGACGTGGACAGCTCCCACCTGAAACACTGCTCCACCAGGTAATTGTACCTTTTGTTCTTCTTTCGCTAGTTTAGCTTTCTTTGCATGTTTTCGAAGTGTCCTGCAACTTGCGGTTTCAAATCCATGTGTTGTAAATGTTAAATTTATTGAAAGATGTATAAACCATATTCTGACTAGTTTTGGAAATGTGTCAGAAAAAAGCTTGAAACAAATAGAAAATATCGGCTGAAAATGCATCTATTAAGTCGTCATCCAATATCACCAGACATAAATTACTGTTAATACACAGCGGAGTTCTGCCTCTAGAAGCAGCCCTAATTTATCCTTTTTACCAATTGATCCCATGGTGTTGAGGTGCGACTCTTGGCAGAAACAAACGCGTGTGAAATACACAGTGTCTGACACAAGCCGTCGCTTTCGCCAGCACCAAGGACAACGACTCTAGCTTTGTGAGGAGGAAGTTCTCACCCTCCTACTCTGATGACCCCTACTACAACCGAGACGCCTTCAGACTCGCCGGCGACCCACTGCGGGCTGCCGACCCCGACGATGACCTCGATGCTGAACTTTCCGGGAACGAACGTCTGTTTAGAAGGTATTAGACCACTAGTATCTCTCTGGCTCCGCTGTCTGTCGGAATCTATGCTAGTTGTACTGCAGGAAACCGTGGATGTGAATAGTTTGATAGAGCAGGGATGTTGAATAGGTAGCGCAGGTGCCGTGGACAGTTTCATGCCCGCTATTGTGCTGGATGGAGTCATCATGAGGGGATCTTGCAGCTACTGGCGATTGTTCGTGAACTGTGCAACCATGTAGCTGATCTGCCTGCATCAAGTGTGTCAGGCTTCAGGTATCTATGGGCATTATTGTCATTATTGTCACGAGTATGAAGTATTGAAACTTTGTGAAATGGGCATTACGTCTCAGTCTTTGCTCTTTGACAGGACTCAAAATGATGAGTTCGTGTGTGTTTGAGTGTGTATGTGTGTGTGAGTCCTTAAATGTGCACATTCGTTCGAAATACGTGTGAATGGAGTTTTGCACGGACCACCTACCCTTGCCTTGATTTTCCGTGAATACAGGAACATCGTCGTAGGATTAAAATGCGTTTTCTGTTGGGTGATGCCAAGTCTCAAAGTAGCTTCCTAGAAGAAATGCTAACAAATGATCACATCATTAGATAACCAAAACACAGTGCATGCCAGTCAAAGCTTTTGGTTGAAGCTGGCAGAAGAAGTCGCTTATTTCCAAAAACAATTTGATTTCATCTCAACAGTGGGGCTTACCACAACATAATTATCACAGTTTCAATTTAATGGATACAATTTTCATCCCACAAAAAACTTTATTGGTTCCGTAAGATGTATGTATAGAACAGTTTTTTGACAATTCATAGGAGCTGGCATTCATAGGAAGATCAGAAATGGACACAGAAATACCCTCACAAATAGTTCGAATAACTTTGAAGACCTCTGATAAACCTAAGCTTGGATCACCCCAAATGATCAGGTGGATGGAAAAGCTCGGCGTCCCTCTCGTAAAACAGTGACGTGAAAACCTGAATAACATTCTCATCCCACCAGTGATCACTAGTATATCATTTGTTCCTCTGCTTAAACAAAGGTAAAACTACCATATGCATACATGCATCGCTAATCTCTGCACCAGTCCAGTCCTGCGGTACAAACTTCTCCAGTGCAAAGAAATGGCATTTGTTGTTGTTATCCCTAAGCGAGAGGTATGGTTGAATCTTCATCTTTTGATACGCGCATTGACTGGGGTCTGAGCCACCTTCACTTTGACGGGGGAGGGGCGGGTATCCCCTTAACCTGCGCCCCGGTGGACCTCCGAGCCATCTTCGCCCTGGTGGGGGTGTTTTAACATCCCCTCAAACTCGGCCCCTATGCGGGACAGCGAAAAAAACGCGAACGCTGGTGTATAGCTCATAAAAATTCATGAAGAAACTATATCAGTCACTTTTTGGCTCGGTCAATAATGAGGTCATGACAGGTCAAAGAAGTTGGCATTTTGAGCAAAGTTTTTGGGCTCTAGCATCTGACAAAGTTGAGTTAAAATCATTTTGTAGGCACCAGTCGCTTCTTCTTGTCACGGCAAACCGAATGATGTAATACTGCCATACTAGGTCAAAACACAAAATGACCTAACCTCAGGTCAGGCCAAGGTCACTTTTTTACCTAGCATAGTCAATTTGCATATTTAGCGACTCGCAATAGCAAGCCAAACGCAGTGGTATAAAAATAAAAGCTGTATCATCATTTCATGCAAAGATATTGACCAAGTCTGAAAACTACTTAAGTAGCTCCAGATGACCTTTCAGAGGTCACTGGCAAAAAAAGTGTAACATGAACCTTGAAAGGGGCTCAGGATAGTTCGATTTGGAGAATATGAAGGTATTATCAGGTTTATTTACACAAATACAGCACAATTTCTGTTTTCCCATGTATTTCCAATGGATAGGTCATGGTGCGTACTTGGCCTTAGGTCATCGATATGAAAATTCCCGGAACATATTTTGTAGAAATACGTGGGGCCATTATGTGTTATAACTGTCAATCCTATAGATTCACCCATTTCTTACTTGTGTAACCTTAAACATTTTTTTAGGTGAGGTCACTTGACCTGCACTGGTGACTTTTGGTCAGCTAAAGCATTCTGTCGCCTTTCCAAGCACCCGAGAAGAGTATAGGCACGTAATCCGTTTCCAGACAATGCCTCATCGTCGCCAATAATCGTACGGGCGCAACTCATCTGGTGCCCCATGTAGCTGATCATATGCCCTCCAAGCTGATCTGGTGCCCTCGTAGTCAATCTGGTGCCCCCCGGAGAAAATAAGTGTGCCTTCTGAACCTATATAATACTCTTTGAGTTAGTTTGATGCCTCCGAGCTTGCCTGGTGTCCTTTTAGCTGTTTTAGTGCCCCTTGAGCTGATCCGGGCCCCCTGAGCTTATTTAATGCCTCCCGGAGTTGAACTTCTGTCCAGGGGTGCAGCCAGGAGGGCACATGGGGCACGTGCCCCCATCACTGCCGGGGTGCTCTTTTGATTGCCAGGTGGTGTACCCAATTTGGGCCGAGCCGCTCGAAATTTAGTGCCCTACGCCGTTGAACCTAGATGTAACTGGACTGCATGTAGCGATTGAAACTATTATTGGACAACTTAATACCTTTTTTCGCTCTTCTAGGGCATTCTGTCGCCTTTCCAAGCACCCGGGAAGAGTATGGGCACCTAGTATGTGTCCACCTAATGCCTCATCGTCGCCAATAATCGTACGGGTGAAGCTAATCTGGTGCTCCTTGAGCTCATGTCGTGGCCTCTCAGCTGGTCTTGGCCCCTTGAGCTGATTACTTGCCCTCTAAGCTGATCTGGTGCCCCTGAGTGCCCCACTGAGAAAATAATCGTGCCTCATGAACCTATATAATGTCCTCTGAGTTAGTCTAATGCCTCCGAGCCTGCTTGGTGCCCTAATAGCTGATTTAGTGCCCATTGAGCTGATTCGGGCCCCCGAGCTAATATCATGCCTCCCCAAGTTGATTCTGTTCCCTAAGTCAATATGGTGCCTCTTCAGCTGATTAGGTGCCCCCTCAGCTGATTATAGATGTCTCCTTAGATGGCGCGGTGCCCCCTGAGCTGGTTTAGTGGGCCCTGAGCCCACCTTGTGTCCCCTGAGCTGTCATATTGCTCCCTGAGCTGATTTAGGCTCCTGCCATAGTCTGGGGGGCTGGGAGCTGATCTGGCCACCGAGCGGATCGATCTGGTGCCACCTGAGCTGCACTAATGCCCCTGAGTCGATCTGGTGCCTCCTGAGCCCATCTAATGCCCTCTAAGCTAGTCTGGTGCCCCCTGAGCTAATCTGGTGCCCTTTAAGCTGATCTGGGCCTCCTTACGTGATTTCATGAGCAGCTCTAAAGCCCTGGGCTGAGCTGGGCCCACAGAGGTTGATGAGGGTCCCTGAGATGGTATGGGGCTCCTGAGCTAATTAAGTGCCTCCTGACTTGATCTGGTATTCCTGAGCTGGTCGGGACCACTGGTCTTATTGTTTTTCCCCGAAGCTGATCTGATGCCCTATGGGCGTCAGGTGTTCCCTGAGCAGCTCTGGGGCTTTTGAACTGATTGGGCCGCGAGCTGGTGAGGGATCCCTGAGCTGATTTAGTGCCCCTGACTTGAACTTGCCCCCTCCGCTGATCGATCTGGTGCACCCTGAGCAGATATACTGCCTCCTGAACTTAACTAATGCCCCCTGAGTCGATCTGGTACCTACTGAGTCATCAGTGTGTCTCCTGAGCCCATCTTATTCCCTCTGAGCTAGTCTGGTGCCCAATGGCTAATATGGTGCCCTTTAAGCTGACCCGGGCCTCCTGGGTTGATTACGTGATTTCCTGAGCAGCTCCCAGGCCCTGAGCTGAGCTGGGCCCACAGGGGCTGGTGAGGGCCCCTGAGATAATATGTGGCTCCTGAGCTGATTAAGTGCCTCCTGAGCTGATTAAGTGCCTCCTGACTTGATCTGGTATTTCCGAGCTGATTTGGGCCCCGAGCTGGTCGGGGACCACTGATCTGATAGTTTGTCCCCGAGGCTGATCTGGTGCCCTATGGGCCGATCTGGTGTTCCCTGAGCAGCTCTGGGGCTTTTGAACTGCTTGGGCCCCGAGCTGGTGAGGGATTTCTGAGCTGATTTAGTGGCCCTGACTTGATCTTGCCCCCTGACCTGACTTGAGAGAGCTGATCTGGGGCCCAAAAGCGGATCTAGGTTCTGAGGGTAACCTGAGCTGGTCTGGGCGCTGAGCTTGTGAGAGCCCCTTAAGTTGGCTTGAGGCCCCCTGAGGTGATCTGGCGCCTTAAACTGTTCTGGGGCTTCTTGAACTGGTTTAAGGCCCTATGAGCCTATCTGTGGCCCATTGACCTAGTCTGATGACCTCATCTCTGGGACCAATGAGCTAGTCTAGTCCCTGGATGAAGCATGAGCTGCTCTGTGGTCCTGATCTACATCAGGGGCCCCTGAGGTGGTCTTGAATAGACAGATAATAAGAACACAAGGCCAACTCCCATCATCTCGGGTTCGGGGTCACTGAGCTAGTCTAGTCCCTGGAGGCACAACTGGGGGATGGGGAAAGCTGCTCTGGAGGCCTCTGATCCACACTTGGGGGCCCAGAGCTGGTCTTGAATAGATGGGGAATAAAAACACAATGGAACTCCCCTTGTAAAAAGGAGCTAACGAAGAATGAGGAATCTCTAAAACGGCTTGTGATACCTAGGCACCCCTGGTTATATAAATTGCTTATTATACTGGTGGATTCTGGGAAGGCATGATAAAAAGGCATGTGCCCCTGAGCTCAGAGCACAGTCCCCTAAACCAGGATTTCTACTAATTGATTTAAATGAAGAACTAGTTTTCACAATTTTCAGCCCTGTCACACCATCCCCATCCAAACCACCGGCCTGTTCACCTTTTATTTACTCTTAACTGGGACCGATCCTTGAGAATATGGAACTTAATAAACGCGTTCAAAAGGTATCTCCCAAATTTTTCCGGCAGCAAAAATATGTTCTTCCAAAGACACTATGCCACTCCTCGTCCCACGGCGATTGTGGGAGGCAAGGAACTTAATCCGCGTTCTGCCAGGGCTTACTCGTCACGACAAAACCAGTGGGCATAACAAATGAATTTTTGACTCCAATATGCCTTAATCTGCACATTGTAACAGATATCACATGCTCCGCTGATTCCTCTGATGTTAAGTACTTGCATGAGTTGGCTGATCTGTCCTTAAATCTATCCAAAACAGTCGTGTTTTGGCTACTTCCATGACATTTTGGTGATATTTTTTCCTTTTTTTGGTTTTAATCGCGTTTTCCTTCTCCTTCAATGATTTATTTGCAATTTTATTGCACCAAAGATGCCCAAAAATGATATAAACAAAGATATAGTAAGTTTTGTAGGTTACGTTAAAAAGTGCCCTTTTTCCTCGGGGTGCCCCTCAAAGTTGGTGTGCCCCCCATACCAAAGCTCTGGCTGCGCCCCCGCTTCAGCGTGCCTTCTGACATTTCGAGCTTATAAATCAGCCGTCAAATTTCAATAGCTGTTTTGCTTGTATCAGAAATACTCCGTTTTGGCGTAACAGATATTGTCGGACCAGTTTGAAATGTTTTTCTTAGGTGGCCCCAGTTGCTTATTTAAAAGGAGCAAAATTTCAAGTTAGTCGCTTAAGAAATAAAAATGAAAAAATGCAAAAAGGAAAACACTTTTTCCAACATTGCTCAAAAACTATTTTGAATTTAGATTTGGGGGCCTTAGTTTGGGCGTCTGGCGTAAAAGGGCTATCACCCTACACAATTGCAGGGCCCTGGCATCAACTGACAGAACCGCCAAGCGGCCAGAATAGAGCCTCTTGAGAAATCTCAATCCACTTCACTCCATGGATTTCGTCATGCAGCTCTGACAGACGACGGCGACGACGACGACGGCGAGACCGGAAAAAACTGTTAGAATAGGAGCCGTTTCTTACTTCGTTCGTCACCGGCTTCGGACAGCAACGACGAGACCGAAAAAACTGTTAGAATAGAAGCCGCTTCTTACTTCGTTCGTCACACGGCTTCTGATAGTCTCTTGAGAAATCGCAATCCGCTTCGCTCCATGGATTTCGTAATGTGGCTCTGACAACACTGTTCCACAGCTAACATTACGTGCCGTCATGTAAACACCCGCGCGAGCTGTTGCCCGCAATTCAGGCATTCCTCCTCTGAGTACCACGGGTGCGTCAACCACTTATAAACTGTGGGGTATCGTCTTACAAGGGTGTACAGGCTACAGTGTAGGTTCCGCGCTCTAAACCGTATGACCTACGATGTCCTGAGCCGTATGACCTACAATGTCGGTGCGCCCCTAATCCCCAAACATGATGAGGCTCCGCGCTGAAATTCTGACGTGTTTTAGAAAAGTAAAACCATGCCCTTCTCATTTCCTGTCCCTGCTCCGCGCATGTACTTGGAGGTAGAGACGAAAACTTCCGTCAGGTGCCGCGACACGGTAATTAATTAAATGAGTTCTACTGTGTCGAGAACAGCGGAATTGCCTTCCATTCTTCGAGATCATTTGATTACGCACATTCGTGTGATCTTGCGGGGTGACATGAACCTGTGACACAGTTGTTACTTATTCGAAGTTGCATCTTTAAAGTGGACCGACTGGAGAGAGGCGTGCCGGTGCTGGTGTCTGGAGCATCAGGGCCACTCGGATCTCAGAGCCGAGCGAGTAAGGGACACCATCATAATCATCATCGCAACTGCAGAGTGCTAGTGAGTCCGTCTACTTGCTTCGCATACAGGCTCGGCCGGAGGGGTTGTGTTTTTACCGCTAAAAACCTCCATCGTTTTTTATTAGAGCTGTTTCCTGCGCTGTCCCTGGACGGCCGTCACCGCGAGGCCTTGGCCGTGAGTGAGTAACGGGAGAAGCGTCACAGTTTGGGCCGACAGGCGGGAGATATGAAGATAGACATTCACAACCACATTCTGCCGGAGACCTGGCCGAACCTGTCCCAGGTGAGCATAGCTGCATCGAGCCTTCTGCACATTCTCGGTATGTTCTGATTAATTTGTTGTGAGTGACTAATGTATTTGTTTCTAGTTTCCTCGCGTATATTTGTGTAGTCAAATAGGTCTGAAAAGAAAGACGGTGACATTTCCTTTTTCCCCGTGTTTAAAACTCATTTTCTCTGGATGGTTTTTGAATACGACGCCTACTGGTGACAAGAAACATCCGACTCGTTAAACACAAGTCGCCGGAGTTTTCATCCTGGTTACCTTCCCCATATACGGGCAACAAGTCTGTATGATTTGGTCCAATTTGGATGCAAGATGGAATTATTTACGCAATTACGGGGCTCGTCTGGTCCCCCTTTTCCGACACATGTGATTACGATGATTGAAGGATTGACGTAGCCAAGCTGTTAACCACAATCCAATGGTGTTTGCCAGCGGTACGGCTATGGCGGTTTCATCCAGCTGGAGCACGACCCGGCCACACCCGACTCAGCGCGGATGGTGCGGGACGGACAGCTGTTCAGGAGTGATCCAGTCCAACTGCTGGGACCCCGACGTCAGGATCGGCGAGATGGACGCCACCGGCGTCAGCGTACAGGCCCTCAGCACGGTGCCGGTTATGTTCAGCTACTGGGTAGGTCAAGGATGGCGCGGTATCTGTCGAGGTAGCACAGGGAACTTAGGAAAGCATACGTGTTTTTTATAACCCTGATAGATTTGCAATGGTGTAAAATTTGTGAATTGCAGGTAGGTTCGCCACCGGGGGCTAGGGGCCACCCCCTCCCTCTTAGGAAGTGGGGGTCACCCCCCACTTTTTCCGGAAATACCATTGAAAATTCCGAATGTAAGCGGATGTAGGGGCGTCAAGGATTTCACCATCGGCCCCGGCCCCTCCCCCACTTGGGATCCGGCCCCCACGAAAAATTCGTGGCGACGCCCATGATTGCAGGTATTCTATCTTTAATGTGGCCGTATTGTGAGCCACCTTTGGCTTACAATTGGTCGGCCCAACACATGATTTTTGGTCAGTCCAGAACATTAACTAATATTTAAATACACCATTTTGTTTATTGTAACCACAAACCTTTCTTTCTTACTATCCACCATTTCGCTGAAAAAGACGAGACTGCAATTGAGGATGCTAAGCCATTGACAGCATATTATTACGTGGATGGCTGGAATAAGCTGGCCGCTACCTCGTATACTGAATTAATTCGTATATTTATCACAGATTGCAGAGAGCGCGAGCTCTAACCCTTAGGACTGACGGCGGATGCTCTTACGTCTACAGGCGAAACCAGAGGACACTGCTGACCTCTCGCGGATTATTAACGACGACCTGGCTGCCACTGTTCGGCGCTTCCCCAAAAGATTCGTCGCGCTAGGTCAGAGCTGCGCCTCAGTGCCGTTAAACGGGAATGTGTCACCTTTATAACGTGATTTTAACCGAGATAGCCAAGTTGTAAAGCATGACGGAAAACCCGGTATTCAACATATGATTTGTCCTGGAACTGGAAACTGCCGTAGAGAAAAGCTAAAAACTTACCTGAAATGTACCCAAAATGTACCCGAGGAGCCGGCTGCAGTTGTCAGCTGCTGGCGTGACGACATGCTGACGTCACGTTGAGCAGTCAGTCAATTGAAGCCCTTTGAATATGGTAGTACAATAGCAGTAGGTGCAAGATCCTGACGTCATGCGCAGGCAGAGGTTCATTTCTTACCACAGAGGAGCATTTTAGGTATCAAAATGTTTAGCTTATTGTACATACATTGTTGCGAAAAATCATGGACATTTCCGTGATTTTCGGCTAAAAATGCCACTAATACACTAAATTCCGGGATTCGACCAAGGTGCCGCATTCCCTTTAAACAGCAGATACATTTTGGATTCAGTGCTACCGTGAAATGAAAAATTGTAAAGTACATCTGGTATTCACGAGGAATTTTATGCTGATCTTACCCCTTCAAATGCTGGGGTATTTCGATGGCAGCAAAAACCATTGTCCTTTTCAGTGGGCCACAACTACTGCTGCTGGAGAGCCATGAGAATCGTCGTCACAAAGGATAACACAACGCGTGGGAGACAAGTGTGTTAGGTCTAGCTGCTTTTAAGTCAAGTGAAGGCCAACGTTGTCGTATAGATGCTGTAGGCTCTATCATAGATATCAGAAATGGGCATAACACGTGCGTAAGTATTATCTCCTCTTTTGGTCTACTTGCAAGGGCAGGTAGAACAGCCTTTTGGTTAATTCGGCCAAAGTCTCGAATAGTCATTAACACCATAGAATATCGTGCAAAGACAGGCTAGGTATAATCGGCTGGAGTAACTTTCTTCACCGGACGCGGGTATCCGAATATATCATGCATCAGCTGGTTTATACGTATGAACACTGTCAGCCACTAACCCTATCCACAAAGTACAGAAAGGCACCTCGGCGAAATCATTTATACCAAAAGCAAAATCCTTGTAGCTCGGGCATCCCCGACTATTAGCACGTGAGAGGCGCTGCAGGATTCTGTTTCCGGCGCAGGCACGGCGCCCATGCAGGCTCCCGAGCTGGCGGCGCAGGAAATTAAACGGGTGCGGAGCGAGCTGGGCATGCCTGGAATCCAGATCGGCTCCCATGTGGGAGACTGGAACCTGGACGCCCGTGAGCTGGACCCCATCTGGAAGGTGAGCGAGCGCTCGGACTTCTGGGTGTAAATGAGCGTGTGTGCGTTTAGTTCTGCCTGCGCCGTGACTTTGCTTTCAAATGTATCACTGGCATTTCACCAGCGCTAAGAAATAGCACTAACAACAAAATGCATTGCAGCCAGTGTCGGACCTACCCCGATGGTTTCGAGAGGGGGCAACGGGGCTCAAAACCATAAAGTTGTTTTTTTAAAGAAAATGGGCGACATATTGAGTATTCTTTAATGCAAACGCTTTCCCCCCACTCACTCCCCTGGGTCCGACCCTGGTTACAGCTCTCGTTCTGAATTGCTATCATTTTGAAAGACATTACTGAACCTTGGGAAACTTGTCTCTTGCTTTCACTCAATGTTACACAAACTGTTTATTGGCCTCGCTGCAGGTCAATGTGTTCCAGGATAGACTCCCCCAAGCACAAACGTTTATGTCGGCTAACAAAAGAGGAAACTACTTCTGCCGTGCAAAAGAAAAGGTATCTCTCATGGCCATTACATGGGAGATACTTTTTCTTTCTTTATAGGGCAGACTTTACCTCCGACGCACGCAACCAGCAGGTAGTCGGGAGATCGTGATAACTTATCACATAGGGCTGTCTAGGCCTCACTTTGTACCAGCTTCGGTTTTGGGCGAAATGAAAATACTAGAGCGAGAAAATTCAAACGGGCTGGCTCCACCATGCCTGTACCAACGGAGTTGGCAATGCCGGTTTTCTTACCTCTGCTTACACTCGAGCCAGTGTTAGTCATAATTATAGATCCTTCTAACGCTATTGTTATCTTAAAAAAGAAGCGTTGTTGTAGTAGGAAACGTGACATGGAATCTCTCCGCTTCCGCACGGCAGACGTGTGAGGACCACGACTGCGCCGTCTTCGTCCACCCGTGGGGCATGCCGATGGGTGGGCGGCAGAGCAAGTTCTGGCTGCCGTGGCTGGTGGGGATGCCTGCCGAGACGACCACCGCCATCCTCTCCGTCCTCATGGGCGGGGTCTTCCAGCGGTTCCCGCGCCTCAAGCTCTGCTTCGCCCACGGCGGAGGCAGCTTCCCCTACACAGTCGGCCGCATCGGTGAGAAGAGAGGGCGCAGTCGCTGGAGTCGGTGGTTCCAGATGGAGGCTTTGGAAAATAAACATGCACAAACCAGGGTTGTGGATTTCTGAAAATCGTTGGGGGTGCCCAAATTTGAAAGAATGCCAATAACCATCACGCAAAAACAGATAGCATGATATAATATATATTTAAGCGGGCTATCTGCTCGGTAAACCGGTTGTTATCTGGTATGCTTTCCTCGGGTGTTTGAAATACTGCCCGAACGAAGTGAGGGCATTATTTCCTAAAAAAATATGGTAGCCGAACGAAGTGAGGCTACCATTTTGGAAAATTGCACGAATGAAATGAGTGTAAGTTTCCTATTTCATGCACGAATTTATGAGTGCATTAAAATGAAACACCCGGGGAAAGCATACCGAATACCATCCGGTGTACCGAGTAGACAGTCTGGTTATATTTATTATGCCCAATTTTGGATGTTCTCTGACCCGAACTGTGGAAAGGGGTTTTCTTTGGTGGAGCGTGAAAAGAAAAGGGGGCTTGGCAGACTTTTTGGGGGAAAGGAACGTTAAAGAGAAAATCTGATTAGGAAGCCGGATCATTTAGACCATATATAGAGGTCGCATAATACTATTAACATAATGTTACCAACGTTTTTGATAGGTGATATATTATTTATCAGTTTAATTTTCAATGAGTTTTCCAACGGGTTTTGGGTCCATATTTAAAATGAATAAAAATGTGGTTCCTCCAATGATGACAGTTGCCTATTTTTAGTTCAACATAGCTTTTTCTCCGGTCGCGTTGAAACAGATGATAGTCATGCCCCAAAGCTATATGTTGGGGCCACCCCTAAAGAAACATATGAATACTATCATCGGGCCTGGTGCAAATCTATACTTGCCTATCTTATCAAATGCATCGCTATCCACTTACCCATTCAATGCATCGGATTGGAGTGGGCTTTCCAAGATAAAGGTAAGGCACAGATCTATATAAAATCATGTATTTGCTTACACGATTATTGCCAGAATAGCTGATTGAGCTGCGACGTTTCGTCCTCAGACCATGGCTTCCGATGTCGCCCGGACCTGTGTGCCCAGGAGACGACAGTGACACCTCGTGAGCAGTTGGGAAAGTTCTGGTGTGACTCACTGGTGCATGATGACGCTGCACTCGGCCTCATCGCTGAAGTCATCGGCAAGGTAAGCTGTCACATATAAATTGCCCGCGAAGGCTTAAGCTGCAGGTGTTTACCAGCTGATATGCAAAGCCTGTGGTTTTGGGAACTGCGTAATGGTTGTACAAAATGAGATCTTGTCCCTGGGCATTGGGTTGAAATCTGGCATAAGTTTTGATTTCAACGCTTTTATAAGATCCTCCGCTGCAGAACATATGCCGTTTTCAGAATTCTCCTCTCATTTATTTGTGTGTAAATTTGAAACACTGTCATTTTGTAACAAGTTTCTGAACCTACAGAATTTAGTGGTAGTTGCAGGCTAGGTGAAGAAGGATTGCCACAGTTCCTTTAACCCTTGCCCCACCGGGTGGATCGATTCGATCCCCCTGCCGGAATTGCGGGAGGAAAGTTAGGTTTGGTGAAATGCCGCCCAGAACATGCGATAAATTGTACATATTATGACAGAATTTGAATTATTTATCATGTCAGTTCATGAGGATATCCGATTATTTCTGAAAGGCTTGCAAAAGGTCTTTGCCGTCTTCCTACCTTCGCTTTATTTAGAAACAGAAATTTGACACAGAATGGGTCCTTTCCCAGGTTTTAGGTTTGAATGCACCAAACGCAGTGCCACGTGACCTCTTGAGCATTTAATTTAGGCCAGTGACCTCAGGCTGCCTTAAGAGACCTCAAGTGATCTCATTAAACTCGTGTGAATGTGCCCGGTTGTAAAGCGAGAAAAATACGTGTTTTGGGCCTACTGTCTTAACAAAAGCTGTTCCGAAGCTTATTTTTTGTGTCTAGTCTTTTCGATTTTAAACAAAGCAATGACCTAGGGTAGTTCAATTTGGTGAAATAATTGAAGCTACTTATCCATAGACTGCCATTAAGAATGCGTCAGTCCTTAGTCAGCCCCATTCAGGCGAGGAGTAACTTTGTATTGCTAGAAGTACATGAGCCAAAGAGTGAAACAAAGTAGGAGTACAACGTTAGCCAAAAACTATATTGCGGAAATGTAGTTGCCTTAACACGCACCGCTGGGGTCTCTGACACGACGCGCCTCGCTGGGGAGGGGGCGTTTTTCGCCCCACCCCTCCGTAGCTCATTCCCCACGAAAGCTAAAGGAAAATTACGGGCGGCGTTCGAAAGCTCTTGACAAAACGAAGAGATTTTATTCGAAGAATTTTTATGTCAGATCAATATTGAGGTCAGCATAGGTCAAAGAAGGTTCCACAGGCTTACCACAGAGCGGTGTACGTTTCTCCCTCTAGATCTGACCTCAGGGAAGCTAGAGAAAATCTGTATGCATCATTGGATTCCTCTCATCGCGGTGAATCTAATGATGTATAATATGACTTTGCTAGGTCAAATAGTGAAAATGACCTGACCTCGAGCTAGATCAGGGTCACAGATTGACCTGGTATGGCCATGCTGCATATTAATCGACTCCCCGTGACAATATAATCACAATGCAAGCAAAATAGGAGTTTTATCTCAATTCAGTCGGAAGATATTGGCAAAACAACCACTCTATGCTCTCGTGACCTGACATGACCTTTGAGAGGTCAGAAGCTCAAAAAATCAATTTTATGATCAAGATTGTGGTAAAAATAGGTGGTTTGAGGATTTTCAGTTTCATCTATTCCGTATTTACTGAAAACGAGCCCATTCTATTTTTCGCCATAGACTTATAATGGGGTGGCCAAAAAATTTACCCCACCTTAGGTTAACAATATCATAATTCCCAGAGATCAGATTTTTAGACCCTAACAACCTTATCATATTGTAGAAGTTTTAAACTGATCGGTTCGCTGATGTTTCCTGGGCGCCGCTTCAAACTCGTGATTTTAGGTTTTGAGGTCGGGTCACTTGACTTTGAATACCTCCTTGACCTGACATGACCTTAACTAAAAAATTAAGTCAGATGTGTAAAATTCATCAGGAATAAGGTACTATAAGTTTCGTTTTTCTGCATGTCTTCGTTTTTGAGCTATTTGAGGAAAACCAGGAGGGGGATAATTTCGCCCCCCTCCAGCGGGGCGCGTGTTAATAAATATGATTTTCAGTCTTGAGCAATGCCGGGGAATGTTAGTTTTATTTTCTTCGCCACCAGGAGCACTGTACTGAATGGACAGCCCGCTGATTTGTAGATATCCTATGATGGATGTACCTGTTCTAACTTTAAGGCTTTAGCTTTGGTGGTCCACTGATTCCATCACCGTAAGGTCTGGATCAATGACGGAGCTGTCGGTGAATATATTTTGTATGAGTTCTTAGTAGATAGCGCGACTGTTCGGTGCACTTTTGGACAGGTCTGTTAAAACGTGTGGCTAATGTTAGCTGACCCTAGATGTGCAAAAATTAGATATGATGGACAATGGGGCTTTGTGGGCTTTTTGAAAGTACCTGTCATATACTGCAATGTATTATTTCCCTACAGACAATATTACAAAGAAACTATTTTCGGTGGCGGCGGCAGTCATGAGTAATTGCGTTGAAGTGCCCTTAGCGTACCCCGCTTCTACACTTATCTAGGAACTTCCTGTTATTTGCAGTGAACCGTGAATATCTTAGATTAAATCATGACAAACCTTTTTTAATTCTGTGCTGCGTCTATTCCTTGGCACAGGGGAGGAAATATTCCCAGGTATAAAAGCTAATAAGATATAAGAATAAATGCTAGAAAGAGCTAAAACGGCAATCGAAGTAGGTAAAGCTTAGAAGTATGAACTAGGAAATTCAATAAGTTGCGCGCTTTTTATTGTATTGTCTCCGCTGCGATTTTGATACAGATGCAGTCAGCAACAATTGTTATGTCTTAGAAACCACCCGATAGGCTTCCAAGAAATTAAAGATGGTTTGTAATATTTGGTATTGTTTCTTACCTAGGCCTGCGTGAGATTTGGAAGAAACAAACTCAAAAGTATGAACAAGTGAGATGCATTATGAACTACTGAACCTCTCACAACACTTTTATTGCCCCTTCCCCACTACTTCAGTCTTCCGTTCACACAATGGCTTTCCACTCTCGTTATTCGTGAACAGTTTGGCCCATTCAGAAATTGTACTTCTGGGAGTGCAAAAGAAGGGGCAATCATCTATTAAATGTTGCCTCTGCATATTTCCGGTACACCAAAATACGAAGTGCTGTTGCTTATTCCTGTATTCTTGGACGCTTTGACCATACAATAATGAAAGTAAAACTGCTCTGTTGCAAAGCCAGCACTGGTGAATTCTACGTCACCAGTGTTATAGCTAAGTCATTCTGCACTCGGGACGAACTAGAGTATTAATTTGGCTTTTCATGTCGCCCCATTTTGCAGAAGAGGGTTATTTTTGGCTCGGACTACCCGTTTCCGCTGGGGGACCTTGAAGGTGGGAAAATCGTGGAAAACCTCACTGATTCTCAATTAAAGGTAAGACGTTTTCTTTTTAGATATATCAGCAGTGAATTGTTTGATCTTCCTGTGTGTTTCTTTTTTATTTTTTACACTGATGCGTCTTTTCCTTAGAAAGATATAGATAAAAGCAAATAAGCGTTATTGCAAAGACCAATACAAATTACCAAATAAGTGGACTTAAATTAATCATGCCCTGCACCAGTACTGTGATTGATGAATTATTTTTTCTTCTATTTCCTGAGAAGGTATCGACTGTTCACAGGACGACATCTTCGCTGGAAACGCCCTGGAATTCCTCGGACTGGAAAGATCCGCTTTTGAGTGAAAATATTGTGGTATTTGCATCCGTAAGACAATACAGATTTCTCGGGCACTGGTTACTGCATGTAACAGTGTACATCGAGCAATGAAGTGTAATACCGCCAGCTCTTGCATGTCTCTGAATGTATTTTGAACTTAAATGTTGTACTTTATATGTGTCACTTGAGGTTTATCAGCACAAATCTCGCTTGCAACATTTTCAATACTATTTGCATCATGCACTCGGGAAAACATTCGGGTAAAATATAAGGTATGGAACATCTTTTGAAAATATATGTGTAGCATGTTGCAACACTAGCAATCATGACGAAGAAAATAACGATGATCAGATGAATATTCCATTAAGGTGCATGCCTACTCCAAGATTGGTAACATGGATACATCCTGACGACCAAAGGCTTAACAACGCGCTTCTGACAAACAACAGTCAACGCACACCACGCATGGGTGGGCTGTGGCCGATGCCAGCCGAGAGCTAATACGTGCACTTAACGCAATGAGGCTTAGCACTCGCACTAGAGAGGGGTCTGGCACTAGCGTACACTGGAGTAGGGTTTTGGGAGTCCTCCCTGATGTCTAAAAAAGGAGAGGCTCAGGAAATCACAAGCTTTGAGGCTTGTAGAAGCTGTTGATATACTTTTTGAGACAAGTTTATTGATCTGGGTCATAATTTTCAAGGTCATACAATGTTATCAATGTATAACATCAGTCGTGTTTGGGACCTATTGAAACATGTCATGATTATGCAGAAATAGGCCACAATCCACTAAGATTGACTGTGAGCGTGAAGGTACCGCCTAAACAGTATTTTTTTATAATCCGGGTTGAAGTCATCCAAAGTCATTGATCTACGACGACACACCAACAACTAACACCATATGAGTTGCTGGGCTGGATATGATGATTTGACTTCGAACAACTTGTGACAGGATGTTTAAATTTGAACTGTGATATTGAGCTTAGCATTATACGAGACTTTAGCCTTAAAGTTGTGTTGATTGATGCTTCAGATATGTGCAGATTTGTGAAACACCCATTAGAAATGAATTGCATATCTCGAAGTTACCCTATGGTCTGATGAAGTAAGAAACGGGATGAAAATTATACGACTGGTGGAATGAGACAGGATATGATAAAATTGTTCAAGTTTTGGAACGGGACGATTTCTTTCACAAATGCCCGTGAAAAATTGAATGGGACGGGAGAGGACCATATTTATAAATGTTTCCGGGATGGAGTCAGGGAATAGGCTGAAATGGGACAGATCGGGGTGGATATAAAATTATGTCCCATGCGGACCTCTCCTATGATATTTTCTACCTCGTGCTCAAAGTGAATGCATTGCAACTGCTACTGTCTATCCTTCGCATTTACTGACCTACTTGTATATTTGCATATTGCTAAACCCTGCGGTGAGTGCGCAACACAGCTTTGAATGTCGCTACAGTGGCCTTGCGAATACAATAACAATACACAAAAACCGTAGCATACACTCAAGTGTCTACATCCATCACGTCAGCTAGTTCTTCAGAGCCCACTGAGGTCACACCTCTACTTGCCTTGAACGTGTGAAGTTTCAACATGCCCTGGCAACGCTGTGTCAACAATCAGTGCAAACAATCAATACCCTCAGGACATTACCCTGTTAATTTCGGCCTGGCAGAGCCGTCGGATGGGTACTATATTTTCATGCATCATTGTGTATTTATATATATGTAAAGCAATAATAATATGCTGCATTAATTCTTCACTCTGTGAAGTAGCAGTAATTGGTTAACGAAGGTTGTAAAATGTGCCCAAACCTGTGACTGCGAATGTTGCAAGTGCTGAGATTGTGTTGTTGCAATGTCTGCTTTTGTGCATTGACTGATGGAAGGCTGTAGGGGAAAAATTAACTGTGAAAGACAAAGCACATGCTTTGCATATTTGACAGGATGTGAGGTTGATTATTACTTTATCTGATAACATTTTGAAGTATATGCTCGCATAAGGAGTAATCATACCTGAATGATTCCACTTTTGATTATGAACTTTTAATGAAAACCAAATTAGTTTCTTTGTACAATGATTCAGTCCTATCATGGGTCGATGTTTTGTCATCCTGTGATTAGACTTCCAGTCCTCCACTTCACGGATCAGAACTAGTCGACGACCTCCCCCTGATGTTTTTTCTACCCTTGCTTCTCTCCTGCTCCTTCAGCGTTTCGACTTCCTGCAGCTCAACCCTTCTCCACTCTCCCTTCCCGGAATCGTACTCTATCGCTTCGCCTGGTCCTTCCTGAAACACCGACCGCTCTCCTTCTGCCTGCTCCGCCAGGGGCACGTACACCATGCGCCGCGAGATGGCAGCACGGTCCACACGCAGCACCCCAGCAGTGTCCCCTACCGACCACCTGCGCAGCATCGGCGCCTTAGATCTTCCTGCAGGACGCTTCGATGCGCTGTGATCGTTGCTGCTATCTTGATCAGCTGATCCGTATTGTCTGCCTTGCAAGCGACCACTATCTTTATCACTCCCAGAGACTTCACTAACAGCTTCTGAGTTATCGGTTGGTAGCTCCACTTTCTGACACGATATAATCTCCTGAGGTGCTTTGGGTGAGTGGTCGGGAGCTGATGAGATTTGATTTTGTGACTCCTGTACTCCAGGCTCTGGTGGGTTTTCCAATGCATCGTCTCCTGTCATTGTGCTTCCGCTTGCTTCTGACCGCATGGTGTGACCAGCACTTTGATTATTCTTTTCATTCGCAACGTCTATGGGAATTTCTTGGAAGAAACTTCTGCCCTGATTCATTTCTTCTCCGTTCTCACCAGAATCGATCGGTGCTGCCACGGGGTCTGGTAGAGAATACGGTTGCCGGCGTTTGATTGTGGAACCCTCACTGTCTACTCCTTCCTTTTTATTCGCTTGCATACCTTGTGAGTCTGTCTTGCTTGTAGCTTCAGTTAATCCTGATGGATCTTCTGCTGCTTCAACTTCTTGCTCTTCATTGCAGCTCCTAACACCGCCATTCACATCTGACGGGCCCTTTCCCACCACCGAGTCTTCGGGATCTGATCTGGGGGTGGCCGGCTTTGATTCAAACACGTCATCATCATAGTCAACTGTGTTTTCGTTATGTTTCTCTACTTGTTTGCTCTCCTCGGATGTTGTATTGCTGACACCTGGCTCAGAAATCGCCTCTGAGGAGCTGATGCTTTCTTTTACCGCCTTTTCTACTGCATGGCGAATAACGTCTTTCACAATCTTACCCGCCATTTCTTCTCCTATCCCTCCAAGACTGGCACTACTTTCCGACATAGCCTCGGTGGTGACACTACTAGAATGCGTCAAAATGGTATCATGCTTACAATTTTCCACGCCTGCATCCTCACCCTCCTGCACAGCGCAAAGACTGCCAGTTCCACGGGCGGATTTCCAGCCCTCTCTGAACCGAACCTTCCTCTCCTCCGGCTTCTCTTCTTTCGCAGCCGGAGGTTTTCTGTTTTCAGCGGCCAGCTGGACTAGATGGTCAAGAAGAGGTACACCGTGAGTGGCAGGCTCACAGCTGACAGCGCCCTCTCTGTGCGTCACACCGATGGACAGACGGCTCTCGTCCAGGGGGTTGGCCCCCACAGTCAGCGAGTTCAACCTCGGGGTTAACGAGTCGTGGTCGGTGGAATCACTGGATGTACTGGAATTGACCGACGCCCGACGTCCTGGAGAAGATAAGGAAACTAATTTAGCTTACTGAAAAGCTGCACTTATCGCACGATCAGGTAAAGAGTGAGCAAAAATCTAACACAGCAGGCATTTTGCGAAAGGCGTGCTAGGTGATATTTTCCTCTGCTCTCTCTCATTTATGACATTTTCCCCTTCAAAACCTTCGTCATATCATAAAAATTGCGGTATCATCCGCTCAAGCTCAAGGGTGTTTTAAAAAGAATGATATTTTTTAAATGTTCAGTAAAGGACTAAAAATTCTTCCAATCCCTCCACAAAACACCCATTTTAATGGTAAATTTTAGGACAATTTTCTATAAACATGTTTCATTTGCATCAAATATTTTCCCCTGTCTTAAATTTACTCGGAACAATGATGCAAGAAACATATTATATGCCCGCTTATATTTGAGAAAACGGAACTGGCAGCACTCTAAAAAGGCTTTAGCACTAAAAATGGCACTTGAGCATGCGCATCAAAGGCACAAGTTTCCGTAATATTACAAGTTTGAAGTTTTTGGCTCTAGCTCCAGATGGCTTACCTTCCATTTGAATGACTAGACGGGGCGTAGCCGGGATTTCGTCAGGGAGGGGCGGCGCCCCGAAAGGGCGCCTGCGACAGTGCTAAATGTGTCCTAATGGGTAAAGGGCCCTGCTTGTTACAGAATAGAGTGCTGAAGACGGCTTGAGGGCCCTTTCTGGTATGAAATTTCAAATTTGGCCACAGAGCATAGTGCGGGCGGGCGCTCGGCGGCCCGTTTCTGGGGCCCTTCGGGCATCGGGAGGGGCGACTGTCCCTGCCGCCGCCCTTGGCGTGACTGGATGCGGCGGACACAGCGCACAAGACCTCAGTGTCCACCGCAGAACAAGGGGCATGGACCAATTGGGGATTGCTTGCTTGGACACGAGCATTCCTAAGCTTGAGAGATGTTTTTCAGAATTAATTTCCAGAGGCAATGTGCGTGTGGACTGGGATATACCATAGTGACGATGTAATGTTTGCAGTGTCATTGACGCGATACTTGTTACGTGATACGCGCATGATTTCTACAAACATTTTCGATGAAGGCAAAATAGACAGTATTTTTCAACTCATTTTAAAAACTACTTTAAAGTAGTAAAATATAAAAAAACGATGAAAAGCCAAATAATCGTGAATGTCCCAAAATTCGCTTTTGATGATATCTAAATCATACCACAAACACCTATTTATAACCGCATTATGATCAATTCAAAAATATCATTCTTTATGAAACACCCAGGTAACTGACCAGTATTGACGTGGATACCTCTCTTGGCCCGCTCTGCCATCAGCTTGTCGTATACGCTGAGGCGGCGCCCTCCCCTGTGGAGAGCTGGAGGCTGCTGGTCAGAGCTGGTGGACGACCTCCTCAGCCAGGCCCTCCTCCGAGTCTGCCCCTGGGCCTCCTTTTCATCAGGCATTGCTACAGGAGGACGGGAAAGCCAAGTGGAAAGTTAGTCACAAATTGGATGAAATAAGATTTGAAATCGAAATCGATGCATCAGAGTGCTCTAAGGTCTAATTTCGTTCATCAACACGCGCATTGACAGGGGTGGGCATCTGCCCTCCATGGTTTTTTTTTAAAGACAGCGTAAAAACAGCGGCTCGCAGCGCCGCCGTACTTGTCATACCTTTTTTCTGATTATTTTAACAACTTTTCTAAACATTTTAAGGTTAGGTCATGTCAGGTCAGATCACCAGTACAGGTCAAGTGACCTAACCTCGAAGAAAGCTTAAGATAGCATAGGTCAGAACACGGTGAACTTGTTCGATTGAAACTCATATCATAAAATAAGCCTACCGAGTTCTCTTAAATATATTCCGGTATTTGTTATATCGATGACCTAAGGCCAGGTACGAGCCATGAGCTCCCCATTGGAAATACATGGGCAAAATGCTTTTAACTAAATAACTTAGTAATTGCTTGTGATAGAGCGTTTATTTTGACTTTATTAGATTGGCTTTTGTCTTTGCACTTTTAACGATATGCATGTTAACCTAATTTGACCTCGAGTTGACGTGAGAACTAGCCGGAACCGGTCGCTACGTATAGGGAACATTGCCGTATTAGAAATGCGTCTCTTCTTCTCTAAGACTGCGAGAGATGACCTCATTAAACGCTTCTGTATTCAAAGTTTAACTCTTGCCAAGCTTATTTTTAAATCATTAAAGATATAGCAGCAAAATCCAAGTGCAGTTCATTACGTCTGTGTTCAGTTCCTATTTACGCCATCTGGTCGCGCCGTGCATGCTTTAACCTTCGCCCGGGTGGGGGTCTTTTTAGATCCCCCCTCGGGTTTTTCCGAAGTGGCCAAAAAACAGCGGCGTGCAGTGCCGCCAAACTCAGTCTAGCTGTTTTTTCATCGTTTTTACATCTTTTCTGACAATTTTGGCTCAAGGTCATCTCAGGTCACGTCACCAGGCCAGATGAAGTGACCTCACCTCAAAAATGCTTAGGAATGCATAACTAAAAGGAGGGTTCATCAATCAAGTTGAAACTCATACCACATATTGGGACCACCAGGAGCTACAACATATGTTCCGGGATTTCTTATATTGGTGACCTAAGGTCATGTGCAGAGCATGGACCTCCCCATTGTAAATACATGGGAAAATAACGAAATGAGCTTTTCTCCGTAAGTATCGATGGAATCAACTTCAAACATCGTCTACGACTTGCTCTTGACCCATTTCGGAAGTTGATACCAAAAAGTTGACCTGTGACCTGGAAAGGTCACCCTAGGTCAAATAAACCTTTTTCGGTGTTTTACTCTACAAATATTTAATAAACAAAGATAGAACTTTTATTTTGTCATCAAAGTGTTTGTATGGTCACTGCAAGTCAAATGATATACATCATGACTATACCAGGTCAAGATGGGTCAAACCGTTGACGTGGGTCAGGTCAAATTTCAGATTAGACCTGACATAGCAATATCATATATCATTCGATTTTTATTGACGAGAGGATTGCAATGGTGCGTCAACTATGGCCGTATCTTGCTTGGTTTGGAAGTTATTGGCGAAGAAGGAAACGCCCTTAAGCATGGGTGGCTATGGACATTCCCAAGAACATTCTCAATGTTCAGTGACCTGCAGCTCTCTAGGCTTTGATCTGACTCAAAAATATTGCCATTTTAATGAACAAGCAACTCAAGAGCTTTCGAATGGTGTTCAGAAAATGTTTCTAACTATCATAGTTTCTGAGATATATGAGGTTTTATTAGTACACCTCATATTAGCGATTTGGCCTATTATGACCTATGCTGACCCTTAATATTAATCTGACGAGAAAAATTACCAAAGTATTTTCGATATCATTTTTCAAGAGGTTTCGATCACCGTTTTGTGCTTTTTCTAGCTCTCTTAGTTTTTGAGATCGTGGGGGTCTTTTTTAGCCCCGCCTCCCACCAGGGACGAAGGTGGCTCGTACCCGCCACCGGGGCAAGGGTTAAAAGTTTCATCTCTGACATTTGATTACCCGTTGTCTTCCATCGTGTTTCAAAAACCAGTTCAAACTGGCAGAAGTCAAACGGTGTTCAAACGTTGGTGGAAAACTTCGTCGAATAAATTGCAGCCAAGGGGATAAAATAAATAGCTCCAAGGGGAGGATTGGGGCAGAAAGGCATGCTCCTTCACCACCCCCGATTTTGCTCCATTTTCTTGAAAAAAAAACACAATGTTGTTGCACAATTCTTAACTCTTCTCCCCTTGCCTCGTACATATAACTGCCGTATAAATGCGCCACCGAAGCACTCCACATATTCCTCTCTCTTAGCATTCAATTTTAAAACTTGGTTTTATCTTGAACTCAACAATTTGAATGATTATTTAATAAGAGGGTACTGAAATAACCCGGATGCGTGAGCTCTAGTCATTAAGGTTTTCATCCCTATGGAGCTCAGGCTAATAATAATAATAATTGTTGGGGTTTAACGACGCACCAACTGCCAGGGTCATACGGCGTCGCCAACTCTCACCCTGTTGGACGGGATTTTGGGGATCAAATTGACTTATTCAGAGGCTCCGCCGGGACTTGAACCCGGGACCGGTGGCTTAGAAGACAAGGGTGCTATCCACTAAGCCACCTCATCGCCTCAGGCTAAATTTATCAACGTTTCAAAACCTAAAAAGCTTTCCCGTTTATTTCTTTGTTTAAATACTTCCCCCTTTGGATCAAAGAACCCAAGAACCTTTACAGGCGAAAAATTTCATATGTTTAATTGCACCATTCCCACCGAAACAGACTCGTCGGTAATAATTCAACCTTTAAAGGATGAGACCCAAGAAATCCAAGAAAAAAATTTCAAGACTTCTAAAACAATCATTTTCATTTTGGTGGAGTAATATTTAAAGGTGACGCGTTTGTTCCCAAACAGTATTGCTTAATGTTTTTGAATAATTAAATTAACTTAGCTTAATATATACACTTAATATATCCCCTTCCTGCGCTCACCTGCAGTGATGACAGGTGAAGTATTCGGTGCTTTGTCGCTACTTTACGATTTCCGTGACCTTCCCGGCGTGCGCTCTACAACGCACCTCCTATCGATGGCGTTTCCGCGCGCATTAAGGAGTGGTGGGTGAGGTAGCCGGGTTGTGGAGTGGCGGGGCCGGTGGGGAGGGGCTGTGTGTTTGGAGCAGCTACCCAAGCATCGATCCCCGTCCAAACTGCTGTCCCAAAACCATCCAAGAGCCGCAGCTAATGCTAAAACTTCACACACCATGCATTCTTTACTTCACCTTTCACTCTGCATGTGTATGTTTTTTTGTGAGACATTAGACACATTACTTGTCACCAGTGTTTCAAGAATGCGGAAAGCGTGTGACTTTTTACCTCCGTCACACATATTGATCCCGACTATGTACGGCAGCGGCTGGAAGACGGAACCCAGGTGCTCGTCGTGCGCCCCTCTCCCTTCCTGGGGGCCCGTCCAGCAAGGACAACACCGCTGCAGCGCCCAGGTGCGCAGAATGGCCCCAGACACGTTATCAATGCTGCTGCGTGCAGCTTTTGCGACTGCAGGGGCGTCGCCACTGGGAGCAGGGGGTGCCCCTCTTCACTTTTGGGTTTCTCGAAATGTTGTTTTTAAAGTTGTTGAAAAGTTTTTTAGGCTCTATCTAACAGGAAAACCGTGGTAGTATGACAAATGCTCGTTCCTGTGTGTACAATGCTTCAGAGAGTTACCATTCAGCAGTTAGTGAAGGTTATATGAGCTGAGTGATAGCTGTGGCAGCGGTTTCCCTGCAAGTTAGGGTTATGGAAATGTTGCTTTTCAACTGCCAAGATTTGGCATTGGTGGGATACTGCCCTAAAAATTCAAACGAAATGCACTTGCAATATTGTAGACGTGTCTTGTTTTCCGTAACGTGAGAGAACAACGCCGGATATTTGCCGACAATTTTGACAATGTTGTTCTCAATAGGCAGAGTGAAATATCACAGGAGGCATAAAAAGGCTGCAGCTGCATTTTACGTCAGATGTTTGAAACGAACCATCTGGCCAGGTGTTACCAGAGGAAGATGGCTGCAGAATGTCAGACGTCTGACTCTCCACCGCCGCCCAAGCTTACCAGCGTTCAAATCTGACTTTTTAAATTTTACCAGGCCGTTTATCTCTCTGATCTGTTAGCTGGCACTTCTTAACATGTTTAATTTGTCCTTGTACCTTCTAGAGGTACATAAAGCAATGCAGGTAGCATATAGCCGTGCTGTACAGCATGCCTATATGTTACAGCTAACCACCACGACACAAGATCTGTGGTAATGCAACTGAGTCGGATGCAGAGCCCCTGAGTCTAAAGTGCGCCGCCAGATTCCATGTCCCCTGTGCTCATATGCGAATCGAAGCGCCACCCCCACGATGGACCCACTCGGCGCTTCCACGCCGCGCCCGGCGCCCCCCGGAACTACTCCTCCTCCCCTATGCCCCTCCAGGCCCAAGTGGCGCCCCCTCTAGTGGGAAATGTAGACGGTTGGTTGCTGGAGGGGAAGGGTGGGGGGAGGGCAACAAGCTCAGAAATTGAGGAAATCAGTGATTTTAACCAAATTTTCCTGGAATCAACCAACTATCAAGTGAGCGCCAAATCCTATCGTGGGGGCTCCGATACTCACATACTCGCATCCTAAGGAGGGTGGGGGTGGGTGGTGACATTTCAGGAGGATGTCATCAATCTTTCAGGGGGCGCCGAAACCATTTCAGGAATCTCTGAGAGTCAATCGGGGGAGGGAGCAAGTGCCCCCTTGCCTTCCTGGATCCACTTATGTCCTGTATCTATACTGTATCGCCGCACACCTTACCCCTGTAACTATTCTGTACCGCCAAACACTTAAACTCGTGTGGCTATACTGTACCACCACGCATCATACTTCTGTAGTTATACGGTACCGCACAGACACCACAGTTCCTGTAGATATACTGTACCGTCGCACACATTACTACTGTGGCTATGCTGTACGGTCGGACACTAACTCCTGTAGCTATGCTGTAATGCCGCGCACATCATTTCTGTCAGGGGCGGCGCCACGGCTTTGCTTCAGGGGGAACAAAGTTCCTCAGAGCTGAGGCATATTAGAGAGGAATAATGAGCTCTCAATATATCACTAATATATCATGGATAGAGGGGGCAAAGGAGCGAGGCAGACCCTCCCGCATTGTGCATAAGTATCCTTTCTTGCCAAGCTCCGGTGCCCTTCAGAAGGCCTGGATTTTCTTGCCAGGATGCTTTTCATTCCCTCCTCCAGCCCAGGATGCACGGAAAAGGCGCCTCCGGGACGGGAACCATTGTGGAACATTTTCCTGTAATTCGTTGCTCTGATTTCTCGATTCTATGCACGAAAATGCATCACGGAGTATTTAAATGAAAGCTATTTAATCTTACATCCATTGAAGAAACTAATCTATATGGCATAAACACATAGTTTTTGATAAAATCCTTGGAAAGTATGGTGCAGTTTTTATTTGTCTTTGTCCCCGGAATTTTAAGGAGTGGGGGGCAAAGCCATATATTTGCCCTCTTACAAATCTTAGGGGTCATCTCGCCGCCTGCTCGCCCCTCTTCCCCGGTGGCGCCGCCACTGACTTCTGTACAGTGGCGGATCCAGGACTTCATTTTAGGGGAGGGGGGGCTAGGGGGCTCGAGTCTCTGCCACCATTGCCTCAGATCACTCTCCACCTATGTATTAACTATAGGCACTAGGAATTTCGGGAAGGGGGCTTGAGCCCCCTAGCCCCCTTGTGTTTGCGACTGCTCCTGTATCATTACTATACACTGAAAACCGGTGGAGAGCCCGTAGAGTTCTTGCACTTAACTTGCACCATATCAATAATCGGACAGCAAATTTTAAGACCTGTCAGGGTTCTCAACGAGACTGATAGGGGTTCTCATATCGAGACGTGATGCGCTTCTTTATGTTCTTCGGTGAGACGTATTTCATTTCTTTCAGGAGAATTCAAACAGTTCTCAGCTGTCTTAAGAATATTCTGTGAGTACCCTTTCCGGTTTTTAGAGTTTTCTAGAAGAAGCCGTATCCATCTTTCAAGAAGTAATAGATTCTCGAAATTTTCACGCTGCATCTACTCTGAGAACGACTACCTTTCTTCTTGAAGACGTGCTAAGATTCTTTCATATGGTGCTTAAAGAAGGAATACCGCTAGCTTCACGTACATTATCCGCTTATTCGTAGCACTTAGCAATTAGGTCTAAGGCCGGATCACAAGTCACATTTTTGATAAGCTCCACTGTTGTGGTGGAGCTAATCAGAAACATGACCTCGTGTTTTAGTCTCAGCCAAATTGTTAAGCACTTAGAAAAAACGGATAATTCACACAGAACTGAAGCTGAAAATGGGCATACGTAACCGTGACTTCTCCAAAATAATGGGATGCCAAAGAAGTGAAACTGGTGTGGTGAGGCATGGAAAATCACGCCAAAGTTAATACAATGCACTGGTGTTCAATCAAATATTTATAGACTCTTAAAGATTCACTTGGCGACAAAACAACACAATGCGTTTTCTTTATATTGTAACACAAACGGAGCAAAATTGTTATGATGTGGCCTGGAAACAGTGAAGGCACATGACGTCAGTAGGGAGGTGGAACGCCCCTATAAAGGGAGCATAACTATTGATCAGCCCATTATGTCTGCAGATAAAAGAAGATATCTGTTCACAAACGCACAGGGCTTTGCGTGAGGCCCACTCACGTCCCGCATCTCCTGTAAAAGCTGCTGATCTCCGAGGACTAGGCTGACCTCCTCGATTTTCAGCTTTGACGAACCACCAGCCCAGCAGTCCCGAGCAGGCTTTTGATGACCGCCACTTGTTCTGCCTCTGAAAAAGGAAATGAGTCTGCTCAAAACACGCGAAAAATGGACCAAAAACACCCAAACGTTTGAGTTGAAGGGAAATACGCGAAAACAATTTTATTGGCTAGATCTAAAGGTCACAAATTGTTATTTCAGAAGTCCTATTCTCATGTTTGCGAATTCGGCCTGCAAATGCCTTAAAATTGCTCTCAAAGTCAACATTTCTAGACGACTTTATCGGTACACCTCATATCGATATATATGACGTACACACGGCTAGGGCTACCAATTTCTCTAAGAGTTAGGTCATATCTATCCTAAACAGTGATGTAGAACTTTGGACTACTACAGAAAAAATACTTTAGAAAAACAACATTCCAAAACTCTTTTGAAACAGAAATATAGGGCTTAAAAGAAATCACAATTAACCAATCAGAAGCCTAGAAATTATCAAACCGGGGTCACGTGACTTATCTGACGCAAAAGTTTTGTCATCCTGGGGCTGAAGCAGAAAATTAATCAAGACCCGAGGTACAAAACCGCTGAAGACTTGAGTAATTATGTTTTTTCCGTTTCTAGGGAAAAATAATTCATTTTGTAGTTTTTAAAAGCTTTTTAAAATGAATTCAAATACAAATACAGGAGAACAGACATTTGTATAATAAAAAAACATTACTTTTCAACTTTAAATAGTTTTCGAAAAGTAAGTGATGGGTATGGGCATGGGCAAGTGATGGGCATTTTATCGAAACTGTTAACCTATTTCGATAATAAGTGAGTGGCCTCCCAAAATTTTATCGAAGGTACAAAAATAATTGATGGTTTCGTTATCAGGATTTTTCAAATAGCAAGAAACCACAATAATAATTTTTCGCGTATCTCCCTTTAATGTGGCAGATCCAAGACTTCATTTGAGAGGGGGTGGGGGCTGGGAGCCTGCCCCACCAGCACCTCGGACAGCATCCAGATATGCATTTACTATTGGGGCTCGGACATTTCTAAGGGGCAGGTCTTTTGGATCCGCCACTGGTCTGTTCTATTTTAGCATTAAGATGCCGGTTCATAAGCTACATTTTACCAGCTTTATTTTAAAGATATATCAGAGAAATATGAGGGATGCATAGACCGATATATGGGACAAAGAGACCTTTTAAAGACTTTTGCCACCACTTCGCCCAACCGACTATCGATGCCCCTGAGAGATCAATGACACTTTCTGAAAGGTCAATGGGGGCCCCCATAAATGTCGCTTCCTTCCCGGGAAGCAAGAATAAGCGCTATCGCGATCGGATTTGGCGCCCAACGGATAAATTTGTGTCGCCCCTGGCATTGGCGTCCCCAGGTCTGGATGACGCCCTGGACATGTGTCTCCCCTGATCGGCAATTCAAGATCTGCCTATGGACGGATGGACAAAACCAACCCTCCCCCTCGTTCCCAAACCCCGCCTCTCACAGGAAGACGGTAAAGTCAACCTAACTGCACATCGCCAGTGGATCCCGTGACCCTTCTTCAAAGCGCAAAGCGTTTTGTGCTTTTGTTGTTCAGAAACACTACGTTTTTGAATTTTTTCCAGGGCTGGCCCCATCCAAACGTTTTGCCAGGTCTCCCAAAAAGTGTCGGTGTTACCACAGTTTTGTACAAAGATGCAAATTTTCCATAGGCCAGTAGCCACATTTAGTTACCATACACGACAGTTGTTACCAATTAACAAAGTAACGTCACACTTACCTTAACAAAACAGGCGCCAGATGCTCCACTTCTCAACTCCCGGAGCTTCCCACTGCAAATGAACCATCCGCTGTCACGTCGTTGTGTTGCCATGGCGACGCAGCCCAGCAGCGTCACGCACGCGCACAATCAGCTGAGACCATTCCCGAGAAGTAGTTCGAGAACGCTATCCCTTCTTTGCGTTCTTTACGAAGAAACTAAAAGCGATGTATTTGAGTGCCGGTGCTCGCCTGTTCTCTTGCATGAGAACGGTCCCAATGGGTTCTCATCCGAAAGATACGTGGGGCTTCTTACACTTTCCCGCCAAAATGCAAAGAACTCAATGAGGTATTGGGATAGAACAGGGAGACACCACTGGCTTCTAATGGGAGAAGTTTGTGGCAAAGTTCTCCTGAGCGGTTTTGAGTGTACCGTCATTCATAACTCTTGTCGGTACACTGTACCGCCAGACACTAAAACTCCTGTAGCTATACTGTACCGCCCGACACAATAACTTCTGTGGCGTCACTGTGCTCCCTGGCGTTATAGCTCCTGTGACGCTTCTGTACCACCAGACACTATAACTCGTGTATCTCTTTTGTTCCGTCAGACATCATAACTCCTATAGCTATACTGTGCCGCCAGCCGCTATTACTCCTGCAGCTATACTGTGCTGTCATGTACTATTACTCTTGTACCGCCAGACCCTATAGCCCATGCAGCTATACTGTGCCGCCAGACACCATTACTCTGTAGCTATGCTGTACCGCCAGTCACTATAACTTCTTTAGCTATGCTGTGCCGCCAGACACTAAGTACTATAGCTATACTGTGCCGGCATACACTTTAACTCCTGCAGCTATGCTGTGCCGCCAGATATAACTCCTGTATTTCTTTTTACTGCCAGATGCTAGAACTCCTGTAGGTATGCTGTACCGACAGACACTATAACTCCTGCAGCTATGCTGTGCCGCCAGACTCTATAACTCCTGTGTCTCTTTTGTACCGCCAGACGCTAGAACTCCTGTAGGTATGCAGTGCCGACAGACACTATAACTCCTGTAGCTATGCTGTGCTGCCAGATACTATTGCTCCTGTAGCTATGTTGTACCGTGAGACAATATAACTCCTATAGCTATACTGTGCCGCCAGACTCTACTAAGTACTACTCCTGCAGTTATACTGTGCTGCCTTGTACTATTACTCTTGTAGCTATGCTGTGCCACCAGACACTATAGCTCATGCAGCTATACTGTGCCGCCAGACAAGGGGAAAGTAATACTTGGGTAAGGCACGAACTCTTACGCAGTGGGCTTTCAGACAAGTATCGATTTTCTGCCGTGCGCCATACAAGAAAATTTATGCATCATAAGAGACATGTGGCATTTTTACGCATTTTCGTAAAGATCAAGTAAATACACTTTGCTTATAGATTTTATTTTTCCTTGAAAATTCTCAAACACTTTCCACGGAACCATTCCTGAATCAAATAACATTTTTATCAACCCTAACACTGTTGGAAGGAACCCACGATTTCAAAGTAGTCCCATCTTATGTTACGGATTTTTGCTTACTTTATAGCCAAAAGTCTTGGGGAAACGTAGAGGACTTCGAGTGGTTCGTTCTAAATACTTTTAAGGTCATGCCACCACTCTGCTCTGTACGCATCTTTATATCATGTGTTCTGGGATGGAAAACTTACGCATATGGCCGGAGTTCCCAAACTTAACGCCGTGGTTTCTCGGCGCAAATCAACTTTTATTTCCCCTGGCGAGACACCATTGCTTCTGTAGCTATGCTGTACCACTAGTCACTATAACTCCTTTAGCTATGCTGTGCCGCCAGACACCAACTCCAGTAGTTATGCTGCGTGTCATACACTTGAACTCCTGCAGCTATGCTGTGCCGCCAGACACTGTAACTCCTGTGTCTCTTTCGTACCGTCAGACGCTAAAAATCCTGTAGGCATGCTGTGCCGACAGACACCATTTCTCCTGTAGCTATACTGTGCCGCCAGACACTGTAACTTATGTAGCTATGCTGTGCCGACGCACACACTCCTATAGTTGTATTGTACCCCCAGACGCTATAACGCCTGCGTCTCTCCTGTACCGCCGAAGACCAAAACTCATCTGTCTGTACTGTGCCGCCAGACACCATGACTCCTCTGTCTATACGGTGCCGCTAGACACTATAGCTCCTTTAGTGATACTTGGAGATGGCGGATTCCATTTTGGAGTGGATGTGCAAGATTTCCGGTAGGGGCGCCTTCCTCTCCAGGGGGGCGCCTCAATCCCCCGGGGAGTGCCTTTGGCTTCCAAGGGTGCCCAATCAGGGGGGGCGACGGAGGGTGACTTGCCAAGGAGGCGCCTTTTGCTGTCCAGTGGGCGCTTATGCTATCCAGGGGCACCGTTACTCTCCTTTGGGAAGAGGCGCCTTTTGCTTTCCAGGAGGCACCTCTGCTGTTTAGGGGGCGCCCGCTATCCAAGGGCACCCATACTATCCAGAGGATGCACCTTTACTTAAGGGGGAGGGGCTTTCCATCCAACGGGCGCCAATGCTATTCAGGGGTGCATTTGCTCTGTGCGGGAGGGCGCCTTTTGCTATCCAGGGGGCGCCTGTGTTAACCAGGGGGCGCCTATACTATCCCAGGGCGCGTTTAATCTTCTAAGGGGGAACCTTTTCTATCCAGGGGGGCTCTGCTGTCCAAGGGTGCCTTTGCTATCTAAGGGCGCCTATGCTATCCAGAGGGGCGCCTTTTCCCTCATGGGGGGTTGCCTATTTGCTCTGGATTGGGACGAACTTGATGTCAGGGGCGCCATTTATATGTGAAAGTGTCTTTATTTCATACAGAGTCCTACCTCTTCAGGTAGGGGATGAGGTGGCTTAGTGGATAGCACCCTTGTCTTCTAAGCCACCAGTCCCGGGTTCAAGTCCCGGCGGAGCCTCTGAATAAGTCGATCTGATCCCCGAAATCCCTTCCAACAGGGTGAGAGTTGGCGACGCCGTATGACCCTGGCAGTTGGTGCGTCGTTAAACCCCAACAATTATTATACCTCTTCAGGTAGGTGGCGTTTGGGCCTGGTTTTCCCTTTACCGGCCGGGGGCGCCGCTCAAATCCGAGGGGGGGCAGGGTGCATTATATGCCCTGATCTCTGTAAAACGTTCTGTCTGTTGGCTCATTTTGTTACTTTGATAGTGCGATGCCGCTGTGCAAAATGCAAGCCACATCGGATGTCATCTAGGGTGTCCGCATCGGCACTAAAAATGTATCATCCATCAACATTAGACAGCCCATTCTCAAGTATAGGCATATATAAATATATATATATATATATATTTATATATATATATATATATATATATATATGTATATATATATATATATATATATATATATATATATATATATATTTATATATATGTTTCAATTGACGTAGATTAAAATTAGACACTGGTTAAAAAGAACATCGTGCATACACATGCCCCCCCCACCGTCGATCATCCGCCGGCAGTCCGCTTACACCAAGCATTAACACGCTCAGCGGGTAGGGGTCTGGCGTTAACGTGAAGTGGATAGTGTCCTAAAGTAACCCCCCCTCCTGAAATCTGAAAACGAAGATGGCTAGAAAAACTCCCGTTTAGAGATGTGAGGGCAATGACAATCTACATTTTAGCCAAGTTTCATTGACGTAAGTTAATATCTACCGATTTTCAAAATTATTTCACCCATCGACACGCTCATGAATTCTCTCAAATGTAACTAGTAGCGTTTTTCGGAGGCGAATGGTTCTGCGGCCACCTCGGAAAAATAGGTGGGGGAGGGCACTTTAGGACCTCCCCTCCACTGTGCGTGTTAATGGTACATAATGGCTGAAGAGAGGCCCCACGGAGCGCCTGGCCCGGCAGAACACCAGGAGGGTGCGTGCACTCGAAGAGGAAACTGCATCAACGTCTGCAGAAGTGTTTAGCTCTCCTGACGATGAGAGCGTCGTCGATGCA
The DNA here is from genome assembly GCA_034440635.1 of Lepas anatifera. Lineage (NCBI taxonomy): Eukaryota > Metazoa > Arthropoda > Thecostraca > Lepadidae > Lepas > Lepas anatifera. The sequence goes on from JAOTON010000385.1 coordinate 3,465,634, forward strand.
TCTCGACGTCAACGACGCAATCGAGTTGGAGCCACCATCGCCAGCCGTGTCCTGGCACGGCCGGCCGCGTCCATACCCCACGACATTCACAGGCGGCCCCGCCTGGTGTCAATGGCGACGCTATGCTGTGATATGCTGGTGTATATCACACCGACGCAGCAGGCCGCGCTAACGAGACTATCACCCAGGAGAGCGGCAGCGACACAACCAGAATATCGCGTTCGTAAGCCACCGTCAATCGTCCTCGCCACAAGATCGTGGGTGACGTCACGCACACCATCCGCGCGAGGAGTGGAATCCGCCAGAACTCGCGACGCTACACTAGGACTCCAAGTGCATGCCAGCTTGACGGACAATCACCGACGAGAATAGCCACTCACAGTCGTTGTCATCGACAGCGTCGAACTCAAGCTGCTCGGCACGCCTAGCTATCAGCTCGGAACAGACGTCAGCACCGGCGAGCTCATCGCATGGACGACTTGGTGGCGCGTCGTCCATCGGCGCTCGGCCCTGCGAGAGGGCTCAGTTGGCCTCCGTTTGGATAACCCAGATGCTCTCCACACTCAGGCTGGGGCAGAACCCCACACCGCTCATAAATCGAAGGCGGAGTCCATCCAGACGGCCCAGTGGTCATCTCTCGACTCGCTGGCGGCGCTCATGACCCTGGAGGGAGGAGCTCCTTCTTAGCACTCCCCCATCGGAGCACTATCTGAAATATCTAGTGTCTTCTCCTGTCCCTGGCAGACCAGGGTCGCCCGACGCACTCATCATGGGTACCAGCCCACTGCGGCCTGCCAGAAAACGAAGCGGCAGACAAACTGGCCAAGGAAGCATCCATCAGACACGCTGGATGGCAAAGGTCATATACACGAATAAGTTTGTCCTGCTCGAGCAGTCAATCACGGACTTGCCTCGTGGCACGGCAACGGCGGTACATTAGGTCGGCAAGCTGCTGTACTTCGTAGACTTTATGGTTCACATGTACTGCGTGTGGTGGCTGATGAGTAGCTCCGTCACTCGAGCTGGTGTCCCCCCTGACCTATTCGACGACGATGTCGTCCGCGACGTCAAGCGCCAACGCGCTGGCTCAGCAGAAGCTGGCAGTTAAGCCAGATGTGCCGCGCACACAGCCGCTTGATCGCTTCTACACCGACTTCGGCAAGTTGACATTCCTGACGGTCAACGCCTCCACACGCCTGGCCGACCTGGCCAGCGGCGACTGCTGGCTTATGACGAACTCGCTCGATATCGAATCGTCCTTCATGGAGCTGCCCGTCAGTGAGTGGCCTCAAACCGACGCCTACATAGATGAACAGGGCAACGTCGTCAACAACTGCGCTGAGCGTGGCATCAAACTGACATACGACTTTTTAACCGCCGGGCAGGGCAAGGAGCTCTTGCAGAATGTGCTGCAAGTGGCTGGGCATGACCGAAAGCGAAAATCAAACCTCTGGGAGTAAATGACACTTGTCCTGTGATGCTGCTGTATTATCTATGAGCGGTATAGAATTTTACGAATACGGCTATTTTTGTGGGTGGACGTGGACTTTTTGCAGACCCCTGGATGAAGTCAATTACATTTCAAAATTGATGTGCTGGGTGGCTGTAGGATGACACGTGTATGTGTTTGTAATATACCAGGCATTTTGACTTCGAAAACTCAGTTTTGAACAACTTGTGGGAAGACCCCGTCAGTGATGAATTTCATGAAATTTTGTGAATCTCAGGCTAGATGCGGACCTCCTAAATCAATTCAGATACACTTCAAAATTTACTTGGTGGATGGTTTCAGGATACGTAACAAATAAATTTTGGTGACAGGAGCGAGGCAGAACATTTTTTAAAACGTGGGGCGTTTGATGCACCCTAGGGGGGTGGCGGTTCCCTGGACCAAGCCAAACCTAGGTGTGCAAAAATATACTTTTGCACACCTTTAATTTTTTCAGTGTGTGCAACTGCACACCCTGACCCCCGGAATTCGCCGTCCCTATCGACACTATACCCCCAGACGTCACTGTATCTTCAGATGCTATAACGTCTTGTGTCTCTTCTCTACCGTCTGATACTGAAACTTTGTAGTTATACTGTTCCGCCAGACACTATAACTCCTGTAGCTATGCTGTGCCGCCAGACACTTTAACCCCTGTAGCTATACTGTACCGACGCACACACTCCTATAGTTATACTGTACAGCCGGACACCATAACTCAGCAGCCATACTGTACCGCCAGAAACTATCACTCTTGCAGCAATGCTGACACTTTAACTCTTACAGCAATACTGTGCCGCTTCATAGGCACTGGCGGACGCAGAGGAGGGAGGGGACGGGGCAAAGAGGCCATGGCTCCCCGAAATGGCAAAATTGTGGCAGATTTTATTAACAACAACACTGTTTTTAAGATTTCTCCCGAGTTACCCCCTCCCCCAAATGGCACTCCTTCATCTGCCCCTGCTCATTGGTGGATTCAGGCTCTCCGATCGGGGGGCACATGATTGGGGAGGGGATGCCATCCAGACCAGGGGGTGTTACTTCTGGGCGGCAAAACATATCAGGTGGGCGCTAAATCCTTTTGTAGGGATGCCGATTACTCGCATTGTGGGGGTAGGAAATCGAACATTTTTAATGAAACGGGGGCCAAACCCCGCCTCCTCTCTTTTCCGATGCGCACGTCGTCTGTCTAGCATTGTTTTTTTTTTTGTGTGTGTGTGTGTGTGTGTGTTGGTACTTGATGGCGCTTCAGGACAAAAAATCACGCTGCGCCTTCGCTGGCATTCGCCCCCCCCACCTTTTTCCGAACTGTACCGTGAGAACACGGCTGGTCATGTTGGGATCAATCGAGGAGACCCGGTCTCTAAATTTGACATGATCAGTAAACGCGTGCCGGAAGAGACATGGGCCATGCGAAAACATTCATCAACGAAAAATTTTCGTTGGACATTGCACAATGAGTATTACGAATGCCTCGAGCCATGAGGGGAGGGCAGCTCTACGGACTGGCCGTCCCTGCCGGAATATGGGGGCATGGCTCCCCGGCCCACCCCCTTCCTACGCCTGTGGGGAAATTAGATTGAATATATTCAACATATGTGGGCCCTCTACTTATAAATTAACACGCGCATTGGCGGGGGCGGGTACCCGCCCCCTCGGGTTTTTCGGAGATGCAGAAAAACGGCGGCGCGTAGCGCCACCGTACTTGACATGCCACCGTACTTGATATTTTCCTCATCATTTTTACAACTTCTGTGAAAATTTTAAGGTTAAGGCATCTCAGGTCAGGTCACCAGTACAGGTCAAGTGACCCGACCTAAAAAAGTTTAAGATAGCATAAGTCAGAGCGGGGTAAACTTATCCGATTGAAACTCATATCACATAATGGCCCCATCGAGTTCTCTAAAATATGTTCCGGTATTTCTTATATCGATGACCTAAGATCAGGTACAAGGCATGACCTCTTCATTGGAAATACATGGGAAAATTGGTTTTTACGGAATAACTCAGTAACGGATGGTGATAGAGCATTTATTTTAGCTGCATTAGACTCGCCTGGGCTTTGCGACTCTAATGATATGCATTTTATATAATTTGACCCTGACCTGATCTCAGGTCAGGTCAAATCCTTGATTTGACCTAGCAATGTCAAATTATATATCATTTGATTCGGCTTGCTGAGAGGATTCATATAGTTCAAGTCGTTTTGCTTTATCTTTATTTTTTCAGATGTAATGACCGAAAAACTGAATTTACATGTTATCCCTACGACGGCATGTTTTGGCCTCTCTTGACCTTAAATGTGACCTGACAAAAATGTTTCAAATGTTTTCGTGGAGAAGTGGATGGGCAGCCCAACGCCGTTTACCGTTTTCGCTACCTACCGTGGTTCTCGAGATCTTAGGGGGCGGGTACCCGCCCCGTCAATGCGAGGTGGCTCAGACCCCCGTCAATGCGCGTGTTAACTTTGTTAATTTTTGTTTTGTCTCCTGTTTCGTTTGTTCTTAACTTTATTTGCTTTTTAAGTGTGTTTTGGCATTATGTTTCTGTTCAGTTTGTTCTGTTAGGCTCATCTCGTTTTCTTATGTCCTGTCAGTCTCTGTTTTGTATCACTTTTTCCGTTTTTTTGTTTGCTCCATGGCTGCTGCTTCTTTGCTGGCGGCTTATGTTTTGTTCCTTTTACCTATGTTGACCATTTGCTCTAATCTGATAACATGCTCGCCTACTTCCTTTTGTTCTCTACTGTGTGCCTGTAAAGTTCTTCTATTCTGTTGCTCCTGATTGGTTTGTCTTGTTCACGTCTTCTTTTGCTATTCTCTTCCTTTGCTCCTGTCCCCTGTCTGTATGTAAAAAAATGAAATAAACAAGTTGATGATGATGATGATATATATTTTGATTTGAAATGCCGCGATACAATGTGGCTGGAAAAATATCCACTCATGTGGTCATGTGGAATTTCACTCCTTGACATCGCATGATTCTACGACGCTCCTGCGCTTGCTGCTGTTGTTCCATCGTAGAACGAAAATGAATCGTCGCACGCTTCAATATCACCCGCCCACATAGCTGAGATGGCATCATGAGATCCACGAATGATAATGTTTTGGGTAGACAGTTGAGGTAATGAACAGACGGCCTCAGACTGCTTTTGATTGTGTATTTTTCTCAAAGTGGCAATTCATTCACAACACTCCATAGCATACTGACTCACGCTTATTTCCACTCATGTGAAAACGAACGACCTATTCATAATCACTAATAAAGCATTCACTCACGACGTTCCGTAGTGACATGGAGCGTTACAACAATACAGGGTGGTCTGGTGGCAATACCAGCGCACTCTCCTGGTAACGGCCCAGGCAGAGGCCGCACGACCATAAATAGATAAAATATGGCACACCCGAGCATAAACACGCTCACTCACACTCTCAGAATAAGACAACTGTCATGACCACAGGAAAAATCACATTCCATTCATTAAACTTCATCCCATGGATATATCACAAAGCCGCACGAGGTGCCAGGTTGAGAACCTAAACTCATTTTATTCAGTTAATCGATTTAGATGAAATGTTTGCGGTCCGCCCAGAATATCATCTTGAAGCCTATATTCGCAGCAGTTTTGAGATCACTGTTATGTTGCACACAACCAGAAGCATAAGTAGAGTGACCGTAATCTCAAATAGCATTCCCTAGCCGAAAGTACTGCAATTACGCCCAATGAAATTAAAACGGCTCAATGAGACCTCCTAAGCAGCGTAGCTTTTCATTTGGAGGGTTTCGGCCTCTAGATATGTAAGTGCGACACGTGTTTTGATTTTTTATGACCTTCAGAATCGCTGTCTATAAGGCATACTCCCGTATACAGTAGTTATATGGTAACTTATGGTCCTACCAACCATCTGGCAAGAAAATAATGCCCACGGAATAAAATAAGCTCTTCATAAGCTCGATTAACTTCTAACGTTTCATCACCCTTACCCTCACTCGATGGCTACATTTTAGCCCTGTGATTGATATTCTTTCTAAATATGTCCACAAATAAAAACACACGAATACAAAATTACATAGGATGACTTACAACACCTCCAGGAGCTGCCTTCTATCATGTATGACTGGAGATAAAAAATGTTCACATAATGCACTAAACATTATTAAACATAATACCACAACTCCAGCACCGGCCCAGGCGGCAAAAGATTGACTATCGTACACGTGACCCCAGGTCGGTGCACTGCACCGTGTCTGCAGACATCGTGCCTGAGGTCGCAGCAGCCACTTCAACCTCAAGAACAGCGGGCTTCGAGCGTGACGACGAGGGCTGGCCTGGAGCTTATATGGACGGCTTGTCAAGCTTATCAGGAACAACACCACTCAGATGGATAGAGTCCAGCCCAAGTCCGGCAGTTCCGTAGAGAATCCTGCCGTTCGTAGAGGGTGAGGATTATGCAAGACAACCTTTGATTTCAATCCGTTCACGAATAAGACACGAACACCGAACCAAATGGGGGGACTGCAACTGAGTGACTGGAGCCCCAAGGCGCTTACAAAATCATGTTAACATGATTAATCAAACACACGATAGGATGACTTACAACTCCTCCAGGAGCAGCCTTCTCTCTAGTAAACAATTATGACTGGAGATAAAAATTTCACATAATGCCCTAAACATTATTAAACATAATACCAGAGCTCCACCACCGGCCCAGGTAGTGGAGTTGTGGTGATTTGTTAACAATGTATTCCCTTTAATTGATGATTAAGCTTTCAGCATTTTTACGATAGCTATTGTTGTAAAAAGTCACGCAGTTGCAGTCAACACAAACGCAGACATCTGAAGTTCCAGGCTAAAACAGGAGCAGACCTCTCTGGATTCTGGCGTCTATGAGCCAATGTCTGATCCTGATCCTTGAGGGAACAATACCAAGAAGTTGGTTGGTTACCAAGAAATGCGGCTTCATCCAGATCAGGTACTGCGCTCGTTTCCAGGAGATCCAGAAGACCACTGTCACTGGGGCCCTGGAGACTACCCGGGGCTGGGGATTCTCCTGTCAGTGACGACACACGATGACACGAGGTGAGGAGAGTGGCTCAGATCTATGGAGTTTTAAGACAGACGTGAGGGTGGGGTGGAGTTTTTAAGGCTCAGGACAGGGTGGGGCAGATGAATGGGATTTTAAGGCAGACAAGGGAGGCCGGGCCAGATGAAAAGGATTTTAAGGCAGACGAGAGAGGGTGGGGCAGATTAACGGGATTTTAAGGCAGACAAGAGAGGTTGGTCCAGATGAAAGAGATTTTAAGGCAGACGAGAAAGGGCGGGCCAGATTAAAGATATTTTAAAGCAGACGAGGAGGGAGTAGGGCATGCAACGGTGGAGACATCACATACAAGAGGAATGTTAGCACAGAGAAGATAGCGAAGGCATGAAGAGAGCATTGCAAAGCTGTGCTTCTTTGTTAAATTCTGGTTTGTTTACTTTGCTTTTAATCACATCTGAGTCAGAAGAGATATAATTATTATTGAGGCATCATGGTAATTCACTTGTGAAAACAAATCAAAGGACACATGATTTGACCATGCAAGGTTAAATTCAAATTTTGACCTGACCTCAGGCCACCAAAGTGGCCCAGTATGATCATGATGCACATTAATAAACTTCCTGCAATAAGCTAAAGACAGTGACGGTAGAACATGAGTTCTATATTTACCTCGCCGAAGTTACTGGTTGAAGTATCTTACGTTACTTGCCTGACCTCAGATGAGCAGTCAGGGTGCCAGGTCAAATCTGTCGGCTCGAACCTCGAGAATTGGTCCTGAGGCTATGGATCTGAGCCGTTCAAGTCGATTTGAGACGGATGCATTGAAATAGACATTTCAAAAGCATGCAAGCTCATGCAAAAACATGCTCATGCAGTTCGGGCTATTTCATGCCTTCTAGTCTCGCATGCTGAACTACAAATCTGCTCTAAAAGCTAGCATGCAGTCTACAGATGTATGTCAGTCACTCAGCAAACACTGAGGAAAATACATGCATACGAATGGGGCGTTTAAGTATGTCGAATAACTTATTCTTGTTCCGGAAATAAGGAATTGGAAACCTATTGGGAAATTTGTTCAGCTTTTCAATGTCAACACGCTTCCCCGTGTGCACCCGGCTGGTTTGCGATGACATTGACAACAAACTCTGTGCCTCTGCATAATTACTGTGCATGAATATATTATTTACCCGTGGATGAAATGGAGGATATCTGACAGCGTGCCATGAGTCCAAACAGTGCGGCTATAATAGGCAACACACTTTGTTCGATGTATTATCCTCGGAATAAAATGAGCAAGAAGCTAAATTTTATCTTCAGAGGAAACAAATGAAGCATCTAGATCAATTGATCAGTATGTCTGATAATCAATTAGGACTCAGACAATTTTGAGAAAAAATGCGCTGGTGGAGAATACCAGTAAACATGATCGATCAATAGTTGCATGATATTCATCTAAAGCTATCGCTGCGGGGCAGCTGCGGGAGATTCATCTAAACTTACCACTGCAGGGCAGATGCATGATATTCATCCAAGCTTACAGATACGGATCAGATGTATGATACTCATCCAAACTTACTGCTGCAGGGCAGATGCGGGAGATTCATCTAAACTTACCGCTTTACATGGTTGTAGGGCAGATACAGGAGGTTTATCTAAAACCTCTTTACATGGTTGTAGGGCAGATGCAGGAGGTTCATCTAAAACTACCGCTGCAGGGCAGATGAATGATACTCATCTAAAGGTGTCGCTGCAGCGTAAGCAACTACATGTATGATAGGCCCAAGAGCAAGCTGTCATGCCGGGCTAGAAGGAGAGTGTGTCTCAGACGGAGTAAATGAACCATAGGTGAAGATTCCGGATCCCCGGGGCTTAGAGGTCAGGACCCTCCCCCGAATTTTGGGTCTCTCATCGAGTTTGTATTGGGCTTGCATTACTGCGCCAATGTTAACCCACTTAGTACCTTTCTCCTGGATCGAAAAGACAACTCCAACCTTGATCTGAATGGATCCGCAACTTTTTCGTAAATTTGATCGGGTGGACCAGAGAATCCGTGCAGGTTTGAATTCGGCAATGAATTTTGATTCATATTTTTATTCATTTTGTCGTAGTTCTTTTCTTTGAACTGAATTTAGGGGCCGGGTGGCCTAGTGGCGTCATTGCCTGCCCCCAGATTGGGATCACATGGATTAATGTGAGTTCGATCCCCACGACAGGAGACCGCTTTCCATGTCTCATCTGGCCCGGCAGAGAGGATCCGTAAACACGAAAGCCAATACTCCCTGTACTTTGGGAAGTGTGCCCGTTGGAAGTGGTCGAAATAAATACACAAATGGCTCGATAGTCCAGGTTTCCAAACTGATTGGCCCACATTGAATCAAGAAACTTTGAAAAACCAAAGTCGGGATCCAAACTCTCTTGGTTGTGACACACTCTAGCTACGGAGGTGGTTAGTAGGTTACTGCGTACCGACTGTGGTTACCCGACGGATTGGAGGAGGACGGCGCGTTTGCCGGCAGCATCAGCGACGGTGCGCCGCTGCTGGTGGTGGCGGCGAACTCGGCGCCGTAGTTGTGGCCGTAGAACTCGCCGGCAGTGAACGTGCTAGGCAGCTGGCTCGTAGACATCATGGTCTGACGCACTGGTCAGGGAAGAGAAGTCAGGGGGACATCATGGTCTGACACACTGGTCAGGGAAGAGAAGTCAGGGGGACATCATGGTCTGACGCACTGGTAATTGGGTAGAGGCGTCGATGGAGAGAGAGAGAGAGAGAGAGAGAGAGAGAGAGAGAGAGAGAGAGAGAGAGAGAGAGAGGGAGGAAGGGAGAGGGAGGGAGAGAGAGAGAGAGAGGGGAGGGAGGGAGGGGGGGGGAGGGGGGGGAGGGAGGGAGAGAGAGAGAGAGTTGGGTGAAGAATATCCGAGCAGAATCACTGAAGGACTTTTTCAGATTTTTTTAGCAGTCCTCGGTGTTATCAGGCAATGAATGAGTTCTGAGCGTCATGGTAACATTTTAGGGGATTCTGCTAGTGGGGCATTGTGTACTTTAAGTATGATTTTATTCATGATATGAAAAGAAATAATTAAAACTGTTTTTTTCATTTTCAACAGCACCCACGAAGTATTTAGCGGAGTAATCTAAGAGGGGAATTAAATTAGAAACTTAAGAAAAGGATAGCTAAAACTTCCAGATTGAATTGATTGAAAAATTAAGTGATCTAACCTTGCGGCTTGAAGTTCTTGTCGACAACCACGTTCTTGGGCTTGCGTTTCCGCGTCTGTATGCCGTCTTTCCTCATAGTGAGTGGTCTGTTCACCTGTCAGAGTTTGCTGCGTTGAATTTTACCACCAAAATTCACAGAAACTGATTGAATGAAGTCATATAAGGCTTTAAGGTGGGCAGAGACATCCGTTTGTGGGTTGATGACACCACTTCGGGCAGTGCTAAAGGTTCGGTCTACTCAAAAGTGAGTAAGGCGGGGGCTAGTTTCCAACCAACAATTTTCTACAACAAAAAACAACTTCTAAAACTTCATTGCTACGCCAACAAAAACATTGTTCTCGCAAAACCAGCAGCCCCCGTGGCGTGAAGTACCGTCGGCGACACGTTCGCGGCAGTCGTGGTGCTGACCTGGTGCAGTTTATAGTAGAGGCCGCAGGCGTTGCAGACCGGCTCGCCCTGGTTGTTTCTCCGCCAGAGGGTGGTGGTTGTGGTCTGGCAGTTGGCACAGGACAGGCCCACCCGTCGGTTGGCCGCCTGCGGGCTCTGAAACAGGCCGGACTAACCAAACTCCAAGGGAAGGGACCGGCGCGTATTGCAATGAAGAGGAGCACAGCAAATGAATTAAATGTCGCCCCATCTGCTTAAGTGATAGTTTTGTCTTTTGTGACATGTGCTAGGTAATTTTAACGTTATGATGAAACACACGTGCCTCACCACCGACAAACAAAGTGGGAATGGGGATGCGGGGGCATTCAATATTCAACCTTCTGCTGACAAGGAACTTTGCCGCCCAGAAACAAAATATCACCGGATGTGGGCTGCTCGCTACGTTCCTGGCATACCGGCTGAACAATTTTCCAATTATTTTCCAATCTGTCCAGAATCGAGACCTTTTCCATGAAAAGTGGTGGCCTGGCCCCCTGCCCGTACCGCAATTTCTGACGCAAATAATTAAACCATCTCCTAGATGTAATAAAAAGAGCATTTTGCCAATATTCGGCGAATTTGTAATGCAAATGATTCGATAAGAGAAGTTTCTGTGCGATCCATGATTACAACTTCAACAAAACACAGAAAAGAGAACAGAAGTAATTTGAAGAAAAAAATGGTTTGCTGATCTCTTCCCTGGAAAAAATGGCCCCTGATTCAATGCACAGCGTGCACTCAGAATAGAAGGAACTTGGTACCTAAAAATCCTCCTTGTAAGGTGGAGCTGGCGGCACCGGATGACTGCAGCATTTGGTACTTTATTAAACTAAAACAATATTATTATCTCTGCAAACGTAATACATGTCTTTGATTACGTGCATTTAAAAAGCCGCTACCTTCCTATTTACAACATTTGTTCTTCAATGCACCTTGAAACTAAGAACAAAATTATACCCAATGCTCCCTAAGTTTAGAGCGAACGCTCGTGAAAGCTTTAGTATCACCCTTGGCCACTAGTGGCGCTACTCTCACTACCAGTAGTTCACTTACCAGCCGCTTGGTGCTGGCTCCTTTGGGCGGGTTTCGGTTGATGCCGTTGGTTTTGAGGAAGCTACCACAGGCGTTGCAGAGAAGGTGGTTGGTTGAATCGCGTCGCCAGAGAGGCGTGCTGATGGTGCCACAGTTGACGCACTCTCGGCCCTCCTGGTTGGCTGGATCGTCTAAACACGGGAGTCTGGTTAGAATCCAAATACTACTAAAAGCAATCACCCAATAATGGTAATGAGCGAACATAATGGAGACATAATTGTGCAGAATGTGGCTAATGATCGAAAAACAAAATCTGGTGTATGCATATGACGGAAAATATTGTCATTGTCTTAAGCATTAACTGCGATTACTTGAACGAAAACAAAAAAAGTCAGAATTTATTCATCTTCTTTTCAAGCCTCAACACACCTTTTAAGTGGTCTCGGCGTTTCTTTTATATACTTTTTGACGCAAGCTGACTTCTGATGATAATTTATCGTGAGTTTTTTGTTATTGCTACCACAACGCTTACCATGATCGAGCTTCCGAAGGTCGCTGACGTCGTACGGTCCCTGCCACGCGACGGAGGCGTACGCCATGCTGGGCTGGGCGTTCATGCCGGCGCCGGCGCCGTCGTACTGGTACATCCAGCTGACTCCGTCGTGGTCCTTGGAGGTGGACCCGCTGTTAATCCGCTGGATATCCACTGGCAGCACTGAAGAGTAGGCAGAGGCCAGCTCGTACCCCTGGGAGGGCGCACACCGCTCGTGTTTGTAGGGCGGTGGTGCGTAGTACGAACACGCCGCTCCGCCGCCGCCGCCGTAGGTCACGTACGGAGAGTAGTTGGACAGTGGAGACGCGTTGGTCTGCAGATTGGTGTAGCTGATGCTGGGGTCGGCGGTGGACTGGCTGCAGGAGAAGGCGGCCGACATGGATGGCGATATCGTTCGGAGGGTTGCCATAGCGCCTGGCTCGAGACCGATGCTGCTATCACCGGGGTAGACGATATGAGGCGTGCCCTCGACCAAAGCACCATCGCCAGTGTCCAGGTGTTCCGTCTTAAAGCCGGTGAGCTCGCGGGTGGTGGGTGTGGTGTGCAGTGCCACCGCTCCTTCAAACTGGGTGGGGGTGACATGACCCGCGGGAGTGGCGTGGCCTCCCAGGTGACTGACGGGGGTGGGGTCGCGGGTGATAGAGTACGGCGAGCTCATCTGGTGATGGGGGAGACGCGTGGTTGGAGGGCAGGTCCTCTGCTACCTCCTTCTTCATCGCCATCGGAAATGGCTTATCCATGAGGGCACTGGGATCTGGCAGCTGCGACTGCTGCTGCTGTTGATGCTCTGTATGTTGGTGCTGTTGCGGTATATAATCCTGCTGCTGCTGCTCATGGTGAGGACTCTGCACATGTTGTTGATGAAGAGGGCTCTGCACGTGTTGTTGAAGAGGGCTCTGCACGTGTTGTTGAAGAGGGCTCTGCACGTGCTGTTGAAGAGGGCTCTGCACGTGCTGTTGAAGAGGGCTCTGCACGTGCTGTTGATGCAGTGGACTTTGCTGCTGCGGCTGATTTAGCGGGCTTTGCTGCTGATGCATTTCTGGGCTGGACTGCTGCTGCTGCTGCTGCTGCTGCTGTTGCTGCTGCTGCTGTTGTTGCTGCTGCTGCTGTTGCTGATCGTGCGGGGATGGGGTGGACGATGCAAGACTGGTAGCGACAGCCGCCACCAGCTCTTCAGGCGAAGCCTCCGTCAGGGTCACCGAGGTCGGAGACCAGCGTGCTCGTGGTTCATTCATGGCTCTGCCGGGTGAGCAAACAACAATGGAATGTTAGTCAGACTTAGCTTTGGGAGGGTATGATCAAAGGTAGATGCGATATTTACGACCAGGGGAGGGGGCATCTGCACAGGGCGCACCATTTAGACCGCAGGGACGTAAGGTTTCGATAGTGCAGCCTATCAGGGGGGGGGCGAATCATATCTCCAGGGCGCCGATACTCGCACCTTGGGGTGGGGGAAGACGTTTCAATGTATTTTGACAACATTTCTGGGAACGCTGGGGCTCGATAAAATCGGAGGGGAGAGGGGAAGAGGGCAGCCTGCCCATGCGTAGGATGAAACACAAAGCTAAAGTGAAACTTGAACACATTTGTAATCAGGGAAGTTTCAAAGGAATACTTTGGACCGTTTTTAGGCCCCAGCTTCTCCTCTAGGTGCCTGGCTTGCTGGAATTTTATCCTGTAGGAATGCGCTTTAACACACAAAAATAGCCGGACTGCCACCGCTGGGCAGGTTCTATAATGCATTTTCCAAAGACTGCCAAGACCCCAGCCACGCGAATTGATTATGTGGTTGGCCACTCCCCTGAGGGTTATCACATGTTGTTAAAAATCGTGCAGAAATCAATCTTGAAACTGTTGCTGACAATAAATGTTCCCCTCTTGAACCAGAAACTGTTTGGATCTTGGCTCATTGCTGCCTTTTGCATTTGTTGGTTACAAAATTTTCTGATTTCTTCCAAAATTGGCTGATATCAGTAAATTTTCGACTTAAAGTGGGGGCCCGGCTCCCCCATGTGTATGCTACTAGACGATCCTTTTCTCAACTTTCCTAGAAGTTTGGGGTTCTTGTCATTTCAGGTCTCGTCACGAAGCCAGATCAAATGACGTCACCTCAGACAAGGCTCCACATGACAACTCAGCGGGAGTATTGATACACTATTGATCTGATTTGTGTATTTATAAGATATGAGCACCCGTTCCGACATTCGGCGGTAGCAGGATTTGTTATCGACGACCAGGGCTTAGAAAAAGTGCTGGAGAATAAATACAGGACTTCTTTTCGCCGGAAATGCATGGAGACATTGGCTTATGTTAGATAGCTTTGCAGAGAATTGTGAAAGCGCGCTTGCTCTGACATTATTTGAGTGTTTTGCCAATGATACACCGTAGGTCAGGTCCTGGTCATTTTGTTGCATACAAACCGATACCTATTTTTGGTCTCGATCCCTTCTACTGGTACCCAACCCTTCCCATTTTACTCCACTGGGGACCACTGCCCTTGTAGTACGATCTTTCGACAAAGGCTTGTGTGCCCTCCGCTGAAATGGCCAGGGCCTCCTGGCAAGCGTAGGTGTGTGGAATAAAAATACAATATGCCCACCTAAGGAAGAAAGAATGCCCTTTCGACTGTCGAGATGTGCCACTTGGAGCACTAAGAGTGCCCTATCCGGTCTTTGGTTCACGGTGAACGCAGCAGCCAGGTCAACTCTTATATTTGACCTAGTAATGTCGTATTTTACACCAAGAGGCATGACTTTATAAGAAGATGCCAATTTTGCTCATATTCAGTGACGAATCCAGGGGGAAGGCATTTGCCCCCACCACCAAACTGAAAAGCTCGGGGCAAGCTATGTTTTTGCGCCCCCCAGCTATCGACCTCTTTTTTGCCCTTTCACACTTTTTGCATGAAAGCAAGGTTTTGGTGCTTGAACCTAACTTGAAACAGATCCAGTAAACTGCAGCGTAAACATTGGGCCTTGGAGAGCAAAAACAAGCATCCTGTTGCCACACGTTTCACCCTGTGACGTTTTTTGTTTTTGTTTTTGGGCTTTTGGTGTTTACCCCTAAAACCTACCGTTTAGTTAAATTATGCCGAAATCTTTCACCGCGTGACATTCTTTTCGACATTGGTTCCCTCCATAAACCTCCCGGCTAGATCCACCACCGATAAATTGTTACTAAGCAAATTCCATCGGGTGCTTTAGCTATGTTTCACCCAAACTTATTGCCTTTTTTAGCAAGGTGACAGCTGGAGACGTATGACCAGTGTTCGGTGGTTTTCTAACCCCAATCCACAGGAACATCGAAGTTACGTTAACGGATGCCGATGTTATAATGATTAAGTGATTTATCCGATAAAAAACAACAGTTCATAATTTGTTTAAGCCAATGTCTTACAATTGCAAGTTAGTGAATTGGAAACTTTCTGGGATGGAATACTGTACCGCAATGTCGTGCATGAAGCTATGCTGTGCCACCAGACATACCTCGCAGTTTACTTTGCACGACAGACTGTACCGCCCAGCACGCAGGGCCGCAGTGAAGAATTGTCTGCACTCATAGGCGGATGCAGGGGACAGGAGGGGGAGGGCACTTCCCTTGAAATAGTTTCTGCGCCCTCTAAAATGGCTTCGGCGCTCCCTGAAATGTTGTTTCCACCCCCACCCAACTCCCCTCCTCCAGGATGCGAGTATTGGTACCCACCGCGATAGGATTTGGCGTTTAATGAAGCTTGTCTGCCAAAAAGTGGTGCATACAATGGTCAAATATAGTTCTACCGCTGGAGTATTGTGATAAGCGGCCACGTAACTGCTCACAAAAGAAAATTTGATAAGCTATTTAAGCTAATAAACTGTATATAAAGTTTTCACTCGTGCCTCCTACCATGAATATTTATAAGCAGAGGAAGAATTTTGCAGCTTACAAACAATTGCTCACAGTGATAATAAGAAGCTATTTCAGGGTTCCAAAGGTTATATGTTAAGTTTTATAACGGACCTTTAACACCCACCCTGGTGGGCCTCCGAGCCACCTTCGCCATGATGGGGGTGTTCAAACACCCCCCTCTCGAACTCGGCTCCTATGCGGGATAGCGAAAAAATAAAAAAACAATGCTGTTGGATAGCTCATAAAAATTCATGGAGAACCTACATCAGTCATTATTAGGTTCAGGTCAATATTGAGGTTATGACAGGTCAAAGAAGGTTTCGTGTTAGAGTAGAGTTTTTAGGCTTTAGCGTCTGACAGAGTTAAGTTAGAATCATTTTTAGGCACCAGTCGCTTCCTCTCGTCATAGCAAGTCGAATCCTGCATGATATGACTATACTTTGTCAAACACAAAAATGACCAGACCTCAGGTCAGGTCAAGGTCATTATCCAAGCTAACATGGTCAATATGCATATCAATCGACTCGCAATAGCAATTAAAACTTAATGGTATCAAAATAAAATTTGTATCATCATTTCCTGCCAAGTCATTGACTCAAGTCTGAAAACTGCTTAGATAGCCCCAAATAACCTCTCAGAGGCCACAGGTAAAAATTGCAATATAAACCTGGAAAGGGGTCCAGGATACCACGATTTGGAGAATATGAAGGTATTCTCAGCTGCATCTACACAAATACAGCCCAATTCCTGTTTTACCGATGCATTTCCAATGACATGCATTCTAGAGGTCATCCGTACCTGACCGTAGGTCACCGATATGAAAAATCCTGGGATATATTTTGTAGCACTCAGTGGGGCTATTATGTGGTTTCAATCCAAATTTTAATCCGATAGATTCAACCATTTCTTACTTATGACACCTTAACCCCCCCCGGGTCCGCGCACCTTCGCCCCCGGGGGTCATTAATCGAAATATGGCGTTAGCGAATCTGCAAGTGATAAGCTGCGTGAATTAGAGAAATTACTTGCATTTTTAGTGTGGTCAATGTTTGACCTCAGAGTCAATTAGGTCAAGATCGGCTATTTTACTAAATATGCAATGATTAAACTGCATAACTTTATGTCATTAGAGCTATTGAGGCCTGGTAAATACATTTGATAGCAAATTGCCAGTACTTTTCCGCTATGTGGAACGTAAGACCTCCCGCCAGTGGTTTGACCGCCAGAGTCACCTCGTGACCTATATGACCTGGGTAAAGGTAAAGTAACCTTGCCGTATATAATGAAGATGACAAGACAAACACGATGGTGTTTTTTCACGCCCTAGCTCAATTAGGTCAAAGTTATTGTCAAAATACTGTTTTTGACCTCTGGTACTTGGATGACCTTAAAGTCAAAGGGCAAATATGACCCCTGGGATCCGTAAGGTGTCCAAAACGTTGTTCTGAGCAGTCTGGTATTTGCAATCATTTTTGTGGCTTTTATATCATGAAATAGCTTTTCCCCATGCTTTTCAATGGAGAGGTCGCCTCGTGACCTGACCTCGGCACGAAATCGAAAATCCCGATATACACCTTGTAGACCCTGGAGGGGTCATAAGTGGAAGTTTCAAATCGATCGACTTTGAAATGTGCTCTTACAGAGCTCTAAAGTGAAGTGAGTGACCTTGTTGACCTCGTCTGTGACCTGACCTTGGGTACCCGGAAAATTTCAGGATGATGGGAAAATGATGCAGAGAGGTAGAGCCTCAATCGCGGGCTGCGCCTCGTCGTTCTTCTGCTATCCTAAAACCTTCATATCCTGGTTAAACATTTTTCGAGGTAGGTCACTTGACCTGCACTGGTGATATGACCTGAGATGACCCAACCTTAAAATTTTGACCGAAGTTGCGGAATTGATCAAGAATAAGGTGTGCCAACTACGGCGGCGTTTCGCGCCGCCGTTTTTCTTGCCGCCGGAAAAAGCCGAGGGGTGTTCAAACACCCCCACCAGGGCGAGGGTTAACCTTAAAAGGCCTTAGGCTCATGCAAGAGATCAGAAATCCTTAACAATACTACAAAAGTAGATGTAAAAGCGAAGTATGTTGAACCTGAAGGAAATAGTTTTGAAATTATGCTCGCCTGTTTGTGCTGCAGCGAGGGGCAAAATTACAAGTTAACTGTAATCATGAGGTATACTATTCCCTCGAGCCCGAGATGGAAAGTTATATAAGTTCATTGAATAGATAGTCGGGAATAGCCTTCCTAAAAAATCTAGGAAGGGCTGTATGCCCGTATCGATAATCACTGACTTTACTTAATCATTAATCCCGGATTGGAAGAGATAGGCCAAATTATATGTTATCAGCTTTATTCGTCAGAAATATTACCTATAAGTTAACATGAACTCTGCTTAACGTACCAAGCCACAAGGAACGCTGATTTGCTTCCGGAGTTTCAAAATCGTGTATGAAATTGCATTCACTTACAGAGATTTCATAGAATGTCCCTGGCTTCAAATTCAGAAAATGTTTTAGAAATAGCTGGGTGCAAAATGTCTCTGCTCCCAAAAATTAAACAGGACCTTAAATGTAAATATTGCTTTCAAGAATTAAAATATCCTACATTATAGAAGACACAGAGTCTGTATTGTAAAGATAATACGGTATATTTTCCAAGCTTGGGAAATATCGGACATGATTTCAGTATTTGCTTATTTTTTACTTTTAGGAAAAGTATTAAGAACCTGATCCTGCTTAGTTCAAGCAAAACTATGTGTTAAATAACCGTTTTCATGTCAATTTTAAAACGTATATTCTTCATTGGTAACTCAGATTTTTCAGAGACACGTGAATATCTGGATCCGCGTTTTCCGAAGCGTATTACAACACTTTAGGTAATATACAGTCCAATTTCGCAAAGTTTTTTCATTAAGCACACAGTGAAAGGCTGGCAGTTCGGACTCAGTGGCGTGAAAGTGGCGTCTCTATATGGCTGACATATCGAGAGATCCACAGCACGCGCTGCACTGCTGAGAGGCGACACCCGGACCGCCGGCCATGATAAGATAGCCCCTACAGGACCCGACGCCACGCCCGCCCTACTGCCCGGCTGCATGCTGGCTCGTCTGCCTTCCTCTTTGTCTCTGCTCTGTCTTTTCGTTCCACTCATCTTTCTGGGTAGATAAATGTCGGAATTTATTTTTCAATGCTTCTAAAGGTTTTCTTTATTTCAATCCTTTTTATGTATTTGTACTGAAGTCCTTTCCCATATTTCCCATAAAAACAGTGTTCACTCACTCGGGGAAGGACAGTGGCGTAGCCAAGGGGAGGGGGCGGCAGGGACAGCCGCCCCCCCCCATGAGGGCCCGAAGGGACCCGCCTCAGGAAACGGGCCGGGCCAAGCGCGGTTCGCCCGCACTATGCCCTGTGACCAAATTTGAAATTTCATACCGGACAGGACTCTCTTAAACTCTCTGCAGCATTCTGTTCTATAACTAGCAGGGCCATTTTTACCCATCAGGGCCCTTTTGGCGCTGCCGCAGGGCCCTTTTCGGGGCGCCGCCCCTCTCTGAGCGAAATCCTGGCTACGCCCCCGGGGAAGGATACATGAAATATCGACAATAGCTGGTCAAATGCAAAGTGATTTGGAAGTGCATACTGAAGAATGATGTCTTCCATTTTATTTTACTGAACAGCTGTTTTTTAAATTTTGCATCGACAGTTGCAGTGGCATGCATCCTGTGGTGTAGCAGCCACGTGCGTTTACTAAAACAATTTACCTCTCAGATCTGATTGGAGCAATGGATCATTTAGGCAAACTTTTTTTAGCTGTTGCCATAACTGAGAATAGTCACTGACTCATAAAAAACCTGATAAAAACGTCCAGATCATGGCAGACATCAACTCATTTCCTACACTGCCGGAGCTCGATCTAACGTTGGAGCCGAGCTTGATCCAAAGTTGGAGATGCTCTAGGTTGTGCTGTTAGTGATTTGTGGACGGAATAGTAACACCAAAGTCACATTCGCAGGGCAGGGCGCTGCGGCCGGACGCCTCGGCTTTCACCAGGCCGGCGCCGAGGTCGTCGCTGCTGCGTTTTTACGCAATTGCCAGTCAAGGCGGCGCACGGTGCAGCCACTCCGGAACCGAGGCGGAACCGGCAGGCCGCCACAGGAAACGGCCACGGGCACAACACGCGCGCGCGCGGCCCAGTTCGAGCCCGCGCGGCGGTTAGTCAGCTGACGCGGCTTTGACTAACGGGTGTGAAAAGGTGGTGGGGTGGGGGCTGGGGCCGGGGAGGCGGTGAGGTTGGGGGGTCGGTGCCGACGATAGCCGGTGGAACGGGGAAAGACGCCCGAGAACCCCACGTGGCCGGCGGAGGTAGAACGCTTGGCTTGACATTGACAGTGCCCCGTGTGTGAGGAATGATTGTGCCGCTGGCCAATCAGCTGACCCTGGGACATTTGGGTGACGGATCCATGACATGCAGTAATCAACAACCCTTGAGAATGGAGCAGGGATGCTATTTTTATAATATTATTATATCATCATAATATTATCGTACCCACTCCATTGAACAATTGTCCCTGGTCTTGCTGGCTTTGCTTAATTCGATTAATCCTACAAATACGTAATCATTTTTTTAATCGTGCTCCCATTGACTTAGTAGCTAAGGACAAAACCTCGTACGAGCTGCTTCGTAGAATGTGGTTTGCGACGTTTTGGTTCTGCAGCTTTAAATCACCTCAAGAGCAAAGTTTTCATTGACATCCTCCTTAACAACACATTAACAAGGAATGTACATAAAAGATTTAACGGATAAAATGCCCTGCGAACTAAAAAAACGAACCATCCAAAAGGCATAGATATCCGTAACCACTTCGCCAGAGCCTTTGGTGTGTCCACACTGACGACCAGGTGGACGCATCCACACTGATGACCAGGTGGACGCATCCACACTGACGAACAGATGGACGCATCCACACTGACAACCAGGTTGACGCATCCACACTGACGACCAGGTGGACGCATCCACACTGACGACCGGATGGACGCATCCACACTGATGAACAGATGGACGCATCCACACTGATGAACAGATGGACGCATTTGATGAACGATGGGTTTACACTGACAACCGGATGGACGCATTCAGACGCGAACCGGGTCAAGATATGTCCGAAGTCGGATATTTCAAGTGTTGAAAAATCAAATACTTTGAAGTTTTTATCCGTTGCTTTGGACTCTCTGCCTTTTACATAGGCCAGCTGTTTAACATGTCATTAAGGTCGAAATTGCTACTTGTTGTTTGTTCAGTGCTTACTTTTATTAAATTTGACCTAAGCTTTTTTGCCTTCTTGGGAGTTCACCCTATCTCCCTAAAATTATCCAAAAGGAAGAGGGTCGTTCATAATTTCCGAGCTTCTTGGTAGGAAGCTTACACTTTATGGATCAATTTGGCATTGAATTACATAGCCACCGAAAAGGGGCAAACTCAACTGACGCTACAAAACTTTCGCGTGACCAAATACTGTTTAATTTGGATCCTCTTTCCTCTGCAGCGGCGGTTTAGAATGTCCGGTTTTATCCTATTTTGACTGAGATCAAAAATTGTTGGAAAGTGGGGCTGCCCCCCCCCCGGTGACCCTTAATTATGCTTTACCTACCTAGATCTTGCTTTATATACACCGCACTGCCTTTATGACGACTACCTATTTAACCGAGGTATTCCGCTTTGGAAATTTTATGGTAAAGATTTATTTATTCCTGAAATATATTTCAGAACTCCTGTTAGATCAGATCCAAATGCTTAAAACCGCATGAGATATATGGATCTAACCGTTAACTACGCATAGGGGGCGTGGAGGGCCAACTCGGAAATAGTAAAAACATAGTGTTTTAATCAGCAACGTTTGCATTTGACAACGCTCTTTGCCTCCCCCCCCTCGCGTTCTAGTGCGCATACAACATGTTAAGTCATGGCAGGTAGTAATTAAATTTGGAGAAACGACCGGTAATATGTTAATTTTTCCTCATTCTTATTACGAGCAAATTGTGTTCTCTGAAAAAAAACAAGGAATGCGACTTTTTCCCTCAACTCATACACGCCACGAACTTTCGACCAGTGATGTATAAGCTTATGACGTAGTGCGACAATACAAGCTGCATTAGCTCGTGTATAAGCCTATATAAACATGTAGGCAACTATATCAGCGGCCTTTTATATCTAAGAGAAGACTAAGCATCTCATTAAATCAAACTTACTCGTATATCCACCTTATCCGTAGCAGTATAAATTTATGAGCAAACGTGTCTTCACAGGTAAGACAACTGACCTATGAATTGTTTAAATATATTTTTGAAAATAGATAAGGCCCAATTAGCTTGATTACTCTTGGGCATCTATCAGACTGTGGGCTTCTGACTTCTACTTTCTGTAATCAAACTTTACACATGCAAAAGATGGCTCACCTCAAGGTTTTGAAAAGTTTGCATGCAATCTTGTCTTCATGCCTTAAACTATCTAAAAGTTTAAACTATATCAGCGGAACTTAGTATGGCAACACGAATTTTCGTAGATAATTATAACTATCGCCACCGCAAACCATGATGTAAATACGCTAAACAACACTGGTCTATTCTATCACAAGGAGTCAGCAGCAACAGCTTTGGGGCCTTACGACACACCGACTGCTGAGGTCATATGGTGTCACCAACTCTCACCCTGTCGGGAGGGTATTATGGGGATCGGAAAGACTTATACAGAATACCCACCCGGGGATTTGGGCCTGGGTCAACGGCGTGGAAGTCGAATGATGTTCCCCCCACGCCATTGCATCCTTTATTTTTAGGAATCAAAAGATTTTGACTGTACGGGGAAAGTCACAAAGAAAGGGGATTGAAACGGCTAACGCTCTAGCCTAAGAGCAACTCCAAACATTTGCCAAGAACATGCTTAGCACTGAAAGCGGTAAGTGGTTATATCTTACTAGATGCTAGAAGTTTACAAATTTTCATCCACATTGAAATTGTGCAGGTGCCCAAGGCGTAAAATTTAACGTGAAATCACCCTGTAATGCAGACTTCGCCCACAAAATGACCCTGTACTGCATGAACGACCCTTTACTGCAAGGGTGCCGGGTGGCCTAGCGGCTTAGTGCCCATCTTTATATTGGACAACATGGATTAACGCGGGTTCAATCCCTACGACGGGAAACTGCGGGGAGCGAAATCTGATAGCGACCACCCAGCCCGCAAACAAGAGTAGGTCTGGAAGCACCAGACTGGAACGGAATTGAATCTCAAAATGTGTATAAAATTAACTAGTTGGTGACGTTATTTTTGGCCTATCTCCTTGAGCATGGAATGCAAAGTTGAAAAAGTTCCGAAGGATTATACATGCGGACACAGCCCTTTAGAAGAATATCAGTGTAACAGATCGTGTAAAAACCACTGGTCATGGTATCTGAAGTGAATTCTAAATAAAGCTTGCTATCAGCAGCCTTCATCGGCACGCAGTAAAGAATGTAATATACGGAAGTCGATCTCGACTACTTTTCAGGATTCTATAGTATTTCTGAAAACAATTTTCGATGACCACTGGTGATTTAGAGAATTTGTAAATGCTGTGTTGTTGCAGCGAGTGGCGTGATTACTGCATGACGTCACATTAAAAGAATAGAATTTAAGTGGGAGCATGGTGGGGCAGATACTCCCTCCCAAAACCCGTGGAGACAGTTTTGGCTGTGTAGTATTTCCAGACATGTTACAAACTAATGTAGCCAAATCAGGACTGATAGAACAATATTCTTAGGATAGGCATGATTCCATAGGCATTTCAGTAAATTTCAGCCAGAAATACTTCCGCAATTTTCCTGAACAAAGACCTGCACATTGTCAAAGATATGATATGCCCGTCTTGGCTAGCCGTCCTGTGAAACAATGCGGTTGTTTGTCAGTGTGAGACTTCTGTCGACAGGCACGCCTGGAGGGAAGGAGGGGGAAGGGGGCCAGCTGTTCTGGACATAAGGGTGAAGTTCTCTTCAGTACCATGCGCGTCGACCCCCCTCCTCCCCACCGCCCACTGCCGCTGTTGGGCGTCCTGCGGGCGGGTGGTCGGGGGCAAAGGTCTAAACGGGGACAGCGCCGATGGTTCCAGAAGCAAAGTAGCACAGACGCCCCGTCAAGCCGCACCCAACCGGTTATTGTCGGACACCTTTAGACAAATGCAGTGACAGCTCGACACAGGCCGTTAACACACACGTCACTCCCCTGGTGATTAGGTGATCAGGTGATTTGGCTGATGGATGATGCAGCCCATAATTTTAGTTTGACAAAGAGGGAGGGCCTAATGAGCAGAACCACTGCATAGATAAATGCATTAACCAATTATGGGCTGTGCGTGAGAGCGTTAGTACGGGAGTAGTTGCTTTGCCTTCGGATCAGGCATAACGAATTCTGCGAGGAACAACAAATCACTTTTTCGATTCTAGAGTCCAAAAAAGGCAATGAACATCCTTGTGATGAACTCTTCTTCAAAATGTAATTATTATCACACGTATAAATGTTTCATGATGGCAGTGAATCAGTGTTGGCAGGTTCAGGACCAGTGTTGGCAGTGAACTTTTGTGTATAGGCTTTCTTTCTTCGGATATTGTAGCCATGTGGTGACTAAGAACATAGTCTGTTTCAGAATCGGTCCTTTAGCTGCCGAGAAATTCCATATACCAGTATCTACTGCTCGTACATACACCTAAATAGCGCTGTCCTTACCAAGGATCAATTTGTAGCTTTGATGGGAAGGTGCAGAGCTAGATACGTCTATGTCTCTAAGTACATCTAAGTCCCAGATATATCTATGTATCCTGCAGAGTCAAGCTATATTTGAGTGTGAAATGTGCTTTGAGTTGACTCTTAACTGACTTCAATTAAGAACTAAATCAATTACTTCTGACTCAGCAGTCAGCTCAGGAGGTCACTGCCTGCTATAATCTAAAGTGCAGTCTACCGAAGCGAAGTGTTCTACTAGTTATTAGCAAAAGTAGCATTAAAGGTTTTCCTTCTTAATCGGTTTCCCAAACTCTCCCTGTAGTATTCAAAAGCTTTGGAAGCTGAATATTTCAAAAACCATAAACAAATTCCAGTCCTGACCTTCAAAAATGAAAGACTGTTTCCAGTACATTTTTTAAATTAGATTTTTATGTCTCAAGTGTCTCAGGATTAAAAAACACATTTTTGTAACTGACCTTGTAGTAGTTTTTTAGAAAACGCCTCGAAATAAAATATAATCGGGCGTGTGAAAAACTATAACAGTATTCCCATAGTCGCTTTAGCCACCATCTCTCTCAAAACGCAGCAGTGTCGTGAGAGCTACATCATGTTGAACTGCTCGCCAACAAGTAGCTGCTCTTCAGAGGAGCCGCTGATTTCGCTGGGGCAGATGCCAGTGAAAGATATACATATTATCATAGCGATTCTGATCAAGTTAGGCTGGTGAGTATCTGCCTCTCAACAGGTGGTGCCTATCTCGGCTGGGACAGACACAGGCGGCGTGCAATCACGGCGAATCTGATACAGAGCCGATAATGAGAGAGAATATCTGCCACGAGACGCGACAACACTGGAACAGTTGATAAAAACAGAGGACTCAGATAGAAGAGATACAGGGGAAAAGTGAGCGCTGCTGGCGAGTGAGCGGCTCCGTCACGATAAACGGAGTAAGATACGGATAACGGTTAGATACCAACGGTAAATGTTTATAAGCGGCCCTGTGCAGTAGCCACGGCGGCCAGTGGCAACCGCCCGCACGCACAATCACAGTCACCTCAGCGGCTACACCTTGTAGGTGCCGGCACTGTCGGAAATCAGCAGGCAACAAGATATGGACAACTTACCGATGAAGATAGCAGCGGCGTGGACGTTATCACCAGTCTCCGGAACAATTACCACTAATCTGAAACAGGCACATCGCGCCAGACCCCGCAGCCGCCCGCAAAATGTCGGCAGGTCACGTGGTTGGCCGGTCCGCTCGCTGATTGGCCGTCGGCTGGCACAGTTGTCACAGTTCGGAGGCAGTCCAGGGTGCCCTCGTGACGCGTCGCCGTCGCTGGCGCCCCGGCTCGCCGCTATCGGCTGAGCAAACATGGCCGACGCGGCGGGAGCCCTCGGGCACGTGAACGCCCGCAGCGTTGGGAGAGAGGGGATGCCCAGGCCGGAGCAGAACGTATAGGTACTGTTAGGTGAGGATCAGCACCTGAGGACATTTTCGGTAGGAGTGGTGCTTTTGAATTTTTTGGGTCTAAGGTTTGAATGTCTTTAATTGTTGTGTCTTTTGGCCTATACGTATAGGATTTCCCTAACTTTTTTCTTTTGTCCAAGTTTGGTTTTTTGGAGTCAGAGTTTCACTAAAGTGATCAGTTGACTTGTCACGGGGACCCGATCCCACCATCCGAACGAGCAATTCCCAAAATAAAGGGTCAATTTAGAAGCCAAAGTTTAACGTCCCACAAATCACAGGGACGGCCGCCCCGCTCAGGTCACCCTCTCACCAGTCAGTTGCCAGCCGACCTACGTCGGGTAAACTATGGACCGCCGGAGCGTCTCAGGGGAACCGATCCCAAGATTTTGCATGCACTGCCACTGTGTGTTTCTGAGCAGCGGACCGGAGCCCAACGCTCTACCAACTGTGCTACCGGGACGGCTATTAGTGATGGGCAAAGCCAAAGGATAGGATAGGATGGGGACAGGATTTTAACTCCAGTGATTTGTACTGAAGCCTCAAAACCAGGGATGCGGAGCCGAGAAAATTTTGGACGGCTCCGGCTCCGGCTCCGGTCCGGGGTTATGATTTCGGCTCCGGCTCCGGCCCCGGCTCCGGGTTCAAGTGTCCTAACGGCTCCGGCTCCGGCTCCGGCTCCGGGAAAAATAGTCGGCTCCGACCGGCTCCGGCTCCGGCTCCGGCTCTGGCTCTGACAATGTACATACCTACATCCAAAATGTGATCGACATATTCTCAAGTACGTGAAAGTCCATCAGATACAAAGTGATTATGTATCTGTACGAATGAAAAATGGCGACTGGATGAACGAACGCTCTTGACCAGATGCCAAAGGCCAGTGAACCTCAAAACTGGACCAGCCTGCACTGCAGTGCATTCGTATGGCAAACTGCACTGCACTTGTTATGGCAAGCAGAAATGTGGGTCAGACATGCCCGCAAACCCACATACAAATTAAAGATACAGCGATCAAGTAAAGCTTGGACGGCCCCCAAATAAAAATTTCGATGAGCTAACAGTGTTCAACATCGAAAGTACATCAGATAGGCTGATGGCCTACTTCCTTTTCGAGAAAAATCAAAACCAACCACCCTACTGCCCAGGGCCCAGAAGCTGGTTCGCTCACTATACCACCCAATCGCGGTTGGAGCGGAGCAGCAACATTGCCTCCAATGTGTCTGCTCTTAGACTGGACCTGAGATCAGTAAGCAGTAGCTTCATCGCGGAGAACAACCTCTCCACGGACACCTGAGTAACTGGAAGCGCGACCATTACCAGGCTAGCCGGCTGGATGATTGCTGGATATCTATCTAAGATTTCCCATACGGTCGCCCCTTTAGGCGACCCAGGTTTTTGAAGTCGGCTAGTGCCGCATCGAGTGACGAGGATGCTGTTTTCTGCGCCTTTTGTCTTCGGTTCTCGACCGACCTAGCATAAACTACTTCTCCGAGTATATGATAGCTCTCCTGGGGGGGGGGGGCTGGGAGCAAATATTCTATTGCTCGACAGACCTAGTGTAAACACCTTTTTCAAAAAATTTATTCGGCCTTTGGGGGGCCAGAAGATAGTCTGCCTCCTTCCAGGGCTTTGGGGGGGGCCATGGCCGGAATGGAATCCTCCTGCGTCTGCCAACAGGGGCGGATGCAGGCCGACGGTATAGGGTAAATCGTGAAAAACATGGTTTTTTTAAGAAAATCGGCAAAAATCGCCAAACATGGGCGGCTTGGGGGCAAATGCCTTTTTGCCCCCCATGGATCCGCCAGTGTCTGCCAATGCTTTCATTTGTTGCCAATTTCTGCCCATGCTAAATAGCCGGAGCGCATCCCCTGCCTGAGAGTGAGACCGTCTACGGAACACCCTAGTTGCAATATTTCACTAATCTCGATATACATAACATATTGAGAAAATGTAATATTTCAGGTAAATAAATGTGTTTCTATACGACATCTTACGAGGTAAAATGTGACCATTTCACGTTTGATTTTTGGTAATTTTAGAGCTCTTTGGGAGCCGGAGCCGGACCCTTTCTGACGGCTACGGCTCCGGCTCCGGCTCCGGGCAGAATGGTCGGCTCCGATCGGCTCCGGCTCCGGATCCGCCTCCGGCTCCGCATCCCTGCTCAAAACGCTGTGCTTTTGAATCTTGAGCCGAGACTAGTTCCCCAGGATTGTCGCTTGCCACAATTTTGGGGAACTAGATCCCCAGGATTGTCGCTTGCCATCTCTCGGTAAGCGACGCACCCTGTTGTATCGAGGCCTGACTTCCAGCTCCAATAGCCACCCAGTGGCGGCGTAGCCAAAGGGGTCCTTGGGATCCACGGACCCTCTCCTTTGGGCTGACCTTGTGCACTGCAAAGCTAAGGCACTGGTTTCGCGGGACCACGAGTTTGGTCTTAGGGGCCCCTGAACATCGGTTTCGGGGGCTCCTGAGCATCGGTCTCGGGGCCAACAAGCATTGGTCCCCGAGGGCCCGCGAACATTTATCTCGGGAGCCCCCAAACTCGGACTAGGTAGTCTCCCGAACTTGGTCTCGTGAATGGGGACTCGAGCTTGGTCTTAGGGCCCCCTGCATTCCCAAAAAAGCATTGGCGGCTTTTGGGCATTTGATGAAAAAGGAATCTACACTTATAGAGACAGTTTTCCTGAAAAGTATTCAAGCCTCATTTTTGCATATAAATATGGGAAACAGGCGTGAAGTTTGACCCCGGGCTCTCAGCTCAAGTGAGCCCCAGTCTAGGGGAACGTTTTTATTTATCTTTGGAAAGAAAGTTTCAGCCCATATAACACAGAAACCCAGACTGGAATTGGTCGTGCTCACCGATCTGCAGCAAGATGGGCCAGTTTTTACCTATGAAGTCTGACAGTGAAAACAACTTGAACCTGGCAAACAGCTTTTGAATACGTATTTTTATATTTTGAATTCGTGAACAGGAAATCAGTGCTGAGCAAAGATTCTGGATGCGTTTTCAGACCACCGATGAAAATTTCACTGAGTTGGAGAGGCATGGAACAGAGAAAATATGGCCGCAGAGGTAGAAATGTTTACAGCGAACTGCTTCGTTAGCCTAAGACAAAATCATTGCTTATGTTGCCTCTTACTGTGAGTCATACTGAGAGCATGAATGTGGATGTGACTTTAGGGTTTTAAGGGTGTTTTCCGACATTCAAGGGTGATTTTCAAGTTATTAGAGGTGTTTGTGTGCTCTGAAAGCAAATAATTTCAAATTCCTGTTCATGAGTTTCACCGGATAGGAAAGGATGAGGCACTGAGAGACTTAGGCATATGCATAGGAACCGGGGTGCCAGGGTGGCTTATCACTGCCCCCTCCCACCCACACTTTTCTGTGGTCGCAATTGATATGAACTGTAACAAACTATGAACAACTGTGACATAAAACAAGAAACCCAAACTGACCCTATAGCTTGCGTGGGAAACCTCTTTTCGAAGCTGACCTGGACCCCTGAGCTAATCTGAGGTCTTATGAGTCACCCTGGGCCCCTGAGCTGTTCAGGGGCCCCTGGATTCAACTCTGATGCCCTATGAGCTGATCTGGGAATTATTGAGCTAATTTAAAGTCCCTTGCGCTGGTTCAGCCCCTAAACTGTTGTATGGTTCCTAAGCTGAGCTGGGTGCCGTGAACATGAATATGAAACCCTTACAAGTCAAATAGCCCTTGATCAAGTCAAAGACCCTATATAAGCCTACTTGGGGGCCCTTGAGCTGAGTTGGCCCCCAAAGCTAATCTGGTGCCCTCTTTGCTAAACTGGGAGCTTTTTGCTTGTATGGGGCTCACGCAGAGTTTTAGGGCCCCTGAGCAAGCTGGGGGAACATGAGCTTGAAGTGGACTCTTGAGTTCTTCTGAGACGCTATATAAGCCGACCTGTGGCCCCCTAGCTGAGCTGGGCTTCTAAGCTGATCTGGTCATCCGAGCTAATCTGGGGCCTCTGTGCTGAACTGGGGTACCCGAGATTATCTGGGGCCCCCTGAAATGCTTTCGGGTCACTGAGCTTGAACCTCTGAGCCATTTTGAGACCGTACACTGGCCGACTTGGGCCCCTGGACTGAGCTAGGCCCCTAAAAGCTATTTTGGGCCCTAAGCGAATCTGAGGCGCCCTTTACTGAACTGAGCAGCCCCTGAGCTGGTCTGAGGCCCCCTGTGCTGTTATAGGGCCCGCTGAGCTGAGCTAGGGGTGATGAGTTTGAACGGACCCCCTGAGCTCTTTTGAGACCATATATCAGCCGGTTTGTGGGCCCTAGAGCTGAATTTGGTCCCCCAAAGCTAATTTGGGTTCTAAATTAATCTGAGGTCTCTGTACCGAACTCAGCAGTCCCTGAGCTGGTCCTTGGCTACCTTTATAGTTACCCGCTGAGCTGAGCTGGAGGCCATGGGCTTGAATGAGGCCATGAGCTGTTCTGAGACCCTATATCAGTTGACTTTGGGGCCCCTGAGCCGAGCTGGACTCCAAAGCTAATTTTGGCCCTAAGCTAATATGAGGCCCCATGTGCTTATCTCAGCCCCATGAGATGGGCTGGGGACCCTGAACTGTTCTAGGCTCCCTGAGCCGTTTTGACCGTGAGCTTGAATAGCCCCTTGAGCTGGTTTTATCCCCTATATCAGCAGACCTGGGGTGCCCTGAACTGAGTAGGGCTCCTAAACTGATCTGGTCATCTGAGCTAATCTGGAGCCCACTGTGCTGAACTGGGCTTCCTGAGACGGTCTGGGACCTCCTGAAATACTTAAGTGTCACTGAGCGGGAGCCCTTGAGCTGCTCTGAGGCCCTATATCAGTCGACATGGGAGCCCCTGAGCTGAGCTGGGCCCAAAAGCTATTTTGGGCACTAAACTTATATGAGGCCCCTGTGCTTATCTGAGGCCCCTGAGATGGTTTGGGGACCCTGAACCATTCTAGACTCCCTGAGCTAAGTTGGGGGCCGTGAGCTTAAATGGCACTTTGAGCTGGTTTGAAACCCTATATCAGCAGACCTAGGGCCCCTGAGCTGAGCTTGGCCCCCAAAGCTAATATGTGGCCCCCTGTGCTGAACTGAGGGGTCCCGAGCTGGTCTAGCCCCCTGAACTCTTCTAGGGTCACTGAGCTGAGTTGGGATCCGTGAGCTTGAACAAGCCTCTTGTGAGTTTATGAATGAGCCCTTCATGAACGGGGCCCCTCGTAGCTGTTCTGAGACCCTATATAAGCCAAACGGGGGATCACTGGGCTGAGTCGGGTCAATAAGCTAACCTGGCTCCCTGAGCTAATCTGGGGCCCCTGTTCTGTGCTTTTAGGGGTTCTGTGCCTATGTGGGTCCCTTAATAAGCTGGTCTCTTAGCCCATGGGACTGGTCTGGGCCCCCAGAGCTGACTAATTTGGTTCCTGAGCCATGGTCAGAGCACTGGGGGTGCGGGGCTCTACGATGGCTTGACAGCTCCTGAGCGGTAGAG
Source organism: Lepas anatifera (assembly GCA_034440635.1). Classification (NCBI taxonomy): domain Eukaryota; kingdom Metazoa; phylum Arthropoda; class Thecostraca; family Lepadidae; genus Lepas; species Lepas anatifera. Next base: position 3,496,967 of record JAOTON010000385.1, read on the forward strand.
GCATAGAAACCAGGAAATGACGGGTCAGGGCAGTCAATGGCCTCCCACTTTTGTATGATGGGCCCCTGCAACGCATATAAAAAGTATCAGCAACTGCAATATAAAACAAGAAACTCAAACGGTCATGGCAGCTTGGCTAGGAAAGTTCCAGTTTCATCGTACGCCCTATTCAAGCCCCTGAACCAGAATTGCGTCGTGAAAAAGGCCAAGGCATTTACTACCCGAGTGCTTTCAGATGGGCCCCGAAAACTGGACCCAATCAGACTTCAGCCCAGACCGCCCCCAACACAGAGTGTTAATTCGGCCACGCATTTTCTAGTGTGTTATGTGTTCGTACCTTTATTGCTATGATTCCGCCGTATTGTTTTGTCTGTTTGTTTGTTTGTTATTACTCACCTCGCGCTGTAGCACTGAAAATACAAAATTGGTATAGGGGAAAAATTCGAACACGCATCCCGCACCAAACGCCGAGCAGCAGCCGTCCTTCGGCCATCGACAGACGTGACGAGCCATCGACAGGCCATTTTTCACCACGAAGTGGAAAAATACCGCAGAGCTATTCGATGCGAGTCAACGGTTGGGAAGACGCGACTAACAAGTCATGTATAAAAGTACATAGTGTAGGCCGTTGTGTATGCGTGCCTTATTGAAACCAAATGAGCACTTTTAAAACTGCTCATAATTATGGGCCTCTTGGGCTGGGAGCTCCCTTAAGGTGGACCCCCTCTAGGGTTGTTCCCTCACTTTTCAACCGCTTCCTACGCCCCTGGACTTAGGTATGACTTCACTCGGCGTGCCACGGGCTACGCGCTCCGCGTGCCACGCGGGCCGCGTTCCCCAGGAGCACCGACGGTGCTCGTATTTGCAGCGCGGGTTAGCGGAAGCGTGGTCTGGATATAATCACGTATGGGTCATAGAATTATATAGTTTATGTACTTTTTGTGTATGCCCACTAGAGACTGGCTTAAAACATCGTACGAAATTGCATTTTGTATGCTTACTTTGCATGCTTCTATGCTTATGAAGCCTGTTCTTCATGATTCATCGAGTTTTCACGAGATGCAAGCCATAAGTTTTCGGAAAGCCTGCTGAAGGAAGGGTGCTATAAATCGCATACAGCCTCGTGGGATAGACCTAAGAACCTATAAGGATTATAATGCATAAGACGGTACCTAAAAGAGCTAAAATACCTTAAGTCCACAGACATTTCACTCTTCAGCAAAAAACAGATAAAAATAGACAAAAATGTGTTTACCAAAGTGCCCTAAAACCTCTTCTTATAACGTAAGACATCCAAGATAGGGAAGACAAGGCAAGAGCCAAGAGATGCTAAAGTATAGCACTTTACCTTTCTTGGCTCTCACCTTGGCTTAGAGCGTAGCTCTTTTACCTACTAAAAATAGACCAACATATATGAAAAGCTTTAAAAACACCTAAGTCCGAGGACAAGTTAAAATGCCTTAAAAGATCTTCTTATTACCGAGGAGACCCGAACAGGCAGGAAAAAGCAAGAGCTAATTCAGAGGTAAAAGTACATATCTTTTAGAACGTAGCTCTTTTAACCTTTCTTGGCTCTTGCCTTGGATAAAAGCATAGCTGTCTTACCTATTAAAGATAGGCCAACATATATGAAAGGTTTTAAAAAAGGCCTAAGGCCGAGGAAAAGCTAAAATGCCTTAATAACTCTTCTTATAACCTAAGACACCCAAATGGTTAAGAAAAAGTAAGAGCCAAGAGAGGTAAAAGAGTACCTTTTATAGAGCGTAGCTCTTTTACCTCTCTTGGACCTTGCCTTGGATAAAAGCGTAGCTCTCTTACTTAATAAAAATAGGCTTTTTTTTTTTTTTTATATATATATATATATGAAAGGTTTTTAAAAACGCCTTAGACTGAGTAAAAGCTAAAATGCCCTAAAAACTCTCCTTATAACCTAAGACACTCAAACGGGTAAGAGAAACAAGAGCCAAGAGAGGTTAAAGAGTGCCTCTTTGTAGAACGTAGCTCTTTTACCTCTCTTGGCTCTTGCATTCTCTTACCCGTGTTTGGTGTCATAGGGTATAAGAAGGGTTTTAAATCATTTTAACTTGTCTTTCTCCGTCTGATGCGTTTTTAGGGCCTGATGTATATTTCAGCCTATTTTTGCCTGGCGTTTATTCTGAAGGGTGGATTTTCGGCTGCGTTTTTGGTATTTCAGCTCCTTTGCTGTATTCCAATTCATCATCTGTTTAAGGTCTTAGATTACTCCCATGGGACGTTTTGGTCATAAGTTGTCGAATCAATCACCCTGCAGGAATGCAAAGCAACGCGCGTCTCATTCGAATCTGCTCGGAATAATTTGCGCAAAACCGAAGGGGTCCGATCGGAACCCTCAGGCGGTGAAGGGTTATTTAAGATTGTCACGTATGTAATTAAACAAGATACTGGAGGAACGATGTTGTAATTTTAAAGTAATTGTTTCGAAAAGTGTGAGCAACTTGGACTAACAATAAGTAAAACGAAGAGGGTGGTTCTGTTTTTTAACAGCAATGCAGATAAAGGGTGGATATTTCAGCAGTAAAATATAATAAGTATCAGGAATCAAAATAGGCAATACAGAATATATTCAATCGGCACAAGAATGGAGTGCTAAAGAAAGCCCAAAAAAGATGGAAAACATGACTTATGGTGTAATTTCCAAGACATAGAACGCGCCGGAAAAGCGCCATGAAACTGGAAATATTTGGAACGTAGGCACTTTTCTAAGACGTAGATGTCAATTGCCTACCTCACCTTTTAGTCCAAACCATAAAAACTTGAATATGGTTTAAAATCTTAAGTTTTCTGAAGTTTGGGGAGCTTTTATGACTTTTAGGAATGCCCACAGATCCGTGGAGACTATACCATTCTACGCGTCTGGGCACTGGCAGTAGCGTTTGTTCTAACGATCTGCTGCGGTGGTCATGCTGAGACGGTAATTATCAGCCCCCGCCGCGGCGCAGCTAGGTGGTCTGTCCCGTGTCCACCGCCCAGTGTTTCACGCTGCCCCTCCCCTCCCTCCCCACGTGCGGAGACCGCTGTACGGACGCGTCGGTCAGCGGCGTCCTCACGCCGACGCCGGCCCGGCGTCCTTTGGTGTCCACCAGCCACCTGGTCACCCCTCCCACTCCCCACTGTGCCTTCTTAGGTCAGAGTCCCTTCTCCAGGGTCTGAGGCGAGAGAGCGAGCGAGAGAGAGAGAGAGAGAGAGGGGGGGGAGGAGGAGAAGTCAAGACACGCGACTGTTTCTGCTCTGCTCTGGTTGTGTGTTCGCTCTTATCGTTGTAGGCATTTGCTCAGCGATATAGCGGCGATAAGCGTTTCAAAATATGTTTTTGTTGAGAGTTTGCTCGGCGCAGTCAGTTGGCCGTGGCGCACGTGGCGCAGCCTTTCACGCCACACGCTTCTTTGTGGTGTGCGAGGTGTGTGCGTGCGACCGTATTTACCGCGGAATTAGGGCAGGCCCACACCTCACACCCTCCTCTGGAAACGACTGGTGATCGCCTCCCCAGAGTACCCCTCTCTATTGACAAATGGACAAATCGAGTCAACAGCTAGTGGACATATCTATGAATTGGTCAACATTGCGCTTCACTTTAAACCTCAGGGGAAAGCTCTACCCTTGAAAGTTGAAAGTGAAGGAGGAGGGCCCGTGTGTATACCTGCTTCAGCCGCCCTCTGATGCTGTTCTCTCGATATTTGCCATGGTCAGGGGCAGAGTTGTATGACTCGCAAGTCGGAGTCGGAGTTTAACTCAACTTCCGACTCGTTCGGCTCTGAGTTGAGTTGAGTTGAGTCGAAAAAATTAGATAGGTGAGTTGAGTTGAGTTGAGTCAGTTCAAACCACGTCAATGAGTTGAGTTGAGTTGAGTTGTTAAGACAGCGAGTCAAAATGAGTTGACGAAAAAGTTGACCCAGTATGCAAATATGTTGAACAAGTTTGAATTTGCCTGCCTTTCGCAAGCCTCCTTTGAATACCTTTGCCTCCAGTGTTGCAATTGTTTCAGTCAAAGTTTTAATTTGTTTCAATGTATCAGATTAATTATGCGGTTAAATTGCTTATTTTAAAGGCCCATTCGGTCTGCAGAAATCCTTAGGCACAACACAAATAATACATATACTCGATAAATTAAACAGGCTCCTATCTCTGGCCTTGTCTTGAATATTTCAAAAGGTGGAACGGACTGCAAAATGCATTTAAAATATCTCAAGAACTCCTCATCATCAATGTCCAGTATTACTTCTTTTCAACCACCACTCACGGTTACTAGAGACACTTAAAGGTTTCACCACCACTCCAATAAAAGAATAAAGACAGCCTAGAGTACGCCATTGCTGTCTTTGAAGAACAAATTTAGTCAAGGATAGGCTCAAGCTAAAGTAGCTTCAGGGCAAAATAGTGTACAAATCATGTGGTAATTCATTTAGTGATGTGAATATTTTTGAGCTACATATTATATTATTTATTTTGTCTTAAATGTGCCATCTGCAACTGCTGCTTTAATTTTGCCTTTTAAAAGCAGTTCTTACTGTTAGCATAGTAAAGTTTGAACTCTGATTTGACAAAATATTTAAATACCATTTTTACACGAATCAAACGAATTATTTCTTGCTACTGGTTTTGTCTGATCGTCGTCTGTATTTCATTTAGAGGGCCATATACATTGGCAATTTTATATCAAACTGTGATCCCATTTTGAAGTGTGGTAGGTACAAGCTGTATTAGAGGTTTTCAAGCTGAAAATTGTATTGGGATTAAAAATATGAATGTATGAAATGCAACACAACAATAAAATTTCCATTTCTATTGTCCTTTGTCATATATTGATATGGTATACTATTCCCTTAGGTTTTGCTGTAGTTCTTAGAATTTGCAATTGCAACTAGGTACTCTAGTAATTATAGCTTAGATTTTGGTTCAGCTCATGGGATAGGAATGTTTCATATCAAAATTATCTAGCATCGTTCTTTAACAGAAACAAAACGCAATATCCGTATCATTCCTGAAAATGTAGTTTAGATCATGTTTGTTAGCTTGGACCTTTTCTGATAGTATGGAGGTGCAATTATTTCCCTATGTTGTTGTAACCTTAACACGCGCACTGGAGGGGGCCTCGAGGCCCCCACCTGTTTTTCGAAGGTGGCCGGAGAGCCGCGAGTAGCCGAAAACGATACTTGGCCACATTTAACAGAATTTAATAGCGCGTCGATTGGTGAAGACTTTTGAAAATCAGTCGAACATTTTTTGACTTATAGGCTTTCAAAGTCAGACCTGCATTTTGAGATCGCCGTAAATGCGCGGTCGGACCAGTTAGCTTGCAATGGAAACCGAGTGGTGACGTCGTAACTCCATATAACCGGGATTATATGTCAAGGTCACTTACATGAAAGTCAAGGTCAAGGTCAAAGGTCACAGGTCAAGGTCATATCTGCACTTTCAAGGTCACTGACCACTGTGCGTCCGGTTGAATGACGTTACCTGGTCTCACATATATTATGCTATGACGTCATCGATAGGGTACCCCAATACAAAGTTCAAGGTGAAAGGTCAAGGTCAAGGTCATTTGCAAAGGTCAATCCTCATTTCCCGCCAAACAGTGGCTATAGTGTTAGTCGAAGTGCACATTATAAGTAGTATACTATATTGTGACCTTAAAGGTTAATGACCTTGAATGACCTTGACCCAAAAGTTGTGGGGAAGCCTCTTTGAGACCTCTTTCTATGAACCTTATCTGCCTTTAGCTTATTCCCGCCATTTTCCGCAGAATCACAGCATTTACCAATCGATCCCCAGCATGGCCAACATTTGACCTTTAAGACCTCGTTTGACCTTAAAGATATTGACCTAGGTCAATGAAATTGGTCATCATGTAGATCACTATAGCCCCCACCCACCTGCCAGTGGCGTTTTCTAAACCTCTTAGTTTCAAGATCTTGGAGGCCTACCGGCCCCCTCCAGTGTTAGTGCCACCCTCCAGTGGGTGTTAACCTATTTAAGTTCTTTTCCATTCCATGTACCTGGTTAAATATGCAAGGCTTCTTTTAAAAATCATTGCAATATGTTGTGGCAGCTTTATCTGGCAGTGACAGTCTGAAAGAATAAAAAAGATATCCATGGCTCCTGGCTATAATGATTTTTTTGTTTTTCAATTAATTAATCTTCCACCTATTAATCTTCAGTTTCCTGTATGACTTTCTGTACAGCTTGTCTTTTAGTGGTTTATTGGTTTATTCATGATGTTATTATTATTCATTTATATTATTTATCATTTACTTATACCTATATTTTGAAACCGAGTCTAAGTTTGAGTTGAGTTGAGTCGTGAGTTGAGTCGGAGTTGAGTCGGGAGGATTTAACCTTGAGCCGGAGTTGAGTCGGCTCACTGAACTCTTGACAATTAGTTGAGTCAGAGTTGAGTCGACCACTCTCAGCACATGAGTTGAGTTGAGTCGACTCAAGAAAATTCTGAAACGCACAACTCTGGTCAGGGGAAGGCTCCAGAAGGCTTCACACTGGCACCGTGATTAAACTCCATGGGAAGGTCAAAAGTCAGCGGGGTTTAGTATGCTCCAACCCCTGTTCTTGCCCCGGAATTTCTCCCTCACCCTCCCCTATTATATTCAAGGGATGCCAAGCTTCAGTAGGGATCAGCAAATCCCGATCTTGCCCAAAACGTGGTGGAAAATATCGAGTAAATGAAGATCATATTGGTATCACAACATATTAACTAAACTACCGCATTCTTTGCGTTGGAGATATTCATTTTCTCTTGCGTAAAACACTAAAGGCAATTTCGCCGAGGAAAACTTATGTCGAGGCGAAAATTGGGCTCCGTTGGAGAAAATCAACCATTTTTCTAGACTTTGAATTGAAGTTGTTTAACTGGTCGTCCAGGAAAAGGGATTACCTAGTCCGCTTCTTTCTTTCACGTTCCACAAGTAGGGTACATAATATGTGGAACCAGGTTATAGCTCAATATTACCATGCACTAGCATCAGTATCAGTATATCATCGGATTTCTCCTCTTGTTATGTTTATCAGTTTTCCTGTCAGGTCACATACGCACACAATGGATTGTACATACTCAGCAGGCAACACCACAATATCCCTCAGCACAGAGCAGAGAAACAAATCATTGGTCGTGCCCATTTTAATTAAAACAGACAGTGCAATGAATAAAAATAATTAGGTGTAAACTTTTTTCTGTGGAGAATGTTTTCAAACACGGCTGTAAACTTTGGGGATTGAACATTTTCTTCCCTTGCCACTGGTATCGTATAACCCCACGTCGCTTCACGTCCATCGCCTCGGTCCAACCCCCCCCCCCCCCCCCCCGATCCTACCCTCCCATGTGATCGTTGTTCATACTCGATCCTTCCGACACCTCCTCCTGCGCTCGCCGAGTGGGTCCGTTTCGACTAATAAGCTATTTTGTAATGTGTAATTATGTGTAAACTATGGCACTCGCAAATTTAATTGGATTCTAACAGCCAAAACACTTGCTATCTTAATAAACAATAAAATTAATAATTATGTACGTTAAATGCATACTAAAATATACAAATCGATAACTCATTTGAACCCTAATTTTACTTGTCCCTTGGGAGAACACTCAACCTATTCTTAAAGCTGCTCATAAAAGGAACGTTTCAGGTGTTACGCATTTCAGGTATTTAACGTTTTTCATGCTGTTAAGTGGTGCCGCCGCTATACGCGCCAGTTTCCATTTTACAGCATTTTTCGTAGTCTGGGAGGCCGCATGTGCCCGGTCTGACGCGTTCGACGGCCAGGACCGGTAAACGGAGTATTCCTTGGACCTGTGCTGAATGCACTTTTTGCCACGCATAGTTATTGATATTCGGTATGCTTGCTAGCAGATAAAAACTCAGGTTGCCTTACTTCCTGTGATGTGTTCAATCTTTTTCGTAGACTCACCGAAGCCAACAGGCTACCGACGATCATATCGGGCTCATTCCTTAATCTCTTCTGTATCAAAGGAGGAAACTAACATGAAAGTTTATCATCACCCTGATGTCAGATGACCATAACTGTTGTGAGGGGCGAGAGGGGCACAGGGGGCACGTTCTCCCCATCGGTGCCGGAGTGCTCCTTTAATGGCTAGGGGTGTGCCCCGTTTGGGCTGTGCCGCTCTTAATTTAGTGCCCTACACCGTTAGCACTATTTTAGTCAGCTAGTGCATTCTGTCGTGTTTCAAAGAACTCGGGAAGAGCATGGGCACCTAATCCACGTACAGCTAATGCCCCATTGTCGCCAATAACCGTACGGGCGAAGCTATTCGGGTGCCCCTCGAACTCATCTGGTGCCCCCTGAGTTGGTCTGGGCCCCTTGAGCTGATCACGTGCCTTTTGAGTTGATTCGGTGTCACCTAAGTCAATCTGGTGCCCCTGATAAAATTATTGTGCCTCCGGAACATATCGAATACCCTCTGAGGTAGTCTGATGCCCACGAGCTTGCCTGGTGCCCCATTAGCTGTTTTGATGACCCGTCAACTGGTCCGGGCCTCCTAAGCTGATTTCGTGCCTCCCGAAGTTGATATACTGTCCCCTAAGCCAATATGGTGCCCCATGAGCTGGTCAGGTGCTCTTGAGCTTGTTTTTGATATCTCGTACCTGATAAGGTAGGAGGTATATAGGCATACGAGATAAGGTACGAGAACCCCGAGCTGTTTTGGTGCACCCTGAGCCGATATTGTGCCCCCTGATCTGATATGGTGCTCCCTGAGCTGGTCTAGGTCCCTGCTCTGGTCTGGGGGCCAGGAGCTAATCTGACCTCCTGATCTGATCCGGGGCCCCGAGCTGAACCATCTGGTGTTCCCTGAGCAGACATGTTGCCCCCTGAGCTGATTTAATGCCCCTGGGTGGATCTGGTGTCTCCAAATCCATCATTGAACTGATCATTGACCTGAGCTCCTGAACTGATTAAGTGCCTCCCGACTTGTACTCCCGTACCCTCGACGACCCGTACCCCGGATCTGAACCAGTATCTTGTACCCCTGAGATGATCTGGGCCACGAGCTGAGTGGGTCCCCGAGCTGGAGAGGGACCCTTGCTCTGATAAAGAGCTCTTGAGCTGATTTAGTGCCCCTGACTTGATCTGGCCCCCTGAGCTGACTTGGAGCCTCTGAACTGATTGGGGTCCAAAAACTTATCTGGGCCCGGGAGTTAACCTGAACTGGTTTGGATCCTGAGGTACTCTGAGCTGATCGGGGCGCTGAGCTTGTGAGAGCCGCTAAAGTTGGCCTGAGGCCCTTGAGGTGATCTGGCGCCTTAAATTGTTATGGGGCTCCTTAAGCTGGTTCGATACCCTATGAGGCTATCTGGTATCCATTGAGCTAGTCTGATGACCCCATCTCTGAGGACCACTGAGCTAGTCTAGTCAGCTAACGAGGAATGAGCCATCGCTTAAACGGCTTGTGATGCCTAGGCACCCCTGATTATATAAATTGCCTGCTATACTGGTTGATTCTGGGCAGGGGTGCTAAAAAGGAATGTGCTTCTAAGCTCAGAGCACAAACAAGGGTTTTTACTAATCTATTCAAATCAAAAACTAGTTTTTCACAATTTTCAGCCCTATCACAGCCTCCCCATACAAACATTTCGCCTCTTTCCCTTTTCTTTACTCCTTCAGGGACCAATCGTTAAAAATATGGAACTTTATAAACACCTTCAGAATAGGACCTCCCAAACTATTTCTGCAACAAAGATTTTCTCTCCTAATGTCACGATGCCTCTCCTCCTCCCAATGTCCTTTTGGAAACTGTGGCACTTAGTCACATTCAACCAGGGCTCACTCGTCACTAATAATCATTGGTAATTGTAAGGACAAAACCAGTGGGCACAACAAATGCAATTTTTTACTCCAATGTGTCTTAGCTTGCACATGGTGACAAACATCACAGGCTCCGGTCTTTATTGAACTACTGCATGAGTTGGCTGACTTGTCTTTAAACATATCCAGCACAGTTGTATTTTGTCTACTTTTATGAGATTTTGGTGATATTTTCTTCTACGTGCCCTATTTTAGCCGGGTTTTCCTTTTCCGACAATGCTGGAGCGAATATTTCATTGCTCGGCAGACCTAGTGTAAACACCTTTAAAAAAATTCGATCCTTGGGAGGCAAAAGATAGTTTGGCCACCTTTCCAGCGCTTTTGGGGGCTATGGCCGGAATGCCCCCCCTCCACTGCGTTCGCCAATGCTCATGCGCATATTTTAAAGGGAATGTGGCACCTTGGTCGATTCCTGGAATTTATTATAATTAGGGGTACTTTTAGACGAAAATCATGGAAGTGTCCATGATTTCTCTGAAAAAATGTAAAATGAGCTTAATATTTCATTTCTGAAATGCTCCCCTAGGGAGAGAAATAAATACCTGCCTGTGGATGATGTCATGATCTGGCAACCACTATCATATTCAACAGGCTTCAGGGCTTCGATTGACTGATACTCGCCGTGGCGTCAGCATATGTCGTCACACCAACATGCCTGTCAACTGTGGCCTGCTGCTAAGAGTACATGTAGGATACATTTGAGGTAGTTTTTAGCTTTTCTCTTCGGAAACTTTTAGTTTCAGGGCAAATGTTTTATAGAGTACCGGGTTTTCCGGAATGTTTTACAACTTGGCTATCTCAGTTAAAATCACGTTATAGAGGTGCCACATTCCCTTTAAAGGATATTGACACCGCACACTGCACTCACACCCAACCCATACATCCACCCATGTGCACAGAATGTCTCCTACATCTGTCCTCCCTCAGTCCAACAGGAGGCAGAACGACCACCATCCTCAACACCATACGAGTAAATTTTATAATCCACCGCGCGACCCCTGCCCACCGAGGCTTGAACTCGGCGTCAGCGGTGCTCAGCGTGCGTGACATTTCTAACCTCTGTGCCCCGCGGGTAATCATCGCCATCCAACGGATGGCGGCTGCTGATTGGTGGAGGCGCGTTTACTTGTATAACGAGAAATTCAGCGGAAATTTCTCCATGAGAATGATATAACTGAAACCATAAGCCAGGAGACGTATTAACATGAGCTTTTTTCAAGTATTTCTAGTTATATTTTTCCCTACATTGGCTTGGTTATCTGCGCCACCACCCGATACTCTTTGGTACAGGCGAGACAGCGGCAGAGTCAGCACTGGTCAGCTGGCGGCCGAGTTTGCTGAAGTAGGAGTGTCGCGATGGGTTTCTACTGAGTGAAAAGGGAGTGGGGTCCGGCCCGAAGGTAACCGAGAGAAAGAGAGGAGAAAGATGCAGGTACATAAAATTAAACGTTAACCGTCGAACGAGTTATAGAGAGTAAGAACTAATGAGAGCGCTGCCGAATATGTACATACATGCAGATAATATACCAGAAGAAGGAAGCACGTGCTGCCTTGTGCCATGTTGGATAGTGAAGAGGCACAGGAACTAATTTGGAACTCAAAACATTGCCGATGTTTTAGCGCATTTCACCTTACACGACGCCTAAAATTAAATGGTGGAACCCAAAAGTTACAGGCAACGGAATGTTTCATGTATAATGAGGGCGCTCTTAATCAATCCACCATACTAATGTGGATTTCTGAAAACCATTGGGGGCGCCCAAATTCGAAAACTGTCAACTACGACAGCGTTAAGAGAACCATCGTATTATAAACACTGTACAATACACCTCCTTAAATACAGGAAACTATGCTTCATTACCTAATATGAAAAATAAGAGGTGACTGGGCACTCCGCATCCAGACATAGAAATTCATACACTAGCCCTGTAGGTAATTTCAAAATTTCATTTGGCTAGGCACTGATCATATACTTAGAAAATATACTCCTAAAGCATAAAATATTTTGAACAAAATATAGGATAAGTGAGAGCAGAAGGAATAATATATCCACTAGTCAGTTATACAGGGTGTTTCAGAAAGAATGATATTTTTTAAATGGTCAGTGAAGTACTAAAATTCCTTCAAATCCGTCCACAAAACACTCATTTTAATGCTAAATTGTTGGACATTTTTATATAAATATGTTTCATTTGCATACATGTTTTCTCTCGTCTTAAATGTACTCGGAAAATGGTGCAAGAAACATAATATATGCCCGCTTATATTTGAGAAAACGGAACTTGCAGCACTCTAAAAGGCTTCAGACACACAAATGGCACGTGAGCATGCACATCAAAAGCAAAAGTCTCAGTAATATTACAAGTTAAAAGTTTTTGGCTCAAGCTCCGTATAGCTCATTGGTTTACCTTCCATATGAATGACTGGATGCGGCGGACACAGCGCAAAAGACCCCACTGTTCACCGCAGAACAAGGGATATGGACCAATTGGGGATTGCTTGCTTGGACCCGAGCTTTCCTAAGCTTGAGAGGTGTTTTTTTAGAATTAATTTCCAGAGGCAATGTGCATGTGGACTGAGACGTACCATAGTGACGATATCATGTTTGCAGTGTCATTGGCGTGATACTTGTCACGTGATACGCACGTGATTTCTACGAACATTTTCGATGAAGGCAAGATAGACAGTATTTTTCAAGTCATTTTCAAGACTACTTTTTACTAGCAAAAATATCAAAACAGCTATCAAAATACGAATAATCGTAAATGTCCCAAAATCATCTTCGATTGATATGTAAATCATACCACAGCAACCAATTTATAACCGCATTATGATCAATTCAAAAATATCATTCTTTATGAAACACCCTGTAGCTTCCACCCAGCGGGAAGACTCATCTGGTGGATGGGTGCCAATAGCGAGAGTAGCTGCAGCATCTACAAACTATAATTAATATGATAGTGAGGTTCCTGGTCATTTTAAGTTTAGTGCCAGTGAATTTACCTAATCGTACGAGGCAGATTGCGATGTCCCACTTCCGGCTGTTTCTCAAGTATTATTTCCCCACATATGCTCCGAAATTTCTTTCCAATGAATTTAAACTGTCGTTTTGTATGAGTTGTCATGATATAAGCGAGGATAGGTGGTAGAAGCAAACGCATTATTGTTTCAAAGACAGGCCTTGATACTGCACCAGAAATGAGTTATGTTTTTATTTGCATCTGAGGCGCTGTATTTGTCGTTATTTGCATTTGTATTTATTATTGTCTTTAATTGTTATTTGTTTGTTATTTGTCTGTATTTGTGCCTCATAAATGCCATCATTCAACCCCGTGAATCAATAATAGAAAACAGCATGGGTCTATCCCACACCGATCACGTGACTGAGATTTAGCTTGTTTTTTTAACGGCGTGAGAGTCTATATCATAAGCCATCAAACAGACTTGATTTATGCAGACCACTCAGCGGCGTTGCAGAGCGTCAATCACAAACTTTGTATTCACAAATCAATTTTTTTCCAAATCTCAGGTACAGATCTGGACTTCCAAAATATTTAGAAAATCGTAAGCAACGCGTTATTGTGAAAGGAAAGTATTCTGATTGGGTCCATGTGGGCTCTGGAACTCCGCAAGGCGGAACTATACCTATCGCCTCTACTCTTTGCACTGTGTGTCAACGATCTTCCAAAAAAATTAAGACTAATTGTCTCTTACTTGCTGACGACATGAGATTTTTTTCACAAAACAAAATTACCACAAAACAAAATAAACACAAAACACAAAATTACCTCGCAACACGACACCGAGCTCCTGCAGGAAGGTCTAGCATTTTTGGCTTCATGGTCTGCACTTTGGGAGCTTCAACTTAATGCCACCAAATATAAATATTTCACCGTGTCATTGAAACGAAAACCTATTCCAACCACATACAAAATTCAAAATTCTGCTCTAGAAAAAGTATGTCCAATTTGGAGCCTTTTTTTTTTTTTTTGACGGCCCGAAGGCCCTGTATTAGGCTCTGTATACCACCAACATGTTGATCCAAACACAAAGCACCTCCCTCCCATCCCACCCCACCCCATATAAACAATTCGGGACATTAGAGTGTGGTTGGATGATAAATGGACGTTTATTGAAGGCCCCTTACCGGCCGCCGGCCGCGGAGGCCCTTACCGGCCGCCTCCGCGCCGGGGCGAGATCCCCTCCCCTTCGTTCGGCTGTGGGTGCCCGGTTTTTTCCGCTATTCATCACTCGCGCGATTGTATTCCATCACCATGTTTCATCACATTTTTATGTGTTTGGTTTTGTTCCAAGTGTACCAGTGTATGAAATACATGTATGGTATATATATATATATATATATATATATATATATATATATATATATATATATATACAGGGTATATTTTAAGGAATTGGGACTGGTGGGCATTCGGCTGAAAAGGGCACGAATCTGCACCAAAAGGGCACTCCAGGAGCATCAAATGACTGGTGAGTGGTGGGCACTGGGCCGTTCAGGGCCGTTCACTAGTGGACATAGCACGGGGACTGGTGGGCAAAATGCCCACCACTTTGTAGCAAAATATGCCCTGTATATATATATATATATATATATATATATATATATATATATATATTGAACACCTGAATCGCATTTTTAGTAAGGCGAACAGGGCAAAAGGTCTGATGATTCGGTCCCTTCATGTTGGCCATTCGGAGAATGGAGCGAGACAGATGTTGAAACTCCAATAAATTTTAGTCAGCTCGCAAGGTAAATTGTGTTTGTAAGTTTGTTGACCCTTCGTTTTTACTTGAAATTGTAAGTTGTATGTGACCTGTTTTCCCTGCTCATGTTTTATAATTCCTGACTTGAGCTTCTAATGGGGTATGGCCATGTTGCTCGTATAGCACTAATAAACACAAAATTAGTGTCTAGAATTACTTTACGCTGAAAGGGAATGTGGCACCTTGGCCGAATCCAAGAGATTTAGGTTTAATTAGGGGTATTTTTGGCCGAAAATCATGAGAACGTCCATAATTTCTCTGAAAAATGTGTAATGAGCTCAATATTTTGATTTTTAAAGTGTTCATCTAGGATGAAAGATAAGCCTCTGCTTGTGGATGACGTCATGATCTGGCAACTACAACCAAGCTTATATCAAATAAGCTTCAAGGGCTTCAATTGGCTGGTTACTCCCCGTGACGTCAGCGCTGTCTTCACACCAACAGCTGGCAGCTGTGGTCGCCTGGCTGGGGTACATTTGGGGTATATTTCAGGTAGGTTTTTTAGCTTTTCCCCACAGAAATTTTGAGTTTCAACACAAATGATATATTGAGTACCGAGTTTTCCGACATGCTTTATAACTTGGCTATCTCAGTAAAAGTCACGTTATAAGGGTGCGACATTCCCTTTAATACGAAAGCAATTTAAGTTGACAAGGTGTATACTGATCTGTCTCCTCCAACCCTGGATGTAAAAACACTTAGATTATAAATTCGGGCACAGCCCGAATATATAGTCCCTTGACTATTAGAATCCCTTATAGATGATATCCCTTATATCATCAGAATCAGGTAGGTAAAATCACAAATTCCCAGCCATAGTGTAGCCAGATCTCTTAACATAGCATAGTCAGAGTGAAAGTGACTTGCCATGCTTACTATGATGTTTAGTTTTCAAACTGTAAGATAATTCAGAGAGTCTTCCTTAGTGGAGACTTCTGAGAGAACTCATCTAACTAAATGACACTACAATGCGCAGTGTGAGTTCATTTCACCAGCGCCCCACCGAGGGGTCCGGTGCCACCTTCGACCCACCTGGGACCATTGATGGCCTAAGCGATGGAAATCTGCAAAGTGCTTGTAAAGGTCATGTGAATTCGGTATGATTTTACTTAGCATGTTTAATCGTTTAGGTCAGTGGTTTGACCTAAAGACGTCAGGTTGGGTCAAGATTGGCTATTTCCACTAGAATATTCAATGCTTAAGAAACCTTGGCATAGCTCTCATGCCATTAGAGCTATTGAGATCTGGTAAATTAAATTTGATAGAAAAAGGCCAGGGCTTTTTCTGCTTTGTGGAAGATAATGACCTCCCGCCAATGGTCTGACCTCCAGAGGGCACCTCTTGACCAAACATGAGCTGAAGTCACGAATGGTCAGAAAATGATCTTGCCGTACATCAAATGAAAGCCAGTAACGAGACATACACAATGATGTGTACTTAACACGCAAGCTTGATTAGGTCAAAATCATTCGTCAATATACTGTTTTGATCTCTGGTGATCTATGATGACCCCAGATAGGCCAGAGGGAAAATATCGCCCCTGGAATCCTTCAAAGGGTGGCGAAAAATGGTTTTCTGAGAAATCTTAGCATTTGCAAGCATTTTTGTGACTTTTAGATCGTTAGACTGCTTTTTCCTATGTTTTTCCAGTGGGAGAGGTCACCTTGTGACCTGACCTCAGGTTACCAAATATAAAAATCCCGGATATTCATTTTGTAGACCCTGGAGGGGTCCTCAAGTGTAGGAAGTTTCAAATTGATCGACTCAGAAATGTAGCTCTTATAGAGCTCAAAAGTTGAGGTGAGGTGACCTTGGTTGACCTCGCCTGGTGACCTGACCTTGGCTGACCCGGGGTACAAAATTTCAGGGATGGTAGAAAAATGATGCGGTGAGAGGTAGATCGCTCAACCACGGAGCTGCGCCTCTTCGTTTTTCTGTTATTCCGAAAAAAACATAGAGGGGGCCATCGATGCCCTCCGTGGGGCGAGGTTAATGTGGTAAAATACCAATTCTGCATGATATCACACAAATACTGCCAATGGAATCTGCGAGTTTTTCCTGGCGAATAGGTTTTTCTCAGGTTGCACTGAAAGAAAAAATGACACCCAGCCCTAAGATGACCCTAAAATATAGCGAATGGACATCCTTTTTTGGTGGACTGATAACCATTTTTGGGTATTAGATCCCGTAATTTGGCGTCAATAACCTTTAGCCAGGTTCATTTCTGAAAGTAACGCGACTCCTCATTTTAAACACCATTTCTGACACCACTTTCTGGCGTCAAAACAACACACACATGGGGAGTTACTACATCATTAAGCGTGTCAGGCATTGTAATGGAGGTATCCCGACCACCAAATGAGGAATTTGACTCTTTTCGCGAGGTGTCGGTAGGGTGTCTGACTCTTTCAAGAAATGTGTCCGACTCCTTTCGTAGGGTGTATGAAGCGTGTCAAGAAGGCGTCTGACTCTCTGCACTTAGCTTGCGAGTGATCACGATACTTTTGTAGAGAATTGTGCCCTTCATTGGAGAGTCTGACTCTTCTGTGACGTCACAGCACGTGCTATTTCCGTTTTTGTTGCTAAAAAAGGTACAAACCCGCCTCATTTTGCGTGCAGAAGCAATGGGAGCAGGGTAAGGTAAGTGAAGATACAATGCATTGTATCGTTTTATCTATCTAGCATAATTCTGGAGATTTCAGGGGGCTGGTACACGCCCCCGTCAAAGTGAAGTGGCTCAGACCCCACTCAATGCGCGTGTTAAGGCTGCAGCAATCGGCTATTGGTTTTGGCTGCAGTCATACGTCGAAAACTCACAGCTTCTATTCCCTGTAATTATTCACGTCCTTTGCCCCTTTATGTTGCATTTGACCTCCATGCCTCTTCAGAACCCCGTGTCATTATGTACCATGTGTTATACGAGCCCCACATGCGAACATTTACGATGCGTTTCCAGAACTTGATCTAACCAATTCCATTCTTTCCAGGGCGTAGGCTGAACCTTTTTGTAATATTTAACGTTGAACACCAGCAAGATGTTTTTTTTCTTCCATATCTGTGTAAACAACCTGAACGTGCTGTCTTTGCCAAACATTTTCCAAATCATGAGCAAGATATTCCACTCAACATTGTGAGTACCTCATATCGTAGCTGTTGAAAAGGCATAAGATAATTCAGTGACTACGTGCGGGAGTGTTCTGAGTCACTAGTTCGAGAGACTTATAAGTCTCTTGATCCCATGGTGCCGAAAATGATGTAGAAGCTAGTGAGAGCGCTGTGCATTTTGTCACTACGTGTGTCTCATGATAATGCAATGGCTTTTCCAGAGAGTCCACGTGCCTATATACGAATATGGTGACTGCAGAATAACTCAGAAAACCTTGGTATGGGTGCAGCATTTCGGCATCCATGTGTAAAATTATTGCTGATAGAATGTGTGCCGTGGTTGAAAACATGTTCGGTGATTGTGTGTTAAACTGGTGAATAATATAAATACAGACATGCTCATCCACCATTACTTTTTACGACCGACGGGGTGGCGAAAGGGGTCGCAAGAAAAAGGACGCTAAAATACGGGGTCACAAGTGAGGAGTCAATCTACAATTACGCCATAAGACGGCATCAATACATGTGTATTGACACCCTAAGTTAGAGTAATTCGCAAGAAATACACCGCAAATCAGTGTCAGGTACCCTTGAAAAGGTGGTCAAGAAAGGAGTCAGATGGGTGTGGTGACTCCTTTTGATGGGTGTCTTAACTCATCTTGGTTGGAGTCAACTCTTCACCCAATCGTACAAAAACTCTCGAATATGGTGTCTGACCCTGTATTGACACCGGACTCGGGGGTAGTGACGCTACTTGGCGAGTTTGGCTAAACTCCCCTCCAGTGGGGACTTTTTGACGGTATCACCAAATGGCGAAAAGGTGTCATTTTTTCTATCAGTGTACGCACATTTTTAAGAATGCTAATGCCTCTATTCACCTCACCAAGACATCTGTTTCCAACCAGGTATTTCGGACTGCTTCATCGTCCAACACAGCTCCCTCTGTGCGGGAGGTGGGGCAGCCGGCAGGCACGGACCAGTAGGACATTTCGTCTGAGAGCCGGGCAGGTGAGAGGCGTTTGTCAACACTGTAATCTCGGCGGTACTTATCGCGGCGGTCGTGGCTATGCCGCCCCTCCTGCCTGCAGCCGCGCCAATATTGAAACATATGGCAGCTCCCGGCGGCGGCCAACTGCGACCGATAACGCCGCCAGGGCAGAGAGAGAGAGAGAGAGAGAGAGGGGGGGAGATCACTCAATTATTCTCATGACATGTCAATCATTTTTAGGATAAATTTGAGTGGTTTTTCAATGTAACTTAATCAATATCTAGGTATATATCATTTCCGATAAGGATTTTACAATAAGAGCCAATCATGGTAGGACACATACCTACATTAGGGAGAGTGGGGAGAACTGGGACATTAAACAAGCGGCAAGTTTAAACAATTATATAAATTTAGTTAGGCGTTTCTGGTAGATTGTATAAGCATCACATAGTAGATGAAACATTTAGTTATGGTTGTATGTGTCTTTTTAGGGCGTAAACAGAGTAGAATTGTGCAAAATTAAGTTTTTGTGGAAGTCTATGGTTAGTGAGAACTGGGACAGTCGCAGGAGGACTGGGACAATGGGTGTTCAGAAGTGGGACACATAGGGGAGAGATGGGACAACTGAAGAAACATGTCTAAATCTTATAAAGCGTAGCATCTATACGACACATTTTGAAAATAAGCTGTCGAGGCTATGATTGATTGTCTGCGCGATATACTTGGAAAACATATTCTTTATTATACACACATTTGAAAACCTTCTTTTTGTTGCGGTGATGTATCACACGGGACGTTGTTATATGGATCTGTTAATTATCCAGGTTTGCATGTAGGATAGGGTAGGTACATAGTATATACGTGTTGGCTAGGGGCAGATCCAGGAATTTCCCAAGGGAAGGCGAACCCGTACAGGGGCCCGGCCTCCTCGAAAGAAGCCCGAATAGCTGTGGGGGCCCGATTGTGCAAATTATAATTTTTTAATAAGAAACGTACACATGAAAATGTATCGGCGATCAAGAAAATGTCAACCTCCGTTTTGGGGGTAAACAATTAGAAGAACTGTAGTTGCCCCCAAATTATGAACTGGCTCTAAAATCGCTCAGGTGCACTCATCATTGGACTGGATCTCCACAAATCCAGGGACTGGGCAAATTTCGACTAGGATCACTGATCAGGACCATCTTAGCTCCCATACAATATTCTATGGCCTGCGTGAATTAAAGAGTTTAAGATACTATACCAACTACTCCCAAACCGGGCCCAAAAATTACAGCTACAAAGGGCCGAGACCAAAGCAAACTCACAAGCAAGGCTGGGGCCGACAGTAGCCACAGAAGACCCAGGTAGACCACGGGGAGGCATGAATGCTGGAAATAGGAGACTGGCTTCGCCACAATATGTCTGAGGTTATCGTGAGGGGCCCGGTCCTGGACACATAGGTCCCCAGTGAACCACAGGCGCCCCGGAAGCATTTCCGGGGGCCCAAATAGCCACAGGAGGTCTGGGTGAACCGCAGGGAGCCAGGCTGTGGTCACAAAGAGCCCGGGTGGATTACAGGGGGAATTCTCTGCAACGGATGTGAATAGGGGTCCGGCTTCGGTAGCAGTGGGCCCGGGATAACTCTGAGGGGCCCGGTCGCAGACTCAGAGCTTCCAAGTGGACTGCAAGGGGCCTGGATGCATGTTAGGGTGCCCGGATAGCCACATGAGGCCCGGGTTAAGCGCAGGGGCCTGGCTGCAGCTACCGGGGCCCGGGTGAAATACAGGGGAATGCTCTGCAACGGGTGATAATAGGGTCTCGGCTTCGGTAGTGGGCCCGGGATAATTCTGAAGGGCCCGGTCCCAGACTCAGTAAGTGGATTACAAGCTCGGTTACACTCAATTTGGGTGGCATTTGGAAGGCAATTTGCGGGGCAATGGTACAGACGCAGCCGCCGCCCCCTCCTGCGGGAGGGGGGCGGCTGCAGGGGGCGTTTCTTTCCTGTGCTTGAGGTAGGCCCAAGGGGGAGGCAATCGTCCCATCGTCCCCCCACTTGGATTCGCCCCTGGTGTTGGCATGGGTGAAATGTCGCATTTTTTATAGTAAGTTCGTCATATTGAACTTACGGTCTTTATTCTGATCTCGATTTATAAACCACGATCAGACAGGAAAAACAAGCTCATGACCAGAATCACTCTATAAAAAATCCGACACAACGATATTTCCATCAAAATACAAATATATAGGTACAATCAGTCAAAGTACGGTACAAGGAGAAGTGGGACAGCAAGGGAGAAGTGGGACAACTTGTCCCAGTTCTCCTGAGCCTGTCATTTTTTCTGAATTGCGATGTCAGTAAAATTAAAACCCCTTTCGTTATTCAAAGCTGGTACAGGTCGATGGAGAATACGACACCAGCTTTAGTGGAACCAAAAAGCCAACTTTTCGGTTGCATATTTAGCAGATAATCCACTCAAGAAAAAGGAAAAAATTAACTTTTTAAGGAACACTCACCTCTCGCTTCCAGCATCTACCGGAAAAGGAATTTGACACCCTAGCGATGTGCAGCGGCACATATAGTACGAGAATCAGCAAAAAATTATACTTTTGGCTTACTCCTAGATTCAATAATGGCTGTGTCCCACTTCTCCTGCGTCCCATGTCTCCCCACTCTCCCTATTTATCGCAGAGACTAGGAACTGTGGAACTGGAGCCTACACAAGTAATTGGGCAATAATCTAAGTGAATGGTGGTAATTTTTTACTATCTTACCATCGTTATTATAATATTAAGAATGCATTCAATATTAAGTAAGTGCTGTGTAAGTTAGGGTGCTACAAATTTCTTCCTGATTAAACAAATCTACTAACGATGGTCACAAAATGTTTTTGCTAATAAAAGCATTCAAAATACTTTATACATCAGATTGTGTGCAAAGACGCATCCATCTCAATCTGTCTGAGGCAGAGCCGGCCACCCGGCGTCGCGCCACCTTTTCACGCCGCGCTACTCTGCCCATAGGCGGATCCAGAGGAGACAACGGGTGGGGGCAATTCCTCCCCCTCCCAATCGATCCTCGGCGCCTCTTAAATCAGCATGGTGTCTCTCTGAAAAGGCCGACGGCGCCCCTGATATTGTGCTCTCCTCAGGATGTGATTTTGCGCCCACCTTATAGGTTTTGCCCTCCAAAAGTGGTGGCACCCCAGTCCCTCGCCCACGTGTCCCCTCCTCCCCCGGCCAGTAATCCCCGATCCGTCTATGACTGTCAAACCTGGCACCGCCACAGCGGCTTGGCCCGCATTCCTCAATGGTGTCATGCCTGGCGTAAAGCTGCCGGGCCTTTTGAGGTGGTCAAGTGAGGGGTCTGAAACATGGCAGAAATGTCCTGCCTATAACTTGATAGTTCACTCACTTAATGTCAAAATTCCGGGAGACTTTGCCCACCGATATCTTCACGAAATAAGTTGTCGGTCCTCTCTCAGGAGCAGCGCGGCCTCTTAGCCACGGCGCCTGTCCCTTAACATTGGAATTTCTGTATGGGCTTGAAATGAGCGAGCATAGTTCACAATTCCGTCGCATCAGATTCTAGCAATCAGTTGGTAGAGCGTTGGGCTCCGAGCCGCTCAGAAAACCGTGCAGTGGCAGTGTACCGGTGGAAGCTTGGCCCTGCCCCTGAGACACTCTGGCACTCAATATTTACCCGACGTAGGTCAGCTGTTAACCGGCTGGTGAAAGGGTCACCTGAGCGGGGCGACCGCCCCTGAGTTTTATGGGACGTTAAACTTTGAATTCTAGATTAGCCAGTCAGTGCTCGTTCGGAGGGTGGGGCCGGAGTCTCCGTTACAGGGCCCTTGATGATTTTAGTGAATCTTTGATCGCATGAGCCGAACCTCCAATGACTTGAACAAATTTAGATATAGAAGGTATTCCCAAGCACGATAAGCAGTGGCGGTGAAACGTCCAAATTTAAGGGGAGACACCATGGTTTTTTCAACCCATTTCTGTCCCGTCAACACCATAGGGATAGTGTTAAAACTTGTGATTTAGGGGAAGGGCACCGTGCCCCGGTGCCCCGCCCCCTCCCAGTTCCGCCGCCGGTGAAAATAACCATGAACTTAGCGGACCCACTGCGGTGGCAAGAGGAAAAGTATCTGCATAATATTTCTTAACTAGCGATAACAGGTGTTATTGGTATTCAGCGAATTATGAACATTCCAACTGTACATAATCTGATATTTATCAGTGTAAAGTTGATTCGTGGGTAGAAAGTTAGATGGACTTGAGATGGGCTGAATAGCTCATTTCCGCTCGCTCGCCAAGTTTCGAAAATTGTACGATGAGATTACGTGTTGAAAAGGCAAACGGAAAATATATGGCCCAAGTTGTGCCAGAACACATGTTGCCAACGAACGAACACTATCTTCGACTCTGATTCCAACTCCAACTCAGACTCTGACTTTGACTCTGATTCTGACTCTGATTGTGTCTTTGACTTTGAGTCCAACTCTGACTCCGACTCCGGATCGGATTCGGACGAACTTCACCGTCTTCAATGCCTACTCTAAGACCGGTCAAAGCCGTCGACTATGACAGACTTGCGACGGATTAATTTTTGTTTATTAATAACATCACGGAGAGTGAACATCGGACTTCAAGCGCACAACCACCAGCACTTGATAACTCACACTATCCTGGCTCTTATATGGAAGAGAAACAGATGCAGGGAGAACCAAGACCAAAAAAGAGCTTATCCTCGCTTGGCACCTATTTACATACCCATCTTTGTACTCCAACATGGATTACCTCATTAAGAATGGCTAAGCTGGCGGTATGTCTCGGAGACACCTGTAATTGTTTCTGGTAGCTCATGTCTTCAAGATAACGTATAAAACCTGAAGCTCATGCAAAGGCCAGCAGAAGGAATCACGGGCCCGCCCCCTTTGCGAATCGATTTACGCTGAGTGTATTCATACTTGCATAGTGAATATGCCAGCGTACCTAACGACAGAGGGAAGTATTCTTATTTCAAGTAATTATCATCATTTCAATTTTCCGTGAATCAAGACAAGAAGCATGCTAGATCGGTAACAAATATTTTTCCAAAGTCTCTAAAAATATATCAGAGACAGAAAAGAGCAGAAGAAATGATGGTGATGACCTAGGTAATGAAAAAAGTAATCACTAAAATATTATATAGAATTGCCTTAAACAAACTCGCCATGAAAACTCCTTTGATTTAGTTTTAATATAGCACCCTACCTCCAACGGGCCTTTTGTGAGCTTGAGAAATTAGCATATACACATTTTTTTAATAGCAGTGCCTTCTACCTAACTTGTAATTCTTCTTTGCCCAACGAGATTCCTGGCTGCTTCACTTCAAACAACTTGCAATAGAAATACAGACCACACGCACCTTTTATAAATGCTTCCGATACAATAGCCCTATGTATGTACAATGTATATACAATGTACATTAACAATGTCACTGTCATCAACCAATTCCCACGCTCGGCAGAATCCGGTCCACATGCCTAGTGCCAGGGTTAACGTTGTTTGAGGAAAACGGGAAGATTGGGCTGCAGCGCGAACAGCTGTTTTCTATTCAGCTTCCATTTTTTTAGAACACCAAATATAGTATGATCGTAAAGCCACGCTTGTTTGGTGCTTAAAGAGCACTTTGAAGAGAATGGACCACGTTTTCGAAATTCCAAAAAATAATCATTTAAGAACATAAGAGGTGACTAAAAATCAAGAACCGACATTTTCCCCTAATTTCATCCGCTGGAAAGATAAATATCTCCTCTTTTCTAACAATATGTGACGTCATCAAAATAACACTTTCAATAATCAGTGAAATCCCAAACCTTGATCATAGACTCGCTATAAAGGCCCTCTCACAGCATTTTTGCATGACAAAAATTACATGCAGGGGCTATTCAAATAGGTGGTGAAATAATCACAGGACCCGCAACCGATTTCCCGCTGAGGTCCTCTGCTCTCACCATCAGTATCTTACTTGTTCACTTGCCACGGCAATCGTACTCTCGGTCCGCCCGTCCATTCTCGGTCTTGTTGAGCACTGGTGCAAAAACTGAACGATAGATGGCGTTGCGGCGGCCGTGTTTATTCAGTGGTGGAAAGCGGATGCATATGTCTGATGTAAAGAAACAATTTCAGAGTTAGATTTTGGAAGACAAAGATTGATAGTTGTTTTGGTAAGTACGGGGAAGGGACAATGTGATGTGTATTGCGGCCATTAGGTACACTTCGGCCCAGCGACGCTCTGCAAAGGATAACTACTTGCCCAACGTTTTTGGTCGCCAGGCGTATTCCATGCTGGTTCACTCGCTAGCATGGCATTTTCAGCGAGTGGGCGAGGTTTGGGCCTTACGACCAATCAGATTACTGTAACCATAAGGAAGACATTTCTTCAGGTTTTGAAATAAGACAATAAGCCCATTTACTTAGAAGCGTAAAGCTGGCAGAAATTGTATACCGAGAGCTTTGGGTTAAATTTGATATACCAATAGTGGTTTCTCCACACGCTCTATAAAAGTGCTATCGCATGCCAAAATAAAAGTGGGACACTCCCTTCAAGCTAAGCGCTTGGCGCTTGACTTAATCTATTAGCGCGCTCAGCAGACAAAACAAGTGCGGGTCCAGCACCATGATTGATGGGATTACAAGTGCGGGTCCAGCACCATTACTGATGGGATTTAAGGACTACACTCGAATTGGTGTTCTTAAAAGATGTAAGTCGTGTCCAGAAGAAAACAACAGCTATTCGTGCTGTGGCCCAATCTTCCAGCTGGCTCTCCCCTAAAAAGTCAACCCCAGCACCGTGATGTCGGCCAGCCAGCAGGGCTGACCAATACTGCCGCTCGCGTGAATGTGGCTCATGCCTTCTGTCATATAACGTATTGCTTGCTCGAACTTTTTATTCAAAGTCTTCATTTGTCTCTTCTTTCAAATTCACGGGGAATGTATCGACGATGCGCTCTTAGTCCAACATTGTCGTCGTAGTTCGCGAGTCACAAGCACTGTTTCACAAGCGCCACCATGGCACAAAGCCAAAGTACAGTTTGTCCGACTTGCTGCGAGGTGGCAGCAGCATCGGCGTAATTACACAGGTCCTCAGAGCAGCAAGTGACACAGGAGATGATCTTGGTGCGCTCGCCGATGATCAGGCAGGATTGGTCACACTCCTCCACACAACTACGCTCCACTGACCAGACGCGGGTCTGCGCAGCACTGCCGTTGATGACGCTGGAAGACTTGTAGACCCGCACCTGAAACAGGGCCCAGCGCGTCAGAAGGAACATCGCATCGAAGAAGGGTAGGTTGGTGGTGTGTGCCAGAGCTGCAAAAGTCGGGCTCTCGGGTCATAAAGTGCCCGACAGATTTTAGGGCACGGTATGGTCCTGCGACAGATCTTACAATCTGTGAGAAAAAATCTTGGAAGGAAACAGAAAAAATTTTTGTTCTAAAAACTCTATATTAGAATTGTCACCTCTTTCACTCAACAAATTTTTCATGAATTTGCACCTCTCCCATATCAAGCCAGTGTGCGGCAAGAACCGATGGAAAATCGAGGGACTTGTGAATCGAGGGACCTTTGAATAGAGGGCCTTATGCACAGTGGGTCTTTTCGAGGGACTTATGAATCGAGGGACCTTTGAATAGAGGGCCTTATGTACAGAGGGCCTTTAAACGTCACCCAGAAAATCCTCTGCTGGAAAAATTCCTTCACCGGCCTGTCGGGCCCGATTTGTATTCCATAGCACGCGACAGCTTGGCCCGACAGGCCGCCGTAAAGGTAAAGGCGACAGGCAAAACAGTTTTTTCCTTCGTTTCCTTCGTTTGGAAGTACGCTCAACGATGCCGGGAGGGCGCTGTTTGAACAACGCCCTTGCGGCAAAGCCGGTGTAAAAGGTATCTTTGGTTTGAAAAACAGCCCTGCGGTCTGGTGTGTTGCGTTGTGGATGTGGTGGAGGCCAAGGCCCTAGAATCCCGTGGTGTGGTGGAGGCAATACGTTGCAAGGTTGTGTTTTTGATTATTTTTTATCTTGCATTACTTTGGTATACATCTTGAGTAAACTGGTTGAGCTTGGATTTCATCGTCCATAGTTGAAGGACTGATAAATGGCTCCGATTAAGCTGAAGCCCCTTCCACCGTCCCGTGTCAAGCTTAAATGTGGATTTGATGGATATGGGTATTTTGACGAAAAACGTTTTTTTAAGGAGCATCAGCGAATCAAGCATTCTGGGCTGCCCTGCAAGTTCAGGAACAGTGGTTTTGGCCAAGGAGGTTGTTTTGAAGCATGGATCAAACAGCGGGTAGATCAGAACAGTGTGGGGAGAAAACAAACAAGTAAGTGATGTGGTGTTTGTTGTAATTTCGGCAGCTTACATTTATTTCCATACAGTATGTTATGCTCACTGTTGATCAATAATTTTAAATGATATTAATAAGGGAAAATGAATTTTACCAGCACACTGGTCAAATTAGACTAAAACATTTGATTTTCCTTCCGTCTTTCTTAAATCCAATGCCTGTTTGTCCAGAATTAACCACAAAAGTTGCATACCTTCATCAGTGGATTTGTAGATGCCAAAGAAACAAAACTCTTCACCTTTCCACATTAATTTGAGTTTTAAGTACCAAACTATTTCTCCCATTTCATTTTATTGAATTACCTAAATATGCCTATGATCTATGTCAAGGGGACAAAGATATAACAAAACACAGCCTAGTGCAACCTTTACTCATTCCTTTTACTCTTAACTTCCTTGGAAACATGATATTTATTTGACATTTACTATCTAACTGACTTAAGGTTATTCATTAGCCTCATTAACTTCAGATCCTAAACCACCTACCCTCATGGAAATGAGCACGGCAATGCATGAAAACTTTGAAATAGCCAACAGCTTCAAAATTTAGGATTATTCATGTAAACATGCATTTAAAAGTCATGGAAAGTAACATGTACACATGCAAACATGTATGCATTCAACTACAAGTAGCCATGATCCTTAAAAACACTTTTCGAATATCAAAAAGTACCCTCAATCTTGTTCGTCTGGCCATCAGAGCAAAATCCATATATATCCAAATATCCATAATCCAAATATATCCATATCCAAATATCCAAATATCCAAATATCCATAACAAAGTGAGGTCTTTGTCTCCTTTCATGTAATTGCTCAGTATTCGTTTTTGCTCAGTATTGTAATTGCTAAGTAAGCTAGCTCAGTAAGTAATTGCTCAGTATTGTAATTACTTCGTATTCGCAGCACAAACACTACCAGAGAATTGATGCAAATGCTAGTGCTCACGTCACCGAGAGTCGGTAGTGTTCTGTCCATTTAGAGTGGGCTATTTAGTTAAGTTGCTGGCCTTCGTTTAGTCGTGACCGGAATGGCCCTGAACTATCATAGCACACGCTAAAATCGCTGTATATGTTATCTAACCGGTGGAAAGGCTTATTGTTCCTTGTTTGGCCTACCCTAGCGAAGGTTGGCGCTACCTTTCATCATGCTGATATGGTAAGTACGTGCCTGCTAAATCATCAGGCATCGCTCGAAACGAGGTGAGATTTCGTGTTTTCGTTTCCTTTCATTTAATCGCTCAGTATTCGTTTGTAGCACAAACACCCCCAGACGGAAGTCACCCATAACGCTAGTTCTCATGCCGCCGATAAAGCCCGGCCAAGGCGCCGCTGTCCAGGAAGCCGGATAGACGGCGGCTGGGTCTGGTCACCGCTGCTCGTGCCGAGACATAACCCTGAGGAGAGGACCATCGGCGCTTGGATTGACGCCTAGTGAAATCTGACGCCTAATGATATCCACTGGTGCCAAACTAGAAGTTTTTTATGCTGATTTTAGTATTTTCTATTAAGAATGTGGAAAATGAGTAGGAACATTTTACCAATTGAATGGGTTTTAGACAATTTTAATAGTCCTATCCTAACCACCCGACAGATTTGGAGGTTTTTCGAAAGTGCCCGACAGATTTAAGATTTTGAGCTGGTTGTCCGTTGAAATAGGATGGCCAGACGTGGCCTACCGTCCCCTACCCTTCCTCACTACTTTTTATATGAAAATAACCAGGTTTCGGTCAAAT
The DNA here is from genome assembly GCA_034440635.1 of Lepas anatifera. Taxonomy (NCBI): domain Eukaryota; kingdom Metazoa; phylum Arthropoda; class Thecostraca; family Lepadidae; genus Lepas; species Lepas anatifera. Next base: position 3,525,818 of record JAOTON010000385.1, read on the forward strand.
TGAGAATAAATTCGACAGTTTTGTGACCAGCTGGTGCGGAAGGCAGAAATGAGCCCGAATCCGATGCGGTTTTGGTTCAGGAGGGGAAAGTCTTATGTCAGTAGCAGATAAACACATTCACTGAGGTCCTTACTTGTCAGTTGTGATGCATATGGTGGATGGAAAGTGGACAGAGAGGTTGAACTATAATAAAAAGTGCACGGGACTTAACACGCGCACTGGAGGGCGGCCTCGGAGACCCCCGACTATTTTTCCGAGGTGTCCGGAGAACTGCCTGTAGTCGAAAAACGATACCCGACCAAATTTGAGAGAATTTGACGGCGTGTTGATTGGTGCAAGAATTCTAAAATCGGTCAAACATGTTTTGACTTATGGGCTTTCAAAGTCCTGCATTTTTAAATCGCCACAATCGCGCGATCGGACCAGTTCGCTTGCATTGGAGACCGAGTGGTGATGTCATAACGCCATATAACTAGGATGATGTGTCAAGGTTACCTCAAATTAAGATCAATTTCAAGGTCAAAGGTCACAGTTCGAGGTCATATCTGCACTTTTAAGATCATTGGCCCCCGTACTTCTGGTCAAATGGGGCTACCCGGTCTGACGTAAATTATACTATGACATCATAGTTAACCCTTGCCCCGGTAGCGGGTACGAGCCACCTTCGCCCTGGTGAGGGGCTAAAAAAGACCGCCCCCGCGATCTCAAAAACCAAAAGAGCTAGAAAAAAGCGCAACACGGAAATCGAAAGCTCTTCAAAAATTAAATAGAAACTAATTCGGTCATTTTCCTCGTCAGGTCAATATCAAGGTCACCAGAGGTCAAAATAGGTCAAAATCGCTAATATGAGGTGTACTAAGAAAACCCCATATATCTCAGAAACTATGATAGCTAGAAACATGTTTTTTCCATCAATCGAAGGCTCTTGAGTTGCTCTTTCATTACAGTGGCAATGCTTTTTGTGTCAGGTCAAAGCCTTGGGAGCTACAGGTCACTGAATATTGGGAATATTCTTGGGAATGTCCATAGCCACCCATTAATAAGGACGTTTCCTTTTTCGCTAATAACTTCCAAACCAAGCAAGATACAGCCATAGTTGATGCACCATTGCAATCCTCTCGTCAATACAAATCATATGATATATAATATTGCTATGCCAGGTCAAATCTAGAAATTTGACCTGACCCAGGTCAACGGTCTGACCCATCTTGACCTGGTATGGTCATTATGTATATCATTTGACTTGCAATGACTATACAGACACTTTGGTAGTAAAATAAAAGTTATATATTTGTTTATTCAAAATTTATAGAATAAAACACCAAAAAATGCTTATTTGACCTAAGGTGACCTTTCAAAGGTCAAATGCAAAATTTTTAGTATCAACTTCAGAAATGGGCTAAGAAAAAGTCGTACCCGATGTTTGAAGATTATTCTATCCATACTTACTGAGAAAAGCTCATTTCGTGAGTTTTCCCATGTATTTACAATGGGGAGGTCATGCTCTGCACATGACCTTAGGTCACCAATATGAAAAATCCCGAAAAATGTTTTGTAGCTCCTGGTGGGCCCAATATGTGGTATGAGTTTCAACTTGATCGACTAACCCTCCTTTTAGTTATGCATTCCTAAGCATTTTTGAGGTGACGTCACTTCACCTGGCCTGGTGACCTGACCTGATATGACTTTGAGCTAAAAGTTTTCAGGAAAGATTTAAAAATGATAAAGCAACAGCTAGACTAAGTTTGGTGGCGCTGCGCGCCGCCGTTTTTTTGCCACTTTGGAAAAACCCGAAGGGGTCTAAAAAGACCCGCACACGGGCGAAGGTTAAGGTAACTCAATGTAAAGTTCAAGGTCAAAGGTCATAGGTAAATATATCCTCATTTCTAGCCAGACAGTTGCTATAGCGTTAGTTATAGTATATATTATAGGGAGTATGCGGTATTGCAACCTCATAGGTCAATGATCCTGAATGACCTTGACTTCAAAATTTCAGCAAATATTTTCACCTTCCCTTTATGACCCTGGTCCACCTTCAGCTTATTCCTGTCTTTTGCCGCATAATCACGTCATTTCCAAAAGGTTCCCAATATGGCCAAGGTTTGACCTTTATGACCTCGTTTGACCTGGAAGATATTGACCTAGGTCCATGCAAATTGGCTATGATGTAGATCTTTGTGGGCCTACCAGGCCACCCTCCAGGGCGCGTTAGTGCCAGACCCCTCTCCAGTGCGGGTTTTACGGTCTTAAAAGATTGAAACTTGCCAACGTTTTTATTATTTTTTTCACTTAGTTCGGGTTTTGTCCGCTTCCAAAAGCTCTTGTACCCTTGAAGACACTTCTTCATACAAAAAAAGGGTTTTTCAAAGGTAGGCGTGCATTCCAAGATCGTCGGAGTTCCTGGCATCCACACATTGACCCTGCCACCGACAGCACACTCTCAGTAGAGCAGCTCACCATGCAGAAGGCGTGTGCGGCGGCGCAGCGTGCCTGCCAGCGGGTGTGGTTCTGGATGCTGGTGCCATTGGTGCAGGGCTCCTCCCCAGACCGTGCTGAGTGGCAGCTGTAGCAGGAGAGGTGGCCGGCAGCGTATACAGCTGACTGGGGCCCCGGAGCGCCGTACGAGGGCCGGGTTAGCGACTGCGATGTCGCCACTGCGCAGGCAGAGGGAAGGGCATGTTAGAATAGTGGGTGGACTGGACTTAGGCGGATCCAGGATTTTTCATGATGGTAGCCACTTTGATCAAGAGCGCCAAAAGATCACAGTGGGCGCCATTTGGGTCAAGGGGCACCATTTATTAGGTGGTGACCTTTGAAAGGGGTGTCAAAATATCGACTTGATTTATCTAGGTTTGTCTATTTTAATGTGGCAAATGCCCTACCCCACCGATGGTGGAAGGACGCTTCTGTTTTCTGAATACATCGAATGTATATGAGGGTACTCATGATGATGGGTATGAGAATATCTAACTGTAAATATTAACGTGAGCTCATTCGCCGACAACATGTTTTTGGAGCACTCTGTAGCTCTTCATTGGTTTACCCTGTTGCACATGCACGGTTTAAAAACTGTCCTGGCACGGATGAATTGACAATCCCGATGCCACAAAAGCTCATTTAGAGAAAATCCCAGTCGCGGGGGTCACCACCTGGGGGCCTGGGTTCCATGACTCTCATGTTTGCACGTTCATGAGACTTTGGCCTCATGCTATTTTAGGACGCTCTCTGCTGGAATTGAGAGACCCCCTTTGATTCTCGAAGTCTCTGATATCCTCCAGAAGCTGATGAGTCATAAATATTTTACCAACAGGCTCGTAGGTCTACTTATTATACGTCAGAGCCCCCTGGTTGGTATGGGGAGGTCCAGTGGACGTTGAAAGAGGTATCGAAACATATCAGCGAGGCCCCATCAGACGATTTCAAAGAGCGGGAGGGGACCCACTCACGGCAGAGGTTCCCCCTGATGACCATCGATAACTTCTTTCGAAGAGATTTGATGAATATTGGATCATTTACATATAAATTAAAATTTCAATTGACTTTAGTTCCGGGTCACCTTTAAAGAATATGATGGAATGCCATTTGATCAAACTAGAGAAATAACCCAAAATTGATAGGTTTTGGAGTGCTGAGGCGAGGAGCATGATTATAAGTGGACAAAGTACAAGCTGGCATGTCTCCTCGAATCCTGGATATAAAATGCACTTAGATTGTAGGTCAAATATCAAATTCTCAATCATAGTGTACCCAAACCTCGAATGAGGTCTCGAGGTCTAGCTACAATATGACTGATAATTTTAGATTTGGCCTACTTGATTCTGACGAAGGGCTGTGCCAGAATACATAATCTGAGTGCATGTTATACTCAGGACTCGAGGAGACAGGCCAGTATATACCTTGCCAATTTTACCCAAAATAGCCCAGCTCCTGCCTGGTATTTGGTGATTAAAATAGTAAATAACTATAATCGCTTGGCTAAACTAGAATTTCTATTAAATAAAAAGAAACACACACAAGATGACCTCAAAAATTACCTGGCATCAGTGGTGGATCCAGGACTTTATTTTGGGGGAGGGTGGGGGCTAGTGGGCTCGAGCCTCCTCCACCATCGCCTCGGAATGAAGCGGCTATATAGCCACACTGATATTTTTGGGCGGATTGAACCTGCCTAGCCCCCCACCTTGTATCCGCCACTGACTGGGGCCACACCACCGAAACCTATTTTTATTTCTTCCGAGGCCACAGGCCAATTCACGCCCCTGAAGCGAATTATGAACCAAGTCTTTAAGGAATAAACCATGGCCAAGTGTGTTGCACTGGTCTTCCGGCAGAACGCCCCGCGTCCAGCCTGGTTCTTTGCTGCTTATGCTGTACCGCACTACACCACCTGCCACTTATACCGACCCGCCAGACACAAACGATTTCGTCGAAGCAGCGGCAAATACCATGATCAACAGCCACAGAAGGTAGCAGGCAGTTGTTTCTATCGGAACACAATATATAACTAATATGGTGATTTTTCTAGTTTTTTTCTAGATGACCTAGCCTTAAAATTTTGGAGAAAGTTGGGGAATTGATCCAGGATAAGGTGTATCAAGTACGGCGGCGTAGACTCACCGGTCTCACAGCAGTAACGTAATAGCGAGAAACGTCAAAATATTTGCTATGGTAAAAGTCTTTGCGAAGAAGCCGTATTCCTTAACCAGGGCAACCGGAAACCGGCAGCTTTCACAAAAAGCTGGTGGTATTCTTGTGTTTCAAGACCGTCAGTGCGGTAACAGTAATATTATGGCGTAAACCGATAGTTAAGACCCCCACCCTCATCACGGTGGGGGGTGTTTAAATACCCCCTCGGGTTTTTTCCGGCGGCACGAAAAAACGAGGGCGCGAAGTGCTGCCGTACTTGGCACACCTAATCCTGGATCAATTCTACAACTTTCTTCAAAATGTTAAGGTTAAGTCATCTCAGGTCAGGTCAGCAGTGCAGGTCAAGTGACCTCACATCCAAAAATGTTTAAGAAGGTATAAGTAAGAAATGGGTGAATGTATCTGATTGAAATTTGTGTGCCCACCGAGTGATACCAATACATATCACGAGATTTTTTATATTGATGATTTAAGGCCAAGTACGGATCATGACCTCTTCATTGGAAATACATCGGAAAACAGAAATTGGGCTGTATTTGTGTAGATACAGCTGAGAATACCTTCATATTTTCTAAATCGTAGTATCCTGGACCCCTACCCAGGTTTATGTTGGATTTTTTGACCTGTGGCCTCTGAGAGGTCATTTGAGGCTACTTAAGTAGTTTTCAGACTTAGGTCAATAACTTTGCATGAAATGATCATGCAGCTTTAATTTTGATACCATTGCGCTTGGATTGCTATTGTGAGTCGATTTATATGCATATTGACTAAGCTAGATTAAGAAGTGACCTTGACCTGACCTGAGGTGAGGTCATTTTTGTGTTTTGACCTAGTATGGTCATACTATATATCATTATATTTGCCGTGACGAGAGGAAGCGAATGACGTCTAGAAAATGATTCTAACTCAACTCTGTCAGATGCTAGAGCCCAAAAACTCTACTCAAAATTCCACATTCTTTGACCTGTCATGACCTCAATATTGATCTGAGCCAAAAAGTGACTAGCATAGTTTATTCATGAGTTTGTATGACCTTTCCAACAGTTTTCATTTTTTCCCTATCCCACATAGAGGGCGAGTTCGAGGGGGTATTCAAACACCCCCATTAGGGCGAAGGTGGCTCGGAGGCCCACCGAGGTGCGGGTTATGAGAACATGGAGAAAAACCCATGCTTTACAAAAGGGATGTGGATTTATAAGCCTCTGGTGGTGCCTGAGCACCCCGAATGAACCGTCTAGGTTGAAATTGAGTCAAATTGCCTTAATTTCCTTTTAAGGGTTTTAAAAGTTGTTTTTTCTGTCGATTTCTTTTATTTGTCATGATTAATTGAAGGTTTATCAGATTCACAAGCACACTGGAAGCTTCCTCGTGCTATCTGCCTCGTTGATGTTTACGAAATAATATTTAAGCTCCTGTTTTTTGCTGCTAAATGTTTATTTTCTGCTTAAATCTATCCGAGTCTTGAAGTTATGTCTTTAAGTTATCATGAAACAAACATATACATTGTAAATCTATTTGTCTTACCATACTATATTCACATGTAGGTACATTTGGGTCAAATTGTTTAAAACCTAAAGATCCAGAGTCCAGCCCATTGGAAATTTTTAGGCTTGCAATTTTGTTACCTTGTTGTGAAATATCAATTATACAGATCAATTCAAACGAGCACTCTAAACATTGTTGCCTATCATCCATCGACTGCTACAGACAAAATGAACACAATGAAATCAAAATTTAATATCCATCTCAATTCAGTGCGAAGCTATTGGTAAGAGCATCGCAGCCTGCTTGTTTGACCTCATATGACCGTTTAGAGGTCAGATGCTCCTACACTCAGCTTGACACATAGGAATGTGCTAAGAATACTAGGAAAGGTGACTTTCAATTTGACCTACCCCAAGTTTACTGAAAAAGAGTCCTCTCTATTTTTCACCATTGACCAATGGGCTGACCAAAAAATTGAGCCTATATTGGGTCAACACTATAAAAAATGCCGAGATAGTGCATTTTCATATCCCTTGCCCGAGTGGGGGGTGTTTGAACACCCCGTCGGGTTTTTCCGGCGGCACGAAAAACGTACTTATGAGCGTTACGGCGTAGAAAAAATAAATAAAAACGTACTTGGCACACCTTATCCTTGATCAATTCCCCAACTTTCCCCAAAATTTTAATGTTTAGTCATCTCAGATCAGGTCACCAGTGCAGGTAAAGTGACCTCACCTCCAAAAATGTTAAAGGTGGGATAAGTAAGCAATGGGTGAATCTATCGGATTGAAACTTATACCACATAATTAAACCACTGAGTGCTACACCAAATATTCCGGGATTTTTCATATCGATGGCCTAAGGTCAAGTACAGACAATGACCTCTCCATTCGAAAGACATGGGAAAAACATAAATTGGGCTGTATTTGTGTAGATACAGCTGAGAATACCTTCATATTCTCCAAATCAATAGCATCCTTGGCCCCTTTCTAAGTTCAAGTTACAATTTTTGACCTGTGACCTCTTAGAGGTCATTTGGGGCTACTGAAGCAGTTTTCAGACATAGGTCAATAACTCTGCACGAAATGATGGTAGAGCTCAGTGCATTTTTTAAGGAAAAGTCAGTGGGGGGGGCAATTCTTGTGCTGGCCATTATAGTGTCTTCAAGGGATCAGGATCCCATTTTGAGGGAGTTTAATAAAGCTTAGACACGTTAGTGTTAAAAAATGTTTATACATTTTTAGGTTTTCCAAGTCCAGCGATTATAGATGATGCCCAGGGCTGCCAGGTTTTTTCAGCGGGAAAGTTCAAACCGAGTTAAAAAAGGCCAAAGAGGGGCAAAATTTTATTTCCACTAAAATAGCCAAATAAACACCACAAAAGCCACATTTGCGGCTAAAGCGACCTCTAGCGGTAGTCATAAAACCACAGAAAAAGCGTCTTGTATCACTGCTTAAAACTAATTGTTCACAGTTTGATATTGACTTGACGCAATATTTTTAGCACACTACCCATCTAATAGGAAGCCAGGGGTACCCTCCAAACCCTGCGTGGCCATTGAATGATTTTATCCACATAACAAGAACATTTTTTGGGATCATCAATCACTCTCTCCCCGCACCACTTTTGGACCAACAATTTCCTGATCTCAGTCAAAATGGGAGTAAACCGGAAATTTTTATAACCAGCCGCTGCGGAAGGCAACGAGGAGCCCAAATTCGAAAAGTTTTTGGTACTAACGTGGAAAGTTTGCTGTCAGCATCAGGTTGAAGTTTGGCTGGCCCCCTCAATTTTTTACCGGTGGCGACGCTTATGTATACTACCACCACAACAATAAATAAAAAGGCTAAGCGCTTCACACCTCCACACCAGCAACTAGTCTTACGCACTTTGACTTCACCGTGTCCTGTCTAATCCACGAACGAGCTCTTAGCGCTGACAACTGACTGCGTGTGAAATGAGAACATCATGCAATGTCACGGTACTGGCTGGGATGTGGGCTTCCGGTCGGATAGAACAGGATGTTTGATTGGTTGCAGGCCAGCGTTCTTCTCCAGCGTTGTGATTAGTTGATGCTGAGGCTGTTTTGCCGAGATTTCCCGTAACCACGCACTTTGTTTCGTCTTCGCACGATGGAGTAGACAGCCACGGGTGGAAATTTGGAAACACAATTTTTGTGGATTGCCAATTTGGGACCAGAAATAGAACAAAGTTGTAATTATCGGGTGGTGTTCTGTCTTATTTTCGTTAGGAGAGTCTGCATTTGGTCAGTTTTAAGTCATCTGTCTATTTCACTGGGGGGGGCAATTTCCGGGCACTGGGGGGGGCATTTCGGCCGACTGGGGGGGCAAATGGCCCCAGTTAACATGTTAACCCGCGCCCCACCGGGGGTCCGGCGCCACCTTCGCCCCACCGGGGGCCATCGATGGCCCCCTCTAACTCTGAAAATATGGGCGTTAGCGCAAATCTGCAAAGTGCAATAGAAAGCTCGCGTGAATTCAGTAAGAAATTACTTCGCATGTTTTAGTGCTCAGGTCAATGGTTTGACCTCAGAGGTCAAATTAGGTCAAGATCGGCTATTTTCACTCAAATATGCAATGATTAAGCAAACTGGGCATAACTTTATGTCATTAGAGCTATTGAGGCCTGGTAAAGTACATTTGATAGCAAATTGCCAGTACTTTTTCCGCTATGTGGAACGTAAAGACCTCCCGCCAGTGGTTTGACCGCCAGAGGTCACCTCGTGACCTAATATGACCTGAGGTCACGAAAGGTCAAAAAGTGACCTTGCCGTATATCAAATGAAAGTCAGTGACAAGACAAACACGATGGTGTTTGTTTCACCGCTCTAGCTCAATTAGGTCAAAAGTTATTGTCAAAATACTGTTTTTGACCTCTGGTGACCTTGGATGACCTTGGAAAAGTCAAAAGGCAGATATGACCCCTGGGATCCGTGAAAGGGTGTCCAAAAACGTTGTTCTGAGCATTCTGAGTATTTGCAATCATTTTTGTGGCTTTTATATCATGAAATAGCTTATCCCCATGCTTTTCCAATGGGAGAGGTCGCCTCGTGACCTGACCTCAGGGCACGAAATCGAAAAATCCCGGATATACACCTTGTAGACCCTGGAGGGGTCATGAAGTTTAGGAAGTTTCAAATCGATCGACTTCGAAATGTAGCTCTTACAGAGCTCTAAAGGTGAAGTGAGGTGACCTTGGTTGACCTCGTCTGGTGACCTGACCTTGGGTGACCCGGGGTAAAAAATTTCAGGGATGATGGGAAAATGATGCAGTGAGAGGTAGAGCCCTAAACCGCGGTGCTGCGCCTCGTCGTTTTTCTGCTATCCCGGAAACCTTAGGGGGCCATCGATGGCCCCCGGTGGGGCGAGGGTTAAAAAATGGCCTGGTACAGCTTATATTTTGATATCATTGCGTTTGGATTGCTATTCCGAGTCGATTGATATGCATATCGACTATGCTAGGTTAAAAGTGACCTTGACCTGGCCTGAGGTCAGGTCATTTTTGCATTGACCTAGTATGTTAATATTATGCATCATTCTATTTGCCGTGACCAGAGGAAGCGAATGGTGCCAAAAAATTATTCTAACTCATTTCTGTTAGAGGCTAGAGTTCAAGAACTCTATTCAAAATGCCACCCTCTTTGACCTGTCATGGCCTCAATATTGACCTGACCCAAAAAGTGACTAATACAGTTTCTTCATGAATTTGTGTGAACTATCCACCTTCTTTCGCGTTTTTTTCGCTATACCGCATAGGGGCCGAGATCGAGGGGGTGTTCAAACACCCCCACCAGGGCGAGGGTGGCTCGCAGGCCCACCGGGGCGTGGGTTAACGATCTCATTATATTAGGAAATTTTATATCTGATTGGTTGGCAGATATTGCTTTGGCGGCGTTCCAAGCTCGCGATTTGTTGTTGAGTTCGGATCGTTGACCTGCAGCCGGGGACGGCAGATTCCGAGGGGGAGGGGAGGGGCAGGGTGTGCAGCTGCACACCCTGAAAAATTGAGGGTGTGTAAAAGTATATTTTTGCACACCCAGTTTTGACCTGGAACAGGTAGGCCCCCCTCCCCCGCCCCTGGATTTGGCCGGCGCCCCGGCCGGTCAAGAGAAGATCCGGCCTGAACACCACCTACCTGAAGAGCTATGGCCTTCTATGTGAAAAGACACTGCCACAAGTGAAAGTGTCTTTATATGTATATGAATGGCACCCCCTGACACCAAAGCCGCCCCATGGAGAGCAAATAAGCTCAATGTATCCACTCAGGGCAGGGAAATCCTATCGGCGCTCCCCCGTAGGCACTCCCTCCCCTGAGTGGGCTCCCCATGGGAGCTGAAGGGGCTCCCTGAGGATGGAGGCGACCCCTGGGGGAGAAAGGCGCCCTAGGGCTATCCATTTTACTGGCGCCCCCCAGGTTTGCAAAATAGTCCACCATATTCCCATTATTTTGGCTAAAAGCTATTCAGAACTGGTTTGGTTTCCTCCAGACTCGAAAACTGACCATGCGCATGGGGGCTAAACATAGCTCCTATATTGTAGCAAAACACCGTGATGCAGGAGGCCAGAAGAAAACGGGGTGGAACATCTAGCTCAAAAACTAATTACGATAGAACGATTATTTCTGCTTCAAATGAAGGCCTTCTATCGGGTGGTTCAAGCAAGCACGCGCAATTTTGGTTTTCGATATTGGGCTTACGACAAATGGCCGTTTAGTGATGTCAGTAAAATATCACAATTGTGTATTGGTGATAACCAGTTTTGATTGAGAAACTATGACGATAGAAGGATGATTTTTTCTTCAATTGAAAACTGATGGTCAAATGTTTTGAATCAAAACACAAAATATCAATTTCCGATTCCAGATTTCGAAAAATGATAGTATAGTGATGTCATAAAAATGTCACTGCACGTCGGTAATGCCATAGGCGAATCCAGGGGGAGGGGCAAAGAGGGAGAGGTACCCTCCCCAACCCACCTTCGGCGCCCCCTAAAATAGTCACGGCGCTCCTCTGAAGGGCCAATGGCGCCCCCTGAAATTTATCGCTTCCTCCCCCCCTCGAAGCGAAAATCAGCGTTCAGCGATAGGATTTGGCGCCAATCTGGTAGAGGATTTTTCGGCCAAAAGTGGTGCCCCCTTGATCCGGATGGCCCCCTCCTACGCTAGCAAGGTGCCCCCCCCGCCCCCGATTAGTGATCCTGGATCCACCTATGGGTAATGGTCCTTTTTAATCAATTAATTAACTACAAGGCTTATCATTGAATGGTTCAAACAAACACAAAACATACTTGTGTTTTGAATTCAGGTTTCTGTTAAATCACGCTTTGGTCACACATGAAAACACCACAATTTTTATGCGCTGACGATCATTTTCAGTTTCCATCACAGAGACTATTGAGGGTATTTGATAGCTCTGATGCTCAGTACAATTGGTTCAAATCACTACAAAGTCGAAAATCTGACCAAAAGCAATAAGCTGCGCAAAGCTTGCGATTTATACGGAGAAGTGTTTGACTTGGAGCATATCGACAGCCGCAACTAGTGCCATGTTCCGTGGTATTACGTATACACATGTAAAATCGCCAGTTGCTATCCTCTACGGTCTTTAAATGGTAAAATTATCAAGTTGGCATCCAGCGACCGAAAGCAAATTATGACGATTTTAGTCTAGGACTAAAACCGTCATAACCTGTTTTTGGTCGCCGGATGCCAGCCTGATGATTCCACAATTGAAAGACTATAGAGGGCACATCCTCAATTATTCGCTATAATTTTCAAGCTGATCCTGATAGTACATTTTCTGCCGGCTTAAGGAAACGTGATTTGTGTGGGAATGCTACTTTCAAAACATATCGTTATTGGAATATTCTCACTATGCTGTTGGGACTAGCTAGAGCCGTATTTCAGTGATCAGAATGTCACAGAAACCTAAAAGGTAACGACGATGATGTACTTTTACTATCGATGACCAGGTGTTAGGATTTGCGATTCTTGTTTGGAATCATGCCGTTATTTTTTTAGCAAGATTCCGGTATGTAGTGACATGGAAAAAAGTTTCGTGTTTCAGCAGCCGTGAAATCGACGTGACACGGTAAATAAAGGAAGTAAGCAAGTTTCCCTTGTTCAAATGAATCTTATAGGTATCATATCCATTTGATATTTCTAAGAAGTCACTTTTAAGGGTCTCATCCTGTTCTTTAAGCAGAGTTTTGCGTTTCAGAATTTTCTTGAGTCGACTCAACTCAACTCAAGTGCTGAGAGCGGTTGACTTAACTCCGACTCAACTCATGATAAGAGTTCAGTGAGTCGACTCAACTCCAATTCAAGGCTTAATTCATCCGTCTCAACTCTGACTCAACTCACGACTCAACTCAACTCAAACTTCGACTGGTTTTCAAAATAAAATAAATAAATGATAAATATATAAGTAATATTTAAAACAATAATATTTAAAAACAATTAAGAAATAAAAACAGCAACAAACAACCTGTTCAGAAATTGTGACACGAAGCGGAAGATAATAGACGCAAAATTAATTAATTGGAATTCACAAACATTGGTTAACAATTAGCCAGCAACCGTGAATAAATTTTAATTCTTCCAGACCGTCACTGCCCAAAAAAGCTATCACATGTTGCAATTATTTCTAAAAGGAGCATTGCATATTAAACTAGGTCAATGAAATGGAAAGGAACCTAAAAGAGCTAAGGTTACACCAACACAGGCAAAAATTGATCCTCCATACTGTCACAAAAGGTCCAAGCTAAAAGGCATGATATAAACTGTATTTGTAGGGATGGTATAGGTATTGTTTTTTTCTGTTACATAACCATGATTGGTGAATTTTTATAAATTAAACATTACTATGCCATGAATTTATTCAAAAGTTAAGCAATAATTGCTTGAGTATCTAGTTGTAATTGCTAATTTTAAGGACTACAGCAAACCCTAGGGAATTTATACCATATATGACAAAGGACAATGGAAATGGAAATTCTATCACCGTGTTGGATTTTAATATATTCATATTTCAAACCTAATCCAATTTTTAGCTTGAAAACCGCAATACAGTACATACCTATCGCTCTTCAAAATTGGAGCACGATTTCATAGAAAATTTATAATGTATAGCTTTCTAAATAAAACACGGACGCCAGGCGAGCGAGGGTCTCTTATCAGACAAAACTAGTAGCATGAAATAATTCCTCTGATTCTTGCGATAAAGGCGTCTCAACATTTCTGTCCAATCAGAGGTCCAATTGTTTCTATGCTAATAGCAGTATTTGCTTTTAATAGGCAGAATGAAAAGAGCGGCGGCAGACGGCGCATTTAGGACAAAATAAACAATATAACATGTAGGTATACCAATACTTGCAGAGCGTTATAAATTATCACGTGATGTTTACACTTTTGCCTTGAGGCTAGTTAAGCTTGAACCTATACTTGGTTGAATTTGTTCTTCAAAGACAGCAATGGCGCACACACTATTCTCAGACGACGACCACTGACGACAGCAATCAGCGACGACGACGTATGTTGTTGGAGTGGTTGAAGTAAAGAAGTAATGTTATATATTGAAGATGTGAAGTTTTTGAGAGATTTGAAATGTATTTTGTGCTGCGTTCCACCACTTCAAATGTTTAAGACAAGGCCAGTGATAGGAACCTGTTAAATTTTTCGAGTATATCTATTATTTGTGCCTGGGGATTTCTTCAGACAGGATGGGCCTTTAAAATAAGCAATTGAACCATATAATTATTGATATATTGAAACAAATTGAAACTTTGATTTAAACAATTGATGTTCTGGAGGGAAAATGTATTTAAAGGAGGTTAAAGTAGGTCTGCAAAAGGTAGGCAAATTCAAACACTTTTACTTGACATCATGTTTACCTGTTGAGCCAATTTTTTCGTCAACTCATTTGACTCGCTGCCTTCACAACTCAACTCAACTCAACTCATTGACGTGTCGTGAACCGACTCAACTCAACTCAACTCACTTGTCATATTTTTTCGACTCAACTCAACTCAACCCAGAGTCGAATGAGACGGAATTTGAGTTAAACTCCGACACTGACTCGCGAGTCGCACAACTCTGTCTTTAGGCCCGCTGCATCACTATGCAATACTCCAAACTAGACCATGACGCTTATGAACTATCAAATATGTGTAGCATGAATACTCAATTTAACCCTTGCCCCGGTGGCGGGTACGAGTCACCTTTGCCCTGGTGGGGGGCTAAAAAGACCCCCACGATCTAAAAACTAAGAGAGCTAGAAAAAGTGTAAAACGGAAATCGAAAGCTCTTCGAAAATAATATCGAAATACTTCGGTATTTTTTTGTCAGGTCAATATCAAGGTCACCAGAGGTCAAAACAGGTCAAAATCGCTAATATGAGGTGTACTAAGAAAACCTCATATATCTCAGAAATTATTATAGCTAGAAACATTTGTCTAGCACCATTCGAAAGCTCTTGAGATGTGCTTTCATTACAGTGACATTCATTTTCGTGTCAGGTCAAAGCCTAGGGAGCTACAGGTCACTAAATATTGGGGATATTCTTGGGAATGTCCATAGCCACCCATGCATAAGGGCGTTTACTTTTTCGCTAATAACTTCCACACCAAACAAGATGCAGCCATAGTTTATGCACCATTGCAATCCTCTCGTCAATACAAATCGAATGATATATGATATTGCTATTCCAGGTCAAATTTAAGAATTTGACCTGACCCAGGTCAACGGTCGGACCCAACTTGACTTGGTATAGTCATGATGCATATCATTTGACTTCCAGTGACTATACAAACACTTTGGTGACAAAATAAAAGCTCTATTTTAGTTTATTCAAAATCTATAGAGAAAAACACCAAAAATGCTTATTTGACCTAATGTGACCTTTTAAAGGTCACAAGTCAAAATTTTTGGCATCAGCTTCAGAAATGGGCTACGAGCAAGTCGCAACCGATGTTTGAAGTTGGTTCCATCTATACTTACTGAGAAAAGCTCATTTCGTGATTTTCCCCATGTATTGACAATGGGGAGGTCATGCTCTGCACATGACCTTAGGTCACCAATATAAAAATCCCGGAACAAATTTTGTAGCTCCTAGTGATATGTGGTATGAGTTTCAACTTGATCGATTGACCCTTCTTTTAGTTATGCGTTCTTAAGTATTCTTGAGGTGAGGTCACTTCCTGGCCTGGTGACCTGACCTGATATGACCTTGAGCCAAAATTTTCAGGGAAGATGTAAAAATGATGAAGGAACAGCTAGACAGTTTAGCGCTGCGCGCCGCCGTTTTTTAATTACTTGTACTAGTCGTAGACGGCATCAAGGTTAGTGACGACCAAGAAAAAGCTATGCTTTTAATCAGGCGTTCGCGGCAAAGTTCACCAAATCTGACATTACTGTGCTGCCCGATGCTCCATCGTACGATTTGCTCCACTTAATCATATAGACTGTAACATGAATCTTGTGAAATCCATATTAGAGAACATACCTGTCAGTAAGCGTGTGGCCCAGACGGAATCAGTGCCCGGATTATTCATGAGTGCGGCGAACCCTTGTCGATACCAATGACGAAGATATGTTTGCTATCGATTCGGCAGGGTGTGTTTCCTGACTTGTGGAAAGGGCAAACGTCGTTCCGATTTTTAAAAAAGGAGATGTGAAAGATCCAGGCTGCTACCGCTCGGTGTCGTTGATTCCTCTGTTCGGAAAAGTACTGAGAAAGTCGCTTATATAAGTTTGCTTTCTCATGTGAGACCCGTTATCTCACCAGAGCAGCACGGTTTCGTAACTGGTAGGTCTTGTGCGACTAATCTGGCATCACTTCTGAGCACTGCATGGTCATCTATCGAAGA
The DNA here is from genome assembly GCA_034440635.1 of Lepas anatifera. Classification (NCBI taxonomy): domain Eukaryota; kingdom Metazoa; phylum Arthropoda; class Thecostraca; family Lepadidae; genus Lepas; species Lepas anatifera. The sequence continues at coordinate 3,541,834 of JAOTON010000385.1, forward strand.
AAACATCCAAACAGATTGTATCTACACAGATTTTCGGCCGCATTCCAATCTGTTGACCATGCTCTCTTGGTCCACAAATTGAAAAACTCGTATCATGTCTCTGGCTCAACTCTAAATTGGTTTTCCTCCTACCTGAACAATAGAAAGCAGCGAGTTGTTGTAAACGGAAAGAGCTCAGAGTGGTGTCAGGTTGAGTCGGGAACACCGGAAGGTGGTGTGATCTCAGCGTTGTGCTTTGCACTTTTATAAACGACCTGCCAATGGGAATCTCCTCTCGGGTTCTTATGTTTGCCGACGACGCAAAAATTTACCGGAAAATCTCACGCCAAGCGGACGCTGATGCCCTTCAGCAGGACCTATCTCATCTCTGCCAGTGGTCAAAAATTTGGAAACTGAAACTAAACGCAGCTAAATGCAAATCATTTCGGATGACACTGAAAACTAAACCACTGGCAACAAATTATACCATTGGAAACACTGTGCTAGAGCACGTGGAGCAAATTCGTGATTTAGGCATAATTCTGGACACAAAATTGACCTTTAGGGAACACATTGACCAAACTGTGAAGAAATCAAATCGTGCGCTGGGCGTTCTCATTAGATCCTTTCAGAAGGCCAACCCGAGAGGATACCTCAACGTTTCATCTGTTTTAACTTCTACTATGCCTATGTGCGGTCGAACATGGAATACTGTAGCGTTGTGTGGAACGGAGCTGCTGTGTCGCACACCGAGCGATTGAGCCGGGTAGAACAAGTTTTTAATATGGCTTAACTCCAAGTCGCCCATCCCATCACTGGCCTATGTAAACCTGCTCAAACACTTTGGGGTTGTTTCTGTAGCAGCTAGGCGAAACAGCATGACCTCATGTTTGTCGAAACATTCTGAGGGGCGTTTCTCATCATCTCTTCGGGCATTCTACTGCTGTCCCATCTCGTGCTACCCGTCAGCAACACGACCCTGCTGAAGTGCCGTGAGGGTGGCCCGCAGAAGGCCTTTTCGGACTTCCGGGCAACTGATTTATTTTTACAAATGTGCCCGACAGTAGATGTTTTCACGGATGCCTACCAATCTTTCGGGTTAAGCCTTGGTCTCTGTAGCTTAGCTGTTTTGTACAGTGTGTCCCTATGTGCGTGTTTTATTGATTTTTTTGCTTTTTTGTCCTTTGACTTTATGGCTTATTGTCTTTGGACTTTTAGGTTTTATTATATTTTTGTCCTCTGTTGTTTTTGGTTTGTATTGCCTGTGTGTCCCTGGTTTATTTGATGGTCTTTTAGGTCTTTTATTAGGTCTTGTGGTTCTGCTTTATGCTTGTATGTACATATTGTTCAATGTTTTATCCTGTCTTGCCGTTTTTGGGCCATCCGTAGGTGATAACTCAAATAAATACAAATCTAAACCCGGCGGTCCAAAGCCCCCCCGGCGAAGGTTAATAGACACACTCATTTACTGCACTTCATAGAGTACGAATGAAGCTTCACGTGTAAAACAGTACCAAGTCACAGTCAATAGCAAGAAGCAGTGATGATCCTCCCTTGACAGCACCTCCAAGCCGCTGACGCCACCGGCACCGCCGGCCTAGATTCTCAGTTTAGATATCATGTGTCATACGCTGATCTTATCTCAGATCTCATCTCATACGGTGTAAATCTTTGAACTCCAACTACCAGTAGTTTTCGTTGTTCAGTGCCGTCTTAATAAAGTTGCAATGCACCTTCTGGAATTTCTCCACACCCAGGGGCGGACGCAGACCCGAGTTTGGGGGCCAAACCCATGTCAGCCTCTCCTCCTGGGGGGGGGGGGTTGGGAGCGAATAATTTTTTGCCCTACAGACCTAGTGTAAACACCTTTTTCAGTGCTTGACAGACCTAGTATAAGCTACCTCTCCAAGTACATGCTCGGTCTCCGGAGGGGGGGGGAGCGAATATTGTTTTGCTCTACAGACCTAGTGTTAACACCTTTTTTCAAAAACATTTCGGCGTTTGGGGGGGCCAAAAGATAGTTTGCCTGATAGGCCCTCCTCCAGTGCTTTGGGGGCCATGGCCGGAATGGCCCCTCCTCCCCTCCTGCATCCGCCAATGTCCACACCCTCCAGCAGTTTTTTCTGAGATTGTCTTCCCTGGTAACAATCTTGTTGCACTTTGTGATGGTACCGCAGCACCTCTCGGCCAGGTGGTTGGCCACTCTGACATTCCGCACAAACTCCTCTGTTTCCTTATATTGCTGGTCCTCACCTCACAGTTCGGAACCCCTCACCAGCCACTTGCGATCGACTTTAAAGATAGTGAACAACATAAATGAGTTGGAGCCGCACAGGTCGGTCCGTTCTTGGGTCAGTTCGGTCATGGAGGCGAGGTCCATGGAGCTGGGCTTCTCGAGGGAGTGCTCCAGAGCGGGTTGTGGGCGAGGATGCTGGCTGGCTCGGTGGTGTACCAGTCGTGCCTGCCCAAAACTTGCCCTGAGCACCACTTCCTCGAGAAGCCTATCTTTAAAGAGCTCACCTCCAAGACCGAACTAGCCGACCTGTGCGATCCCAAATCCTTTATGCTTTTTGCCATTCTGAGAGTCGATAACAAGTGACTAGCGAGGAATTTCGAACTCTGGGACGACAACCATCAGTACAAGGAAACTGAGGAGTTTGTGCGGAATGTCAAAGTGACCAACGACATGCGAGAGGTGCTGCTGCACCATCACAAAAATACAGCCAAATTCTTACCAGGAAAGACAGGCTCAGAAGAAAAAAACTGCTGCAGGGTATGGAGATGTTCTGGAAGGTATATGTCAGCTTCACCAAGAATGCACTGACCAATAAAAACTACTGGTAGTTGAAGTTCAAAGGTTTGCACCGTATTAAACATTTGAGATCTAAACGGAGAATCTAGGCCGGCGGTACTGGGGGCGTCGGTGGCTCGGAGGTATTGCGAAGGGAGAATCATCAATGCTTCTTGTGAATGACTGTGACTTGGTACTGCGTTACACGTGAAGCTTCTTGCCGCATTCGTACTCAATAAAGCGCAATAAGTGAGGCGTGTGTATAAAAGCACTAGTCTTTTTGATGATAGTTTTAGATATATTTGATAGTTTACAGGTTTCATGGTCTAGTTTGGGGTGTAAGTGCTATATAGGGGGTAGGGGGTTCACTCTCGCTGTGTATGGTCAGTTTTTAGTCCCGAAGAAAACAAAACCAGTTTTGAGTAGCAATTGGGCCAAATAATGGGAATCTGGTGGACTATTTTCACAAACCTGGGGGTGTAAGTAAAATGGGCAGCCTTAAGGGCACCTGTCCCTCTTTGACCCCCCCTGGATCCACCTATGGCATTAAAAACGTGTAGTGACATTTTTATGATATCACTATATTATAAGTTGTCGAAATCTGAAATCAAAAGTTGACATTTTGTGTTTTGATTCAAACCATTTGACCATCAGTTTTCAATTGAAGAAAAATCATCACTCTATCGTCATAGGTTCTCAATCAAAAGTGGTTATCACCAATACACAATTATGATATTTACTGACATCAGCAAACGGCCATTTGTTGTAAGCCCAAACCAGCCGATAGAAAGCATTCATTTGAAGCAAAAATCATCGTTTTATCGCAATTGGTTTTTGAGCTAGAGGTTCCATCCCGTTTTCTTCTGGCATCCTGCATCACTGTGTATTGGTACGGCATAGCATAGGGGCTATGTTCAACTTCGCTGCGCATGGTCAGTTTTCGAGTCTCGAGGAAACCAAAACCAGTTCTGAGTAGCATTAGGCCAACTAATGGGAATCTGGTGGACTATTTTGCAAACCTGGGGGAGGGGGGGTGCGCCAGTAAAATGGGCAGCCCTAAAGGCACCCCTTCTCGAAAATCTTGCACACGCACTCGAAAATTGAATGCACCGTCCCTGCCCGCAGCAGCTTCTTGACCCGACATGACCTGACTGGATAAAAATGTCAGATGCGTAAAATTGATCAGGGATAAGGTAGGGGAGACCGGGGCAAAACGGACTTTGGGGCAAAACAGATTTTAGCTATTTCGGTATGTTGCTGGTGTTTCTATCTAGATTCTAGAAGATTAACCCGCGCCCCACCAGGTGTCCGGAGCCACCTTCGCCCCACGGGGGGGGCATCGATGCCCCCCGGGTGGGGCGAGGGTTAACTTCTGCTTTAGACAAATGACGTCAGAATATAGCATGTGTATCGCCAGTTAGCGGCATCATTTCGACGCGGGCTGGCTGGAGAGGATTTCCTGTAAGTATTACGATATTTACAAGTTTTAAATCTTCGTTTTTTGGAGCGACAAACTGAGTTCAGTTCTGATGATGATATGTCTGAATAAGTGACAGTGTAGCCTTAGGATAAGGGTAATTTCAAGTCTCATAGCGTGCTATTTTTTCCGACACGTAAAAACTTCAATCGGAGTAGCTGTGGGGCAAAACGGAAGGGGCAAAATGGACAAATGGTGTAAAATGGTCTGATGGTCCCGTTTACCCCAACCACTTAGGATAATTTTCTATGTAGTTTGTTATTGTGGTAAGGCCAAAGAAACAGCGAGAAAAGAAGGCAGGGGCGGATCCAGGATGGGGGGCAGTCTTGTGCCAAAATGAAAGCAAGTTAAAATTTAACTGAGTTATAAGGTGTTGACGCTTTAACGAAAACATGATATTTTTCGCCATATTACCCATGCTGCCAGGTATGTGGGTTTATATATTTTTGGGGGTGTTCGGGCAAAGTCCAGTGACAGCAGGTCATACTGTCCATTTTGCCCCTTCCTGAAAAATCATTATTCCCCAGAGTTGGGGCAAAAACGAACAAAAAACATTAGCTGATATATTTTACTGTCATGTTTTTCCAAATTAATTTTTCAAGTTAATACTCTTACGTTAGAGACACAATTCATTAGGCTACGTCAGGGTGTATAGCTAAAAATTTTCTGCCCGCTATTGACCTTGCTATGTTAGAAAAACACTTAGGGTGTCCGTTTTGCCCCGGTCTCCCCCACTGTAAATTTCATTGTTATGAATTTCTTCGGATCTGCGTTATTTGGGGAAAACAGGAGTGGAGTTGAGCATCTGTCCCAGCTTTTCAATTTTAAAATTATCCTGAAATACATATATTCAAAATTATTTTATCTTTTCACACTACGTTTCCTGTACAGTAGTGGACCTAGCCGGTAGACCTGGGAGAAAAAAACCAAAGTCGGAAAATCGAACGGCAAAAAAAAGACAAAGAAAAAATTTCACGCGGTGAAAGATTTGGCCACAATTTGACTGGACGCCTAGGTTTGAGGATAACCCCAAGTCGAAATAAAATAAAACGTCACCGGATGAAAGATTTTTGGCAACAAAATTTTTGCTTTTGCTACCCAAGGATCATACACTCAAAAGCGCTTTTAGATATCAAAGAGGACCAAGGTTCAATGTTTGCAACAAAATTGACTGGTTCTTATCGTGGTTGACTGGTTCATTTGAGGCACCAAAACCTTGCTTATAAAGTAAAAAGGAGCCAGGGCCAAAAGAAGGTCGACAGCTTGGGGGTTTTCTCCCAAACATTTCCGTTTGGGGGCAAATGCATTTTTGTCCCCCTGGATCCGCCACTGTCCTTTAACCTTAACTTGAATATTCTGAAGACTTGAAAATCAAATATAGGAGAAAAATGAGGACTTTTTAAAGCGATGTTTCCCTTGTTATGAAATGTGAATTATGGTTGAGTTCCGTGGCGTTGAAATGAATGAATAAATAAATACATTGCACAGATGAGTCGAACACTCGCTCTGAACATTTATGTCCTTTGAGTTGCCTCTTGTTTTTAATTGAACCAATACATTTGAATAGAGCACGCATCAAGAAGTTTTGGTCCAAAAGTAAGAAATTAAAACTTCAATTTCCTGGAAAGGTAATACAATTAACACGTTCTAATGTAAACAAAATCTTGAGCAGAATGTACAATAATAGATCCAAGACCTTAGTAAACATTTGCAACACAGCTTACCTCCACTGGAGCAGCAGCAGATCATTACGGCCCAGCCCACGACAACTCTCCAGGTGGGCGGTTGCAGACTCTGACCGCCCACGGCCTCCTCCTCACCTCGTCTCCCTCCTCTGCCCATGGTATCACCATTAGAGCGCGCTTACGTCCACGCGTTGGCCCGCCGGCATACCAGAGTCTCCGCTGCCACCGGCCCTCCCCCGGCGGCGACGATCAGGGTCAGAGTCAACACCGTCGTACCCGGTCAGGGTCAACACAGCGAGACAGACCAGTGACTGTGCAGAGGCAGGTTTGATGGATTGTGCGTGTGAGTGTCTGGCGGCCGCTCTCGGCTTCAGGTGCGTACGGAGGCAGTGGCGGCGCTGCGGTGCGGCTGCCGCGTCGCTGTCGGCGCAGCTGCGACGTCGCGATCGATAGCGCCGCGGACGACACAGCCTCGGGGGGGTAGGGGAGGAGAAGCGGTGGATAGATGCGACGGCCGGACACCAACACCGCAGCACCTGTCTATTAGGAAAATTGCTGCGGTGGGACACGGCTGCCGTCATCATAAGTAAGAGCATCGACATAAATTGGTAGTGGACAGCCGACCTGCTGAGAGGGTCCGAGACTTGGGCGTCGCAGTCGTCCGTCAGTGGTTGACAATGGTAGCGGGACATCTCTACAGCTTTTGACCCAGTCTCTATCACAAGTGCAACACAGGCGCTGCTGAGGGCTGTCTCCTAGGTCTCCTGTTTTTTTTGGTTTACATGACAAGTGTGCATGTGTACTACTTCTTTTTAATAATTATATTACCCTACAAAAATTGATGGGTTTCCCTTGAATTTTTTACTGGAAGGATAGTGAATAGCATCGCATAGGGTGAATGTTTCCTTAGTTCTGCTGATTTGGCAACCAGTGTTTTTAGGGCATACATCACAACAAAAAGAGAATGCTGTTCTCACTTGTATTGTGTAACACAACATCGGTGGACGATACCACTCTCATTTAGAGTAATCACGACGGCACAGTGAAATGGTACCATCGAAACCCTCCATTTCACACAATCACGACAAACGAACGCAGCACAGCATCAAAGTTGCGTCAAAAGCACAGCATCGTCTTCCACATCCCCTCTGGCGTCCGATCCTTCATTGCAACGTTGTAACACGATCTACCGTCGTCAGCCCACTAATGCTTTTATTCGGAACAATTCGGCTTTAAACAAGCGCGGTATATCGATCACAGACGGTGTATGAAGCTAGCCCGACGGCGTAGAAAATATAGTTTTCAGAGCAGCCAACAAGTTTTCAAATACATCATGTTTGGAGACCAAAAGGAGAAGGTTCTCAATCGCCGCCTAGGAGACACAGCGTACCAATCGATCAAAGACGTATGAGTACGCATAGTCTCTTGCAGAACTGAGGTCAAAGCTGATCAGATCACCACCATCTCTGGGATGGACCCTGTAACTCACTTTACAGCCCCGCTGAGCAATGCTAAAATAGATATTCAATACGGCGCTTTTAGTAGGTACAACACCGAACCAGTAGGACAACTCCATACTGGGTACATTGAACTATACCTACCGTGTCCTTCTCGATAACACCGCTAACACCCTTTCGCTCAACATCGATTGACGCTGTGTTCGATTGGCGAAGACGTGCTAAGTACCTAACGATTTCAAACAAAGACGTCCGCTACCTTTGTTGAACCATTTAACTATGCATCGATTAAAATACACTGCCGCTCTCTCATTCATATTGCCAAATACTGTGCAGTGTACAAGACAACATAGTCTGGTGCGACTGTCGTAGTACGTACCAGACACAAACCTGACGAAGTTGCCGCCACCAGCAGCCAAACACACAGCACATTGATCATCATCATCAACCTGTAGTAGAAGGAACTACCAGAGGCCTCACTCAAAACCAGCGTATGTGGAAAGAAATCTTGGGGGTGTCACAAAAACCTACGCTTTCTCTTGCAACTCGTTCTAAATCTGTCAGAAGTGAGCTTATCAACACTTTAGATGTTTAAATCATTCTCTAACATATTCTATTTCGAATGAATAGTAAGAGTCTAACTTTAACGGTAAGATGCAGGGAGCCCACAAGCTCAATTAAAAAATACAGCCATTCGTACTTCCTAGGCAAAGTTTGGTGATGAACACTTTATAGCCACATTTGTACGAGGCAACAGATACGCGCGAATGATGCGTTTAGGAATGATCTCTCTTAGATAAACAAATTGAACGTAACAAACCTGAGGGGAAAGATAGAAAATACGGCAAACACAGTGAAATGTACAAGCACTCTTGAACCGGAAGTGGCGAAGAAAGCAGCCTTCCAAGATAAGAGAAAAGTAAACCTTAATTTCAGAGTATCCTTAAAAATTAGCGATGAAATTGAACTCAGAACGTCCACGCATCGCATTAAGTTCCAGGCCTGATTTGATCCCACTCTGTAATCTGCATTTTCTGTTATTGGTAGCTCCCTCGGAAACTCCCAACTGAAACACGAAACTATCTTAAACACCCCCAGCGCTGCCAGCAGACATTTAGGATGTCCAATGTACATACTAATCCTCGCAGTGCATTCATTTCAAGTGGTAGAATCAGCGACATCATTGGGAATAAGTGCTGACGATACCACGCAGCATACCACGTGGACGCCGCCAAATTTACATTATTTACGCCCTAAGAAAATGTGAGAATGAAGTCTTAGATACCTCCGAAACCATCCGACGACATGGACGAATGTTTCCATAGGATGAGAGTCAGGTGGTAAGCCTTCCACGTTGTTCCGATAACAGTCTTCGTTCCGCTCGGGGCGCCGTCAGAGTCATTCGAGTCGTCCCGGGTACTGCCCCGCTTCTGGGCCGCAGTTCAAGAGCATCGTCAGGGGCGACTCATACCTCTTCCAAAAGCGCACCCATGCTCACGATTAAGTCACCAGGACAGTGGGCAGACTCACCCCCTTCCTCTCGGTATCCGTCTGATTGTGATTTCTTTCATCTCAGGTCAGAGGGCCCCGAACGTGAACCACTTGATTGTCAAAGGACCGCGGGTACCTTCCTCTGAAGTGATGTGGAACCTGTTTGTCCGCGATCGAAGCCAAAGCAAGGATCAGCAGGGCGCGCCCAATCACAGGATAAAGCTAGAATGTCGCCTGTCTACCAGTGGAAGATGAATTCACCAATCCACGTAATGCTAGAATTTCAACTCGCGGAGGGATAGTGAGTATCCTCATACTCAAACCCGTGTGAGACAGAGGCCACATTTTTATATCTTCTAGCTTCTTCTAATTGAACTGCGATCCAAATCTTCATAGAAACTCGTGCCGCGACATCGAACTAACATGCCAATTTGAAACAGCCAACAGCTGGGAAGAAGATGTGCTTGATGATACGAACTTTTTTTAAGTTCCTGATTCTCGGTTCCTGGGAACTTTAGCTCGATTCTGTTGACTATGTTTTCCCACATAGCAGCGTGAGACCAGCATCCTCCGGTCAGTGGAGACCAGCGATGACGTTCTTCCACTGGACTGCAGAGTGAGGTGGCCAGCTCGCGGTCTCTCTCTCCCTCCAGGACCTTAGTCGTCGTACTCTGTGGGAACCACCTCCAGAAGCTTCTGCACGAACGATGTGACCTTGTCTGGCAACAATAATTCAACAGCGTTAGTATGCGACATCGATAACAGATACCATGAATGAGATACTCATAAAGAGAAGCATTCTGGTTTTGAACAAAAAACTTCTTTTAGAGTTATTTCCACACTAAATGTCCCTTTATTTCACCCTTTGAAACATTTCCTTTTTATGGCGTTCTATATTGAATTTTACTCTTAATTAAATATAATAAAAATACAAATCCTCAACACTACACTGCGACACTTATGCATGTAAGCTACCCAGGACAACATGTTTCCAACATCAATCACATGATTCATAATTAAACACATGGCTAGCACTAGCAGCGCTTACGGAGGAAGCCAGGGCTCCATTTGTAGTGCACGAATGGGATGTACATGAGAGGCCCGACAAGTATGAACGCCAGGGCGTACAAGTACTCGATGGCTGGGTCGTCAATGATGGGTCCCACCACTAGGTACACAGACATCAGCAGCACCAGCACCGGAATCACGATCGGCACCTGCAACAGAGGACAAAGTCAGCCGCCTCTCACCGAAACGCCCCCAGCAGCGCCGTCCCAAGAAAGGTAGTGTGCAAATGGTTTACTTGATTACATTTTTGGCCATGCATCTGCTAAAACTATCCTTGTTTGTTTAGTTTTTTGTACAAAGTAGAGAAGTGTTTATTGCCTATCATTCGAAGAGCAGCAGAAACTAATCACAAATTTTGAGAGCTAGAGTCCCTGGCCCATTTCTAAAGACAAAAAGAGGGTGAAGTTCCAATTTGGACGCACTGGAATACTGATTGTTTGAATTAACCACCTGAAAATAACATGAGCCGAAACCGTTGGTAGGACTCAGTTTGCCTGGAATGACGTTCATGTAAAACTGCTTCGGACTGAAAGCCTGAGACTCAGCTGAGCAATGATTGTATGTCCACCTGATTTTTTCTGACGTCACTTTCGTGCTTGGAACAAACATTATTTCAATCTCAAAATTTACGAACAATTACATTTGGAGCGTCATGAGTTGACCACGTCGTTTTAAGGAACAAGATATCTATGCCGTAGCCTTTCTCTCCTGTTATGTTTGCCAAATTCTTCATTGTTCACTGATTTATGCATATCTAATGATGCATATCAGGTCAGTGACATCAATATTCAAATCGATTCGCAGCTCCCCTTTCTCCAAAAAATAATTCAAAAACACTAATAACGAACAGAAACTCTTTGAAAACTAGATAAATGGAACTATGTATGCTGCAACTACGGTTGTATTCTAAGTCATCGCTCACCAGTAAAAGAATCAGTATGTCTCAAATAAAAAAATCAACAGCTTTGGAGCAATTTAAAAGAAATAATTTCGACACACTAAAATAAAAAACAACCTTTTCACCAGTCATTTTTGTCTTTTGGTATGATACAAAAGCCAGGTACTACCATTTAAGTGTCGACGTTTACCATGTAAATCATTCAATGTGGCACACTACTCGGTAGATTGAAGAGAAGCACAGTAGGTGCCTAGCCAATCAGCGGGCAGCTCGGCCGGGGACTAAACCTGCGAAGGAAGCTCACGAAAGGCTGCACACTCTTCCTTCCCTGAAAAGGCCGACCCAGCTAGCGAAGGAAGGCGAGAGCGTAGCCCAAGGGTTAGTTACCGGGGGCGTTCGGCCGTTGGGCCGGCGCCGGCACACGCGCGCACGGACCCGAGCCGCTGCGCTCGCCAGAGGGCAGGTCAGCCGACCTCCTCAGCCGCCGCCCTGAAAGCAAGCACCAGCCAGTGGAAGGCCGCGGAGCCCGGCGGCCGCGCCACCTGCGGTGGGGGCGCCACCGGCGGCGCTTCGGCGGTCAGCTGCTGCGCCAGAGACGGCACCACTGTCGCTGGTCATTGCCGCCCGGAACGGCCGCGTCAGCATTGAGGATCAGTAGAAATGACAAGGCCTGATATGCGTTTCCCGTGAACGAAACTCAAAAGAAGCATAAACTGGCTCAACGTTTATTTTTGCGGGGAGGCCCCTTCCCATGCACCAGATATCCCGAAAAATAACGCAAGCGATTTTACCCACCATGAGTCGCCTGGCCCAAAAACGTCCAATCGTACATTCCAGGCAGAGCAAATAAGAAAAATAACAGGCACAACCCAAACCAGCAGACTCGCAAAGTCAACACCTCGCAGTGCACGCTCGCATCCGTGTGGTCTCCACCTCACATCGGACTACGCACCTTGTAGGGCCTGGGGGCGTCTGGCTTGGTGCGTCGCATCACAATCAGCGCAGCCATAGCCAAGCCGTAGAAAATCCACACGGTGAAGCTGAAGAAGTTGATGAGCTCGTTGATGTCGCCAGCCGAAATCATGGTCACAGCTATGATTGCCTGAGAAAAGCAAGAGGAAAGATCGTGCCAGTATTTACAGGATGTGGGGTGGGCGGGGTGTCTAATTTCTGTGAAACATGATGACAGGCTCTAATATACGTTTATTCTGTGGCACTCCATCAAAATAATTTTGAATTCTAAGCTATCCTCTATATTTCCTCGCCCTTTTACGGTATTGTTACCTCAGATTACAGTGATTAGAAGTCAACCCATTCATGAGGACAAGAAAACTGACAAATTCGGCTGCGTCAAGGAAATTTTCACACATTTCACATTCTTCAGTGAGCTTCTTCAGTGTCCTGCCACACCAGATACCAAGCTGTTGATACCTGCCCCAACTCACGTTGAAGATGAGCGCGGGGGACGGTGTAAGTCGACGCACGTGGACGTAGCTGAGCACATTGACCAGGTGACCTTGGCGGGCGGCCGCGTAGCACAGCCTGAGGGCATACAAGCCACGTCAGTCAAGGGGCGGCGATTCAGCAGCCCAGAGAAATTTCGACGAATGTAGTAAAATTATCCAGTCACAACCTGGTGATTAACATCCGCTGCGAGGTTGATAACAGGGCACATTATTCAGCACCTGCAATGGATATTCAGTTATAGTATGCACATTATGCCCGTTCAGACATTGAGAAGTTCTTGAAAACCTCCGCTGGTATTTGTCGATTGCTTGATGTCTCTGAAGAAAGCCAGCAGTCTTTTAGCCCCTAACTTGGTGTTAACGTCTGATGCAGGAGCCCTGAAGCTCTTCCCATGGAGTGGAATAGAAACTTCAACACTGGTTTTATTATCAGCAGTTTAAATACCCATGTTGTTTTTCGTATTTATGGAGCCCTGCCGTTTATTCAGTATTCCTGTTGCACATCACGATTCCCCTGTCTTTGCGATGTCGGTGTGGTACACGGGCATCCCACTCCATGTTTGTTTGGACATCAAATAGATTGGAATTCAACAAGTTTTGGATTCCAATTGGATTTAAGACACATCTGTTTTCTCTCCCTTCAAGCACCTTTCCTTCTCCATTTCATAAGCGGGTCCAGGAGACAAGGAGGCACTTAACGCCCCCTTGATCGACCCTCGGAGCCCCCGAAATGTCGATAGCGCCCCGTCCCCTGAAATGTCACTTATTTCCCTCCCCCATGATAATAGTACCGGCGCTGAACCGATAGGAGTTGGCGCCCACCTGATAAGATTTTCTATCAAAACGTGGGCCCCCTAGTCCGAATGATGCCCCCCCCCCCGATTGGAAACCCTGGATCCACCTATGCTCCATATCCCTCCAGAAGCTAAAAACAAGTCCATCAAGGTATCCGTAAGAAGTCCCTCACGTCCATAAACCAGGCATGATAACGGTCAGTGAGCGCGAAGAACTGGTTACTAATATGAGGATGGAATAGCTTTGATATCCAGAGCGGTGTCAAAAAAGGAAAGTGCTTGAAACGAACAAAGAATAGACGTGAAAAGCCGTGTGCTTCAACCCAAACAGGCTGAACTCCAACCTCTTCACCGTCCAAACACAACAAGCACCGACTACGTCAACGTCGTCAACAGCGACAACTCCAACCACTCTGAATGTCAACCATATGATCTAAGAAATGTCGGCGTTGCTTGACCAGGGCACCACACAACGAGGATTTAACATGGCTGATAAAATAATACCAGCATTAAAGCCCATACCGCAAGCCAGGAAAAAAACTGCAGGGCTCTTGCGCCAAACGTTTAAGTCAAGTTAGGAGCTAGAAATTGGCATGTCTCCTGCTGAAACATCGAAAAATGGGATAACACCAGGGGAGAGGAGATATTGAGGGGAATAATTGAAAATTTCACAAAAATTTAACAGGTATAATACACATACATACTTGCAGTAAACCACGAACCACGTGATTCACAAAAAATAACGCACATACTCCACCCACTGCAGTAACCTTTTCCCAATACACCGAGTAGAGCAAGTCCCATAAACCAATTGTGTCACCGATCTCTTCACGGGTATGCAGCAAGTGTTCCATACTTGGACAGCGACCGCTAAACCTCGGCTTGCCTCTCCACTTACCTTCCAGATGTGAAGCACGTTCCATTGGCGGCGCCGAAGGTGGACATGAGGACGGCCAGCGGCATCAGCCAGGACATCACCCCCAGCAGGCGGTTACCGAACGTCTGCGGCACACGTCAGCACGTCAGCACCGGCTGAACGTCAGCACGTCAGATAGCAGGTCAGCGCCGGCTGAACGTAGGGTCAGCACGTCAGAATGTCAGCAGGTCAGCGCCGGCTGAACGTCAGCGCCGGCGGAACGTCAGCACGTCAGGAGGTCAGAACGTCAGAACATCAGCACGTCAGAACGTCAGCAGGCCAGAACTTCAACACTTCAGAACGTCAGAACATCAGCACGTCAGAACGTCAGAACGTCAGAACGTCAGAACGTCAGAACGTCAGAACGTCAGCACGTCAGAACGTCAGAACCTCAGAACGTCAGCAGATCAGAATGTTAAAACGTCAGAACGTCAGCACCGGCTGAAGCAGGGGTTTAGGAGACCGTGAAGTTCACGTCCTGTGCGACAGAGAACGACTGAGAGTGAAGCTAGTATACATATTCAGTCATTGACAATGGTGATGTAAGCGTTGATTTATTTTCAGAATTAGCTTGATATCTAGAAGCTCAGTTTTGCTTTTGAGAGCGAATAGTGGGAGGAAAACGGTTAAAAATAACGCAGAATTGGCTGAAATTTAACCCAAATTCAAGCGAAGACCATACTCAATAGATTAGAGGAGCATTGTGGTTTTGCATATTGTAAAAGAACATTGCAAGTGTGCTGTAACAAGGCACATGCCATGATCATTGAAGAGTGTAAGCTAAAGAAGACACTTGAGCTTGAGCTGAAGCACCCAAGCCTTGCGATAAAAGATACATTTTGGTGTTTCCTTAACACCCGCACTGGAAAGACGTCTGGAATTAACGCGTACTGGAGGGGGCCTGTTAAGCCCCCCCCTGAGACCTCGAAAACTAAGAGGCTTAGAAAACGGCGGTTGGGGATTGGTGGGGGCTATAGTGATCTACATCATAGCCAATTTTCATTGACCTAGGTCAATATCTTCCAGGTCATTCGAGGTCGTAAATGTCAAATCTTGAGCGTGCTGGGGACCTATTGGAACATGCCGTAATTATGCGGAGGGTCAAAGTCACAGAGGGAAGGTCACAAATAATATTTTCAACGTTATTGACCTATGACGTCACAATACGGTATACTCCCTATAATGTACACTGTAACTAGGACTAAAGCAACCGTTGGGCGGGAAATGTGGATTGACCTTTACCCATGACCTTTGATCTTGACCTTTGCATTGAGCCACCTTAACTATGACATAATAGCCTAATGTGCATACGTCAGACTGGACAACGCCATTTGACAGGAAGCACTGGGCCAATGGCATTGAAAGAAAGTGCTGGTATGACCTTAAACTGTGACCTTGACTTTCATGTGAGGTGACCTTGACATATCATCCCGTTTATATGGCCTTAGGATGATACCACTCGGTCTCCAATGCAAGCGAAGTGACCCGACCGCGTGATTGTGGCGATCTCAAAATATAGGTCTGGCTTTGAAAGCCTATAAGCAACCAAATATTCGACCGATGCTCATAATGAGCTGCTAGCAAAAAAGGTAGGACATTAGCATTTGTTTGTTTGTTGCCTGGTACGTCCCACGCGTACATGATTTAAGCACACCGCTGTCTCAGGAGTCTATGGAATGCCGGTGTACACGCGATCAATGGTGGCCAGCATTGTTGGTCACAGCGGCGCCTCCAGGGATATCAGCTTCGTCAGCTTCCCAGTCACAATGGTGATCACTGCGGGAGGCGTATCCTTCGGCGTAGCATTACCTTACCGCACACAACGTAAGTCGAGTATCTATATCGGTTTTATCCAAAATCTTGTTTCGTCACCATGTCTCACCCCTGGAAACGGGACTATCAACTCCGACTTGAATAAGCCTGTGTATATTGGGTTGATTTGTTGCGATGATACCACTGACCAATCAGGACGCCGCTCTTATCGACCACTAACATCAGGCTTCATAGAAACTGCGCATTTCCAACCAGGCCCTGGATATTTTGAGAACCTCGAACACAATTTACGATAACCGATTCCTAAGACAACGAAATAACGCAAATGTATACAAATAAGGGACATTCAAAGTCACGAGAAAGTAATTATTATTTTTACGTCAAAAACTGCTTCACTTCTCTAAAGGCCTAAAAAATGCGTTAACGAAACTTATGAATGCATTCTGGTCTCGAGCTCAAAATTAATCACTGAAGAACATTAGACAACATCCGAATATTTCCTTTTCTTCTCAAGGAAGAACAACTCTAGTGATGGTTGGCGCTTAAAACTGTGCTATTGAAAAATCCTGCTTCAGCAGATCGTGACGGGAACATGAAAATGTTTCGAGACTTGTGTTCATATGCAGTTCGGCCGCTATGTCTGTAGCTACCGCGACTGTCTCTATGCCACTATGGTGACGGCCACCTTTCCTATACCAAGCTACTACTATAATCCACTATACAGACTGCTTCTTTGCTACCAGTGTACTATACACACTAATGATATACCACAACGCTACCAACGGTGTACCATGGAATAAGGTATCTCTATTCCATGAGTGTAATATACAGACTGTCGATAAGCCTCTGGACAATTGAGCGACCGTGACGTACCACTGCGACGGCCTCGGACTGCAGCAGCTCGGCCGGCGACATCACGGCCAAGTAGGAGATGTTGACCATCAGATAGCAGGCAGTCACCAGTGGAAGACCCAGCATGATCGCCAGCGGCAGGTTCCTGACAACCCGCCAAACCAGTAAACCCGCAGCACCAGTGACAACCCGCAGCACCAGTAAACCCGCAGCACCAGTGACAACCCCCAAACCAGTAAACCCGCAGCACCAGTGACAACCCGCAGCACCATTGACAACTCGCAATACCAGTGACAACCGGCAACACCAGTAAACCCGCTGCACCAGTGACAACTCGCAACACCAGTGACAACTCGCAACACCAGTGACAACCGGCAACACCAGTAAACCCGCTGCACCAGTGACAACTCGCAACACCAGTGACAACCCGCAGCACCAGTAAACCCGCAGCACCAGTGACAACCCCCAAACCAGTAAACCCGCAGCACCAGTGACAACCCGCAGCACCAGTGACAACCGGCAACACCAGTAAACCCGCTGCACCAGTGACAACTCGCAACACCAGTGACAACTCGCAACACCAGTGACAACCCGCAGCACCAGTGACAACCCGCAACACCAGTAAACCCGCTGCACCAGTGACAACCCGCCAAACCAGTAAACCCGCTGCACCAGTGACAACCCGCAGCACCAGTGACAACCGGCAACACCAGTAAACCCGCTGCACCAGTGACAACCCTCTGCACCATTTATGACCCTCAGCACCATTTATGACCCTCAGCACCAGTTATGACCCTCAACACCAGGTATGACACTATGACCCTCAGCACCAGTGACAAACCGCAAAACCAGTGAACCCGCAGCACCAGTGACAACCCACTGCAGCAGTGACAACCTCAGCACTGGTGACAGCCTCCGCGTCAGTGACAACCCGCAACACCAGTGACAACCCGGAGCACCATTGATAACCCTCAGCACCAGTGAACTCGCAGCACCAGTGATTTTCCTCAGCAACAATAAAAACCCGCAAAACTAGTGAATCCGGCATTAGTGACAACCCGCATCATCAGTGACAACCTGCAGACCCAGTAAACCCGCAGCACCAGTGATTACCCTCAGCACCAGGAACAGCCCTCAGCACCAGTAACAAGCTGGAGCACCAGTTATGACCCTCTGCACCAGTGACAACTCTCAGCACCAGTGACACCCCTCCACATCAGTGACAATCCGTAGCACTTCAGTAAAAACCCACTTGCATCAGCACCAGTAAAAACCCACTGCATCAGTGCACCCTGCAGCCTTGAACCTTGAATCAAATAAAAAATCACATCAAGATAGCGTCAGATCAAGACAATTTCCTCTGAATCTTGAGGGTTATGTCAATGCACCGGTTTCATTGACATGGAAGACAGCATTGTTCGATTTTTTTCAGCTAAAAGCAACAATGTGCAACTAACTCTCAACTGACAACTAGGATTGGCACCTTTTCTGTTAACGAAAGAAGCTCGATTGTTCATTCTGGCTCCACACCTTCACTAATTTAGTGGCACGTGAGGATACATTTGCTGCTTGCTCTGATACTTAGCATTTAATACCTTTAACTTAAACATTTAATGCAGACACGTGGATCGATCAAGTCACCATCATTCGACACTCAATCTGATTCAGAGTAAACCTGGGCTCCTTCAATAAATTCGGTGAGCCACAAGTCACTCACTTTGCATATCGCTGTAAGATTGTTTGCAGACTTAATTCTCCAGTTTTAAATGATCTCGGTCATCTATCTTAGAGTGCCAAAAATTCTTCTCAGTCAGAGTTAAGTCAGAATCAGTGTTACACCGTATCTGACTTAATTCTGAACCCAGCACATCAGCAAATCTGTAAGATAGATTACTGAATATGATTCCACACACCCGTGGAAATAAGTGATACGTTTTAGCTCTATGGCCAACATGTTTATTGTTTTAGCTAGGTTTTTAGAAATTGACTTTGTCTGTAAATGGGAGACACAGCCCGTAGACAATGCACTAAATAAATGAAATAAATGAAGTGAATTATTGCGCCAGGTAGTCGGCGTTTACCCCCCCCCCACCATATTTAATCGCTCCTTAGCCACCAATAAGCTTGCCTCGAAATAACATAGTAGGATATGTCTTATCCTTTGTCGTAGCTGTAGCTAGAATTCAGCAATAACGTAAATAATGAAAATAGCGTAGCGTAAATATATTTCTTAAATTAAATGGTAGATGGTAGACCAAAAGCTGACTGACTTTACCTATGGGTGGAACTATGTACTTTTTTCGATTTACCACAAAACAACAGAGGAAAGCAGCATCGTCCCTCAACGTAGCCGCAGTGCAGACCAAGCCCCATTGCTCTAACGTCACGCCACCCCACCTGGAAGGGTTCTTGATCTCCTCTGTGACATAGTTGAGGTTGTTCCAGCCGTCGTAGGCCCAGAGTCCGCTGTAGAAGGCAGTGGCCACGTCGCTGGCCGATGTCGAAGTATGATCGAACCCGGTCCTCAAGTACTGGGTGTTACCTGAGCCGGAGCACATGGATGTCGTCACAAAACGCAGCCGGGTAATTCACAGCCAGGCAATGAAACTGAATCGGGTAAAACCATCATTATTCCCAGCAGCATTACGTCAGAAGGCTGAAAATATGCCTCTACTCAAGCATAGGTTATGCTGTATGTTATCGACGGGAACGTGAGGCGTCTAGGACAAAGCATTCGTCAGAAGTTGGCACCAAAACGGTTGAATTTAAACCGGTGCGTATCGAAAAGGCGGTGCTCTGGTGCGAGTTCGGCTGTTCTGAACGCGGCCCATCGTGTGGGCGACTCGGCCTCTACATTGGCGTGGGTGGGCCAATGCTGACATTTAACCCTCCCCGTCATCCCCTCAACTTCACCCCGCCATGGCTATTCGAGGAACTGACTTCCCATAATTAGCTCTCCTTAACTCGGGCACAAAATCAATATTTCAACACACATTGGGTGGTGGAAATGCTTGATGACATGTAACTTCAAGAGAAGAGGCGTTGCTACACCCCGGTAATTTTAATCGTCACAAATGACTGACAATAATCATTGTAACGAAACCAGATGTTGTTCATTGGTGTATTCTTGACACTGACTTTTAACCACACAGCCAGAACAATCTATTCCACGAATCCTCACAGTCTCATCGGTTGGCAGAATAAATTGAAGTGCACTGGCGAGCAGCCAGCTATTTGGCTTGGCGGAGTAGAACCAGCAGTACTTAGTTCAGCCAGCATTCTGAACGTGCACCACAGGGGCCCGTTCGAATTGTTGTCGACCTACTTTATCTTGCTATACGGTTCAGAGACAAAACCTCTCGTAGGCATTGGGATTGCGAAATAAGTGTTATGGTATTAAGCTACTGAATGGGCTTCCAAAACGGGGAAGTTTTGGAATCCACAAGCGCTACTGAGCTGGAGCTCCTAGATTTTTAGCTAGCAGTAAACCGAGGGACCGCAATAGACCCTGGGACCACAGAAGGCCCTGGGACGACAGAAGGCCCTGGGACGACAGTATACTCTAGAGCCGCAGTAGACCCAGGGATCACAGTTGACCCTGGGACCGCAGTAATTACTAGGACCGCAGTAGACCCTGGGGCCGCAGTAGGCCCTGGGACCACAGTAGAGCCTGGTATAAATGGTACAAATATGTTTTATTAAGAGAGGCTATGCAACTACGAAGTTGATATTCCATCGATTTCAAAGTTCGAGCTACAATAAAGGTCATCTCCTCTTTGGATGGGCCAAGGAATGAGCCTCAGACGATGTTCCCAATGTTGACTGTTGAATGCTCCCCTGTTGCCGAGCTGCTGTCAGCTATATTTAGGCGGAGACGCCAATGACAGGCTTATGTAGCGTTTAGGAGCGCTGTTTCCGATTGGCAGATATACTGAGAGGCTAATTTGTAAGAGTTTGAGTTGAGAGAGAGAGAGAGAGAGAGAGAGAGGGAGGGAGAGAGAGAGAGAGAGAGAGAGGGAGGGAGGGAGGGAGGGAGGGAGGAGGGAGAGAGGGAGAGAGGGAGAGAGAGAGAGATCATCAGAAGTGTTAATTGGTTGCTTCTTTGGTGAAAAAGTTTTGATTCCATTGCCAACCACCAGTTAAAGACGCCGGTCAACTGGTGCCAGGGAAGTTTTGAGATGAGACATTGCCACTGGTTAGCCATTGCTGTTGCTTAACGATGCAGCAGCGGCAGAGGTTAAACAGCTATGCCAACGCCACAATGGCGGAGGGATTTCGGGGATTAGGCTACATTCGTCTGAGAATCCGCCGGGACTCGATCTACCACCGCCTGGCGGGCTATTTCTGACACCAGCCCTTCTGTTTTAGCAAATGACTCCGAGCCGATCTAAGTGAGGGATGCATCACCTGGTATACTTGCCCGGTGATCAGTCTGACAACCTTTGCCACAATATTGATATCTGGTCAGGCCAAGCTGCTGAGCTATGACGTCCTAGCTAAACTTATCTACGACAATTTTGTTCTCCTAAAAGAAGAGCTGGATCAATTTTCTTAACATCATTCGAAAGCTTTTTAAAAGACAAATCGGCGCGTCGCAAAAATTTTTGGCGTAAGGTCAATGATAAAACGACGAGAGGTCACCAAAGATCATGCTTTTCGAAAGCGTTTGTGTTTAATATTCTGCATGAAACTGGACACAGCAAATAATTTGACATTACGGTAAAGGAGACGATACAATAATTCTTATTATATGCAACATGAGACTAAAACGGCCTTATTCAATTTTGACCTGAGGTTAAGGTCCTAATGTGATCAAACAAAGTAATATCGCTTACCACTCGAATCCTTGAATCAAGGCAACCACATTTGATTCTTTAACTTTGTCCTAGGTCTACTGGTTTCCGAATTTTAAGGAGTTTTGTAAATCGGCATAAATAAAAAACTTTTTGGCTCCAAGTGACTCAAGAGCTCAAGCGATATGGTCCCCGCATGATACAGGAGCAGAAGAACGTACGGCGCTTGCAGTGCCGCTCCGGTTTTCCCGTCTCAGTTGAGAGAGGTGATGGGATAATTTTTTAACATCATCCGTGTGCTTCAGAATTGTATCCGTCGAATGAACTGTTTAAACTGTTTTAAGTCATACTTTTACCGTTTTGAATGTGCTTTCTTATATTTTTGTCATTGAGTACCTTTACCACCAATAGGAGATATGTCATTGTAAATAGTCATCTAGTGTTTTCTTTTATATCCATGACTTCAGCTGTAATTGGGCCAGTTGCTGATCTAGAGACCTGTTGCTGATCTAACTGAATAAATACAAATACAAATAATGAGATGGAGCCTGGGAAAAACAGGTAAGGGTCTCTGAGGACCGCTCCAGTGCGCATGTTAATCTGAGGCAAAAAGTAGCCGATATAGTCCCGACATCTTTTCTCACGGGCTATCTTCTGCCGTTCGCCTTTTTTTGCTATCTCCCATAGGAGTCGGGATTAGCCTTTATTGGATAGAAAAAAGCACTTAAGTATAGTAGTTAGTCAGCATGTCCAGAATACATATCAAGGATAGTATGGGCTTCGTGGCAGCTACTTTCCGTCAGCCTGCCGTTCCTATACAAAGATTGCCTTGATGACGCTGGTTGATCGACTGAGTTTTTTTGAGAAATAATGTGTACGATAAAAACAATCAAAATTCCCATTATCCCGTTTAATATTGGGAACACTGTAATAGATCAGCACCCTAAGTTCAGGTTGGAGAGATTAAAGACTGGGAGGGAGGTCGTTCCTATTCCGTTTGAAAATGTTCTAATTTCGGCAAAATTATGGAAAAAATAGCGAGCTTTGCTGAGAGCAGGAGAAAAGGAAAACATCTTAAAGGTAGAGGACATTAAATCAAAGGTTTTGAGTTTAGATGGGGTATTTTCTATCAGAGAGAAGTAACAGTTTCCCTAATAACCGCCACTCTCAGGCTTTTGCACGTGACGGTGCAAGTGACTTCAAGAGTATTCATATAACCGTAATTCATGCATTGGCCACAGCTTTCAAGCCCACTGGAAATGATCCTCTTCTTATCAAGTATTGTTGGAAAAAAAAATATGGCACATCCCTACAGCTGTCAGGCCGAGCTTGCAACATTCTTAGTACCTACAATTGATTAAAATAGTTCAGTTCTTTTTAACTCCCTATTTGACCAAACCATAGCTTCCAAAGAAGTCCAACCAAGAACCTAATTTAACTTTGAGTGGGACCAGAAAATGAAGATGAAAACGAGGTGATTACGCGAGAAAAAGAAAATTAATATAAGAGATAAATCTATTCTGGAGGCCCGTTCCGTACTAAAACGTGCCTGGTACCAATTCTCCAGGTTGAACGGAGTGTTTTTCCGACAATTGTGCAGCGCGGTCTCATTCTGCAGCCACCTCAGCACGTCCGCCCAGGCAGCCTACACTTCATTAGGCTAGGCTGCCAGCAGTGCTCGATATTGGGCGTGTCTCATTAACGGGCTATCCGGGACCGATATGGCATCCTGGTAAATGTGGAGGCCAGCGCTGAGGCGTAGCTATCTAACATAGTTGCAGCCCCCAAACGTGGAAAGCCGCATTGTGTTACTGTCAGAATGGAAGACCTGTCTGCTGCCTTGGCAGGGGAGGCATGCTTTCTGTCTGCATATGACGCACATCCAATTAGTCCCATCTCCAGCCCTCTGCCAAGGGATGGTCGCCTAGGTCATGGCAGATAACACGATTGCCCGTCTTGTCAGTTGCGCTCAATCAGCGATGATATCAACATCATAGGATGCAAGGAACAGTTTTGTCAGCTACAATAAATATCGGCGGGGCTTTTTCCACACAATTCCACCACGTGTAATAGCAAGCAGATATAATTGAGCGGTATCGTCCATCTGTGACAGCCACCCAAATGATCGCACTGATGCAAATGGAGAAAACTTACCTGTTTTAAAATACAGCTAGCTGTTTTTGTACACTCTAGTCGGATAATTGTTCTTCTGTATAGAAAACTACCCCTGACAAAAATTAATTAGATTTTCCCACATTTCTTCCATATAACAGGCGTAGCGATATTTCAGCCTATGAGTAGTTCCGCAGCCCCCAGGGTTCACAATTATTATCACAATATCTAGCACCATCACAGGCGTGGGACTTACCTTCAGCCAGCGAGTACATGCCACCGACGACGATGATGCCGATGGCGAACAGCTTGGAGGCTGTGAAGAAGTCCTGCACCCTCGTGGCCAGAGACACGCTGAAGCAGTTGACGAACGTGATGGCGCCTGAAAACAGGGGGACAGGGATTTAGAAAATAATGATGGGTTTCTACAAGGAAAACGCAGCTCGGGTCCTGTAATTTTACAGCATTCCCAGGCGGTGGAGTAGGGAAAATACATCGGGATGTAAATACAGCCAGTGTATGAGAAAAACGCAAAGCATGAAGCCCCCACCGCCTGCAGGATGGGACACGGCATCAGGGCAATCGTTTCCTCTGTCGGGTAAATATACCAGTAAAACAGGGAGACGTGTTCCCAAAATCATAGGACTCGAGCGTGGTTTAGGGTTGGGGAACGTCTCAATGCATCGAGACTTGTGCAGGAAATCCATCAATTTGGCGACAGCAATTATATCTGTCACACACGCATGGTACCATGGTCTTCGAATTTCCTTCGTCTCCGAATGAAAAAACGTGACGCTGTTTCAAAAATTTGTCTCTGACTTGAATGTCATGTTTTTTTAACATGTATCTTGTTTGTAATTTTAGGAAATCTGATGTTATCCCTGACTTGAGCCTTTACTGGGGACAAGCCCTGTCACTCATATGAAATGAATACATAATAAATAAATATCTAAATTTGAAGAGAGTCCTCGTTTTTGTGAGCCCTAAAACCTCTTTTTGACATTGATGTGTGCTTACATGGTCGCACATTACCTGGCAATTAAAACACCTGCACTTCCGGGGTTGGACCGTTGCATTTGTTATCTCGGTGCGATTTCTCTGCATTCATTTGTTCTGATATCATGACTCTGCGGTATAAATTTATATACATATCTTATATTATATATATATATATATTTATATATATATATATATATATATATATATATATATATATATATATATATATATATATGCCTCATAGATACAGCCAGGTCTATAGAGGGGAGAGGGAAGCGGTTGCTTGTCGTTTGTTAACACGCGCAGCAGAACGGTGGTCCTACACTGCTCCCCGCCTATTTTTCCGAGGTGGCCGAAGCACCGTTCAGAGTCGAAAAACACGACGTACCCAGGCTTACGAAAATAGATAACTGCGTCGACCGATAAAGGAATTTTGAAAATCGGTTGCTTATTTTTCACTTATATGCTTTCAGAGCCAGACATATATATTTAGATCACCACCATCGCGTGGTCACACCATCTCGCCTGCATTGTAGACGAGTGGCGAGGTCATTAGGTCACAGGATAGGAGTCATGTCAAGGTCAACTCAAATGAAGGTAAATTTTCCGTTCAAATGTCAGAAATAAAGGTCACAACGCAATTTAAAAGACCATTGAACTCAGTGTTTCCCGCTGAAGTCATAGTCGCTGTTACTTGAAGTTAATTTCAAGGTCAAATTTCGAGGTCAAGGGATATGGGTCAAAGTCTACTCCTCATTACTAGCTCAACGGACGCTAAGTGTCAGTTATAGTGCACGCTTCAGATAATGTATCGTATTTTGACGCCATAGGTAAATATATTGAATGACTTTGACCTTGAAATTTATGGGATTGGGGGCATTGACCTGTCCTCAATTATCTCAGTCTGTTTCTAGTGAATTCACAAGGTCTCTTACCACCTAATCTTGTCATTTCTAGATAGACCCAAAGAGAACCCACATATGACCTTTATAACTTTGTTTCAGTGACGATAGAAGGGAAGTGGCTATGGAAGCTCAAGCCCCCCCCCCCCGAAATTCCCGAGTGTCTATAGTTATTGCATAGCTGTAGGCTGCTCCGAGGCAATGACGAGGGAGGCTAGGGCTCCCATGATAGGTCCCCAACCCCGAAATGAAGTCTTGGATCCACCTGTGCCTCTATTGACCCTGAAGCGATTGTCCTAGGTCAATTGAATTCGGATATAATGTAGATCAGCTTAGTCTCTAGAAACACAACTGGCGAATTTTCTTGAGTAACTTTTTTTATTTTTGAGATCCTACATCGGGTCACTTTAGGGTCGGGGGAGCGGGTGGAAATGTGACAACCACAACAGTACGGAGGTTAATAGCCATTCCCTACTTCAGAAACTATAAGATATGGATTTATCATGAAAATTGGTTCGGATAGTTATATTTATGCCCAAACATCAAACCTCAAATTTCTATGAAAAGTTAAGCCAAATGCAATCAGAGACAGATTCTGTCATGCATACTCTTACCATCAGGCGAATTGGACACTCGTGAATTGACCTCTTAAAATGTATGACAAGATATTTTAGAAATTTATGTACATATAAATAGTATAGAATGGTCCCATGCCATTTTCGAATTCCTTCTAATTCACTTCTAAGCCCAAATATTTAACCCCTTTATAGCACACCCTCGCGATACACCATTAACTATACTTTTTCATGCAAATTTTGTGTTTTCGCCGAGGTGCGAAACTGCCAACTCGGTACCGGGTTTGTGACACATTTACGAAATTGAGGTGCATAATTGTGAAAATAGGATCCTCACTGATGGCTCGATCAAACCCCATATTTTGAAATAGAGAATGAGCGTGTGGGATATTTAACTTGGCTCTGTTCTTCATTGCCGCGTACCATTAGTATAAATATTGGTGCTGTGTTCAGTTTCTACTAAAATGAGGGACCCCGCTGCGAAAACCCGCAAACCGTGTCACGTTGCGATTTTAAATGCGCCAATGGGGCTGATTGTTAGTGTTTGCGAAAGTTGTCGCCTGATACCGGAAATGTGACGTCATTTTTCGAGAAATACACGATTGTGGGCATATATAAGGCATTAACGATAACGCGATACTCTATGTACTTCTGTCCTTTTTTGGTTAAATCATATTTACAGTTTGAGTGTCTTCGATTTATTGGCCCCTATTTTTCGAATTTGTATTAAGTTCGCCTAAAAGCTACTAATAAAAGTACTAGTGGTGGAAAATAAACATGCTGGGCAGCAATTCTACTTAAACTGCGCAACAGCGACAACAAGTTGAATGTTTTGTGTGTGAGCCGCCAAAATTTAACGGTGGGGAAGCCACTTATTTTGAGGGCATATTCATTAGGTTATTTAGATAGTGCAGGCTAAACTAGCTAGAATAAATATTGCTGGCCATGGCTAATCTAAGATGAATGTAGGCTATTGAAGACTGTGCCTTTCCTATCAGCTTGTTTTCACTTAGCCTGCTTGTGCCTTAGTTTATTTGTGCCTAGATTGGTTAGATAGATTTGGAGCTGGAGGAAGTTGGAAGAGTTGGCGCCAGCAACAGGCTGGCCACAACAGTGATTCGGTGAGTTTTCATGATCAATTATCATATCAATATTGTACAGATAGAAATGTGTGCTATGCGTCCTCCACGAGTGTTAACACCCACACTGGGAGGGGCCTGAACTAACGTGCACTGGAGGGGGCCGGTGACCCCTTCGTATCTCAGAAAATCCAGCAAATCTCAGAAGAATAGACTTGAAAACGCTGGTTGGGGGTGTATTGCTACTACCAGTGGTGGTAAGCAATTCCGGACCTGACTGCTGGGTCAAGAGGATTTTGACTACACTGGATCTTTCTTTTATGTATGTGAATTCCAATACCTCTGTACCTATTAGGGCAATGAAATATTTTCATCTTGCAGGCTGTTGCCTGAGTTTTTTGAAAAGGAATGACCGGCGGTAATGATCGTGGTGGATGCAATTTTAATCATTTGTGTGTTTATAAAAATGCTACCTGGTCCACTTTACCAACTTTTGGTGATTCAATACTGTGTTGACATTGACATTTTTCCTTTGTTGATATGTGAGATGAAGTTTACTGGGGGAAGTTGGTTGGTTCCCATTGTGTGTCATGTACGTCCCATCATAGGTTGTTTCATATGTTTTTTCTGATAATTGCTACTGTAATCATGTGGAAAGACCATATTGGAAACACTCCTTTAAAATGGAAACTTCTTCAAAAGGAAATGCATGTCATTGGGGAAACTGCAGTGAGTTGCCTAATAGTTTGACCCCAGTACTGGAAAATGACCCTATTGGATTTTCCTTCAAAACAAAAATGATCTTAATGAAAACTACACTTTTGCTGTATGGTTTGGTGTAGAACCTTGTCTGCTGCAAGTGGGAGGTGAGGACATCGCATATTGGAATGTTTCATATATTTTATTTGTTGTACGGGTGTGCATTGTTTTAGGTTGGTTTTCGCTTAAAGGGAATGTGGCACCCTGGTCGAATCCTGGAATTTAGTTTAATTAGGCGTACTTTTAGCCGAAATTAATGAAACCACTCGATTTCTCTGAAAAAATGTACGATAAGCTAAATATTTTGATTTTTAAAATACTCCTCTAAGAAAACAACTAAACATCTGCCTGTGGATGATGTCATGATCTGGCAACCACTACCATACTCGAAACGCTTCAAGGGCTTCAATTGGCTAATGCTCATCGTGACGTCTGTATATTTTGTCACATCAACAGCCATGACAGTTGTAGCCTGCTGCTAAGGGTACATGAGGGGTACATCGCAGGTAGGTTTCAGCTTTTTTTCTACGGAAATCTCGAGTTTCAAGACAAATAATATATGGAGCACCGGGTTTTCCGACTTGCTTTACAACTTGGCTATCTCAGTTAAAATCACATTATGAAGGTACAACATTCCCTTTAATGCCACAGTACACTTATTGACTCCATACAATTCTCAGTGACTCAGACTTTTGCTGACTTAAAATAGACCCATATAATAACGGATACAAATGTACAAGACTGGTATGAGCCGGCAGGCACCCGTGCACCGACCGCCAATCTGTGCGGAGCTACCCTCAGCAGCCCACCAGCAAGGCCGCCCTGGCGCGTTGTTCTAAGAGCAGCCTCCCTCCCTCATGTGACCAGTAGTTATTTGTATTGGCGGCTTGGCAGTGGGTGTGTCTGAGCCCCTCCCCCTGTTCTGCGGGGGGAGGGGGCCTGGTTCTAACGTCGGCCAACGGGGAATGTTGACTGGATCACGTCTGCACCAGAAGCATTACCTATCCGGGCAGATTGACACAACACAGACGGGACGTGATAACAGAACCAATCGGGGCCCTAGCAGTCTGAGCTGAGTCACAGCCAACCGTGAGAGACTAACGGGACTTCAACAGATGGAAGGTGTGGAAACAACCCCAAGACTCCATACAACATGAAGCTGCGGATAGAAGTTTTACCTATATAGCTTACATCATTAGGGGCGCTACCAGCACAAAAAGGGATGGAGCTGGTCAATAATTGACCTGCTGTTGGCGACAAACTTTTCCATCTAGAACCAAAAACTCATCGGAACTGGGATTATTGTTCCCTTCCACACTGGATGGCTACAATATTTCCCTATTTCTTCCCAATTTGGCTAAAATCTGAAAATGTTATCAATGGCATTGGGCTCTTTGCTCCCTTCCGCACTGATTGGTACCAAAATTTTCCTAATTTTCCCATTTTGCTAATATCGGGAAAATATTGGCTGAAAGTGGTCACCCTTGGCCAGTCTACCCTGACGCGTATTGTAATATAACAGGGCCTTTTTCAACAAGGCAGAGCTTTGAACGTTTATGTCAGACCAAATATGATGTCAAAAAGATAATTTTTCCAACAACGACATCGAAATTCGCGTATACATGTATTAAAGATCGCACTTGCAATTTTGGTATCCGTGAGCAACAGTCTTAAAGTCACGTCCATATACGAGTGTCTCCAAAATTGATTTTTCATCGTATGGGGTACTATTCACTGTGCGCACAAAAACGGTTCACTGCGACGAGAACGCCCTCCGGTTATCCGAGGTGCTGGTTGATCCGTGACCCGGCTCCATGACCTGGTTCTATTCATATGGGTCGACGCCTTTTGCAGGGGCGTTTTAGCGCGGGTCAGTGTCGCTATCGTGGAGGGGCATTCTTTGTCCACACGCTTTCGCACGATTGACATGATCAGCGTGGGGTGACCCATCTAACGGCTGATCAAATTGTTGGTATCTACAGGAGCATTTGAGCAATACAGGTTTAAATAACTTCCAATCAAGCATCACCCACAGGCCACAATGTCCGCATGTTCAGAACCGCCCCACAGTCGGATGCCCAAACCGTCATTAGCAAAGATCAGGACCGAATCATCTCACTCAAGGCAAAAAAAGACTAAGGGATAATGGGATACGGCTACCGGCATCCAGGTTGACCATCCACCATCGCTTGATCAAACACCTGCACCTGAAGCTGTTCTGGCTTCACCACTGGCTGAGGCTCACAGTTATCGAGCGGTAGAGACAACTGGTGTCGGCCCGGCAGTATCTGCAGGAACAGCTCTGAGCTGGAGCTGGATCTCATTCGAAGCCCTACTTCAGCTGCATCGCTCGACAAACCGTCAAAGTACCGCGTCTGGTCTAACAGTGCCGAGGGCCCTCGCACCGAGACCGTTACGCAGCTGAAGAGGATCTGGCCTGGCCACGTGACCTGTTGGGGCTCTCGGGGCTGTTCCTCCACCCTTTAGGACGGATGGTGACCGCCAAACGCTGCGGGAATGGTGGCTGAAGGAGCTGGAAACACTGCAACGCAGCGGTTCAATTAAAGGACAGGAAGATCTCGACCTCGGCGATATTTTCCACGGCTGCCCCCACTTGCTTGTTTTTGTTTTTTTCTCGGGGTTTTACGGCAAGTAAGGTTACTTGGCACCAAATGGGGGAGGGGAGTGAGCTATGCTTAGGCTAGGGCAGGGCGCCAAATTTTGCCTCTAGGTGCACTCGATCCCAAGATCCTTTTTCCGTAGTTTTTTTAGTTTTATACGCATTTGTGAAGGAAGAAATGAATTTTGAGACACTCTGTAGGTTGCAAAGCAAACATTAACGCTTACCGTGCGAGGACACCACTTGACAAATTATCGAAACTATCAATTATCAATCTAGCATTGACAGAGTTTAAACCAAAAAATCGCAGCACTTTACACCAATCTTACCCAACCTAACTATGTAAGGGGATATGCATAGTAACTGGTCCAATACCAAGAAGCGTTAGGTTGGTCCAGTAGCAGGAATGCATGTTCATTCATCACATGATACCTTTGTGTACATTCAAAATATTGAGCTTGGGTCTACTTCGAATTTGCTGTTGCTTTAAGCGAGTTCCCCGGTCATGATTGAAGAATAGAGCTTACTGATGAGGAGTGCTAGCAAGAGTGATGTACGGCTCAAAAGAAAAAATGCAGTCATCTAAATATACATGTAATATTTTAGCTACTAAACATCAGTGTCCTTCACACGTATTATATATATATATATATATATATATATATATATATATATTATATATATATATATATATATATACATTGCAGCAGAATTTCTGATCGCTTGTCTAGCCCACGCGGTCCAGGTACTATGTTAAGCGTAATAAATATGTGCGTACATACCTATACAAATAAATACGACTTGTAAAAAATACGACGATTTTACAAACGTTTGAACATGAAAAGTTTGCGTTCTTCATACGACGCATGGACTTAACAAATTACATTTACTTGTTTTCAAAACAAAGAAGTTTCGTCAGTTCGATACTGAACGACAAATTTGAGCACCAGGGTCGATCACTTTAATCTATGCCAGTGTTTTGGGCACAAAATGACCTCAGTAGTCTGGGCGCCGTTAACCTCCCAGCAATGATGATTATCTCCGTCACTGTGAATCGTTTAGCGCTGGCTGCTAACGGGATATACGGGCAGTTGGTTTAGCAAAGAAGACCAGCGATTTCTTTATTTACTATGGCTGAACCACCAGAACATGCCCAACGTGTACCAAGACCTGTCTCCTTCCATCACTCACCCAGAAAGCTTCTAACACTAACTAGCCAGACTCCAACGTCTGGAATGCATCAAAGGACAGTCGTCTTCTACTTTCGTTTTTTTAGTCTGGTTTTCACGGCTTATAGTGACACTTGCTTTAAAACAATACCTCTTGAAAAACGTGCTGAGTTCCAAATCCCTGAAGCACAGGGAAACCGCATCCTAAAGCGTCAACGAATGGAATAACTCTTCTAACGCTCACATTATCTTTTTAGCCAAGGGGTTACTGCCCTCTCGGTGGAGCGAAGCAGCACTGTCTAAAAAAACTCTACAAACTCTAGTTCACTATTTCGCGTCGCTGTCGAGGTCAAGAAAGAGAAACAACTCGAATGTGAGGGCTCCCTGTCACGGCTCGTGCCAACCTGCCAGTACCGGGCGACCGGAAAACAGACGGCGACAATGACGGCCGGACAGCTGGCCCTCCTCCAGACCCTGTGTGCGACTCGTGGCCGCGGTCCGCCGCGAGCTTACATGCTTGAGATGCACACCCGGGCCGTAACGAGCTGCCACACGTGAGGTCTCCGGCTGATGCGGCTGCCAAAGCTCGCCAGGCCCATCACAGGGCAGCGTGGCTTCACGGTCAGGACACAGGAGGTGTGAAGTTGGAGGCTTAGGAAGCTTTGCCGCCTCGTCAGCGACGGCTGTGCTTAGGATTTCGATACTGTTTACTTATCAGTGAGCACTGAATGGCATTAGCATTCTGCTTCGCAGAGTTTCGGTTGTAGTTAAATGCTAATAATAGAAATACATTTCCACATGGTCCACGGTGACCAGATGTGGACGTACTGGTGAACTAGAAAAAATCACCCTCAGCCCCTGCTCAGTCAGAAGCGATTTATAGACCCTTATGTCTGTTTCAAGGTCAACTAATCATTTTTTCGTCGAAATTCACCGGTACAAAACATTTAATTTTGACGCACTGATAAACGAAACTACTTTTCAAATGAAAACAATGTTTAAGATAATGAAAATAGCTACTTGAAAATAAAGAGCTCCTCGAAATCCTAAAAAGCCAGTAAATGTACCGGGAGGAGCCGGGGTGGAGCCTGGATTGTTGTCAGTTGGCAGCTGAACCACAAGCACAGTGAGCCAGCAACTAGATACATTTGAAACAGAAGCAAAAACGGTATCCTCAATGTTTGCGTGCCGGTATTTCTGGGCAGTTGAGGTGCTTTCTTCAGTCCGAGCTCGGCTGTGAGTCTAAGCATTCGATGCCCAATTGGGGGCGTGGAATTCTCAGCCAGTGAAGTTTGTCACATTGTATGAGCGTGTACACAAACCGACCTTCAATCGATTTCCCTCGCTCCAGTATTTCTTTCCAGCCTCTTGGAAAACGACTGTTGTGTTCACCCCGAGGCCGGTCTGGCCCCTTCTGCCAAATACCGAGAGGCTAGAGGTGTGCCAAACTTGCCTCCTTCTAACTCAAACACAGCACCAATCGGTAATGAGTGGTGTTGCTGCTTTCC
Organism: Lepas anatifera; assembly: GCA_034440635.1. NCBI lineage: Eukaryota > Metazoa > Arthropoda > Thecostraca > Lepadidae > Lepas > Lepas anatifera. The sequence continues at coordinate 3,574,997 of JAOTON010000385.1, forward strand.
TCGAACCCACTGAACCTGCCAATTTCGTGAGTGGTTCGAACTCGATTTCCTTGATTTCGGACTCATCCCCACACTTCACCACTTAGACACAGTCTCATCAGCTCGATGTCTTCACGAGTTCCAGCATGTGCAGCACATGGAGGCAGCTATTCTCTAACACGGAGTTTTTGTCCTCTCTGATAACCCCAACCACCCATTGGCATTGGTACCAAACGATTGGGTTTTGGCATACTGACTCGACTTTCCTCGTGCCGTTCTTAAAATGCCCAGGGGTCATCTTCAGTTTGGTCAGGAGATCCTAAACAGCCTTGGGGGCCTTAAACATGCATTTTGGAAAGGATTATCTTATATAACTCAAGCTGATTTTGACCAGATATTATCGTGCACCTCGTTCTAGTTATGCCTCGCGTGTTTTTCTGAGATGTTTTATGAGTTTGGCAGAGGTTGCAGTGTATAGAAAATATGTCTTGTGTTCTACTAAATAGCGGTGATTGATTCAATTTTCGTCAGGCGTGCTTTCGAAGTTTTCCGATAGTGGAAAAGTGTGATAAAAATAAGGTGGGTTTAGCCAATATTTTCTCAGGATTCTAACCAGCTGGAACATAAAAAACTATATCAAAATCCATCCGAGTTGTAAAAATTGTTTCCGTTTGTGTGTGCTTTCTAATGTTATAGTAACACGGGCATTGACGGGGAGTGAGATCCCATCCCCTCGGGACTTTTGCAAATGGCGTAAGAACGACCACGCACAGTGCCATCTTGGTATACCTTTTCCCTGATCCTTTTTGCAGCTTGTGTCAACATTTTGTGTCCAAGTCATTTCAGGTCAGGCCACCAGTGCAGGTCAAGTGACCTCACCTCCAAAAAAGTTTAATATAGCATAAGTAAGAACAGAGTTAATATGTAAATCTGAAATTCACGTCACATAATAGGCCCACTGGGTACTATACAATATAGTGCGAATTTTTGTATCGATGACCCAAGGTCACTTACGAGCCATGATTCCTCTATTGAAAATGCGAAAAGCATGGATAAAATAGTTTAAACTCAATAACTTTGTCGGAAATGGAGATACAGCGCTCATTTTGACGTCATTTGGTTTTCTCATCCCCGCGGTTCTAATGATATGATTTTTTACCAATTTAACCTTAACCTGGCCTTAGCTTAGGCCAAAGCTTAGATTTGACCCATCAAAGCCATGTTAGGTTATACAAAACACCATTCGCCGCGGCTTGCTGAGAGGATTCCAAAGGTGTGCCTAATTTTGTAATAGCTGTTGTAGTTTTGTAGTTTTGTAATAGCTCTTCAGATGCTATGACTAAAAAAACCTTCACTTCCATTACATCCCATTATATTCATATGGTGGCATGTTTTGGCCTCTGGTGACCTTGGATTTAGCTGACTATTTTTTTTAGAACACTTTCTTTAAAACTTAGATCAGGCTACCCAAAACCGTTTACAGCTTTTCGCTAAATGATGTGTTTTTTTAGATATTCAAGACAAATTTGGCTCAGACCTCTGTCAATGCGCGTGTTAATAAAATACTATCCAGAAGTATTAAGTAAAACCAGATTTCTCTTTTTCGAAAACGAGGACAATATCCTAATAGTTCCAAATATAATAGTATTAAATGAACCTCACGGCAGCAGTCCACGGAATTTCTTACGGATTAAAGTCTCACGTCACAGGCATCATTTGTCAGGGCAGTGAATCGGCAGCAGACAACAACAGGCGGCGCTGCGACACGCCAGCTGTTCCGCTAAAAGCCCCTGTCTTGCGCCAAAGCCTTATGACTTAAGATACCAAACAAAACTATTGAAAGTGATTACTACTTCCAGCGTTTCATTGAGAAACATTGCGTGGAATCATGCAAGCGATGACTGGACGCACAAAATCAAGTTTCGAATACATTTTACCTTTAAATTGTTCTTTTCACGCTGCTATATCTTAAGTATTAAAAAAACGATATGATAATTTATCCACTTATCAATTGACCCTGACAATTGACCTGAAAGCGTGGTTGCGATATTTCCAGTTCCTAGCCACCAGCACAGCGCCTTGTCTTCACCACCCACCTATGGTGAGGATGCCAACCAACGTGACGACCTGGGAGGGGGGCTCGCACTCCTCCACGAACGCCTCCACCAGGTACTCGGCAAAGGAGAGACAGATGATGGCCAGCATGCTGGGCTTAAGCACGAAGGAGCAGACCCAGGAGAAGACGAAGGCGGGCAACGGCCCAAGGCCCACCAGCAGGTACACGTACTCGGCTCCGGAGGACGGGATCAGCGTCCCCAGCTCGGCGTACGCCAGCGCGCCTGCGGGAGAGCGGCTCAGCGTCAGAGACGGGTCAGCTCAGCGTCAGAGACGGAACAGCTCAGCGTCAGAGACGGGTCAGTTCAGAGTGAAACGGAACATCTCAACGGCAGAGACAGGTCAGCTCAGCGTTAGAGACTGGTCAGTTCAAAGTGAAACGGAACAGCTCAGCGTCAGAGACGGGTCAGCTTAGCGTCAGAGACGGGACAGCTCAGCGTTAGAGACTGGTCAGTTCTGAGTGAAACGGAACAGCTCAGCGTCAGAGACGGGTCAGCTTAGCGTCAGAGACGGGACAGCTCAGCGTTAGAGACGGGTCAGTTCTGGAGTGAAACAGAACAGCTCAGCGTCAGAGACGGGACAGCTCAGCGTTAGAGACGGGTCAGTTCATAGTGAAACGGAACATCTCAGCGTCAGAGACGGGACAGCTCAGCGTTAGAGACGGGTCAGCTCAGTGTGAAACGGAACAGCTCAGCGTTAGAGACGGATCAGTTCTGAGTGAAACGGAACATCTCAGCGTCAGAGACGGAACAGCTCAGCGTAAAGAGACGGGTCAGCTCAGTGTCAGAGACGGGCTCAGCGTTAGAGACGGGTCAGTTCAGAGTGAAACGGAACAGCCCAGCGTCAGAGACGGGTCAGCTCAGCGTTGGAGTTGGGTCAGCCCAGCTTCAGAGTCGGACCAGGTCAGCGTCAGGGAGGGGTCAGCTCAGCGTTAGGGAGGGGTCAGCTCAGCGTTGGAGACGGGTCAGCTCAGCGTCAGAGAGAGGAAAGCTAAGTGTCAGACAGGTCAGCTCAGCGTCAGAGACGGGAAAGCTAAGCGTCCGATGGAACAGCTCAGCGTCAGATGGAACAGCTCAGCGTCAGAGACGGGAAAGCTCAGCGTCAGAGACGGGAAAGCTAAGCGTGAGAGGGAACAGCTCAGCGTCAGCGGCCGATCAGATCGCCGATGGTGATGGGCCAGGTCCGCGTCAGTTTTAGCGGGAAGTGAACGTCCATGGAGCGTCAGGTCAGCGTCACTTACGGGGAGGGGCAGCTTAGGCCACGGGTCTGGTCAGTGCCGATGGCAGGTCATGTAAGCGTCAAAGATGGGTCTGGTCAGCATCAAAGGTGGGTTCAGCCAACGTCAAGGAACTGTATGGGTACTGGGGGCAGAGATAAAGGCCATAGGCAGCGACAGGATAGAACAAAGTCAATGGCGAGTCAGATCCCCATAAATGAAAAGTAAGTCAACATATATGGTCACCCCATGACGTAAGTAGCCGTAGTCAGTCCGTGTAAGGACCGGTATACCTCAGCGATGGGGCAGTTAAGCGTCAGTATAACACCAGATCAAAGCCAGTGTCAGGTCATGTCGATATTTGAGTGAACCTCAGCCCGTACATAAGATCCTTCTCCACGGGCAGGTCAGGTTATCTGCGGTGGAAAGTTGTTGAAATCCAGTGAGAGCAAAATGCAACAATGTGGGGTAATAAGTACCTAAATATTAGTTGTGGGATGCACCCGACGGGGTCTTTAGATTTTTACCACAGCAATACAGGTAATCTCGAGCTTACGCATTATTGCTCTTGTAGTTGTTTCAAAGCCTTGAGTTGTTTGACCAGACATGGTTCCCATACAGCTGAGGCAGTTTGGCAATTTCTCTTATCTTTGCAGTCTAATAATAACAACTGCTGGTGATTGGGGACGCACCAACTTCTGAGGTCATATGACATTGTAGGGAAAGGGAGTAAGCTAAGCTTGGGCGGGCGCCTAATCTTGCCGTTGCTATGGATGGGCTCGAACCTGCGACATTGTTACACATACAGAATGTCACCGACCGGGCCGAGCGCGCGCGCCAGCCGACTGCGCCCCCCTCCCTCCCTTTGCGGCCTCGGTGAAGGTTGACGTCAACGGGCGGTGGGGATGATGTGGCATGTCTCAGAACAGGGTTCGATGACAACTAGCTACTGCGTTGGATGTCGGTGCTTGTGCCATGAGTTTGATTGATGTTCTGGTATGATAATTGGCACAGCCGCCGAAATTTTAGTGCTAGCTTTTGAGTCGACCCAGTACAGATTGTTTTGTTTTGCGTAGTATCAGAAGAGAACTCCGTGGAATCAAAATTTCACGTATCCTCCTGAATTTCCCCAGTCATTCAATCTTCATCACTTGGCAGGGGCGATGTACTTTGACGTCAAAGGAATGCCATGCTCTCCTTAAACTCACACAGCACACTGAATTTTAGCAGTAAGCGGAGTGTACTGATAAAATCAAAACAACTTGGTATTCATAAAAGCTAAATTCTAGTTCTTTGTGTTCTAAATTCAAATTCCATCCCCAATAACTTGAATAAACTCAGTCTTTATACAAAATTGAAGGGTACCACGGTAAATTTTTCTCTGGCCATAAACTCACATTCATTTGAAGGCAAACAGAAGAGTTGTGTGTGGGGAGCACACCTAAACCATCCTATCACATATCGCTACTACGCCCCCCACCCCTTGTCAGGCCGCCCCTCGTATATTGTAAGCCTCACTTTGGTGTTCCCAATCTACAGTGCAGATATTGCACATAAACGGGGCCGTCGGAATAATAAACACCACCTAGCGAGAAGTGTCCCCTGGGAACATATACTGAACAAGACTAATGCTTATGGTTAGGAGGCATTACTATGGACCGGGTAAACAGTGTCAGCGTCAGAATTCAGGCGTATTTGAAACACTTGGAGTTAGCTTACGGTTTCGTCAGCTCCCACACAAGAAATGCTCCGCCTTACTTAATCAGGAATAGAATGGCTTATCTGCTTAATGAGATATACTTATAGATACTTTCACCTGTCATCTTAATACAGAAGCGCCCGTTCCTTTATTGCCAGTAACGTGGCTTTACTGGTGCATACGATTGCGTTACATATACTGATGTGTGATGTTTGACCAACCAAATTCCTGATAACCAATAACCCGTCCAGTAATCCTTAATAATACTATAAATAATTTTCACTCAGTTGGAAAGACATCATTTGGGAATCCTCCAGTGTCTGTGGTCTGTGGGGTCAACGGTCATGTGACCTTTAAGACCGTCTGAGAAGTGGTTTAAGCTGACAGGGACCGCGTTAAAGATTACACATTCGGCGATGGATTCCGTAGAACTGCCCTCGCACTCGCTTCCCCAGAGAAGACTGACTGATACATATATCTTTGGTGCGCCTCGAACTAGGACGTTTATTTCACTGATGACCCAAGAATAGCAGAAAAGAAAAATAACAAACGTGTGCTCTACACAGCGAAATAAGTAGGCACACATTTCTTACCAACGTAAAATATAAGTATTTGTCCATTAAAGCTTACCCATCATTACAAGTTGTGGTGCCTACGGAAAAAAACGATATATCTTAATCACACAAAAACCAGTGAAGATGGACAAGGTACCGCTGAGCTGATTCCAAATTTATATTTCATAACTCATGCCTTTATTTTCGAGCTTCAATTTGTGTGAATTCGACGAGAATTTGCGGCCCGGACCTCAAACGAAAATCCCGCGGCCGTGCCGCCACGAGGGTTACACCTAACTGACGAATATGACAGGCCGTCACTTCTCGTCGACATCGACGCAGCTAATGGCATAGCCGGAGTGTGAGGTCCCGACGAGCGAAGGTGACAGGTGGCTCCTCCTTCAGGGAAACCGGAGAGATCTAAGCTATTAAATTTATCGGATCGTCATGAGCGCGCCAAGGGGCAGATGAATGATGACTTCGACCTACCCGGTCGCGCCTGATGAGTGAAGGAGTGGCTCTAATTCCGATACTGGCGGCTTTACGTAATATCTAATAGGCTCTTCGGAGGCACCACCTTTCATCCACTCGAGAGGAAAAGCTGAAAGGATGGTTCGGGCTGAACGAGGCGATAACTTGGTTTAGTTTTGGTCAGGTATTGATTCACAGGGATAATGGAGCTTATTTTATATATCAGCATTTTTTGAACATGTAATGAAATTATTTTGAACATGCATTTAAATGAACATGTAATTAAATGTTCTGTAATTATATGTTCAAAAAGTATAACATATTAAAAAGCTCTATTAACCGTATGAGGCGATAAATGTTTAAGGTCATCCGGCGATCCCTCGACTCTCGCCCTGCTGGGACGGTTTTAGTAAGCCAGTGCTCTAAATATAAAGCAACTCGTCAAGATTTGAACCAGGGGCCTGTGACTTCAGAAGCCAACGCCTTTCCACCGAGCCAAGCAACCCGACATAGAGATCTTCTTACCCAGCATGGAGAGGACGCCACATCCAGCCCAGACAACCAGCGAGAGACCCACGGATCCGGTGCGCTCCAGCACACCCTTAGGGGACACGAAGATCCCAGATCCTGGAACACAGGAGCAGCGTGTCAGCGGGGCGTCACCGGCAGAGACAGGGTCCTTAAACGGTTACGGGGCTGAGGAGCATGGGCGACAGAGCAGGCTGCACGTTACTAACCAGCAAGAAACGCCCTCACTCCTGCCTCCTCGTATTGTTACTAGTACCACGGGTTTTTATGATACCGTGATGTGTTCATTCTAAGAAGATGTAACAAACACATATGATATATGACGCTTGTATAGTTACAAAAAAACTGGTCAGCTCTCATCCGAAGTTTTGGAAAAACATCGAACCTTGGGGCTTGTTTTTCCTGATTAGAAATATACACAAGCACAGACGCTGAACTCGATTTTTCAGATATTCCTCCATTGCGAGGCGCTCCAGTAAAGAACCACTGGTTTTAACAGCAAATAAAAATCTGCTGTTTGGTTTTGGTTGATCATAGTGAGCCGAACTATTTATGTAGAAACGATAGGAGCCAGTACGGAAGACAGATTTGGCTATTAACAGCCTATAGCCATGAGCCTATAGTAACTGCGATCAGCAGTTCATGTCACATTCACTAATTGGAAACAAGCCCATTTATTTCTTAATAACTATGCGAAAGTACTTTTCTTATAACATGGCCGTTAGTTTGGCAGCAGCGTCGAAACAACATTCGAGTTGGGGACAGGGTATACCATGAGCCCTGATGGCGGTGCTGTTCTACTCCCGAAAAGGGTGTAGGTACAATCAGCTGCTCATTGTGACAAAGTTTGGCTCAGTTAGCCATGACACGCACAAATATCCCGTGCATCTCGCCAGACTTGTCTCGGGCACGCTAATAAAAATATGAATTCTGATGAAAAACAAGCGAAGCGATTCGCCCTAAATGGAGTAAACGCATCGGCCATTCTCTGCAAAGCCAAGAAGACTGGGTCAAATGTACAAACAATGTTTACATGGGTCCTTAGCGACATTGCCGGCATTTATGAAATAAATGTTACGAAAAGCTAAGACAAATATCAAACACATCCAGAAGCGACTACCACATAGGGCTCCAAGAATGCCACGGACCTCATATTCATAAACGAAATGTGCAAATATTATCATACGACTTCCACTGATTAGTCGTTCTTATCAGCCGCTGGGCTGCAGCTTGAGGTGGCCGCGTTACATGTTTACGTTCAAACAGTTTCAGTCACAGCTGTGACGTCGGCCATTCACAACGAAATTATCCTATTAGCACAATTGACATCAAATTTTGACTGAAAACAGTGTTGTTTGCGGTTGAAATTTGAAAAAGTCAAATTCAGAAAGAAAATCGGACTAACACTAGCAAACTAGCAACATCATAAAGAATGGTTTTCCCATTGCCGTACCAACCACTTCGACGGCAAAAGGAATTTCCACAGTTCCTAGACGGGACGGGACTGGCCAGTTGAGGAACTCTGTTGACTCCGACTAATGAGATCATACTAACTTCGCACTTGGTAAATCAACAGAGTCGGGGAAAATATACCAGCTGTAGGGTTTCCCTTCAGGGCGCCAATTACCAGACGTAGTCAGGGGCGGACGCAGACCCGAGTTTTTTTTTTTGGGGGGGGGACAAAACCATGTCTGCCTCTCCTCCTGGGGGGGACGTGCGATTTGGGTGGCCGACAGACCTAGTATAAGCTACCTCTCTAAGTACATGATCGATCTCCGGGGGGGAGGGGTGGGAACGAAGATTTAATTACTCGAAAGACTTAGTGTAAACACCTTTTTTATTTATCCGGCCTCTGAGGGGGCCAAACGATAGTTTGGCCCCCTTCCAGTGCTGGGGGGGCATGGTCGGAATGCCCCCCGCGTCCGCCAATCGACGGAGTGAGCGGTAACTAAACACGATGGCTATTATCTGACGCTCAAATTTTGATGTGTCCAGTAAATTTTAGAGGGAGTGTTCCACTTTAACAATGGGTTTTAAATAAAAGCATCAACTTGTTGGAGCGTGCCGAGAAACCTTTAGTGGGATGTTCCTGAGCTATTGCCCACACTTTGCTTGACCACTGAAGGAATGTTGATAAAAATATCCTAACTAAAAGAATAGCGGGTATAAATTATATATATATATATATATATATATATATATATATATATATATATATATATATATATATATATATATATATATATATATATCTATCTATCTATCTATATATATGTTGTCTCATACATGTGATTATTACATGCAAGCATGGTGTGTCAATTCTCCAAACGGTAGATAGTCCTGGGGGACTATCTGATATCCACGAAATGTGCCGTCCCTAGTGACCTTACAATATCAGCTTCCCCAGCTTCGGATTACTAGGAAGGCCCCTCATATGATCCGGTGGATGTTTGGATTCGGAGACTGCGTCCGATATAAGCGCAATGAGCTCACGCGTAGGCGACTCCTGAGGCCACGCAGCTGCACCACAGGCAGCCCCCTCCAACACCAAGGGCCGGTCCGCGGTGTGACGTCACACGCCCACCCATCCAGGCTATATCACGGGTGTGTCAATACTATCCAGAATCTTCCAAAAAGACAACCTTCATTTCTACATTTGGAACACAATTGAATTGCTTGTGCTCTCTCGCATTTGCAAGCGAGCGTCACACAATTTGGGATCCTTTCAGCAGATACAGCGGTAGAGAAATCCCCTCACGCCTGTGTGACGTCACAGAGGCGTGAAGAAACCGAAGGAACCGTTTCGCACCGCAGGGACTCGGCTAGCTATCCAACACCTTAGCAACGGTGACCACCAGTGGCAGAGCTGCACTCTGCACGAAATCGAGTTCAATTCGGTTCCCGTCAAATGTCGAAAACACGCCTAAAGGGCAAACTCAGAGCTATGGTGACGAAATTCATTCATTTCTGTGGCAGCTGAGGGCATTCATTCTTGAGAGGGTCGGCACTTGAAAGCAAAAATAAACGTTGCTTCGAACTGTTGCCAAGGGCAATCTGCACTGCAAAAACCGAGCAGGATATAGGGTTAACCCGCGCCCCACCGGGGTCCGGCGCCACCTTCGCCCCACCGGGGGCCATCGATGGCCCCCTCTAACTCCGAAAATATGGGCGTTAGCGCAAATCTTCAAGTGCAATAGAAAGCTCGCGTGAATTCAGTAGAAATTACTTCGCATGTTTTAGTGCTCAGGTCAATGGTTTGACCTCCAGAGGTCAAATTAGGTCAAGATCGGCTATTTTCACTCAAATATGCAATGATTAGCAAACTGGGCATAACTCTTATGTCATTAGAGCTATTGAGGCCTGGTAAAGTAATTTGATAGCAAATTTCAGTACTTTTTCCGCTATGTGAACGCAAAGACCTCCCGCCAGTGGTTTGACCTCCAGAGGTCACCTCGTGACCTAATATGACCTGAGGTCACGAAGGTCAAAAGTGACCTTGCCGTATATCAAATGAAAGCCAGTGACAAGACAAACACGATGGTGTTTGTTTCACCGCTCTAGCTTAATTAGGTAAAGTTATTGCCAAATACTGTTTTTGACCTCTGGTGACCTTGGATGACCTTGGAAAGTCGGGCAAATATGACCCCTGGGATCCGTAAAGGGTGTCCAAAACGTTGTTCTGGCAGTTTGAGTATTTGCAATCATTTTTGTGGCTTTTATATCATGAAACAACTTTTCCTATGCTTTTCAATGGGAGAGGTCGCCTCGTGAATTGACCTCAGGGCACGAAATCGAAAATCCCGGATATACACCTTGTAGACCCTGGAGGGGTTTGAAGTGTGGAGTTTCAAATCGATCGACTTTGAATGTGCTCTTACAGAGCTCTAAAGGTGAAGTGAGGTGACCTTGGTTGACCTCGTCTGGTGACCTGACCTTGGGTGACCCGGGGTAAAAATTTCAGGATGATGGGAAATGATGCAGGAGAGGTAGAGCCTCAACCGCGGTGCTGCGCCTCGTCTTTTCTGCTATCCCAAAACCTTGGGGGCCATATCCCCCGGTGGGGGAGGGTTAAACAAAGTGCAACAAAGAAAACGCCCTCCTGCAGCACTTTTTCTGTTGAAAAGAGGACGGACACATTTTTTCGTTCTCACAATGAGAAACATGCCTTCATCAAAACTATGTAATTTGGGCACGCCATTAGTAACTCTTGAGGATATATGTTATATAATTTGAAGAGACCAAGCTCTTTATAATGAGAAGACCTCAGCGTTTCGCGGAACGGACTCGGCCGCCTCATGTAAGTAGGCGGCAGTATGTCACAAGCAAGCTGTGGGCGGAAACACTTGTGCCATTGACTCAGTCATCCAGCCGAGTGCAAAACAATGCTTTCTGAGTGTTGAGTAACCGTCTAGCTGGCTTCCACCTGACACGACGATATTTATTCGTAAAAATGGGTATTTTTCATTTCTTCTCGCATTTTCCGCTGGGGCGATGTAATACAAGACCAACATAATCTCATATTGCGCATAGGAGCGAGTCACTCCTAATATTTTTTTAGAAAATATCCACTCACTTCAGAGCCATGTTTTCCTGACCGGGTTAATACTCCTCCAATCAAGACTTGACTTTCGGTAGCTACATATTTACATATAAAGTCTGCAAAATATTTGGGCTTCACCTAGAATATTCTAATATTTTGGCCCGAGGCAGCGCGACCACGAGGTCGTTCATCGCCCGACGCTGCTCACCGATGTATGCGCCCACCAAAATTATCCACCCGCCCACGCGGTGTGTCACAATACCGCCCTTTTGTTAAGCCCAGGAATGTATTGATCGAGACACATATTCCGCAAAACAGCCGGGGTCGCTGACATTCCCCACGTCAGACACAACGCCGAATCGCACAACTGGAATGTGGCCACGTGGACATTCCATTTTGGCTTTAGTCTGCTGGAGTGACTACCAGACGGGTATCGAGCGCCACACGGGACAGCAGATACCCAGCACGTCAACCTAGTCCACTTCTTCCCCCGAGCGGACCATCCAGTGTTCTAGGGAAGCTGCAACCGTTTCGATGGCAAAGAAGCCAAAACAATAACTTTTAGGTATTGTTTATTGTACAAAAGTTATTGTTTATTATTGAATTGTTGTTATTGTTATTGTTTATTATTGAATTGTTGTTATTGTTATTGTTTATTAAAGTTATTGTTTATTATTAAGTTAATGTTTATTGTACAAACGCAGGCACTCGTGACGACAATTATAGGGACGACTCTGGGAATTTAGTAGAAGATAGCTTAGCTGTTCAAAACGACTTGTCAAAAGCGGTGACAATTTGTACATGAATGTTTCGATGTGCTTCAATGGAAAGGCTAAGCTACCCCCGGAACTGTGGGAAATTTATATCTCTCCCATCGAATACGAATGTTCGCAAAGTTCTAGACCCCACACACCACCGTTCAGTCCCGCGTTCACTTCACAATAGTAGGACCTCGTAGCAAAACACGACCAGCAAAGTCATGGGGTCGTTTAGTTGAAAGCTTTCAGCTGCTTTGGAAAATATCTAGCCATTGACTTTACAGTTTCAGGTTTTTTCGTGGGACCGGGCAAGCACAGCTATCGGGAAGCAATACAAGCTAAGGTACAGCTCCAGACGTCACAATACGCAACACGGCGCTATACAGCCAAAGTAAGCGCAAAAAATAGATGTATTTGAAACGAGAGATGCACAGTCGATGGAACTCAGAATGATGAATAACATTTTTTGCGTCAAATTCTTTCCCACCCAAATATATTTTTCATCCCTAACGCTCGAGGAAGATTAGCTGACAACGATCCATTCCCTGTACTACGTAGGCCTAGCACAGCGTTGAAAACTTCAGCCAAGACAAGTGGGACGAGGGAACGGCATTGCCAATGAAACCTAAGTTTTTCCTTGATAGAATATTAGTCCTGTGGACTCATTGCCCTGTTACGCTCAGGCTCACGATGCAGTTCTAAACACTTTGCTTCGCCAACTTGGCTGTAAAAAGACACTTTTAAGTGGGAGGCATGCATCCTTAAGCGTCACTCGCTTTCCACGTCCAAGAGACAGAGCTATTCTTATGGCTGCTGCAAACGAATCGAAATGCCGACGCATCAGGCTTTTCAATAAGCCAGGCTGATAAATTGGAAAGCACAAATTTGAAACCTAGCGAACCCATTTATATCATAATAGTCAGCAAATAGATATTTTGTTCAATAATTTGGCTTCTTGTCAATGACATGTTTTAAGTTAGGAATATCCCAAAGCATATGACAAACGCAGGCTAATATGCAGTTTTTCTTCTCACCGTTATCTATTCAATGAACGAGAATGACCAAAAGGAGGTTGCAGGGAGAATAACTCCAGATGTACATACATACATAACAATCATACAGCTATTCTTGACAGTCGTTTTTCCCGTTTCCCATTGGCAAAGCATGTAAAATTGCGTGATGCCTTCTCATTTACAAAAAGCCTAATAACAAACTGCGCGACCAGTACTCGGGGTGCATATCTAACGATCTAAATGCTGATGCATATCAAAATAATCGAGATAATCGAAATAATCAATGCGTATCTAATAACTGTGTTGGCTCGAATCCGCGACAATCTCCACAACATACGGTGAAAACATTACTGATGCTTGAGTTCATTGGCTTAGCACGTGGGAACCTTTCCGTGCATAGACAATAATAAGAACCTGAGGAGGTTTTACCCCCCCCTCTGACAAATTACAGGCTTGTCATAGCTAGCCTTAAAATGACGCCATCAACAACATAACCAGCCTGCAACGATGCTTGGAACTGATTGAAAGATAAATCCCAGGGCTGAAATCTATTTAATTAAGTTTAAAATTAAGCTTATTTCGCAAAACTCTTCAAAAACCCGCTTTCATAGGCCCAAATATACAGTTTGTGTTTGATGAAATTATGATATACAATTTTTCACAAAAAACATTATACGACTCCTATGAAGTGTATTGACTAAAAACGCTCCGGGGTTCCGAGTTATGCATACCATACACGGAAGACAGATCAGCTGATAGATACCCTGCACCGACTGGTGTGATAATTCCTGAAGTTCTGGGTACCGCATCACCCGGTAGCTGCACTCTACAAAAGTGTGACAAACTGCTGCCCGATTGCATCAATAGCAATATGGCAATGCTACAAACCATCGACAGTGCAGATCACGATCCCTGGAACCAGCGAGGAGTTTACGGACAGCACTTGTTCACCAGCACACAGCCCTGCAAATCCCCGTGCGAGTTTTGACAGTTTTGACACTATTGAGCACTCCTTCACGCCATTCTGTCACTTTGGGAGGCTTGATATACATTACGCTGCTCAAATCGAGATTGCCGTCACATTTATAAGCATTGAAGTCCGAAGTCCGCAGCTCCGAGTTGTCTCTACCAGAAGCAGGAAAACGCGTGGCGTGCTCCGTACTAAAGTGAGATTATTTCATAAGCAGTTTAAAATTGGCAATACAGCACAAGGCGACGCGGCCTCCCATAATTCATATTCCAGGGAAAGCTATCGTATCTGTCAAAGCAGCAGGAATGGGCTTACCGCGAAATATCAAATTTATGTACAGCCAAGCATGACATATTCTGTCTCATTTTGCCTGTCACTCCCGATAATAAGGACTGTCTTCACTTATTTGCCTAAGTGGCCCAGAACTCACAGACGCTAACAATGATAACCCCAATGTCAACTGGTTCTGTCCAAACCGTCTCATATATGCTTATTTTTTATGCCGGGCACGGGTGTTGTCCACCCTCGTAAAAGCTTTTAACACGCGCAGTGCAGAGGGAACTGGTGTCAACGCGCCTGAGGCCTCGAAAACCAAGAGCAAACACCCGTTGGAGGGGAGGGGGTGGCGGTGATGGTGATCTATCTTATGGCAAGGTTTCATTGAACTCAGCCAATATATTCAAGGTCAAACGGGGTCGTAAAACCCCAATCTGGCCCGTGCTGGAGACTTTTAGGGAAATGCTGTGATTATGCGGAAAAGGTCGGGAATTGGACAAAAACGGATTAACTTTATAGAGGGAAGGACCCACACAATGTTCTCTGAATTTTCTAGGTCAAGGTCATTCAATGTCAATGACCTATGACGCATTCCCAATAATGTATGTACAAGATATAATATATGTACAATATACAATACCCCGGCCAATTGGCTCTGTACCAGTCTTTGGACCGGAAGTGAGGGTTTGACCTTGAAAAAACTATTTGACCATGACCTGTGACCTTGACCTTGCACTGAGTAGCCTTAAATATGAAATCATATCATACGTCAAACTGAATAATACCATCTAACCCAAATACTGGGGTCAATTACCTTGAACTTTGACCTTCATGTGGGTTGACCTTCTTGACACATAGCCTGATTATATATATACATATAATATATAACGTTATTACATCACAACTCGGTCTACAGTGCAGGCGAACTGGTGCGCCCGCACGATTGCAACGATCTCAATATATGGGTCTGACTTTGGAAGCCCATAAGTAAAAATTACTGACCGATTTTCAAAATTCGTTCACCAATCGACACGCTCACGAATCCTCTCAAATGTAGCCGCCGAGCCACATTTCCTGGTGACGAACGGTTCTCCCGCCACCTTGGAAAGATAGGTTCGGGGCACCTTAGGACCCCCATCTACTGCGCGTGTTCAACACTTTTGGTACAAATGTGCTCTCAAGTTGTTGCTCTCTTTGTCTACCATATAAAACTCGTAATTTTATATATATTTTTTTTTTTTTTTTTTTTTTTTTTTTTTTTTTTTTTTTTTTTTTATATATATATATATATATATATATATATATATATATATATATATATATATATATACATCGGGCATACAAGCATCGTTTGCAAGTTAACAGTATTTTTCGTAATTTGGCATTAGGCCCGCGTGCAGCTCACAAATTTCCTTCTTTACTTTTACTATCTTCTTTACTTTATTACTATCACTGCAATAAAATGAGCATTCAGCAAGTCATATCGCAAATTATATTACCACACTTCGTGATGTTTTCTCCTTTTGTAAGATCTTAGGTAATAACAATCGGATTAAAACTCCGGAATTGATGGGGAGTTCCTGCAGAATTTATGTTACAATTATTTTTACTAGATGTGGCGTGAACTAAAACCATAATTATAGGAAAAACACGATTCGGACAACGTTCCTTACGTGAAACAGGGGATATCAATGTATATAATAATCAAGAATAACTGTCACCTTCATCGATCCCGAGCCTGATCCAGCAAACAGAACCAAGTTCAGATGGACGCAAGAGTGGGGATTTTTTAGAATGGTTGGGGAATGCCCAAATATAAAACAATGTCTATAACCACCATATAATAATATGATAGTGAAATATAACCCATTTCTTCTAACCCTCCCGCAGGCTTGTTGGACCATATAAGACCAATCAAAAGTCCTTAAAATGAAAAACTAAAAAATCCAAGGAAATTCTAACACTGTTTCAGCGATTCTTTGGGGATGCCCGGGCACCATTAGAGAGATCAAGTCCCTCCCTGGATGGACGAGAGATTACTTAAAAAATACTAGAGAAATACAACGAATCACAGCAATACGGATTCTACCCCGACCTAGACCTTTGAAGTCCTGGTTTTGTATGAGCGTTTCACGTTGCGCATGAGCTTTTTAACCGGCCGTCCGTATCCTTATCCAATATACATGCTTTCACTGTAGGCGATGTGCGAACTTGCCCCTGACAGCAGCCCCCCCTCTTATTACCCCGCCTAACTGTCGCACCATCCTCCCTCACCGCTGCCGACAACTTCAGAAGTTTAATCAGTTAACAGCCAGCTGGTTTGCGCTGAACATTCCGTGATTTATGCTCGAGGTGTCTGCAATAGATAATTAGACAGTCATCGCATACACGACATTTTACGCTAATGTCGCTATTTATAATAAAGCACCGTACGGTTGCCGCTATTCAAAGATACAAAACCAAACACATATAAATGTAATCGGAAACCAGCACCCCGCGTGCGTTTAACTGAGTGTGCACCACAGTGCAGACGGGACGGGGGGGCGGACTCGGTATGCGAGTTTTGCTTAAAACGAGTTCAAGGCTAGTTCATGGGTATGAAAGTCAATACGGACTTGACTCTTGAGGGTTGCATCGGATTTCCTCTTCGATTCAATTGAACTTCTTTCAGCAATATAGCATGCCTGCACCAGCACACCAGTAATTCCAGCAAAGTATAAATGCTATTCTATCCAAAGAATACAGCTGCAACTTACGCCAGCGACGTAGTTACGCCTTATGCAAACCAAAAACCTTTATCCGAATATTGGTAGACCAAAAGGCATTAACGTAGCCAAAAGCGGATCCAGGGCTTCATTTCTGGGGAGGCTTGGGGGCTCGAGCCTCCCAACCATTGCCTCGGATCAGCCTCCACCTATGTGTTTATTATAGGCACTCAGACATTCCGGGGGAGGGGGCCTTGAGTCGCTCCTAGCCACTTTGCATCCGCCACTGAACTTCACCCAAATCGCAATAAGATTACCTCTACCACGAACAACTCCCTCTCTCTCCCTCCCCCTCCCCCTCTCTCTCTCTCTCTCATTCCACTGACCGATCATGGTTCCCACGATTAGAGCAGTCCCAGAGAAGAGTCCCAGCCTTCTCTGGAGGTGCGCAGCGTGACCCGCATCTGGTGTGGGTGTCTCCAGCAGGTCACGAGCTTCTCCTTTGGGTAGGTCGGACAGCTGGCCGGCGCCACCGTTCTTCTGTACGCTTCCATTGCAATGCTCTCCTGCCGATGACACATATTCTTAGAGAAGTTTCAGCATCTCATGCCTTCATTAGCACTTCCCCACAAGTGTTTTGTGAAATGTTTGAATTGAAAGGACACTGCAGCGGTTAAAGGCATCACCATGCTTTTTACTCCTGTGTACAGAGGCTGATTCACGGGTGATCGAACTGCAAAGGAAGTGGCATAAACGCGAAATCCAAATTCTTGGTGTTACAAAAAACCACAACTGGGGAGCCATTCCTGAGTAAACCGGGGAGGTTAAGATTAAAAAGAGATTGAGTCTGAGGAAACGGGGGGACGCACCCGAGCTCATCAAAAGAGTAAGTAGTCAGACGCAAAACTGGTACAGCCAGGTCTAGCGTCGTTTAAACTTTGGGTTACCAGATTCAAAGAAGGTGCAACGAAGATGCGACGAAAAATTCAGCCTTAACCCTTACTCCGTCGGGGGGGGGTGTTTGAGCCCCACCTCACGTTTTACCAATAATATCAGAAAATAGCGGTGCAGTTTTATGGTATTTAGCACACTTTATTCTTAACCCATAGCACAATTTGTCTTCAAATTTCAGGTTTGGATCATCTACGGTCGGATTACCAGCCCTAGGTCCAGTGACCTGACCTCCAAAAAACATCAAGTGTCACCAGTAAAAATATGTGCAAGCTGTTGATCTATATTTATGACATAATAGGTCAACCAAGCACAAAAAGGTGTGGTAACGGGATCGTTATACTAATCCGCATATATGAAAGTTTCGAAGAGAGCCGTCACCTACACACAACAGGTGAGCGTTTCCCCAGGCCCTGCAACACGCTCCAAATAAGGATCTTTAAAAGTTCCATTACTGGGCAAATTAAATATTTGCAGCCGGAGGGCACACAGGCTTTGAGAAAGAAGTTTTGCATTTCCGCAGAGATGTTTGACTGTCGCTGCTGGCGATCAAATCAAGCCGTCGTTCATTCAAAAAGTAAAATGGAAAAACATAATTTGGATCCCTATAGACTTAAGAGAAATTCTTACCTAATTGTTTCACGGTAAATTTATCAATTATGTTCCATCAAAATGTATCGCAATGGTATTTATTTTCGTGGCTGGATTTACTGTGCAATTTTGTAGAGTTTATGTTTAAGTTGTTAGAGTATAGCGATGAACCATCCAACAAAGCGTAAGCTATTCCTCATTCAACATTATGGTTTGGATATATTTTTTCAACATGGAAAGATACGAAAAAGAAAAACAGCCTTATAGGTACTCATACCATATGAAAGAACTCTGTTGTTGTTTGGGGTTTTAGGGTGCTTCGACTACATGGATGAAAGAAATCTGCATAAAGGTTCTGTACCTATCTATAACAATTTCATATAAGACGAGGCTCAGCTTTTTAACCCTCGACCCTAGGTGGGTACCTAGGGTCAGGTTCGGATCATGACCCCTACATTGGAAATGCATGAGGAAAACGGGAATGGCGCAAAAATGGCTTTATTTCTGTACATACAGCTTAGAATACCTTCCTATTCTCTGAACTGTAGTATCCTAGGCTCTTTTCCAGGTTCACGTTGCGAGTTTGGAGCTGAGATCTCTGAGTGGTTATCTGGGAGCACTTGAGCAGGTTTCATACCATGCGGCTCGGTGGCCCACCGGGGCGGGAGTCAATATTTGCGTTCTTCACTTGCGGTCTCGAAACAGGAGCGTCCGCTAAATGATCACAAATACAAGCGTTTCACTGGTAAGTTAAAATGCGATCAAGAGCGAGTACCTACTTACATGTAGATACCATAAAAAGTCATGACTCTGCAATTTTCCACGTGTATGAATGTGTGGGATAGCCGGGAACACAACACTAAGTAACATTCAATACTTTTCAGTCCCGACACTTAACACTGATCGAAGCTGAGGCGTGTCATCCCATGTTAAATTCCCAATTCCAGCCAATGTCTGGACCATGACATTACTGGTTGGTTTCGAGTCCAGCCCTCTGATTGGTTGTCAGTCGTCGTCATGGAAACCGGTCTCCGAGGCCACCGCTTATTTTCATATTGTGTCTCATTATTTGCACAGAATCACCACGGAATCAAGGCCGTTAAAGGGAGCCTGGCACCTTGGTCGAATCCAGGAATTTAGTGTAATTAAGGGTATTTTTAACCGAAAATTATGAGACATCCATGATCTTTCTGTAAAATTTACTATGAGCTCAATATTTTGATTTTCAAAGTGCTCCTCTGGGGTGAAAAATAAACCTCTGCCTGTGGATGACGCCATGATCTGGTAAGTACTACCATATTCAATATAGGCTTTCAGAGCTTCAATTGGCTGATTACTCACCGTGACGTCAGCGCTGTCATGACACCAACAGCTGACAACTGTGGCCGCCTGGCTGGTGTAGATTTGGGGTACGTTTCAGGTAGGTTTTTAGCTTTTCTCCACGGAAATTTTGAGTTTCAAGACAAAGACAAAGCGAGCCCCGGGTTTTCCGACATGCTTTAGAACTTGGCTATCTCAGTTAAAATCACGTTATAAAGGTGCGACATTCCCTTTAAATAGAGAAGGTAGACTTGTCGGATACCCAAAAATGTCAGTTTGGCTAAGTATCTACTACTGTGACGTAACCACCAATGGGAGGACTGGAACGTGTCTTCAAACACGGACGACATCCCTCTGCACAGAATGCAGGTAGAGACCCTGTGGGAAGATTTCATATATTTTTGCTTACATTTTTTCGTTCAATTTATCTCCGTTGAATATTTTAACTTATTTCGTTCGAAAGACTATGTTCGCTTTCAGTGTAGGCTGATTCTGTCCAGTTTTCAATCTCTATTGGGGAGTGAAAGCATGAGCCAGGGACTGATATAAACATTGTACTAGTACTAGCTGGGGCATTCCAGGACAAAACGACCAAAAATATTTCAATTTGATACCACCATGTCTAGAAAAAAACTGCAACTTTGTCTCCGGGGTATTTTTGGGCTAGAAACATGCCTGTGAGAATCTTAGCCCCTCCGACCAACGGTGACCGAGTTATAGCCCGAGGCATTTTCGGGAGGTCACCTTGTAGACTCATCTTTGAAGCTTCATAACTCAAAAACGCATTGCCTGATGAACAAGTTTTGTATATCATTGAACTTTTCTTGAATCATACATCATTTGGAAAAAAAATTAAAATTTTAAAAATTTTGACTTCCAATTCGTTTGACCTTTTATTTGTGGCCTAGCTTGACCTGTTGGCAGTTGAACTTTACCTTTTTGAAACCTGAAAAATTTTGCTTCATAAATTATCTTTCCATAAATAATTTAAAAAATGCGTACTTGCTATAAATTCCAAGTTTTTACCACCTAAGGTAGGTATACAGACGGTTTTTTATCACTGCAGTGGCACAGCTTTATGTTTAACACTGCAAACAAAGCGATGGCTTTTGGAATCGGTTGCTTGCAATGATATTGCATTGTCTTTACAAAATTTTCATCGTGCAAGTCTCAAAGTGTATGAGAATTAACACGCACCCACACGGGGGGGGGGCAACCGGCCTCTTCAGGTTTCCACAGGTAGTAAAAAAAACATCGCCCAGCGCCACCGTACTTCATCTACCTCTAACTCTACATTTCTGCAGCTTCTAGCAAAATAATTTAGGTAAACTGGCAGGTAGTAGGTACCGTAAATACCGTAGGTCAGCTGGCAACTGGCTGGTGAGAGGGTGACCAAGGTAGGCAGCCGTCCTTATGCTTTGTGGGACGTTCAATTTTGGTTCCTCAATTAAGCCTTCATCGTGGGAGTTGCTCGTTTGGGAGGTGGGGTCGGGGTCTCTGTGAAAAGTTCCTCGATGATTCTAGTGAGAGTTCAAGTCCGAAAACTGGACTGGCAACAACTTGGACTTGATTTATAATAAATAAAAATAGCAGCAATTAAAAGTGATAGAAAAAGATACATTGTTTCGAGGGAGACGAGGGCAAAGGAACTTATAAATAACGGGTTATTTAGCCTTGCACCCTTAAACAAAAATTTATGAAGATGTCGCGAATTCATCAATAATTGAAAGAATTGTTAAGATGTTCCTGGCCTCTCCCTCGAATCCGGAAATGTAAAAACACTGAAGATTATATATTCGGGCGCAGCCCTTCATCAGAATCATGGAGTAAATATCAATAATTCTCAGTCCTAGTATAGCCAGACCTCGAATTCAACTGGCAGGTCTTTATATTCGAGGTCTGGCTATACTAGGACTGAGAATTATTGATATTTACTCCACGATTCTGATGAAGGGCTGTGCGAATATTAATCTTCAGTGTTTTTATTTCCGGATTCGAGGGAGAGGCCAGGGACATCTTAACAACTCATCATCATGCGCCTCGCCGCAGCACTTCAAAACTTATCAATAATTGAAAGAAGTATAACTTATCCTGTAAGTACCACTAACTCACACAGTTACGTCGTTTCCGGAGATGGAAAAATAGTATCGATACAAGGTGACCCAGTGAAACACATCATACGTTTCAGAGGATTCATGCAATGTAAAAAACGTGTCTGAAAGGCTTTCATTCCCAGGAGGTAATTTCAATCTGCTCATATATGCGAACAAATGTTGTTCTGAAATCATAACGCATTCGACTTGGTCACTTGAACAGGTCGTCTTACATGATATTTTTAAAAGGTGATTATTTTATAGCCGACACGGATCCCAGTTCAAATACCACTTCAAAAGGCTTTTTATTTGTGTTTTTAATGATTAGGGGTGGGAAAATTTGAAACAATATCGAGAGCCGCTACGTGAAAATAAATAGCAAAATGTATCATGTGTTTTAGCCCTCTCACAGGCCGTTCGAACTGCATTAAACCAAGAAGTAATTCTTGAAATGAAAGAAGAGCACATTCAAAGGATGTTTGTCCACTTTTACTACTGTTTCCACGTTTCATTGGAGGTGTTCGGGCACCCACAAATAGGTATAATTCCACACTCCTGGTGCCTTGTATTGTCATTGAAGAATAAGGAAATACACTGAGATGACTTCACCTCTGACACTGACTTTGTACTACACAAACACATTCATTCACCTGCAATGATGACCGTCAGATCACTCGTTACTCAAGCCAAATAATTTATACCAGTATATCTAATGTTTCCTTTGCATTGGACATTCACCAGTCTAATTTTGCGATCATTCACGCAGCACCCAGAAAAGAAAGTCTTCTTGCACAGCACGACACTGTTTGATTCAACATAGGTATACGAAACCCGAACCTCTCTTCCTTTGTTTGCAGAGATTTCATGAACAGTGATGGATGTCTTATTTACCGCTGGTATTCTATGAAACATTTGATTCATTTTTCTATAATCACATTGGCGAACAGACTTTGGAGCTGTCTGGTAACATTGTCTATGCTTAATTGTGGAATATGCAAGAACTTAATCATGCTGAAAAATGTATGCGTAAGAAAAACATGTGTACCTTTGACATCATGTATTTTATCTTTCACTAGACTTTTGAAGCCATCGTGATATGTTGCCGGTTTGGCAGTGCTCTTGATATAGTCGCAAGCGCCCTTACTGTGAGACGTAGTGAAAACGCTTAATTCACATAATTGAATTTTGTTTCGATATAAATTTTGCACTGGAATTAAACCTTTGCATTGCTTTAAAATCGGTGGCACAATTCGATGTAGTTAATATTTTTGCATTGTGCAGCACAGCTCTCCGTCAGAAGATGTACATTCTTCAGTCATTTCTCTCGCTTTTATGCTCCAGGCATAAGTTCTGAAGAATAAAACATGAGCCATCGCAGGCCCCGTGATATCACACAGGCTCCGTTGCCTAATTGTTGGTTATCTCTGCTGTTCTGTAAACCACGAAGAATGAACAGTGCACTGCGAGTGACGGCGCTAAATAGCCCTCTTTAATCTCTACCGACAATGCCACATACAATAGTTTGGTCGGGTCACCTTTGAGGTATCTCGAGGTCAAAGTATTCCTTACAGGAACATAGTGGAAAGCTAAATTTTGTGGCATAATAGCTGACAGAGCAGAGCTGTATACAAATTTTCAGTACCATTGAAATGCTCTTGTCGTGTCCGATCGGATTATATATATGTATATATATATATATATATATATATATTATAATTTTGTCTAGTCAAATTTCGGAATCAACCTGAGTTGACCTATATCTGGGCTTAGGTCTGTATGTTAAAAAGAATATTAATCAAACTGCAGTGGAAAGTCAGACGCGGCAACGTAAAAATAAAGACTCCATAGCAATTCTCGACAATTTTCAACTCTCGCAAGTTATCAAAACTTACCAATTGCCCCATGCATTTCTTATGGAAAGATCGTGAACTTGTCCCAGGTTATCGAAATGGAAATCCTGCTACGAACAATTATATTGCCCGGTGACCTAACTATGTGATGTGAATCTAAGTACGATAGGTTAAATTTGATCTTACTGATGCACCTCCAAGATAGGTTAAATTTGATCTTACTGATGCACCTCCAAAGTTTTTTCGAGGTTAGGTCTCTTGACCTGTGTTGGCGGTCGGACCTGGTATGACCCAAACCTAAAATTTTGCCTGAAGCTGGAAAATTTTGAGTTAGAGGTAGATCAAGTACGGTGGTGCTGGGCGATGATGTTTTTTTACTACCTGTGGAAACTCGAAGAGGCCGGTTGCCCACCCCCTCGTGTGGGTGCGTGTTATTCTCATAAACTTTGACACTTGAACGATGAAAATTTCATAAAGACAACGCAATCTCATTGCCAGCAACCGATTCCAAAAGCAATCGCTTTGTTTGCGGTGTTAAACATAAGGCTGTACTACTGCAGTGGTCAAAAACCGTCTGCATGCCTACCTTAGGCGGTAAAAATTTGGAATTTATAGCAAGAACACATTTTTTAATTTTTTTATCGAAGATAATTTAGGAAAAATATTTTTTGAGGTGTCAACAATGTAAATTTCAACTGCCAACAGGTCAACCTAGGTTAAAAAAGAAAAGGTCAAACGAATTAAAAGTAAACATGTTTTAAACTTTAAAATTGTTTTTTTCCAAAATTATGTATGGTTCAAGATGAGTTTAATGATATACAAAACTTGTTAATGAGGCAATACGTTTTTGAGTTATGAAGCATCAAAGATGAGTCTACAATAGGGTGCCTCATTTTGCACCGACCATGCAAATTATTGGGTGGCGGTGGTTTTCCCCATTGTTTGAGACCTCCTGAATCCAATGGTACCAAAATCATACAAATCCAAAAATTTCTAGGGGTCGCGGATGGGATTTGAAATTCTGAATTTGTAAAAAATGGTTAAAAAACCTGTTTTGATGCCACAGAGATATAGCTCTTCTATTCAGAGCCAAGAAACCGAAATCCACCGGTCGGTTGCCATAAATCCTGTTTATTTGGGACGTATTTGGTTGATTTTAGAAGTCAGATTACTCTTAATATTAAGTTAACCATCATATTTTAGCAAAATGTAGGCATTTGCATGCCTATTTCGATGTGTATTTTAGTTGATACGCACTCTGTGTTCCATCCATAGTGAGTTACTTCGGTTACGTGAGAAGCATTTAAACACTTTGGTTGGTAAAAATGGCAAAGACTGTGTCAAGAATGGATGTTCATAAAGCTAAACCCATAAAGAATATCTGAGATTTGCTCACATGTTTTATCCTGAACATGAACTATACCATCCTTAGATTCTGCCTCAATAAGCCGCATTCCACCACACCATATTACCAAGTACCTACCTTTCCAATATGTACGCTTTGATTAGAAATAAACGTTTATGAATAATAAAGTAAAATGCAGCACCTTCAAATGTTCAGGAAAACTGTCCTATTGTAGCCAGGCTCGGGCCTGCATTAACACATTTTTTGTTCGAAAGATCATGTTACTAATTGATAACCGAAGTGATCTTCCACGAATCTTTTTTTTCCGGTGAGAAACTCTTATAATTTTAGTTCGGCTTGATCACAGGCTAAGTTATGGAGGCAGAAGATCTATAAACCATAGGAACTCGGACATTTCGGGGAGAGGCCTAAGCCCCCCCCCACCTTGGATCCACTATTGCTGGCCAGTCAAATACGGGCAAATTGCCGGCGATTCGATCCAATACCCGCGTCTATTACCTAGTTCAGCCTTCCTCTTCAATTACAGGAGCCAGCTTCCAACAGCACGACAGGTCAAGTATTTCTTCAACATGGCTTATGATAGTGATGACGGACAATAGGCCTACGAAAAGGCTGCAAAAAAATCCTCCCGTTCTGGCACATAGATAGAATACATACCATCAGTGAGCGGAGTTACCAGCATAGACTAGAAAAACTGTGGCAAGAGTGGCGGAAACTCCAAAAAGCCGGAGCCATCCATGTCAGAAAAATGTAGAAAAATTTCCCTTAGTCTTGGACAATCTATGGGACATATAGCCACCAAACGTGATTGTTGAACTACAACAGAGCCAACTACTAAAATCCAATTACACGGAAGAAGACATCGTGTTCTACGCTGACCAGCGTGGCGCCAGGTAAGGGACCACGAGCGGTAATGACAAAAAGCTTGCTGGAAAGGAACGACTGCAGAACGCGGGACAGACGGCACAAAGAAGGGCAGCGGGAAGTTTTTCGGCTGGTGCCGCGCTTGAGTATGAATACTACTCGACTCAGCAAGCTCTGCTGAAGAGTAAATGTTCGATGTGCAATCCGACGAGGAAGCTGTGGAGACCGAGTCTGCGACGTGCATAGCAAAGCGTCACACCAAGAACTTAGCCATTCAACTATCACGGCACATCCTTTGAGCACAGGTCAGTGCATAGAAACTAGAGATCACCTTGTTCTCCCGAATCGGCAGGTGTGTTATGAAATAAACTGAACTGAAATTTTTATACATTCTGCTGACATGGTTCGCTCCAGCCTTTTTTAAGAGTTTCTGTCACTTCCCGCAGTTTTTCTAGTCTATACCGGCAGCTCCGCTCACTGACGGTGCTTATTCTATCCATGTACCAGAATGGGAGGGCGTTTTCTACAGCCTTTTCGTGGGTCTTTTGTCTGTCATCACAATCATGAGCCACGTGAAAGAAATACTTTATAATTTTTCGTGGTGTTGGAAGCTTGGTTGCTGTAATTGAGGAGGAAGGCAGGCCTACGAGATAGACGCAGGCTGTGGATCAAGGCACCGGCAATTTGCCCGTAAGTTGACTGGTCAGGGTCATTTTCACCTGTCTCCATGACTTAAACTCTGATTGAGCTGAACAAAAACTATAAGAGATTCTCACAGGAATAAGAAAAAGATCCGTCGAAGATCACTTCGGTTATCAATTAGTGACCTGATCCTCCGACAATTGTGATATTGTAGCCGCGAGCCTTATTGCTAGCTATCATTAACTAATAAATACTATAATTAATTAAGTAATTATTATTATTGCTTAATTATTCATCAACGTTTATTTCTAATCAAATCGTACATATTGGTAAGGTACTTAGTAATATGGTGTGGTGGAATGGAGCTTATTGAGGCAGAATCTAAGGATGGTATATTTCATGTTCGGGACAAAACATATAAGCGAATCAGACATTCTTTATTTGTTTAGCTTTATGAACATCCATTCTTGACAAAGTCTTTGCCATTTTTACCAACCAAAGTGTTATAAATGCCCCTCACGTGACCGAAGTAACTCACTTACTATGGATGGTCCACAGAGTGCGTATTAACTAAAATACACATCGAAATAGGCATGCAAATGCCTACATTTTGCTAAGATATAGATGGTTAGCTTAATATTAAGAGTAATCTGGCTTCTAAATTCAACCAAATACGTTCCAAATAGACAGGATTTATGGCAAATCACCCGCGGATTTCGATTTTTTGGCTCTGAACAGAAGAGCTATTTCTCTGTGGCGTCAAAACAGGCTGTTTTACCATATTTTACAAATTCAGAATTTCAAATCCAATCCGCGACCCCTGGAAATTTTTTAATTTGTATAATTTTGGTCCCATTGGATTCAGGAGGCATCAAACAATGGGAAAAACCACCGCCACCCAACACTTTGCATGGTCGGTGCAAAGTGAGGCACCCTAGTCTACAAGGTGACCTCCCAAAAATGTCTCGGGCTATAACTCGGTCACCCTTGGTCGAAGAAGGGGGCTAAGATTCTCACAGGCGTGTTTCTGGCCCTAAAACTACCCTGGAGACAAATTTTCATATTTTTTTCTAGACATGGTGGTTGTCCTTTTTCAAGCCTTGGTCGATCTGTCTTGGAATGTCCTGGAATGAACATGTTACATACGATACATACATGCAATACAACATGTTACAATTGACTCCAATCAATCCGTGAAGCAAATCAAAGGTGGTTTTGAAATATAAACACCTCTTAAAAAGTATTGTCCCAGTGAAGAAGGCCGCATCCTTCGTAAGATTATCAGTCCAAGATCTGATAAATTCCACACGACATTGAGTAAAAATAACATTCAACTTTGCGCGTGTTATGTTTCTGGAATTGACTTCGACACTGAGGTTTAGGAGGCAGCACATTTTTACGTTTAGATCCTACATATCGTCAAGTTGATAGCATTTTGGGTCTATGCTACAAACCACAAACGAGGTAATAATAGTAATCTTCAGCAAGCGCGAAGGGAATCATTTTCCTGGCATACATACATAAAAACAAAAAGATAAAACCGGCCAACAGAAAGTCTGAGTTTGTAGCTTGGGTGACTGCATTTGCTAGTTTTATACTGCTTGCAAGCTTGCTCTGTTAGAAATTCATACAGCTAGTGAAAATATTTATCTATCTTCCACCAATCTAAGGGCTCTAATTTCGAAAATTTTCAAAAAGATCTCTGCTCAAAGTTAGCGATCATAAGATGACCAAGGATTATTTCTGGAGGTCACCATTACGCTTAGCTTCTGGTCAAGGCTTGTGCCCGCACTTGCGCACAAAAAGATCTCGAGGCAACCTGAGCCTGAGAACAAGTATCTTACCTTATAATATTCCTTGCTGCAGCGCAGCATAATATATAAACATGTACTCAATTCAAAGGCATTACCATAGGCGGCGGAACGGCCTTGTCCAAAAGCCTTCCAAATGCGATCCATTCACCTTTTGTCTCGACGACCGAAAATACCGTGACCCGTCTGTGTACGGTAGATGGCAGACAAGTCACTCACCATTCTCGTCAGAAATATCCACCAGTTCCATTATCCTCCGCCAGGGCTCACCACGCCGGCCCAATCTCGGCACTCGGAGCACCGCGGCGGGTAGGTCTGCCTCGGGCAGCCTGACGAAGCCAACTACTTCAGACCTCCTCAGCCCATGACGGCTCTGTACTACTGGCGCGATCGGCCTTGCCAGCTGTCTCAATGATAAACATGAACAGATGCAGGCTTGCAATCTTGATCGGTATACACAAGTGCAGCGTTATTCGTACCCAGAATGACAAAATACTGGTTAACACCACAAGAAACCGGAAGATGGGCGCTCCTTAGGAGAGGGACTCGTCTACTTGGCAGCATACGCGTGCGTCACCGTTCCGAATAAATGCACCAGAAAGAAAGAGGACCGAAAAGAAAACCGTCTCGGTCCCAATAACGCAAGTCATTTCCATTTTCAGTACCCATAAGCATTCTCAAACAGCACGGTTCAGCTATTATGTGTTGGCGAACATCTGTGTAAGCTCATGCAAGTGTTATGAGATGTGCCTTTAACCCTTAATGTCACGTCTCCTGAAGACGTTTGTACCAAAATAATGACATATGGTAGCAACGGCACAGTTGTATGTGACCCAGAGCATCTACATGTTCTGGGTAAAACAATATCAAAACTCTGATCTTAGCAACATCACCTCAGGATATAGCGATGCATAATGTGTGCACCATCAGTTTTCAATCACTTTTTTGGATTTTTTTTTGGTAGATAGCATATCAAATAGCACTTTGAGTCACCAAAATAAGTAGTTTTTGCATCCCAACGCTTGGAGATCACATGCTTATAAATTCTCTAAGCCTGCACTAGCCCGGAACTCTAAGCAGTCATGCATGGATGTCTTATTTTAAAAAAATTTGATTGTTCATATTACTATTTAAGTTCGGCTACATTGCGCTCAGCGCACTGGCAGCCTAACAGCGCAGGATCAAGGTTCCAGAGCGAGCATCATCCACTTCCCCACCCATTTTTCCGTTCAACGTCACAAGGTCAGTATTAAAATGTCCCATTTAAGGGGCGCAAGGTGCCGCGTTGCCCCCCCTATTCACTTTGCCACCGATTGTTGTGGCGAGGGGGAGGTAATGCCTAAGTCGATGGAGTAGCCTGGCGAGTAGTTTCGAGATTCCACAGTAAACTCCTAAGCCGATAGGCGCCCTATCCGCAAAACATAACCATTCATTAACACGCGTATTGACGGGGGGCGGGTACCCACCCCCTGGGGTTTTTCGGAGATAACATAAAAACGGCGGCACATAGCGCCGCCGTACTTGGCATACGTTTTTTCTCATCCTTTTTCTATTTTTTCTCAATATTTTAAGGTTAGGCCATCTCAGGTCAGGTCACCAGTACATGTCAAGTGACCTGACCTAAAAAAAGTTTAAGATAGCATAAGTCGGAACAGGGTGAGCTTATCCGATTGAAATCCATATCACATAATGGGCCACCGAGTTCTCTAAAATAATTTCCGGTATTTTTTATATCGATGACCTAACGTCAGGTACGAGCCATGACCTCTCCGTTAAAAATGCATGGGGAAAATGGTTTTAACTGAATAACTTAGTAACGGATGGTGATAGAGCATCTATGTTAGACGTATTAGATTTGCCTTGTCTTTGCAGTTCTAATGATTTGCAATTTATCTAATTTGACCTTGACCTGACCTCAGGTCAGGTCAAATCCTTGATATGACCTGGCAAGGTCACAATATACATCATTTGATTCGGCTTGCTGCGAGGATTCATAAAGTTCCAGTTGTTTTGCTCTTTATTCATTTGTTCAGATGTAATGACTGAAAACCTTTATTTACATGTTATCCCCATGACGGCATGTTTTGACCTCTAGTGACCTTACATGTGAACTGACAAGAAATGGTTCAAATATTTTCGATGGAGAAGCAGATGAGCTACCCAAAGCCGTTTACTGTTTTTTGCTACCTAGCGTGGTTCTCGAGATCTTAGGGGGCGGGTATCCGCCCCCGTCAAAGCGAATGTGGCTCAGACCCCCGCTAATGCGCGTGTTAATCTATCCATATGTTAACAATATAGAGGAGAAAGAAATGACATGATCTTAGGTCCCGGATGCCAAGATGCGAGATCGCAGAATCGTAGCGCTCGGTTGTTTTCAATAAAAAAATCAGTTCCATAAATTTGGTTAAAGATTCTACAAGTTGTGGCAGCTTAGACCTTGGGGATGAGAACACTGGACACTTCCCCATACCTTTTCAAGTGAAACACCGATTTTAGGGAAAATCTGGAAAATCGGAGGGATCCAAGCGTAAGCTTCCTTGCGACGCCGGAACGGGGTAAGGGAAGCACACAAGTTTGAAATTTGTAGGTACTGAAAGCCTAGTTTATTGACAATCCTTTCCAGAAGGGACATGTAATGGCCCTTTAAAGTTTTATATCCTTAACAAATCTAAAAAGTACCTGCAGTTGAAAAACCGTCCTGCAAAGAAACCAGATGACAACTTAATTGTAAGGACGATCCGGGAGCATTTCATTGATGGGTAAGACCCCTTTCCTTCGAGGGAGCAGAGATGATTGGACCCTTTTCCATGTTGGTAACTAATGTGGCTAGCAGCGACGGTAGATATTGGCGGATCCAGGAACAATTTTTGGAAGGGGCCAAACCAACGTTAACAGGGGGCCAAATTGAGAAAAATCGCGAAAGCATACTATTAAAACAACGGTTAAAATTTAGTCCTTTTGGGGCGGCCAACAGATAACCATCTTAGGCTTTGGAAGGGGTCACAGCCCCTTCCCTCCCCTTGGATCCGCTAGTGACGGCAGAACGTCCGAATTCACGGGGGCACCATGGACTTTTTAACCTATTTCTTTCCAGACAACGCCATAGGATTAGTGTTCAAATTTCTGATTTAAGGGGGCACCGTGCACCGGTGCTCTAGTTCACCAGTTCCGCCGCCAGTGGTGACTAGAATCATAGCATAGGAAGGAATCAATCAATTTTGAGCATAAACCAAGTCATGTCACCATAACAACAGCACATATACAATCCCAATGGGTACAAATTCAGACAGATCTGCCAGAGAATGTTGCACCGTCATCGTCACAAGACTAAAACCTAGGCTGCTGAAAGCTATTCCTCAATTCTTGCTGACACATGACATCGGCTTCAACTTGTCTCATTTGTCTTTGGTCACATGAGTGGCTTGTCACTGCTACCGTCATCCCTGCTATAAATGTCGCGCCACGCCCCCAGGCATCACCACCCGAAGCGGTCAAGGCGTAGCAAGGCATGCACAACCACATCAAACCTCCTGAGAGAAATAAACATTCGATAATCCAACACACAAC
Organism: Lepas anatifera; assembly: GCA_034440635.1. Lineage (NCBI taxonomy): Eukaryota > Metazoa > Arthropoda > Thecostraca > Lepadidae > Lepas > Lepas anatifera. The sequence continues at coordinate 3,606,876 of JAOTON010000385.1, forward strand.
ATTTCTACGACATGCCCTCAAGATCCACTCATGTCAGTTATCGCAGTGCCGGTCAGTTCATAGCCGCCGCCAGGTCGGCAACTCTGGTCTGCCACTGCCCCCCTGGGAGCGCCACCCAGAGCGACTGGTCCGCTCGTGAGCTCGGCGGCTCTGCCAGCACCTGATGCAATGGACCCCGCCCCTCAGGCGCTGTGCTTGCATCAGCGCCCCCTCCCAGTCACAACATCGCTTCCTGATCCGACCACCAGAAGCGGGCATGGCCTGAGGACATTCTGCTGCCGTTTGACCTCATTGGGGTTTGATAATGAAAATGACGGTCTCATTAAAGAGATAGCCGCTCTCTAACCTATAAGTAGGTACGGCTGGATACGCTTGATGGAAAAGATAATATTATCAAGGCCTTGAATGGGACCACTTATTTGTTGCCCTTGCCATAAAAGTTTGATTCTTTTCTTGGGTTGATTCCAGAGGTGAGCGCCGCATCTGGATTTCTGAAACCACTTCCACCACTCCACTAAATGTCCCCACTGAAACCGCTACCACTACCATTGCTACTTTTTATTGCACAGTGAATTGTTGTCAAAAAGCCTTCACCTGGTTTTATATGAATTCTCGAAGAAAAAACCTATCGCTGCCTGTTCTTGCTGTACTGTATTTCTGAACATAACATTTTAGGTGAACAATTTTGTCGTAAGATATAGCAAAATATCACATACACACGAGTTCAATCTCCTTTCATCTTTCGGTGGAGAACCATATACCAGTCTCCATCTCCTAATTTTCCTTTGTAAGCGGTAAATGTTTGGAATTTTTAAGTCCACTTCTCACGACTGCGCTACTTTTTAGTTAAAGAGATCGCCTCACAGCTACAATTTAGAAAGCCCCGCCAGTAGCCAAACGATGTAAAGCATGGCCATCCTCTGGCTGTTTTCTCGGGACTCTAGTGCCTGGTCCCTTGTTTGACGTAATTCATCTCAACCATTCCAGACTCGCGAATTCTGGCCAATGGTTCAGATCTACTTCAAAAGATGCGCCATTTCCAGTTGAAAGCCACTCGTTGTTCTTAGCCTCATTCAAAGGTCACCAACCCTACTGTGGAGCTCTTGGTTGTAGAGAGCCGAAACTGGTAGGGAATGGAATTCTGGATACTGTTCGAAGTCGTTCTTTCAGCGTTCAAATCACCTAGGTTCACGAAAAGTTAAGTTATGCTAGTTCAAAACACAGATATAGCCTGAAACTTGCCTGGTGAGGTGATTATTCTGTAGGGAATCAATCGCAAGAAAGCCTACCGCTCATTGTATATCGTAGCATCTCATCAGCCCCGCATTTATGCAGGCATAAACAAGCCGACATATTCGCTCTTGCACAAATGCAGGTTTCCGTTCCCGACCCCGTGGATAGAGCCAAAACCTGGGCAGGTCTGCAGGCGTGGATCCAAAGGTTTCCTTTGCAGGAGGCGGACTGGTACAGGACCTTAGTTTACAGTACACTCCTTTTGTTTTCACCACAGACCTGTACATAATGCTACGAGTTTCGTGACGCAAATCCGTCGTCCAACGCTAAAATGATGTCCGACCAACAGAGGTGTCGATTTACGTTACTTTCGGGGTGTCAGAGTACCCTCCACGAAACATCGAAGCAGGGGTAAGATATTCATTAAATTATCATGTTTTTCAATTCAAGGAATATAAACGGGTTTAATGCACCACAAGAGGCCTGTGGGAAGCCTAAAATACACGACAAAAAATTGCTAACTCACTCACTCACTCCCTCCCTCCCTCACTCACTCACTCACTCACTCACTCACTCACCCGCCCGCCCGCCCGCCCGCCCGCCCGCCCGCCCCACTCACTCACTCACTCACTCACTCACTCACTCACTCACTCACTCACTCACTCACTCACTCACTCACTCACTCACTCACTCACTCACTCACTCACTCACCACTTCTCTCTCTCTCTCTCTCTCTCTCTCTCTCTCTCTCTCTCTCTCTCTCGTGTCATTATGCTTTATATATGTGTAGCACCATTTCATTCTCTTACTTCAATTATAGCTGTGTCATAAGACGTCGCAAATTTGGTCTTCAAAAGGCCACTTGTGCATTTAAAATAAGTCATAGAGGCCTACCCGCTGAATTAGGTGCAATCAAAAGCACGGGAAAATCATGTGCGCTAATTGATGAGTTGCGCCATTCCTTTGAGGAGACTTCGCTTCGTGTGTTGCGGCACCTCTAAAAGTCGACCCCGGCGATTTGGGTGCCCAACCGTCATCCGCGCGGTCAGATCTTAGAGCAAGTTCCTCCATTTACTGGATCGAACGGGGTATAATGTTCGTGCCAGCCGCAGCACCGTGGTGTCAAACAGGTGCGTGATGTGTCACAGGCCACGAGGTTGATTTGGTTGATTGGTTGATAATTGGCGGGCTCCATACGTTACGTTTTTTCTCGTTTAATGAACGTCATTGCTCTGAAAACCTTTGAAAAGCATTAGCTGCAAGATGCTATAGTCAGCGTGTTTTGGTTAAGCGGAGCCTTTTCAATAAGCTTAATTTTTCGGAAAATTGAGTCTGTGATCTCTCATAACATTTGCGCTTGCACGTAAAAAGTTTTGATTTTGTTTTTCCAGACGGCGAAAAAGAAACACAAAGAATCCACAGATATTTGGCGACGAAATGGCAAATCAGTCTACGCAACCAAATTCACTTTAACAACTGACATATGGTGGAAAAGCTTCTGTGCCGTTCCACTAGCTTGTGAAACCGCAAATATTAGCAGCTTTACAAAAATTGGGAGCATTTCGTCGTCGATCATTGCTTTAAGTATTAACGCCAGATTACCACACATACAATAAGCAAGATCTCAAACCTGACGCAAAAGAGACATTGGGCAACAGAAAACTCACTACCCGAGTCCGGTATAAGATTCAACCGTCCCGATTGCTTTCAAGACGCTCATTTTGAGACCTTAAGTCCCAGCCAAAATTTAAAAATAAATCAATAATTTTTCAATTCGTACAGTCTTACTCCAAAAATTTAGCAACAGGCCTAAAATTTCTTACCTTATCAAGATAGCGGGCTAAGATCAATTTGATCGTATTTCTTTTAGGTTTTTATCTGTCTAATGAGTTCTCATTTATTGGTGGTGGGCCCGTAACAACGTCCCAGGTCAGGTCAAACATACAAGGTAAATTCTAACAAAAAAGTTGACTTCTTTAACGGTTTCTGACCTACGAATTTTGGGGACCAAAATGAATTTTGAATGCAAAATAAAACGGTACTGACGGATAACATTTTTATTTCCGCACCCATCTTTCAAGTTTTCCCAACATTTTTCTGGAAACTAGGCTGGAGGACGTTCAAACCCGCTGTGAAAGGTCAAACCACGCTCAACCACCAGGCTTGATTGAATGAAACCAAGCTTGAGTTGTTTGGGAGAAAGTGAGATATCAAATTCATGACTTATTGTCACTTGAAATGTTACATATGCACAAGTCCTTGAGATCACCACCAGGTCATATCACTGACCTGAGGTGACCTTGAATGACCTCTGGGGCCCCGGACATGTACCTGCAGCAAAAAAACTACTGAATTCCTCCATGCAGTCAATTTACGTCCACAAAGTTTTCAAACCGAACGCAAAATGTTGAAATGGAACGCAAAATATTGAAACAAGAGGCAAAATGTTGAAACAGGACCCAAAATTTTGAAATAGGACGCAAAATGGTGACCGGACGCGAAATTTTGAAACGGTAGGCGAAAACTTGAAACTGGACGCGAAATGTTGCTACGGAAGGACACAGAAATGTTGAAACGGGAGAGTGCGGAGTCCGTGAGCGGCTACTGAGGTTAATCTTTATTTTCAGGTTTCAAACAAGCGTAACAAAAACAAATGGCTGATCAAACATTCCAAAACTTATGAACATCTTGGTATTTTAGCCGCATGGCCCGAGTTGAAGAGGGCTGAGAGATGGGCGTTCAACAGCGAATGCACCGTGTAGGTGCCAATATATTTGGATTCCTGAGCAGGAATTAGAAACTTAAACTTAACAGGAACTTAAAGCACTTTAAGTACGAGTCAAGTAGGGATCCAAAGGTCAAGCAAGGACATGGAAGGTTGCTGAATGGACTTTATGGTGACCTTAAGCACCTCTTGCACAAGTTTCCATCCGAAGATGGGCTGATATTGTGTCAGAGTTGCAGTGCTGTTTCTTGTTAACTGATAATCCATCTATCGTAACTTTGCTGAAAGCGCGAATCGGCGTCCGAAAAGTTCGAAAACCAACTCACAAATCCATCATTTTTGGCACGTTCAGCTTCGTTCAAGGCAATATAAGCCATTTCATACAGAAGCCCACAAGACAGCCACATTTGAAGGCCGAGAATAGCTTGACGTGACTTTCGACCAGGTCATGGGACGAACCCGCTGCCCGGACGCTCTATTGCTGCCATCGTCGGGGCGGGGTCCAATTCATCAGCTGAGCATGGCACTTGACACCGAGACAGCCGCCCGCCCTTCCACAGTACTGGCCGACCGTACATCAACAGGCATTGTCTCCCCGGCCTTTGTTCTGATCTGGTGGGGCAGTGTTGAATGCTGCTGTTCAGAAGTACTGGAAGGGAAGGCGTTGGCTAACTCCTACCGTCTGTTCTTAGATAAACTATGTTGTTATGTTTATTTTCGTTTTCTCGACGATCGTTGATCAGTCAGTCGTGTCCGGGGTGAGAAGTTTCTCCTTTCCCGAACGAAGGAAGGCTTAACATTTTTGTTTAACTTTAATTTTCATTCCATCATGTGGTGCAAGTGATACTGAATGTGCGCATCCAAACGGCAGAGATGATATCCTGTTTGGAAACAGATTTAAATCATCTGTAGCCAGCAATAACTGGCGTAAGACAAGTGACGCCTCTATGTTCATGGACGAAACATTCCCAATATATCTTCCTCCGTTTGGACATTTTCCAGCACCTCCATGCAAAGCAGGAAAACCCCGTCCCCAGCCCAGACTACAGCCTCGCGGGGTGGTTGCCACCCAGCCCAAGGCGGGTGTAAATTAACTTGGAGCTGATTAGTGAGCCGACGCAAAACACATCAGCAGCGGAAAATTGCATGGACTCCAAATAAGTCCGAGCCTGAGCCTCATACCGGCTGCTTATATTCGGTTAGCTTGAAATTAACCGTGGCCAGGCCCATTTTAACATTTTTCAGGGGTAGTCCTGGAGCAGACACAGTACCCACCATTTCCTGGAACGCATACAAATATCAATATATACCGCAAGGTATGTACATGCCAGCTGTATTTAAGCATATAAAGGTTGTCGAGTAATAAAATGCAATGCATAGTACACTGGGATATCTGACTGAATGCAGAAGAGGTAGATTCAGCACCATGCTGCTTCAAAAATTTACTATGTTCTTGATATGCAACTATTATGAACTACAACCTATGAAAACTTATTAACGTATCACCCAAAATCACAGGAAAATAGATGATGAATAAATTCATTTAAGTTTCAGCAATGTCAGCATTACTTTTTGTTTTCAGCACAGACTAGTCATAATATTAATTGGGGGAGCAGGGCGGAGGGCTCAACGACTCACAGCTGCTGGGGTTATATGGTGCATTAGGAAGGAGACGAATAATCCTGGCTTGCGTTCGGGCAGAGCGACTCACAGCTGCTGGGGTTATATGGTACATTAGGAGGAAGACGAATAATCTTGGTTTAACTTCAAGCAAAGCGCCAAATCCTGTATCTGGGAGGGCTCGAGCCCGCGACCATCTTCAGAGATGACAGAAAAGCCGCGGGCCGAGCCAAACACGCGAGCTCGCAGACTGTAGTACCCATACCCACATCAGAAGCAGTTACGACATGACTAGCACTTCAGAGCAGTGATCTGTTCCATTCCCATGTTTCAAGTTCAATTTCGGCGTCTCTTCAGACACGGGTTTCGTTTCAATCAGCTCTGAGGAGGCAACTACGCCTGCCAGTGACTATGCGGGTTCAGTCATTGGGAAAAGTTATAGGCCAACTGCGGATGATTACAGGAGCTCTGTCTTTCTCGCAACTGAGCGCTGACAGCATGGCCACCCATGCTCGCTGCTCAACGTTTCCTCGGGGGAAATCGTGTGAAAGGTCAAGTTGGTATATCAGCAGCACGTAAATCTAATCTCGCCCTCGGGTCCGAGGTGTCGAGTGTTCAGCAGCCGAAGTATATCTTTCGTTAGCTATCCCCCTCTGAAGCAGTTGAGCAGCGACACCAGATGCAGAGGCGCCTGAGGCGGTTCCTCTCCGACCGCAGCGTCCCGCTCTGCTTCAGCCCCTCTGCCACGCCGCCGGATCGATCGGGGAGTCTACACGGCCGGCGCCCGCAGCGTTGCAACTCTGGATCCCGATACAGCAGCTCGGTTCTCCAGTGTCCTATCAATTTTGACCCTTTGATGTTTAGGGGCTACATCCCACGTTGACCCATCACGATTTCGGTTCGGAGCCGGTCATCTCACGTCACATGGTCACGGTGGAGTCATGAGGTGGGTGCGGGTGTTTGAGAAGGATCGGGGATGTTTCGAGTCAGCCAACAAGTGCCGGTGGGACTCTGGGTGGTGACTATGCGGAAGCCAAGCGTTTCTCAGATCGAGAGAAACTACCTTCACAAGTATGTTTATGCGATGGGTGATTTTAAGCGGAATGAGGATCTGGCCATGGCTTCTCACAGGTGGTATTGTTGAAAGGAAGTAGCGGACTAAATATAACCATTATTGGACTGCATCACATAAGTAACTAATTTGATTTTTTATTGAGTTTACTGCTGTTGCAAGAGCGGACGATGAGAACTGCTTTTATGTTACTCTACAAAAGTTTTCAGCATGAGGGACACTTCGGACTATTAACAACTATTATTATTTTTGTCATCCGTGCGCTGTTTCATCTGTAAAGTATAAAGGAAGACAAGGGTTCTCCGATTTGTCAGTTAACTTCAGTTCGAAAGTAGTGAGAGTAACTTATGACCTCTGAGCAAGGTTAGAGATTTACAGCATCACAGACATCATCCCCAACCACGCTTAATGTACGCCGTTTCCTAGCTCGCCCCTTTCGACAACTTTTCCTCGTGTCATTCCCTCGTGCTTACCAGTTATCACAAACAAGGCATACCTTTCCAGGCTTTCCTACATTACAAGTCTGCTTCTAATCGAAACAGTAATGAGACGTTGACAAGTTTAAAATCCACAGATACTCAGCCCCCCCTCATTTGATATCAGCGCTGCAGTGACTATGTTGACGGGTGTCTGAGGACACCGCACAGCCGCTTTCTGTCGCTATATTTATTTACCGAGGGCCTCCTGATTGCGCCTATTCTTGTGGTGCACCAACAATCGGCCAGCGGAGGCACTCACGTCAGCGCGCCGCCGCCGCCGGCCGGGCCGCCCACTATTGTGTTTGGCACGGCGCAGCTATCACTGCCGCCCTTCACTACCCGCCTCCACTTCCTAATTATGGCACGGTTTGGCTTCCACTCCACACCCAATTCCTCCCCCTCCCCGGTCATGTGGTAAATTCTACTGCATCTCCCGCCTGTTTATTTATTCAGCCCCTCTCCCCCCTCCCCTAAAGACCACATCCCATCTCCACCCTGCAAAGGGGACTGCACATCTGGAAAGGAATTTGGATGGGACAAACGGAAGTGGGTCCCAGCACCTGCCACGTGACTGCCACGTCAGTGACCTGTGACGTCATTTGTCATCCGTGAAGGTCTGGTGTTGCCAGCCGTCCGACGGTCTGACGTTGCCAGTGGCTCTGAGGTGGTCGGCCTGTCAGAACCGGAGCAGGGGGATGAGGAGGTCAGACGAAGAGGAGCCATGGCGGTGTACTGCGCTTCCATGGCCTTGAAAAATGCGGTCCGGTTTATTGCAATCATATGGGTAGGGGTAGGCAAAGTCCATCTTCAAGCTGGCGAACGTTGAGCTGTTTCTTGGCACATTCTCATCATGCAACTCGATGAAGCGCCTCTCGCTGATATTTTTATTTGAATGCGGTGTAAACAATTTTGATTGCCTGACATTATTTTAACTTGTAGACAATTTGGTGTCTTCTATCCTTCATAAGTATGCGCTTTGAACGCTGCGAGAAAGAAATGTGCTACTCTTCGTATACTATATTTATATATATATATATATATATATATATATATATATATACTTATACATAATGGTATATAACACGATACAACATATCTAACCTTGTCATAAATTTTGAAACCATACTTAGGGTTTCAGATAGCAGCACTTGCCTTTTCCCTCCATTCTTCTTCAAGGCACTAAAGCTTACTGAATAAGACTACTACAATCAGAGTTTGTTTTTCTGAATCTGAAGCGATATTTGTTGAATACAGGATCAAACCACATGATAGCACTTGCTTCGATTTTCCTCTCTGGGAAAAAAGCACTTCTGCACTGGCAGATCCAAGACACCGATTTTTCCTGGGGGGGAGGGTAAATGCGGAAAGGAAGGGTGGAAAGTGACTGGGGTCATGGTGGGTCGGGTACACCCCAAAAGTGGGTGCTAAAAAGTGATACTTCCACCGAATTCTGCAGATATCTTTTAAACCATACCGTAGGAGATACCCTACGTGTCATTTGATTCTTTGAAGATTTTCACGACTTTTAGCTTATATTCGATTCATGGGAAGATCATTTGCCTAGGGGTCAAAAGACCCTGTTCGTCCCTTTTGCCCCCTCCCTCTCTTATGGATCCTTCACTAGTCTCTTGAAATTTGGCACGAAACCGATATCTCAGCAACACTTCTACATACTGCTTTTACTGTTCTCCGGGCTGGCAACTCTGTAGATAATAATTTGCACGCTGCGGTATTTACCGTTAATTGTAAACTATTCCTGTCAAGCTGGACGGTAGCAGCTCGTTATGCCACATTTTACGGTACAATCAGTGATGGCGCCCTCTATAACCCACCCCTCATTCGCCCGAGCTCGCTGACTCTGCAAAACAACTGATGGAATGATCACCCACAAGAGCTCACTCATTCAGCAGAACGACAGGTGGAATGACCACCCACAAGAGCTCACTCACTCAGCAGAACGACAGATGGAATGACCACTCACAAGAGCTCACTCACTCAGCAGAACGACAGGTGGAATGCCACCTACAAGAGCTTGTCGACTCCACAGAACGACAGATGGAATGACCACCAAGCCCAGTTCGCTCAAAATTATAGATGGGAGGGTTTCCTGCAAGGTAGGTACAGTCCCAGCAATTGGAATTTCTATCACTAGGTTCGGCTGGTGTTGGAAGGGTATTTCGGAATCTGTCGTGTCTCATTGTTTTGTGGATTGTTTCATCGTGTGTATTTCTCAATATGTTTAAGTGTTTGCCATTACTTTTTAATCGGGCATGCCTTGAATTTGAGGATTCTGTCCGATACCTACATTAAACTCGCAGACTGTTTCGCCTAATTTATTTCTGTGCCAAAATAAGAGAAACAATCTGCTTGGCACATAAAATTCGCCCCGGGTTGGAAATGTAGCACCAGATTTTACCGCCCACGCGCGTTTGTGCTTCTCAATCAGACATCAGTGCACTGATATAGTATTTAGTATGGTAAATAGTATATAGTATGTAGATATGGTATATCAGTGCACTGATGCTGATGTGTAGTATTTTCTCACACTGCAGTGTGAGAAAATATTACACAAAAATTGATTTCACTGGTTTCCGACGGAGCAGTCTTGAGTGAATTGATACCGCATCTGAAAACCACTGACCCTCCGCTCGCCTGGCATGCATACCAAGGTCACGTGACGCTCTGAGGTCATCAAACGCCCGCTTTCACAACAGGCGACGCCTGCAGCCATATTTTGTTGTCTTGCATCCAGTTAACCGAAATATGAAATATATTGATATTAGATGGGAAAAGGGTGCCACCTGGCTGCCGAAATTTTTCAATTGTTATCGTCTTTAAAGATATTTTGAATTGATCATAGAAATATCCTCCTTTTAGCACTGCACCCAGTTATGACTAAATTCTATCGCATCGACCCCGAAACACCTGCGAGACTAATTTTACGCATTTTAAAACCAACTATGGGTGCCACCAAGCGAAAGGATTTCCTCTATTACAATTCTGTCAAGTTTATAAATTTATGACAGAAATTAATCCTTTCCATAATTAGAGCCAATGGTGACTGCATACCGTTGAGTCGATTCCATGGCTTCCACAAAGCATATACTCTGCCTGGCAGTATAACAGATAGGGCTGCCAACTGGCAACTAAAGCCCAGTTTGTCTGCACTTCTTCGTATACATGGACATTGGACAGTTATGAAAAAACTAAACATTATGTACGAGCGAATTTGAATTTGTATGATTGTTTATCTGTTGGAGAAATTCCACTGAGGTAGTATGAAATTCGGATATGTTATGCATATCTTTCTTCTATTCATATTGTATTATATTCTACCTAGCATAGCATAGCCACTTCGAACAAAAGAATTTCTGAAGCCCATGTTTATTTTTACCAGGAGTGTGCGGCAGCTATTCCTGACTTGGTCGATGATTTTACTTATTCAAACTGTTTGGAGCGCAAACCTGGGAAAATGACTTGTGAAGCAAATATTCTATATAAAGCTACATATTCACACCTTTTTGCATTTTCAATAAATTGGATGCGTGGCACTTGCCTACATAACAATGGTGGACATTGGCGGACGCAGAGGGGTGCCATTCCGGTCATGCCCCCCAAAGCGCTGGAGGGGCGCAAACTATGTTTTGCCGCCCCCCCAAAACGCCGGATAAATATTTTAAAAAAGTGTTTAAGGTATGTAGAGCAAAAAATATTCGCTCCCACCTCCTCCCTCTCCTCCAGGAAGAGACGCAGACATGGGTTTGCCCCCCCCCCAAATCGGGTCTGCATCCGCCCCTGATGGTGGAAGAGGAATGTATGCATAACAGAGCACATTAAGTCTGCAAAACATGATCCTTTAGAGATGTTTATATCCCATAAAATATGAAACCTGTATCATACTTAGCCAAAATCTTTCCGGCGTGCTTTAGACAAATTGGCCTGAGTTCCGAAGGCCAGGATTTTAAGCTCAACCCGAGAAGTGAGCATCTCGTGAACAGAGGAATCTGTGCCGCTTATCTGACGAAGAAACGGGCAACAGCGTATAGAGGACATCCGAACATCACTGGTGTTTGGCTATAGAAATGACTTTCGAAATTCTTTAACAGCGTGGCGCTGGTGTCTGAACAAAGCAGTCTTCTGGAAGCGACGAAACCCGCCAGTGCCTGAAACACCTGCTATGCGCCCGAGGAGATGACCCTAAACAACCTATTTACCGGACTTCCTGAGCCGGCTCACTGAGTTGGCTGACTTGGCTGGACAAGACTCATGCTTCGCATTCCGGTTTTTGCTGGATGCTGCAATGCTGAATTAGTGGAGCTAAATGTGAGCAGCCAGTCTGATTCATCTGCGTACCAGACACCGATGGCGAATGCCGCAGCCATACATGTCGCCAGAGATCCTGCCGAAAAAGAGGAATACAGTGGGATCGGCTTCCCAGAAATGATCGGGATCCAAGCGGTGCAGCCTGGTGGCGGTGAGGTTCAGTCTGATAACGGAGAGGTTCAGCCTGGTGGCCCCATCTCCCTTTGGGCCACAAATCTAGGGGCGCTCCTCATTGCTGACTTGTACACCAGTAGAGAGCATGTGGGGGTGAAAACCGAGCAGACACCTGACATCAAAAGTTTGAAGTAAAGCATAATGGACGAATCATTCCTGCCACGAATCTCTAAGAACGCCATTTTCATTTTCTGCATGATTTTGACAGTGCTGAAGCGATTATACAGGTCTGACAAGCTTAGTCTGTAATAAAATCCACACGCAGCTCATAGTTTATGGAATACTTTGCCCACACGGAAAATTAATATCTACTTTCGTAGCTTATGCTACCAACTTTTCAAATATCGAATTTCCTAAGCGGGAGCTTATACCGTGTGACTGGAAATTGAAGAAGGAATCAACAATTAAAGATGCCAATTTTTGGGTGGCCAACGTTTCTAAACTATCTTTCGTAGTGACTTGGTATAATTAAAAATCCAAGCTGGATAATTCTAATATTTTGATATCGTCCTCTTACCGCCTTTCATTTCCATTCCATGGCTGCAAAGGTGCAGAATCCACAAATTGACAGTGCCTTGTTTGGGGTATCGTCAGAGCTGACACGAGCAGTATAGAGCGTCGCTCTTATTTGCATCGTGTAGACGGTACATGACTGCAGATTTGGGTAGCCAATACTTATGATCGCGCATCAATAGTTTCAGAAATACAAACCCCGGTGTGAATTCCAAAATTTTCCGCATGCTTTGGTAGCTTTTCGCAACTGAGATAGCCAAGTTGTAAAGCAAGTCGGAAAGCCCGGTACTCCGTATATCACTTGTCTTGGAACTCGAGATTTCCGTAGAAAAAAACGAAAAACTACCTGAAATGTATCCCTCATGTACCCTTAGCAGCAGGCCACAGTTGTCATGGCTGTTGGTGTGACGACATATGCTGACGTCACGGTGAGTATCAGCCAATCGATGCGTATTGAATATGATAGTGGATGCCAGATCATGACATCCACAGGCAGATATTTATTTCTTTTCCTAGAGGAGCATTTTAGAAATAAAAATATTGAGCTTATTGTACATTTTTCAGAGAAATGATGGATGCTGACATGATTTTCGGCTAAAAGCACCCCTAATTACACTAAATTCCAGGATTCAACCAAGGCGCCACATTCCCTTTAACAGCATTGTTACTCCCTGCACACCAAGTTTGGGCCTATTCAGATCAGTCAAAATCGCGTTATAAGTGTAAAATCCCGTAATAAGTACCGGTAATTCCAGGATTTGATATGCGCCTACCTGTGCACGTGCCACGGAGCTTCATCAACACCCCATCCATTCCTGATGAACTCAGTCAATGCTTAAATTAATCAGGCTATAACATTGTAAAAATCGCATTCAGTTATGACAGTTACTCGCCAAGTTATAAGCTAGTCAAAAGCGTTAGTACGGTCGGGCTAGGTCGGGTCGGGAAGGGTCCGTTCGAGCCGGGTTGGGTCGTATCTAAATTTTTCTAAACCTCTCGGACACTTCGTGTCCGCTCGGTAACTGGCATTGCAAATATCTCCACGGGCAGTAAACAGTCGTCCAATAACATGGAAACGGATAAGGTGTTAAAGTCAGATCAGAACACAATAGCCAAGCGCCACATAAGAATTTAGCAGCGTCGATGCTATTCAATTTCTTGCATTGCTTATACATATATGCACTGATGAATTCGGAAAGCAAAAACGGTTGCTTTAGACCGAGCGAAATGCCGGCTTCTGCAGACATTTTCCATAGTCCTCATCTGTGTTGGTATTGCGCCACCGTCACAGAAATTTACATCATACCACTTGCAACAGCTGATGACTGAGAGTAGCAGCATGATGATGAAATACTACATCATGATGCTACACCAGATCCGGCGTGGTGCATCCCTATTGCAAAGCTGTAAAGGTCCCAACTACCAATCAATTCGTTCATGTTGTCACCTTCACCCAACATGATTGGGGGAGGTCTGAGGGAACTAATCGCATGATTAAATTTCCAAACAACTATATTATATAAGCCGTTTTTTATTACAAGCATGCAACTTAAGTCACCTGCCATGTGATTATTTTGACATCTCGTGTGAAATTGGTATCAGACCAGGACAAGGTCGCCGCGACATTGCGTCATCGATTGACAAATGTACAGCAACTGGTCAGTCACACTATCGAGATCAAGAGAAACCACCAGTCATGGGCGAATCCAGTATTTCTGATGCAGGGACGGATCCAGGAATTGCCCAAGGGGGATGGGGCCGTGACAGGGGGTCCGGCTTCCTCGAGGGGACCCGGAATAGATTTGGTAGGCCGACCGTGCAGGGCATACATTTTGATATAAAAAACGTAGGTACACTTGTAAAAATGATAGCGTGCCAAAAAATATTTAACACCGTTCTCCGGGAAACAAAATTCCAAGGATTTCAGTAGCCCTAAAAACTATGAGCTGGCCATAAAATCCCTGAGGTCCGCTCGACATTGGATCTCCACAAATCCAGGGACGGGCCAAATTTCGGCTAGGATCACTGGTCGGGACCATCTCATAAGACCACATACAATTTTCTGTGGTCTGCTTGAATTAAGAGTTTAGATTATTAATTATTTATTAAGAGTTAGTTGCAGCCACTGGGGGCCGAGACCAAAGGACCACCTGAGGTCCGGGTGAGCCGCAGATGGTCCGGCTGAGGTCACAGAGGGCCCGGGTGGAATACAGAGACAGTATTTGTAGCCAGGGTTGGCAGTAGCCGGCAGAAAGTGGTTTAAACTACTGTTTTAAACCGGTTTACACCAGCTGGCATAAACCCCGGTGGCAAAAAGTGGTAAAAACTAAAATACTAAATATTAACGGCTATTCGCATTGGATATGAATGTAAGGGCATCTGCTGGTGTGAAAATATATACTAGTGTGCATTGAGAGGCTTTAGCACTCTCTTCTTCCTAATTTATCCTGCAACTTCAATTATCTGTTCAAACCAGATAGTTTTCTACGGCTGGAACCAACCCATTTGTTGATCCAGAGGGGGAAGAGGCCAGCCCCCAAAGCCCAAGTTAGTGTCCCACCAACGGCTGGCAGCAAGAAATTTTCAAAGCAGTCTTGTTCGTTTGGTATGTAACTACTTGCCCCTTCTGCACCAGTTAAATTTTACCAGCTCTCATTTAGACCATGTGACATTTTTTTGCTCATCAACTTTTTGCAGATCAGTTTGGACCACCCCCAAAACGGACCGCTTGGATCTGCCATTAATCTCAATCAAACAACAGTTTCGTCTTTTCAACATCACATATTTTTTTAGATTTTGTCCAAGTTGTTCTCCGTATGGCTGTAGAGTCTCACTTCAGTCCTTAAGAGACTTGCCACAAATACCCCGACCCCACCACCCGAACGAGCAACTCCCACAATGAATGGTTAATTTAGAAGCCAAAGTACAAAGCACAAAGCACAGGGACAGCCGCCCCGCTCAGGTCACACTCTCACCAGTCAGTTGCCAGCCGACCTAAGTGGGGTAAACTATTGAGCGCCGGAGCGTCTCTGGGGAAACCGATCCCAAGCCTGGACATGCACTGCCACTGCATGTTTCTGAGCAACGGGCCGGAGCCCAACGCTCTAACTGAGCTACCGGGACGGCTCATCTTATTCCAAGAGATGTAACTGTAATTGGTATAACTGATTACTGGGAATATAAGCCACTAGGTTTGAGAGCTTATGATCAGCAGTAATAAACAAAGTAGTTAGAGGAGATAGCATGCCTGAAAAACGTGAATGCATTAACCAGAGCAGGTCCTCTGGTTGCAGGCGCTCAGAATGCAATATGATCACCTAATGCAATAGAAACAGAATGCAGAATGCAGTACACCAGGCGCTCGGAGGAGCTTGAGAATCCCCGGCTTGTACCCTTTCTTATGTCCGCCACTTTTCGGCTTGTGGAACAGTAAGACGCGCGTAAAATAATTACGGTCTTCGTGGTAATATACCGCACACCTAAAAGGCACTTGCATAACACGGATAGAGAACTGCAGATCAGCACCATAGCACGATTAGTACAATAGAGCACCGCGGTTGATGGCTCTATCTCTCACCCCATCATTTTCCCACTATCCCTGAAATTGTTAAATCCGGGTCACCCAAGGTCAGGTCACCAGGCGAGGTCAACCAAAGTCACCTCACCTCAACTTCTGAGCTCTATAAGAGCTACATTTCTTAGCCGATCGATTTGAAACTTCCTACACTTGAGGACCCCTCCAGGGTCTACAAAATGAATATCCGGGATTTTTAGATTTCGTGACCTGAGGTCAGGTCACGAAGTGACCTCTCCTATTGAAATAGCATTGGAAAAAGCTGTCTTAGACTCTAAAAGTCATAAAAACGATTAAAATGCTCAGCGTGCTCAGAAAAGCGTTCTTGGACCCCCCCTTCACGTATCCCAGGGGCCATATTTGCCCTGTGACCTCTCGGGATATCGTCCAAGGTCACCAGAAGGGGCTCAACTGCCCAGAGGGGCCCGCCACATATTAGAACGGAGGTCTGCAGCTGCCAGTGCACGGGCGGCAATCATTGGAAGACACCGAAAAACCGGGTTCCATCCCTGAGTCACCCGTCTTAAACTAATCCTATAAGGCGACTAAGCCGCAGCTTCCGCATTCGAAGCTGGTTCAGGGTGCTTACGGGACCCGAAATCTACGGGGGTGGATCCACTGAATTAACCCTCGCCCCACCGGGGGGCCATCGATGGCCGTTGAGGCTTGTATCTCTCACCCCATCATTTTCCCACCATCCCTGAACTTTTTTTACTCCAGGTCACCCAAGGTCAGGTCACCAAGCGAGGCCAGCCAAAGTCACCTCACTTTAACTTTTGAGCTCTATAAGAGCTACATTTGTTGGTCGATCGATTTGAAACTACCTGCACTTTGTCCCTCCGGGTCTACATAATGTATATCCGGGATTATTCGATTTCGTGACCTGAGGTCGGTCACGACATGACCTCTCCCATTAAAAAGCATGGGAAAAGCTGTCGTAGGGCCTAAGTCACAAAACGATTGAAAATGCTCAGCTTGCTCAGAAAAGCGTTCTTGGACACCCCTTCACGGATCCCGGGCATTTTGCTTTGTCCTCTCCGAGGTTATCCAAGGTCACCAGGGGTCAACAAGCAGTATTTTGACAATAACTTTTGACCTAATTAACCTCGAGCGCTGAACCAAACATCATCGTGTATGTCTCGTCACTGGCTTTCATTTGATATACAAGGTCACTTTCTGACCTTTTGAGACCTCAGGTCAAATTAGGTCACAAGGTGACCTTTAGAGGTCAAACCACTTGCGGGAGGTCATTACCTTACACATAGCGGAAAAAGGTCTAGCATTTTTCTATCAAATTTACTTAACCAGATCTCAATACCTCTAATGGCATAAGAGTTATCCCCAGTTTTCTTAAGCATTGCATATTTTAGTGAATATGGCCTATCGTGACCTAACTTGACATCTGAAGGTCAAACCATTGACCTGAGAGCTTAAACATTTGAAGCAATTTCTTACTGATTTCACGCAAGCTTTCTAATGCACTTTGCAAAATTGCGCTAAACCCCATATTTTCGGAGTTAGGGGGCATCGATGCCCGGTGGGACGAAGGTGGCACCGGACCCCGGTGGGGCGCGGGTTGAAAGGGTACGAGGAGGGGACGACAAGCCCCCCCTTCCCCTTCCACGGAAAACGCCCCGGGGTACATTTCCCAACATGGCAGCATTTCGTCATCCGGTTCGGACATGAATCAAACGTCAGGACAAAATCATGCGTAAGTATGCAGACATGCAACCCTGGTCCCTCGTGATGCGAGGATGACGCAACCGTTACATCACTCGTCACAGCTGAGGAATCGTGACGTCACGAGCCCACTTCAAGACCGCCGCCTCAGAATAGTGCGCAGCCCAAATCTAGGCCGGCACCTCGTGGCATCAGCGTGCCCGCCCCACTCCCACGCTGGCATGCCGCCAATCAATACCCCTCCCAGCATCCACCAGCCCAACCACCATGCACTTACCAGGAGTGTGGCCATTTCTCTTTTGCATTTCTCCGCCGGCGGGCAGTGTATCATGAAGAGCTCGTCGATGTGGATGAGAATGCCGCCGCCGTCGCTCCCCGCCCGCACCCAATCCGCCTCAGGTCACTCGTCTGCCGTCATCCCCGACCGCGTCGCCCGGTGTCACCGGCGCGCGCACACGCCCCACAGGGCGCATGCGCCTCAGGGCATTCAGCGCAGCCAGCCGGTCCGGACACGGCCAGGGTCGCTCTTCCCCCGAGACGCCGACGACGGCGACCCGCGACGGCGCGTCAGAGGGATCGGATATCGCCTGTAGCGTCGCCAATCTTGCCGGAGCGAGGGTGTTGCCGGTTCAAATCCGGCGGAGGTCCATCTTTTATAAGAGTATTCTGATCTTGGATGTTATTACTGAGCCAATGAACCTCGCAAGGCCGGCTTCCACGAGCACTTTGTCGAAGTTAAGCTATAGGGGGATTACGCTGCCCTCTGGTTGTTCCTCATTTAGTGGCTAAATGGAAAAAGCGCCGCCAGAGATTTTCGGTCGCTGGGGAGGGCAGACGGGAGGATTTCATCAGGCTTTTGTTTGAGGAGTTCACCGGAATTTTCGTTTGCAGGGCGGGTCGCAGGGGTGTGGAATTATAGATCTTTGCAGGTGCCCCGGCACCCGCAATGATGAACCGGGCACCCCTAATGGCCATTTTGGTACCCCCAACCAAAATATGCCGCAAAGAGTGCTTAAAGAAGATAATATTTTCACCACATACGTGTTACAGTCATTGGCGGACGCAGGGGGGGCCAATCCGGCCATGCCCCCCCAAAGCGCTGGAGGGGGCCAAACTACCTTTTGGCCCCCAAACGCCGGATAAATTTTTGAAAAAAGTGTTTACACTAGGTATGTAGAGCGCATAAAAATCTTCGCTCCCACCCCCCCCGGAGAGCGATCATGCACTTGGAGAGGTGTTTATACTAGGTCTGTAGAGCACTGAAAAAGGTGTTTACACTTAGGTCTGTAGAGCAAAAAAATCTTCGCTCCCACCCCCCCCCAGGAGGAGAGGCAGACATGGCTTTGCCCCTCCCCAAAACTCGGGTCTGCGTCCACCCCTGGTTACAGTGTTATAATAGCATTCTGCACCTGACCTACAGCCTAATATTTTACAAAGCAACGGAAATCCTCAGGCATTATGGACAGTGGCGGATTTAGCTCGTAGGTTTGGGGGGCAATCCAAAGTCTATAAAAAACGTCACGCGGTGAGAATATGTTTAACCAGACGGTAGCTTTTGGGGGTAAGCCCAAGAGTCGATAAGCAAAGAGAAAAAAAACGTCGCAGGGTCAAACATGTGGCCACAAGTTGCTTGTTTTGCTGTACAAGGACCAATGTTTACACTGAAGTTGACTGGTTCTGTTTGAAGTTGAGAGTTGAAGCACCACAACCTTACTTAAACCTAACTTAAAAGGAGTCAGGGCAAAAAGGAGATCGACAGCTTGGGAGGAGGAGCAAAACTATAGTTTTGCCCTGAGCTTTTCCGTTTGGGGGGCAAATTGCTTTTTACCTCTCCTGGATCCGCCACTGATAATGGACAATTACCAATTTATGTGCATACCTGCAAGAGAACTTATTGCATACTCCATACCTAAGCTGTGATGCAGTCAATAAGGTGTATTCACAATAGCTGAATTACTTGCATATTTTTCACCTCAGTAATTCGTTGACACATTTAAAGAAGTATTCGAAATCAACAAAAGGCGCAGCATTATGGGGACCTTTGGTCTGTGACGCCAGGTGTTTTCATAATTTTTTTACAAATTTCTAAATTTTGGTATGCATCGGCATATTACTTACTGTCCAATATTGATAATCAGTGCCTCTTCTGTTGCGTTTCTGCTGGCTGACCATGACGTGACAGTCCGAGGGCTTACTATACCTTTAGAAAGATGCAGCCAAAAATGTAAAATGAGAAGCTGGTTACACGACTACCCATCGTACAAATCATCAAGTATAAGCCAAAATCCAGGGTAGCATCGCTCCCAATATAAAACACTGGTTCTTTATTACTCTTGTACTAATCCCACCTGCACCTGAAAAACAATCCCATGAATCAACCAACAAAATTCCTTTGAAGCCTTTGGGAAGTATAAATCAGATATCAACAAGAATCGGTTTTAACACCCGCACTGGAGGGGGGCCTGGTAGGCCCCTAAGATCTCGGAAACTAAGAGGTGTACAAAACGACACTTAGGAGGTGGGTGGGGGCTATGGTGGTCTACATGATGACCAATTTTATTGACCTGGTCAATATCTTCAAGGTCAAACGAGGTCGTAAAAGTCAAATCTTGGCCATGCTGGGTACCGATTGGTAAATGCTGTGATTATGCGGGAAATGGCGGGAATAAGCTAAAGGCAGACCAGGTTCATAGAGAAGAGGTCTCAAGAGGCTCCCTCACAATTTTTGGGTCAAGGTCATTCAAGGTCATTGACCTTTAAGGTCCCCATATGGTATACTACTTATAATGTACACTTTAACTAACACTGTAGCCACTGTTTGGCGGGAAATGAGGATTGACCTTTTCAATGGCCTTTGACCTTGACCTTGGTATTGGGGTACCGTATCAATGACGTCATAGCATAATATATGTCAGACCGGGTACCGTATTTGGCCGGAAGCTCAGTGGTCAATGACCTTGAAGTGCAGATATGACCTTGACCTGTGACCTTTGACCTTGACCTTGACTTTCATGTGGGTGACCTTGACATATAATCCAGGTTATATGGCGTTTGACGTACCACTCGGTCTCCAATGTAAGCTAACTGGTCCGACCGCGCGACTACGGCGATCTCAAAATGCAGGTCTGACTTTGAAAGCCTATAAGTAAGTGTTCGACCGATTTTCAAAGTCTTCCCAATCGACGCGCTATTGAATTCTTTAAATGTGGCCACGTATCTTTTTTCGGATAAGGGCGGTTCTCCGGCCACTTTGGAAAACGGTGGGGGCCTGCCCCTCGTGTTAACCTTATCACAATTCATATCATCTGTTTAGTGTTTTCTTGATGTTCCAGAAGTGTTTTGCCCTGTCGCTTTGCCGGTATAGGGGTCTGTGTTTCAAATGATCATGCATTTGTTTCTACCACCTACTCTCGTTTAGATCATGGCGGTTCATAGAAAATATCAATCCAAGTATTTTTATCTGCATTAAGGATGTCTAAAATGTGTATAAGCTTGAAGACACATGTAGATAAGGAGTCCTTTCTTCACAAACAACAGTTATAGATAGAAACATAGGGCCCGTATGTCCAGCGTCGGAGTGCCACGGCCACAGCGAACCACCGTGGTGTCAACTACAAAGTGCGATAATTGAAAATGGCGCATGTTCGCGCAGCTCAATGTTCTCATTCCCGAAAGAGAAATCATTGGAGAATGGGTGAATACCAAAACCACCATAGGACCTCTTGGGACTTGTAGTTTCACTATATGTTTATGAATAAGTCATATTCCATTTTTCTACAGACCTGACATTAGTAAAAGAAATTGATTATATTTTCCATAAGGCAGTATAAACTGTATTCTTTTTGCATCAGATGCCTTTTATAGGCTTCACACTGTCAGCTACAGTTCATGGATATTTCCAGTTTCACCCCTAACTACGTATTATTTCATCATTCTTTTGCAGTATAATATCTAGCAGATCTGGCGAAACACTCGGTATTCACTAACCTATGTTCAAGCCGGTATTGGCGCTACCTGCGACATTATGACCCAAAATAAATTACAGACCAGAAAAATATGAACAATTATCTCCCGCTTGAGCCATATTTTGGGGTATTGAAGAAAGTTGCCAAAATTAATTTTGGCGTACCCGATCCTGGATCGGGCCCATTGTGCACCGGCTAGCCTATGCTGAGTCGGCCGCCGTCTCAGCTGTATCAGAGTACCGGATGGTGGCGCAGGCAATCAAGCCAATGTAGGGCAAAATATGAATAGGAATGCTTGAAGAAGATCTTGTTAATACATCTCCTGGTTTATGGTTTAAGCTCTATCATTCCCATACTGAAATTTCTGCTGAATTTCTCGCTTTACAAGTGAACGCGCCTCCGCCAATCAGCAGCCGCCATCCGCTGGATGTCGATTGCCCGCGGGGCACAGAGGTTAGAAAGGTCACGCACGCTGGGCGCCGCTGGCGCCGAGTTCAAGCCTCGGTGGGGAGGGATCGCGCGGCAGATTATAAAACGTACACGTGTGGTGTTGAGGATAGTGGTCGTTCTGCCTCCTGTAGGACTGAGGGAGGAGGGCAGATCAGGGTACTTTAACTACGGGTACAACCAGTTTCCTACTAAATATAGTCCTCCCATGATGACGTCACGCCCTTTCCTACTAAGTTGTAGGAGATTCTACTAAGTTTTTGGAAGGATCAGCTGAAACATACCAAGTTTGGGCGTATTTGGCACCAATCTAGTATAAATCGAAATCAACTTGTTTCACCCATTTGACAGTAACCTTGATCTCAACGGCGAGCAGCGTATTTTACGTAAGTCTAATGAAAAATTATAACACTTCAAAGAATTTGTTGAAGGGCATGCATTTATTTGATCAACTCAGGCCTACCTAATAGCCGAGAGAAATAAATTTACCTTCGCTCAAGAGATCACCGGTGTTTATTGTCTTCTGCTGCAGGTACCACCAACAGCTAATCAAGGTCGAAATCAACAGCCAATCAAAATCGAGATTAGTCTTACTGCAAACGTGTTAGTGTGACTGTCCTTATTTTGCACGCTCTGGAAATTTGTAAAATAATATTCTTCCTGGTTTTTGAAACGTTGTGGTTTCCAATAAAATTTTTGTTTCTGTTCCTATAGTTTTGTTTTAGTTCTAAAAGGTTTTTGGCTTAGTGTTCCAGCCCGTACTGTGTCCCGTTGATTGCTCCAACCGGCAGATGTAGGAGACATTCTGTGCACATGGGTGGATGTATGGGTTGGGTGTTTGTGCAGTGTGCGGTGTCGGTATCACTGGAAAACATGAGTATGAGTTCATTATATTAGTTCGGTATGTGAATACGCTTGGCGGGTAAAATTGCAGGCACCGATTTCGAATCTTTAGTCTTTTTCGGCATCAGGGTAAGTGATGCAGCTTTTTATATTTGTTTTCATTGACAAACACTTATTGGCAATAAAACACACACGGTACATGTGACATACACGATTAGCTGACTTCTCATGTGCGTGCAACATTAGAAGTTTAAGCTGATAAAATGGTTATTCGCAGCGGAGGGATAAGTAGCTCTCGCCGTTCAAACAAGGAGGGTGCGAGGCAAATCACAGGATGCACGAGGTAACTGACTAAGTATGTACATTTTAATGGCATTAACATCACTGTATTCCTTTAGCATGGGCTACTCCCCCATAACATTCTTTCGATGCCGCCGCCATCCCGCCTACAGGCAGCCAGAAGTCACTGTGCAGTGTGCACTGCCGTCACAAACCGTGAATGTGATAACCATGATTGTCCGACTTTCTATTTTGAGGTACACAAATTAGTTTGTATGCTACTCTGTTTTGTATGCTACTCTGCCGCTGCTCCGCTGTTTATCTCCCGGATGACGTCGCGATCCTAGCAAGTTGTTATTTGAAAAAGAAATAAATATCAGCCTGTGGATGATGTCACGATCTGGCAACCACTACCATACTCGCAACGTTTCCAGGGCTTCGATTGGCTGATGCTCATCGTGACGTCAGCATATGTCGTCACACCAGCAGCTCACAACAATGGCCGCCCGGCGAGGGGTTGATCAGGGGTTTAGTGTCAGGTAGGTTTTAGCTTTTTTCTACGAAAATATAGAGTTCCAAGACAAATGATTTTTGGAGCACCGGGTTTTCCGACTTGCTTTACAACTTAGCTATCTCAGTTAAAATCACGTTATGAAGGTGTCACATTCCCTTTAACCCATCACCGCCAGGGGGTCCGATCGGACCCCTCCCCTCGGTTTTTCACAATGATTCTGAGCCGATGGGGGGTGGTTCCAAGGGTGAGAATCTGGACGTCCTGGATTTGGAGTCCAGGTGTCCCTGTCGCTTCCCGCGAGCGTTTCCGGGGTGGCTGGCACTGGTCGTAAATGAATGCAGTGTGCGCAGTGGGAGGCTATCATGACGTAGCAGTGTGATCTTGGCGGCGCCGCGCGGGGAATGCGGGGGCCCCGGACGACGGCTGGAGGCTCGGGAAGTTCCTGTGCAGGCGCCTCACCAGGGCTTCTGAGTGCTGACTCCAAAAATGGACCGGCCATCATCACGTGCCCCATCTCGTCCCGTCCCACTAAAACCTTAACATAGGACTTCCTATCCCTAACCCTATTTCCGGCAGGGGGCTAATATTGCCTCCTTCAGGTTTTTCAACAATACCTCCGAAACGGCTTGCGATAGAACTTTAAAACTTCCTGACTTTTCCTAAAACTAGTACAGGCAGGTTTTCTGAAATTTTCAAGATTATATATTTACCAGGGGCGGACCTATGGCTGGGTTTTTGGGGAGGTTCTATCCACAAACCAAGTATTATCGTATGCGGTGGGTTGTTTGTAAAAGGAAGCCGTCTCTGCTGATCCTGATGCCAGTTATATGGTTTTATTATATCATTTATTATGTGAGATGATAGTGCATTCACAATTGTCACTATTTGTATTCATCAGGGGCGGTTATAGCAGTTAAAAATGGGAGGAATGTTATCAAGAAGGACTAAACGTTAGTAAGTGAGAAGACTGCTTACAGCCGTGCCAGGACGAATACAATTGGGTATATGAAAACTCAAAATAGTTTTGGTACCCAATTTTAGATTACCAGAGGCGTGTCCAGTCACAATAATGTAGAGTAAATCACAAATATAAAAGCATATGTTTGTTCACTTAGAGCTTTGTGCGAGTCTAGCATGCTCTGTATGCATTCAGTTTCAGGCACGACTAAGGAAATATTTCGCCCATAGGCAGATCACGGAGACAACAGCATACGGAACGTGTTACCAATGGCGGAGAAGTGCCAGTATTTGAGGGGGTAACATTACATTTTCAAAATATATATTCCCAGCCAGTATCACCGCCGCGACTCAGTATCGTCGTATATTGAAAATGTGTTTCTAATCACCCCCACCCCCCCAACGACGAGAGTCCTTGATCCGCCTATGTCACCCCCTTTCCCAGAGCTGTCATGGGAGGGTAAAAATTATCAGAAATAAATTTCAACTAGTCGAGGGACTAATATACTCATGCATACCACTCGCATATTGTTGGTATGTATTTTACCCCATTATTTTACCTTACTGCATCCGCCCCTGATGAGTTTTTCGTTTTTTCGTTTATTTATGCGTCAAAGATGCCAAGCAGTATATGACGGCTTCTAATCCGCGTAACAAAAACTTTTTAGGTTGTATATATTTCCCCTCATAGTCACGGTCCTGGAACTGCCGTTGAATTTCGAATTTTTGCGTAACTCAAGTATATGACAATTTTGAGTCAATTATTTGTAAATCTGAACTAGTTTTGTGAAAATCGTACAACAGAGACAAGGGTTATGGAAAATCAAAAAAATACACAAAAATTGTATATTTTGCACGACCTTCCCCTTAAAAATCAAAATTTTGAAATTTTCTTTTTTCAAAATAAATTACGAGATTACGAGATAAATTATAGATTACGAGATCTTAGGGGGGCCGATATTGCCCCCCTTGCCGGAAATAGGGGTAGCCGGGAGCCTGACGGAAATAGGGCTAAGGTCTCTTCAGTGATAAAGTGAATGTCGAGCAAAAAATACTCTTCATGCAATTTTCAAGTCGCAAAAATACAATCACAGCCGTTATTAGCACCACGTTCCATTCCACACACCACCATTTCCCAATTTCATCCCAGAGATTCCATTCGTATCGTCCTTTAAATATCCTTCCCGGTAGGGGAGCAGATCTGTTGCTTTACCGGGCACCACCATCAGCGGCCCACCCGCCTGACCCCGTCCCAGCTCCACCCTCCGATCGATGTGACGCTGCATAATGACGTCAAATCGTGACGTCACGCCCATGCCTGCTCCCGCCCGATAGGCGTACTGCCGCAATAAAATAGCACCCGACTTACGCACTGACCGAGTGCCCATCCCTCATTACTGCCGAGGACGCCACCAGCGGCTATTCAAAGGAGCGACAAACACTGGCGGATCCAAGGGGGAGGCAAAGGGGCCGTGACCGCCTCCAAAGCCTAACATAATATCTTTTTGGCCCCCCAAAGGACCGAATTTTAACTGCTTTTCTTTAAAAGTACTATTTTTCGCGTTCTCTTTTCAACTTAGCTCCCCGAAAACGCTTGCTCAAAAACTTTACATGGCCAAATTTAAGTCTGCTGGCTAATGGCTACGGGTTTAACCTCTGATTTCCATTTCAAGTTCATGTCCGGGATCAAAAGGCGGAGTTTTGGAATACTGGTAGAGTTTAAAAAGCGTAGTCTCACCCGCTACCCCGCGTCAAAGTCATGAGCTATACCTGGATGACCTGACCTGGTAAAAATGGTATTCACAGTAAAATTCAACATAAACAAGTGAGGGCTGCCGAAATAAAAAAGTTCCCAATAGACTATAAAAACACGATCACATTAGAGTAACTCAAGCCAAGACTTCAACTCTCTGGAGAAGGGCCAAGTTACCCACCAGTTAACTCGTCAGATGAGTCACCCACTACACCTGACGAGCATTTCCCTCTCGCGGAAGTAAACGCAACCAGTTTTTTTAAGTAAGCGAGAGACAGAGAGACAAAATACCGCTGCTGCTTCAGGCGCAGGCACAGAGTTCATCAAAATCACATATCTATTACTTCCGTCGGTTAGTGTTTTAGCGCGCTTCAGTGGTTAAGGCTGTATCGCTATTACCTTCCGTTATTTTTAGTTTAGTAATCTGCCCAGCATGTTTTGGCCGGCTAAACCATTGTTTACCAGCGCTGAGAGGCCGGCAGCGACGGAGTTCTGGTTAGCTGAGTCTAGCTGGCAGAGCACTGCAGGACGACCCCAGAGAGGAAAAATCCAGCCTCGATCCACCCACAATCCACCAGCTGTCAAACCTCTGCTAAGCCCATTCTGCGCGGAGGTCGCTTCTTGCAAAGCCTCCGTCACTATCGCCTACACGGCGTACTCGGGCAGCACACGGCCGACAGTGCAGTCGATGTGGCACACCATCATGCCACACAGTCTGGACTGACTGAGTGTCAAGGACGCCGGCCACAGCAGGGTGTTGCTGGAAGGTGGGATGCAACACAACCAGCAGCGCTGTCGCTGTCTATGGAGTCATGGTCTCCAGGTTACGGATGCTGCTGGTTTTACAGCCGACAGAATAATGTACTTGCGACGCGTCTTTGTTTGGTTGTTTCTCCCAATCCCACTTTTGATATCTTAAGAACCACAACGGAATACACTGAAGGCATAAATTTGGCACAGGGATGCTGATCTTCCACTGAAGAACATTCTTGTTGCCCCGTCCCTTCGGCCTGCCTGAGGAGCCATAGCCAGACAGCTCTGGGAGGGGCCGTACATTCCAGCAGAAGCTGCACCATCTGGCTCTGCAGTAGCTCTGGTTGCAAGCGAATTATCGGGAGGAAACCCAAACCCCAGTCCTGTAAAGGAAGACCGCCGAGTCAGTCTAATGGCAGACTGGCAGTTGGTGAAGTTCCTCCGCCTGATCTGGCACGCTAGTTCACAGGAGGAGGGGACGGTCACCCATTAGTGACCCTTTCAACCCGACAGACCATCCGCAGACCATGCCAGGGGCACGGCAGCCTCGCGGTCACCCAAAGTAACGTCCAGACACCCCGTGTCACGATGTCGTGAGGGAGCTAAGATGCCTCTTCGGCAATCGGGTCTGCCCGTTCGTCTACAGGCAGGCTGGAGTGAGACGGCAACCACTCGAGGTGACTCCGACAGCCAGGAGACTTCGGCCGAATACGGCAGCGACGCGAGATGGTGGGACGCTGCCAGTCTTCCCGAGTCTGCAGCTGCACCGGCTGCCAGACCCTCCCCACCACCAGCTGGAACAGAGCTGACCGTGAGGGATAAAGCAGAGCTGAGCAGATGAAGCAGAGCTGGCAGAGGAATATGTTCCCGGACCTGACCTGGTCTTAGGTCATGGGTATGTGAACATATCCCAAAGGGTAAAACTTTAGCCTCAACCACCCCATGACACACAGTGAGTGACAGACCATTCAGCTGAAATTTGTGGAAGCAGTGCAAGCTTAAATTGTTAAGAGATGATGTCACCTAACCTAGGCTGGTGACTTGCCGTGACCTGACCTTAACTTGGAAATAAAAGGAAACATGTGAAATGAATCAAGGAATACCTATGCAAAATACCGAGGTCCTATACGACATTATTTTCCGGCCACCTCGGAAAAATCTCACACCGAAGAAGATGAGGAACAGACAACCCCTTTCCGCGTGCAGGCTGGTAAACCATTAGCACCGAATATATAAACGAGTTCAAAAACACGTCTTCGGGGGTGCTTCAGAATTATCCCTAAAAAGGGAAAACCGTATTCTCGAACACTTCTTAGAGACCTGAAATGGCTCCTGTAAGACAAGTGTTAAGACATTCAAATCTGCCCCACTGAAAGAGCAAGTCCGAAATATCCCCAGGAAACCAAATATGTAAGCTGGAACACTGCAGCAGATGACACAACTAGCCATAATTGTTTAGGCGTCATTACTTTCCACAAGTCACAAAATACAGAAATCTGTTATCAGCAAGTGTCTTCGAATAATTCCAGGCCCCTTTGTGGAAGAATAACATACAAATTCAAAAAGACTTATCCTCATAGACCAGACCACGACCTCTGCACAGTTCGCGGAGGTGTTAGCACCTCACCTCGGGATCGCCTTTAGCGCCATCTGCGCGTGCCATCCACCCAGGTGACGCTGACGGTTCACCACCAGGGAGTGGGTGGGGTAGCCGACGCCGTAAGCCTGGCTCTGTTCCCGTCTGGAGTTAACCTTCGCCCGGGTGAGAGTCTTTTTAGGCTCCCCTCGGGTTTTTTTCGAAGTGACCGGAAAACGGCGGCGCCCAGCACCGCCACACTTAATCTAGCTGTTCATTTTTCATTTTTACATCGTTCCTGAAAATGTTAACTCAAGGTCACATTCGGTCAGGTGAAGTGACCTCAACTCAAAAATGCTTAGGACTGACTGCATGACTAACAAGAGGGTTTATCGATAAAGTTGAAACTCATACCAAATAGTGGGCCCACCAGGAGCTACCACATATGTTCTGGGATTTTCGATATTGGTGACTTAAGGTCATGTACAGAGCTTGACCTCCCCATTCTAAATGCATGGGGGAAATCACGAAATGAGTTTTTCTCAGTAAATATGGATGAAATAAACTTGAAATATCGACTAGGACTTCCTCTTAGCCCATTTCTGAAGTTGGTACCAACAATTTTGACCTGAGACCTTTGAAAGGTCAAATAAGCATTTTTTGGTGTTTCACTATAAATTTTGAATAAATAAAGGTAGAACATTTATTTTGTCACCGAATTGTTTGTATGGTCACTGCAAGTCAAATGATAGACATCATGACTATCCAGGTCAAATTGGGTCAAACCGTTGACCTGGGTCAGGTCAAATTTTGAATTGGACCTGGCATAGTAATTTCATATATCATTCGATTTGTCTTGACGAGAGAATTGCAATGGTGCATCAACTATGGCTGTATATTGCTTGGTTTTGAAGTTAATAGCGAAAAAGGAAACGCCCTTATGCATGGGCGGCTATGGACATTCCCAAGAACATTCCCAATGTTCAGTGACCTGCAGCTCCCTAGGCTTTGACCTGACCCGAAAACCGTTGCCACTGCAATGAAAGAGCAACTCAAAACCTTTCGAATGGTATTCAAAAAAATTCTGGATAAGTGTCTGAGATAAAGGAGGTTTTCTTAGATCACCTCATATTAACAACTGTTGACCTATTTTGACCTCTGGTGACTTTGATACTGACCTGACGAGAAAAATGATCGCTGTATCTTCAATATCATTTTTGAAGAGCTTTCAATTGCTACTTTGCACTTTTTTGTAGCTCTCTTGGTTTTTTTTAGATAGTGGGAGTCTTTTTACCTCCCACCAGGGCGAAGATGGCTCATAGGGGAGAGGGGGGAGAACTGGGACGAAAATTGAAGGCTGATTTTAGAAATTTGCAGAAAATCAATGACTGATTCCATAATATTTAAAATGGTACCGTTAGATAGAGCAGACAATTCTCTTTCATTATAAAATGTCACAGCTTCAATACTCAAAAGGTATTTGGCCAATGTAACGCAACATAAAAAACACCTGAGGTGGAGAGTTGGGACAGGCCCAGGAGAACTGGGACACACAGCGGGGAGAACTGAGACATACGGGGGAGAATTAGGACATGGACCGATGTGTGATATAATATACAAGTGCATTTACCCGTGCTCCACCGGGGTACCAGGGCCACCCCTGGTCTACCAGTGGGGGGGCATCGATGCCCCCTCTAACTCCGAAAATATGGGGGTTAGCACAAATCTGCAAAATACATTATAAAGCTCGTGATAATTCAGTATAGTTTTACGTCACATGTTTTAATGCTCAGGACAATGGCTTGGTCTCCAGATATCAAGTTGGGTCACAGAATATTTCTACTAAAATATGCAATGCCTAAGAAACCTGAGCATATCTCTTATGGCATTAGAGCTATTGACATATGGTCAGGTAAATTTGATAGGAAAATGTCAGAGCTTTTTCCGCTATGAAGAACGAAATGACCTCCCTCCAAATGTTTCACCTCCAAAGGGCACTTCTTGACCTAACATGGCTTAAGGTCACAAAAGGTCATAAAGTGGCCTAGCCGTAATAGTAAATGAAAGTCAAAGCTAATACATAAACAATGACATTTAATTTAGCGCTCTAGCTTGATTAGGTCAAAATTTTTCGTCAACAGACTGTGTTTGACCCATGGTGACTTGTGGTTACCTCAGATAGGTGAAACACAAAAATGTCCCCTGGAATCCGTGAAAGGGTGGTCGAGAATACGTTTTTGAGCAATCTGAGAATTCGCAATCATTTTTTATGACAGCTTTTCTCATGTTTTTTTGTATGGGAGAGGTCACCTCGTGACCTGATCTCAGGTATCCAAATCAGAAATCCAGGACATAAATTGTTGTAGACCCTGGAGGGGTCATCAAGTATAGAAAGTTTCAAATCAATTGGCTTGAAAATGTAGCTATAGTTGAGCTCAAATTTTGAAGTGAGGTGACCTTGGTTGACCTTGTCTGGTGACCTGACCTAGTGTGGCCTAGGGTAAGAAACTTCAGGGATAGTGGGAAAACGATGGGGTTAGAGGTAGACATCTCAACCGCGGTGCTGCGTCGCGTCATTTCTTCTGTTATTTTGAAAATTCTTAGGAGGTCATCGATGGCCCGGTGGGGTGAGGGTTAGCATAAATTCAACACACGCTTTGCATGTTCACAGTATATGAACATATACGTCAAACTCCACCAGAGCCGGAGGAGAACGAGACATATTTCCACATCTTTGTAATATGGTCACAGATGAACATAGTTCACCTGACCATTCGGCCCCACATCACTTCTGTCACGATACAGGTCACAAACCTACGAAATTTGACCAGGGAGGCATCCGTGCACGGCACACTCGCCCAGCCTGTCCCAGCCTATTGCACGTCCCGCATATATCCAATCTTCAGAATACCTATCCAAACGCAGGACACATGGTGTTATAACAAAATATTAAATGTTGTTATCTTAATATAAATGAAATGCTAGTTTGATTTTAAATTGCAGCGTGAAATGGTAAGGGCCCATATTATTTTAATGTGTGTGATGAGGATAAATAACTATAATTAAAGATAATACCTTCAAAGATATGATAATCTTACCAATCCTACGCTCGTAAATGACTACAAAATAACCTTCTTCCATGGACTATAATCAATCGCATTACATATAATCTATATTTCGGGGAAGTGCAACCTTGCGGGGAGAACTGGGACACTGAGTCCCACTTCTCCCCAGGTCGCCATTTTTAACAAAGTCTTCCTACACCGGAATTCTATCAATCCTAATGTTATGTATTTCAGGGCATTACGTCTGCATAGTATACAGAAATACAAAAGTGCGACAATAGCCACATCACAGTTCTAAAAATCACGCAAAACAACTAAGCATACCCTCAGAAAAACAAGTTTTTTGCTGATGTTATGTCGTCGGAGGCGAGAGGAATACTGAGTCGGGACCAACCGTGTATTCCAATTTTTGACCTAGTTATATATCTTCGCTCAAGCTAACGAAACGGGTTGCTGGCATAAACACAGACACTCGTGACACCAGGGGCGCAACTTTATGTTTTCGATTGGGGGGCACCCGGCTCGAAAGGGGGCCCGTACATGATGGGGGCCCGTATTTTTTAATGAAAATGTGCCCGAAAAAAACGTATTTTCGACCGTTTGTTGTTGAAAACTGACTGCAAAGGTTAAATAACAATTTTTAGCGCGCTATTCGTCACTGTTCCTGATTTGCACTATTTAGCCCAAAAAGTAGTCAGAAGACCCAATCTTTTGAACGAGCTGCCAAAGTATGTAAGGATATTGGACAAGTAGGTGTCTACTTACCGTCTTTGTCGTCCACGCGGATGCTCTCCTCCGGAGGTACAACGGGATCAGCCCCGGACGACGCAGGAGGGATGGATGCTGGAGGGTCTTTTAGCAAACGGGATTCGGCTGGTGGCCTGGCCGAGGAAGGCAATGATCAGGGAAAAAAGGATTGAAATTACAACCTTACTTTACCGTTTTGCTGGAACCTATACACATTGCACTTTTCCCAGTTAGTTTTAAATTGGGGTTTTAATTTTTTGCGGTCGATAAATGAACGTAGCTTGCAAAGTACCAAAAATAGTAGTGGTATGAACTACTTTAAGTGGACGCGTACGTTGCTAGAGATTAAATTCAAATATGATCGGGATCATTTTATAACAGTTTGCAAAATTAGCAAGACGATTCTAGATTCATAGGTTACCTGAAAAATGAAAAAGATTGGATAGTTTTGCCAGAGCAGCCCCTTGGTCTTGAATGTTCTTTGTTTTACGCTTTTGTGCACCCGACTTATGTTTATACTGTCCAACCATTTTAACATTCACACCTGGAACGAAATCGCATTATCGCGAATAATTTGATACAAATGGAAGGTAGAGAACGAAGTGCGAAATTCCTTCATCAGCGGGGAAATCGAACCTACTGATATTTATGTTACATGATCAAGATACCTTTTTCTGATCCATTCACCTTGCCAGTTCATGACATTTTACAACACTGGGTACCGGTCAAAGGGTACTATGAAGAGGTGGTACTGCCTTTTTCCCTTTAAAATCCTCATATAGGATCAGTACAAAAGGAATGCGGGGCCTAACATTTCTCACGCCCCATCCATTTTTCCCCAAATGTTCCAGGAGGCATGGGACCGGCCGCATGTTGCCCGGGAAAACCACAGGGGGCCCGCAAGCATGGCAGGGGGCCGATTTCGGCAACAGGGAGCACGGGTACACCACCTGGGGCACGAAACTGCTAACAAATAAGGAACTCCTGCAAAAACGCGACTAACACAACAGCTTCAGTTTGTGCACGATATTCTTAGACCACAAGGGGCCCAGACAGACCACAGAGGGCCTGAGCACACCAAAGGGGCCGGGCAGACCACAGGAACCCAGAAAACCATAGGAGCCCGGTAAGCCCACAAGGGGCCCGAGCAGACCACACACAGCCAGCAATTTGGCTGGACTCTGCCCGATATATGCTGGGCTTTGACTGGGCAGAGTCCGCGTACATGGGCTCAGCCCAGGTCCGGCTCCGCTCCGCCTGGGCAGAGCTCATGGTCAAGCAAGACCGGGCTCTACCGCTCGGGCAAGTTGTCATCCCCCGACCTAATGTCGGGCTCAGCCCGAGTCTATGTGGCTCAGCTATGAGTCTTAGGGCTCGGGCAGAGCCCGGCCCAGCCCGCTCTGGGCCCGGTCGGAATTGCTGGCTGGGCAGCGGGCCCGGGCAGACCACACGGGGCCTGGACAGATGAAAGGACCCGGGCAGATCACAGGGACCCGAGCAGAACAGAGGGGCTGGGCTAACCACAGAGGGGCCCCAGTCTGCAAAGTATGGCAGCAGACCCGACGAGTCCGCACCAGCCTTGTAGATTTTTCGCACCACCAGCAGCCTAAAATTCACACCAAGCACTGGTAACAAATTTCACTGACCCGGAAATTTCGATGTTTTTACCAGTTTCTCCCTTCTCAGACCTCTGTGCGTGTTTGATTTGAGCTCCCTCGCACCATACAGCAAAAGTGGGCATTTGTTTGCTCCAAAGTTCGAACTACCTGAAGGCTGTCCGCACCACGAGATCTCGCCAAAAGTGCCATACTTTGCAGACTGGGAGGGGCCCGGGCAAACCACAGAGGGCCTGCGCAGACAAAAGGGGCCCCGAACGGACAAAAGGGGGGTCCGCAGAGGCCACACAGAGGCCCGGAGAGACCAAAAGGGTTCCGGGAAAACCAAGGGAGGCCCGGGCAGACAACAAGGGGATCGATCAGAACAAAATGGGCACTAGCAGACAAGGGGTCCGTGCAGACCAAATGGGACCCGGCCAGTCTGCAAAGTATGGCAGCAGGCCGGACGAGTCGCACCAGCCATCCAAAGTTATCGCACCACCAGCCTAAAAAATTCGCACCAATCTGCCATATACCAGGGAGAAAAACGCACACATTCCCACCCACACGATGCAATACTACCTCTCTTATTAGTTAGTTAAGGACTTTTTATAAGGCCCCCTCCTGTGTCTTCATAACTATTCAGTCATTTTTTGGGGGGTTTTCAGGGTAAACTTCCTCGCACCAGTCTTGCAAATTCGCACCAGGCTGATAAAATTCGCACCACTCGCTCCTGTCTCCAAGGGCACTCGAACCGACGAGATCTCGTCGAAAATGCTATACTTTGCACACTGGGGCCCGGGCAGACCACAGGGGTCTGGGCAGACCACAGGGGCCTGGGGAGACTACAGGGGCCTGGGCAGACCACAGGGGCCCGGGCAGACCATAGGGGCCCGGGCAAACCAGAGGGGCCTGGGCAGACCACAGGAGCTCGGGCAGACCATAGGGGCCCGGGCAGACCACAGGGGCCTGGGCAGGCCACAAGGGCCCGGGCAGACCATAGGGGCCCGGGCAGACCATAGAGGCCCGGGCAGACCACAAGGGCCCGGGAAGACCACACCAGTGTCCCGAAACCTGGGGTGCTGGGTGCAGAACGACACCCAGTCAATCAGAATTTTCCACTCACTTTTATATTCTTTTGCTGAATTTTCCACTCACTTCCAACAATATTTACTACTACTATTGAATAACTATTGAACAATATTTTACTACTATTGAATTTTACTCAACAATACTTACTACAAAGCCCAGTTCCATTGCTTCCTCTACCAACGTCCACTGGAAAAAGAGAGCAGCAGAATCGATAAAGATCGCCAAATTAACTCGGCTCTTATGCGCTTCTTTTGCTTTTCTGAAAGAGAATCTGGCGATTTATACTTTTCTGGTCAATTATACCTGGCATCCTTATCTCCACCGATTTCAGTGGAACAACGGAATCGAAATTCTGGCGCGGGCAAGACGCACAGTGCCCCCTCCCCTGCCCCACCGGAGAAAGTTCCAATGGGTGAACACCGCCACTAAATTCCACCACTCGCAAAATTGGTGAGTGGAAAATTAGACACCCTAGCCTTGTGTTGCCAAAAAAATGAGCTGACCGCTTTGAAAGATACATTTCTGGAAAGCAATTTATCTGTGCATATGATTTCTAGGCTTACGTCCCTGAAAAGTTGTTTTTGTATTTCTGGTACCGAGAATAGTGAAAAACCATTTTTGGTCATCTTGCTGTTAAAAGCAATTATCTTGAAATTTGTATGGTAAGCAGCATATTTTTTGACATTGTATTGTAGAAAATTAACCATTTATTGCGTAGAAAATAATTTTTATCCATATTAGCCCTTCATTGCTGCGTCCACGCCGTGTGACACCCAAATCCACTCACGACACCCTACGACACCCTAGGCATAAATACGCTGATATTTAAGTTGAACTAAAAGTGTCCGGTACTTTAATACATTGAAACTCTACATTTTCATTAAATGATTTTTTTGGGCAACAAGAATGCATCCAGTTACCCTTCAAACATCGGAACTTTTTTGTATGGCTGGTCTACGGCGTGGACTTACCAAAACGCCGTCTTTACATCTAGTAAGTAAAAGCGGCATCTTTAGGCTTTTTGAAAGGCTGGTTTCGTATTCGTTATTAACAAAACATTGTTAGTCTTCCTCCTGGTGTGCTTTTAGTTGTATAATTTTCTAGTCTATAAGGATTTAGAAAATTAATTTAGAGCAAGTTTTGAAATGCAAATTATGTTGCTCATGCGACCGGCAACTGGATTGCGATATAAATTTAAATTAGTAGTTGCTTCGACGCTGTCGCAACCCGCCGCGCCTGGCTGATTGTAGACGAAAGGAAGAAAAGTGTCTCTTATTGCCTTGGGAAGAAACAACAGAAAGGAGGCTGCAGCAGCTTCGATTAATATTGATAGAAAGCAGCATACTCATATGAAGGTGAGTATATATGTGAAGAGAAGCAGGGGAATTGACAGGTAAAGAAAAGAACCTTTTAGCAAGAGTCTGGAAGAGTTTATTGCCATGATAGAAAGTTTGTAGTTTCGTCTGGGTTAGTCCTAAGTGTAAACCAAGGCTCTACTGGGCCCTAGCATAGGTGTATGCGAGGTGCAGTGATTGAGGCCAGGAGTGGCCTCCAAAATTCCGATAGGTATAGGTATAGGAGGGGCGTGTCCCGGACAGGAAAACTATACAGTGTATGCGTAGATAATTAATTTTGGAACTAGGTATTGCATGAAAAATCCCTTTTCATTTTCCACCACCTGCCGATCTCGGAGGCCCCTCTGCAGAGTTGTCTAAGGGGGCCCCGATATTTCGTCTCAGGGGCCCTTAAAAGCTGGTCGTGTGGGAGAGGAGGGGCACAAGAGTTGGTCTAGGGAAGCCCCCAAAGAGTTTTAGTGGCTCCCAGAGTTCTTTCCCCCAAAGGTTGGTCTCAAAGGCCCCCCAAAAAGTTTTTTATTTGTGGAAATTCACTAACTCCTTAAAAAAATTGGAGACTGCATCAGGGGGTTTCAGCTGGTAAAGATTTACCTGCTTAACCCAAATTTCTCTTATGGGAATGGTCATAGGTACAATGCTCTTTGGGGATGATTTAAAAATATTTACTTTGAGAAAATTAAAGGAAATATCCATCCTTCAGTTCAAACAAGGGCTCTGAGAGTTTACCACCTGAGTACAAAATTTGAAATTTTTACTCTGCCATACATTTTGAGAGGAATTTTCCACTCACTCGCCATACATTCCGAGCTGAATTTTCCACTCGACACCCTAGCGCAAAACCTATTTTGGGTCACTGGACCACACAGACCCTGGGCAGACCACAAGGAGACTCAGCGGAGCACAAGGGGCCCGGACAGGCCACATGGGGCCCGGTCAGACCAATAGGGGCCCGGGATACCACAGGGGCCCGCATGGCAAGCATGGCAGAAGCTGGTTGCAGTTACACGAACCGCATCCATGGCAGGCCCGTCTGCATCCACAGGGTATTAACTACTGGGAGTAGGGACCCGGCTGCAGCAACCAGGGGGCGGGGCGAATGGGGTGGCCACCAAGGGGGGCGAATGGGGCAGCCACCCCTTAAGCCCAAGAGCCTCTGAGGACGAAATGCCGCCCCCAAACCCTCCCCTCCCTCAGGATGCGACGATTGGTCGCCCTTTGGGTGAGAAGTGCGCCCTTCGGGTGGCTAAGTGTCACCCTGTCCCCTAAGGCTTTGCCCCTCCCCTCCCCTTACCCAAATTCTAGATACGTCACTGGCGGCCATAGGGGCAAAAGATTCTCCAAGTCTTGGTATTTAGCCATCAGGGGAGCCGGACAGGGGATCATCACTCACTGGGGATTTAGCCCGACAGGAGCTAATAGCAAACAATCATTTCACTTGGTATTCAACACTGCGCATCGAAGCACGATTTGGATTGACACGAAAAGCCCAAACGTAAAATCCAAATCAGAGCCTAACGAAACTTTTCCAGAGTAGACACAAGCCGATTGAATCATAAGCATGCCAATTTTACTGTTCAAGGCAAACTTTGTGCAAATCATTCGCCTCGGCGAATGCGACAAGAGAGCCAGGAGCATGCCTTAGCTTCCTTCGCGCTGCGCTGACAAGCCCGGGAAATTAAGAGGCTACCATTCGCCGGCGGACGCACATTATTTGACCCAGATTTGACGACAAGATATGATACACTTTTTGACAGACAAATTTAAGAGATTTAAATTTGTCTGCATTTAAAATTCCACTGGAACAAACAAAAAAGAAAGCTTCATGCACATTTCTGACAAAAATGCCTAGAAATATATCAATGAAGAAAAGTAGTGCCGGCGGAGGGATGCCAAAATAACAAACATGTTAATTTATTAAACCAGTACTTATCGGAAGGGGCCCGGCTGCGCACGGCGGGTGGGGGGGGTGGTGAACTACGGGGGGTCGTAAGCAAGGCAAGGAGCCCGGCTAGAGCCAGAGGAGGCCTGGGTAGCCCAGAGGGAGCCTGAAATTATAGCACGGGTTCCCAGATACAGGGAAGTGGGAGGAGTGGAATCAGGGGGCGGATTCAGGCCGATGGTGGGGAAGGGGGCAACGGGGCCCCAAATCGTGAAAAACATATGGTTTTTGTTTGAAGAAAATCCGTAAAAATCGGTAAAATCGGGGGATTTGGGGAGGGCATCAAATCCCCCGATTTTACCTTTACCCCCTGGATCCGCTATTGCTGTGGTTCCTTGCAGACCACAGGGACACGGACAAACCATAGGGACCCGGGCAAATTGCAAGGGGCTGGGCAGACCGCAGGGGGCTGGGTAGACCACAAGGGGCCCGAGCAGACCACAGAGGGCCCGGGCAGACTAAAAGGAGCCCAGACCGCCCACAAGGGGCGCGGGCAGACCACAGGGGCCCGGGCGGAACACACAGGACCCAGGCACACTACAAAAAGCCCAGACCACCTACAAAGGCCCCGGGCAGACTAAACGGGGCCAAGGCAGAATACAAGAAGCCCGGTTGCAGCCACAGAGGAACCAAAAAGGTCCCGAGACTGCCAGAAATAGGGCCCCGGATGCAGTCAAAATGGGCCTGAGAATATCGTTAGGGGCCCGTTTGCGGACACAGCGATTGTGGGTGGCCCTAAAGGGGACCGCACCCAAGCAAGCATGCCAGGCAAGCATGCCAGGGAGCCCGGCCGCAGCCACAGCAAGCCCAGATAGACCACGGGGCCCTGCACTCATGGCAAGGGCCCGTCCGTGGCATTAGAGGACCCGCGCCTCCTGGACCACAGGGAGCCCGGATGCAGTCACAGGGGGCCCGGGTGGATCACAGGCGCCCGGTTGCGGTGACAGGGGCTCGGGCGGATCACAGAGGGCCCGGTTGCAGTCACAGGGGCCCGGGTGGATAACAGGGAGCCGGGTGGATTCCAGGGGCCCGGTTGCAGTCACAGGTGGCCCGGTTGGACCACATGGAATCCGTTTGCAGTCACAGGGGGCCCGGGTGGATCTCAGGGGGCCCGGTTGCAGTCAAAGAGGGCCCTTGTGGATCACAGGGGGCCCAGGATGGATCACATGGGGCCCCGGGTGGATCACAGGCGGCCCCAGGTGGATTACAGGGGG
The DNA here is from genome assembly GCA_034440635.1 of Lepas anatifera. NCBI lineage: Eukaryota > Metazoa > Arthropoda > Thecostraca > Lepadidae > Lepas > Lepas anatifera. The sequence goes on from JAOTON010000385.1 coordinate 3,646,363, forward strand.
CCCGATTGCAGTCACAGGGGTCCCGGGTGGATCAAAGGGGGCCCGGTTGCAGTCACAGCGGGCCCGGGTGGATCATAGTGGGCCCGGGTGGATCACAAAGGGCCCGGTTGCAGTCACAGGGGGCCCGGTTGGATCATAAGGGGCCCGGTTGTAATTACAGGGGGGCCTGGGTGGATCACATGGGGCCCGGTTGCAGTCACAGGGGACCTGGGTGTATCACAGAGGGCCCGGTTGCAGTCAAAGGGAGCCCGAGTGGATTACAGGGGCTCGGTTGCAGTCACAGGGGGCCGGATGGCTCACAGAGGGCCCGGTTGCAGTCACAGGGGACCCGTGTGGATCACAGATGGCCCGGGTTGATCATAACTGGCCTGGTTGTAATCACAGGGGGTCCGGTTGCAGTAAAAGGGGGCCCGGGTGAATCACAGGGGCCCGGTCACAGTCACAGGGGGCCTGAGAGAATCATAGGGGGCCCGGCTGTAATCACAGGGAGCCCGGGTGGATTACAGGGGGCCCGGTTGCAGTCACAGGTGGGCCGAGTGGATCACAGATGGCCCGGTTGCAGTCACAGGGAGCCCGGGTGGATTACAGGGGGCCCGGTTGCAGTCACAGGGGCCCGGGTGGATCACAGGGGCCCGGCTGGTTCACAGGGGCCCGGTTGCAGTTACAGGGGCGCGGGTGGATCAAAGAGGGGCCCGGTTGCAGTTACAGGGGGCCGGATAGATCACAGGGGGCCCGGCTGCAGTCACAGGGGGCCCGGGTGGATTACAGGGGGCCCGGTTGCAGTCCACAGGGGGCCCGGTTGGATGACAAGAGGCCCGAGACTGCCGGAATTAGGGACCCGGCTGCAGTCAAAGTGGGCCTGAAAAATATCGTTAGGGTCCCGGTTGCGGACACCGAGGTTAAGGGTGGCTCACAGGGCACCCGCAAGCATGCCAGGGAGCCTGGCCTCAGCCAAAGATAGCCCAAGTAGACCACTGGGGCCCGGAATCGTGGCAGGGGCCCGGCTCTGTCCACAGGGGCCCGCAACTTGGGATTGGGGGGGCTCGTCGGGTCATTGGGGGGCTTCTCCGAGCATTGGGGGCTCGAGCCCCCAAATATATGGAAACTTGCGCCCCTGCGTGACACACATTCAGATTAGAGGACTAGACTAAACACTCTACAACATCCCCTTCCTTACGAAAAATTTCCTTTCGGAAATATAATGAAATAAATTAATTTAAACATTCATCAATGGTCCAGGTTTTCTGTTTATGTTACTAAAAAAGCTTCAGTCAAACATTCAAAACATACATTCTTCCATGCGTATAGTATTTGTACTGGCATTGCTTTTCTTTGTTTTAAGACGTCAATTACCTAATTAATATCCACATGCTTTACCCTATTGCTTCGCTTCTACGTTTCCTCTCCTTCTTCACAAAGAAGGTGTTTAACATTACATATGATAAAAACGCACGGAAAAGGCTGAAGGTTAATGTAGCCGAAAATGGGGTGGCTATGGCTCGCAGGAAGTAAGCCATAACTGTGGCGCACGAGGGCTGAGATGGCAGAAGCGACAGTGACCACAGATCTTGAGAGGCGCGAATATTGCTGGAGTCGTTGCAGTCAAGCAGGGGCTGGCACCGGCTGGTACGTGCTGACCGTGGCAGCGGAAGTAAGTGTACGACTTGAAAAAGAGCGGCTGATGCTTTGGCTGTTTTGATGGGAGACGTCGTCGATAATTTGTATGTCGAGGCCGAAGGTAAGAAGGTGGCGGGTGAAGCGTAGCGCGTTCAAGTAGGCGAATCCAGGGGCGAAGTCTGGAGTCGGACTTGCGGATCTGACGTGGTACCGGGGTCAGGTCCGGAAAGCCAAGACAGACGGTCGAATTTGTGAAGTGCGGCGCGATGGTAGGTCAGCGGTGGTGATAGAATTAACTGGGTCGGCATCGGCGAGCGGGACAGAGGCCAGGGATTCGTTCTGTTCTTCCGTGCGAGCAAGGGTCAAGGCCTCTGAAAATGAGGAAGGGGTTCGAGACATTACGAGGCGACGAGTCATAGGGACCCGAAGCCCTTTAATGAATTGTACTGTAAGGGTCTGGTCTTTGATGGATTTGCTTTGTCCGTCAACGTCCCATTCTGTTAATTGTTTTCCGATCGTTCTGAGTCGGTCAGCATAGGTGGAGACGGATTCGTCTGGGCGTTGAACACATGTCATAAGGTCCTGGAGGCGAAGTGTCATTGGGCGGGAGTCTTTCGTAAAAATTTCAATGGCCAGTTTCTTGAACGCCGGAAGGGTCGTACAACCTCGGAGTGCCATATTCTCGCGGAGGATTTTGCCAGGGCGTCCCGTGAATTTCAATTTTGCAACTTTGAGGGCGATTTCATCAGACCATTTTCCTAATTTAGAAGTCTCGTCAAGTTCGTCTAAGAAGTCCTGAATAGGAGTCGTGCCGTCAAACGGTGGTAAGAAGTTCGCAAAGGTGAAAATGTTAGAGGAAGGTACGTCTGTCATGGTCGAATTCGGTTGGCAGGGCGAAATAGGAGAATCTCCACACGTACCTTGTGTCCGCCGCTGCCACCAGTGTTATGTCGTCGGAGGCGAGAGGAAGACTGAGTCGGGACCAACCGTGTATTCCAATTTTTGACCTAGTTATATATCTTCGCTCAAGCTAACGAAACGGGTTGCTGGCATAAACACAGACACTCGTGACACACATTCAGATTTTAGGACTAGACTAAACACTCTACAACACTGACACTCACGTATCGTGATCACCGCCAGACGAAAAGGGGAAGTATCACCATGGTGATGTGCGAGCAGTACGACAGTAGTGGGGCCAGCAAAAAATAATCGAGAAAACAGGCAGCTGGCGGAGAAAACGGCTCTGTCCTACTTCTCCCCGTCCCAGATCTCCCCCCTCTCCCCTACCCGCCACCAGGGTAAGGGTTAAGGTTTGGTCATCTCAGGTTAGGTCACCAGTGCAGGTTAAGTGACCTCACCTCAAAAAACGTTTAAGACAGCATAAGTCAGAACAGGGTGAACCTATTCGATTGAAACTCATCACACAATAAGCCCACCGAGTTCTACAAAATATATTCCGGTATTTTCGATGTCTATGAGCTAAGGTCAGGTACGAGCCATGACCTTTTCATTGGAATTACATTTGAAAATGGTTTAAGTTGAATAACATAGTAATGGATGGTGGTAGAGCGTTTAATTTAACGGCATTAGGTTCGTCTCATCCTTGCAGTTCTAATGATATTCATTTGAACTCATTTGACCTAGACCTGACCTGAGGTCAGGTCAAATCCTAGATTTGACCTGATTTGACCTTGTAAGATCTATTACATATCATTCGATTCGGCTGGCTGCGAGGAGTCCAATGGTCTAGATTGTTTTGATGTATCTTTATCAGATGTAATGACTGAAAACCTTTATTTACATGTTTTCCCTATGGTGGCATACCTTGACCTCTAGTGACCTTAAATTTGACCTGAGAAAAATAGTTAAAATATTTTCTACAGAGGTCTGGATGGGCTATCCAACGCCGTTCGCAATTTTTGGTATCTATCGTGGTTCGCGAGATCTTAGGGGCGGGACCTGCCCCCCGTCAAAGCGAAGGTGGCTCAGACCCTCGTCAATGCATGTGTTAACACTAACTCGATATTTCATTACGGGTACCCGTGCAGCCCCAAAGAGCGGAGCAGTGCTATTCACATCCCTGAATAGCACCGCTTATGAACACATGCAGCGGATGGTGGTCCTAAAGTGTCCCCCCCACCTATTTTTCCGAGGTGGGCAGAGAACCGCTTGCCGCCGGAAAACGCTACTTGGCCATATTTGATAAAATTCATGAACGCGTCGATCGGTGATTTGTTTTAAATCTGTCAAAAATTTTGACTTCCAGGCTTTCAAAGTCAGACCTATACTTTAAGACCGTCGCAATCGTGCGGTCCCACTAGTTCGGCTGCTCCGTAGACCAAGTGGTGACGTCGTAACGTCATATAATAAGGTTATATGCCAAGATCAACCCACATGAAGGTAAATGTCAAGGTCAAAGGTCACAGGTCAAGAGCATTGACCCCAGTATTTCGGTCAGACGACATTATTCAGTATGACGTAGGAGAAAGTGGGGGGTCACGGACACCGTAAAGATGGTGTGAGTTTTCGATAACTTAATGAGCTTGTTTCATTCCTATTTTTGCTGTAAAGATACTTCAGACATTTATCTACCACTGTGCAAACAGCTATGTGTCTGTAATTATCATATTAAAATTTACGTAAAGTTTAGAAAAAAGTAGCAAAAGTTCATTTCACCCCACCAAGTGGGGTAACATGGTCACCCCATGGGGAAAGATGGACAAGATGAACAGTGATCGAACCAGGCCTTGAAGATTTCCATCTGTATCCACCCACTAGGCGACTGTCATCCGCTGCGGGGAAGGGGGAATTTTCTTACTTTTTCTGTCAAAGGGTCAAAGGGGGTCATGCCTTTTCTGAATTGTTTTGATGATGGAGGATTAAATTATCAAAGGCTGTCGTGGAACTGGGCATATGTTGATCCAGGATCGCCGATCAGGAGGGAAGGGCACCTTGCCGTGGAGGGGGCGCCATCCGGGCCAGGGGGCGGGCGCGCACCCAGGGGGAGCAGCAGGTCCCCCCAAATGCTTTGGCTCCAAAGTGCCGGCCCCATCCGCGTGGGGCGCCGAAGGCGCCCATCGAGGGAAGGATGAGCCTTCACCTGACTTTTAGAGGCAGTGCTACGCTGACTGCCGCCCCTGCACCCAACATGCCACCCCCTACACTGACTTTGCTGCCCCTGAACCCAACACGCCGCCTCCTAAAACAATTTACTATAAGTCTGTGGAGCAAACAATTCACCGCTCTCACTCCCCCTCCAGGATGCGAAAATTGGCCCCCCTTTGGGTGAACAAGTGCGCCCCCTGAGGCAAAATGCTGCCCCCTCCACCGGTCTCCTGCCCCTCTCGTCAGCCGGGCCACCAAATAAAAATCCTGGGTGCGCACCTGCTGCCAGGGGTGCCACTTTTGGAACACAAAACCTATCAGGTGGGCGCCAGATCCTCTCGCGAGCGCCCCTCCCCGCTCCTGAGGGGAGGGATTAGAGGCGACATTTTAGGGGGCCCATCAATCTCTCAGGGGGCACCGTGACCATTTCAGGGGCGCTGAGGGACGATGGGTACGCCTGCCCTTGGGTGACCTCCCAATTTAATTATATGTTCTCCAGCATTTCGGGCCCTGTGTCACCATCCCCCCAAACCATCAGCCAAATCCACCTCCGCTCAGGTGTATCGCTGGACCTCAAAACCCTTGATAAATTTATTTATTTAAGCTTAGATCATATAAAATTAAATATACTCTTGTGCGGGGGTAACATGAACACCAGGTCCATCTTGCCCCACACGTGGTGTCCGTCTTATCCCCCATTTTGCTCTTCCTAAACAAACTTGGACATGAATCGGACATAGGCGGATCCAGGATTGCCGATCGGGGGAGGGCACCTTCCCGGGGGGGCGCCATCCGGACCGGGGGGGCGCCATCCGGACCAGGGGGCGCCACTTATGACCGGCAAAAGCTATCAGTTGGGCGTCAAATCCTATCGGTGGGCGCCGAATTTCGCATCCTAGGGGGTGGGAAGCGACATTTCAGGGGGCGCCATCGACCTTTCAGGGGGCGCCGAGGGTCGATCGGGGGGCACGTGCCCCCCTTGCCCCTCCCCTGGATCCGCCTATGGAATCGGATGTTATTGCGATTACAAAGCCAGCGACTGCGGTGAACAAAATTTAATATCTTAAAGAGCCATATTACGTAATACCAATAAAGTATCTATAGAAACATCCATGCAATGACCTTACGATTTCCATTGTGAAAATAACACATGAGTTGCAGTTTTTACTTTTATGAAAATTGTATAAACCCTAGAGAGCTTACCGGACCCATCGTTGCTCTGCGACCGACGCGCGCTAAAAGGAAGCGTATTACACGCTTTTCCCGGTCGCGGCGCTGTCAGTTCGTCCCAAACAGGGGGTGTCCGTCTTACCCACGGTGTCCATGACCCCCCCCACTTTCCCCTATATTACGCCATAAGTAGTAAATTCTACTTAAGATCAAGGTCACAGGTCCAGGTCAAAGGTATTTTTCAAGGTCAAACCTTCTTTTCCCGGCCAAGGGCTACAAAAGTGCCAGTTATAATTTACATTGTTGGGATTATGTCGTATTGTTAATTTGTTACGTCATTGACCTTGAATGACCTTGACCTCACAATGTCAGAGGGAATTGTGTGGAATCTTTCCTCTATGACTTTAGTCCACTTTTGGTGTATTCCCGTTTTTTCCGCCCAATCACGGCATTTCCCAATAAGTCTCCACCGCGGCCCAGATTTGACATTTGTGCCCCCGTTTGACCTTGAAGATATTGACCTAGGTCAATGAAACTTTGCCATAAGGTAGATCACCATCGCCCCCACCCACCCCTAACGGGCGTTTTTCTAACCCCCTTGGTTTTCAAGATCTCTGGTGGTGCACTTTAGGACCCCTCCACTGCGCGTTGACGCCGGACCCCTCTCCACTGCGGGTGTTAAAATCCGTCGCCAACCGATCACTGTTCCAGACCGTTGAACTACCATTTCCACTGACATGTACCGTGCTATAAAGATTTCGCAATGAAGTTTCAACCTTCTGAACATACTCAAAAACCTTGCCGTCCAAAACCTATCGCCGCTCCAAAGAATCTATTGAATTTTGCTTGATGCTGCATTAGTGTTCTTCCCAATCCTCCTGCCCACATTTCAGTAAGCTGTATTGTTTCGGCCAGTGCGGAAATTTTGGCCCGGAAAATCAACATCTACCAAAAAAAAATATTTTACGAGGATTCACCATGTTCAACGTTTGACACGACTTGCGAGGTCACATACCGCCTCAGTCCCACCAAATTAGGTATAGTTCGAAACCTGGGTGTTTAACGTCTTTATATAACAATGGTACACAACTATTGAAAACTAGTGATGATAATAAACGATAACTGACGAGGAAGGCGATGTCACCCGGAAGATTAATATCGGAGTATTTGAGCATACAAACCGATTTCAGGCCTACAAACAAAGTGGGATCATCACGGTTAGACGGCAGTGCACAGTGGTTTCTGGCAGCTTGGATGCCAAGTGACGGTGGCATCGAAAGGATGTGATAGGAGAATGGCCCATGCTAAACTAGTAGTGTTCATGCCATTAAGACATGCCTACTTACTCAGTTAATCGCCTCGTGCATCCTGTAATTTCCCTTGGAGCTGACTTGTTTACACGGCCAGAACTTCTTATCCTTCCGCCTCAAATACTCATGTTAGCATTTTATACTTCTAGTGTTGGACACGCACAAAACGTCAGCTAGGCGTGTATGTCGCATGTACCGTGTTTGTTGTATTGCTAATAAGTATGTGTCAACCAAAAAGTCTTGAAAAGCTGCATCATCTACCCTGATGACGAAAAATACGAAGGACTCGAAATCGGTACCTGCAGTTTTCCCCGCCAACCATATTCACGTGGTGAACTCATTTGATGATCTCGTAAACACCTAACCCATATATCCACCCACGTGCACAGAATGTCTCCTGCACCTGTACCCCCTCTGAATCCAACAACAGGCGCAACCACCACCACTCTCAACACCACGCATGCAGGTTTTATAATCCACCACGTGATCCCTCTCCGCTGAAGCTTGAACTCGGCGTCAGCGGTGACCAGCGTGACCTCTCTAACCTTTGTGCCCCGCGGACAAATGGCACCCAGCGGATGGCGCCCGCTGATTGGTGGAGGCGCGTTCACTTGCATTGGGAGAAATTCAGCGGAAATTTATCCGTGAAAGGAAAGAGATTTAAACCATGAACCAGAAGATGCATCAATGTGAAGTTTTTCAAATATTCCTAGCCATACTTTTTCCTCTATTGGCTCGATTATCTGCTCCACCATCCGAGGCTGCTCCTCGGTACAAGCGAGACGGCCGCAGTGTCAGCACAGGTTTGTTGGCGGCCGACTTCGGTGAAGTCGGGAGTGTCGCGAGATGGATTTCTGCAGAGTGGAGAGGAGTGAGACCCGGTCCGAAGTTAAATGAGGGTATGAGGAAAGGGACTTTCATAAAACTTAAAACTTGACCGTCGGATGCATTATAGAGAATGAGGACTAATAGGGAGTGCTGCCGAAGAACAACCAGATAATATGCCAGAAGATGGGAGCACGTGCTGCTTTGCTCCATGTTCGATGGTGCAAAGGCACAAAACCTAATTCGGGACTCAAAACATCATCGATGTTTTACCACATATCACCTTTCTGACGTCATACCGCGAGAATTAAAACTCTATGGCGAAACTCAAAAGTCATGTGCGACGGAGAGAGCCCTCTTTTGTCTCAGCAGGGCCCTCATCGCACTAACGTGGATTTTCGAAAACCATCGGGGTCGCGCGAATCTCAAAACTTCCAATTACGACAGCGTTAAGAGAATCACCGTATTATAAACATTGTAGGTACACTACAGCCCACTTAAACACATGGAATCGAATTGCACTGCCCAATGGGAAACAAATGCTAAGTGACTGCGTTCCACATCCAGAGATCCACGCTCCAGCCCTTTTGGTAATTTCACAGTTCAATTTGGATGGACACTGAGCATACACCTATGAAACATACTCCTAAAGCACAACATTTTTTTCAAACAAATAAATAATAAGTTAGAGTGGAGCGATGATATTCCGACCACGACCAGTGAGTAAGAGTTTCCGCCCCGGTGAGAGAACCCATCTACCGGTATGGGCGCCGATGGCTAAGTGACTGCAGCATCTAAAAACTGTCATTATTATAATAATGAGGTTCCTAAGCATTTTAAGGTCAGCGCCAGAGAGTTTTCCTAATCGCAGGAGCCAATCTGCGATGTCGATCACATGTATTTCTAACAGTTTTAGGGTATAGTGACAACATTGTACAATGTACATATATTTTTTAGCGTCATTTCATTTACTCTCACAAAATGTTTGACATACGTACGTTTTTTGGTGGGAAAGAAACATACAAAACGACAGGGCAAATCGTTTGTGGAACATGTATGGCTTATGCGAAGGTAAAGGTTCTAGATGATGTAGTCTGAATTAACTTGTCCAAAGGATTCAAAGGGAGTTTGTTGGGTGATACAATGAATTTTTTCAGGTGCAGGTGAGGTTAAGTAAGTAAAGGAGTAAAAGAGAGCCAGTGTTTTATGATGGAAGTGATACCATCATGTATTTTTATTTTTACCTGATGAGTGGTACAATGAGAACCTATGTAATCATGCAACCAGCGTCTCAGTTTTACATTTTTGGGAGCACTTTGGCATCTTAATGCTAGTTATAGTAGGCTCTCAGACACGTAAGCCTCTGGCCCACGTCTGATCGTCTCCTTTGCCATTCGCCGTTCTCCAAATATTTTCCAGGTTGGAGATGGCGGGCTGATCCCGATCTTCTCATCGTGGGGACACCACGTGAGTCTTTGTAACCGGGTTATGACGACTCTCCAGAGCTGTACCTGTCGCGGAAGCCGACGCCATGTTTGATCGATGACTGGCTCACGTCTTCAGTCTCCGCCCCGACAAGAAACTGCTCCGAAGGGACCATCAAGGGACGGGTGAAAACGCAACGACCACACAACGCATTATGTGTTAGGGGTTTAGGGTGTTCAACCACCTAAAGCCATATTGCTCCTAGAACTGCAGAGCTATACTCTCAGCCAGCTAATCTCTCTCTCTCTCTCTCTCTCTCTCTCTCTCTCTCACACACCCGAAAAATCGACAATGGGAATTACTTCCTGTAGAAATGGGTGCATGTATGAGCCTTGAAGGTATCGTATAAAATGCGACACGAAACATTTGGATCGTAAGGTCAAACAATCAATATGTTTTACCCAGCGTATAAAAATTTTAAGAGATAAGTTAACCGACTCTTAGAGTATCCAGCAGCTTTTGCTTATAACTCCTTTCATTTAAGAGATAAGTTAAGCGACTCTTAGTGTATCCAGCAGCTTTTGCTTATAACTCCTTTCACTATTTGTCTCATCCCATACTCACGGCATTTTATAAACAATATGATCCTGTAAAGCCTCCATTCCTGGAGAGGATATACCTTCTAAAAACCAAATGTTAAACCTCGAACAAATTCGCTATTTGCATCACTAACATAGACTCGAGTCAGCGGTCGCAGGTGTCGTCGGGCTCTCTGAGCACATTACCCAGGTGACTGATACGTTTCAGGACTCTCTAGGTCCTAGGAGCGTTCAGTTTCTATGAATAAATTCGGAAGAAAACTGAATCTATATGCACACGCTTGTCTATGTTTCAGCTGATGTTTGACGAGATAAAACATACATGAATATTGTTGAAATGCTCTTGACATTATATATGATGTATGGAAGAGACGTAAGACTTTTTATTAATTTACTTTATAATTATCTTTTTACAGACGTTTCGGTGGCAAAGCACCTTCGTCAGTATGAATAGTAAAATCATATCAAATAGAAATCAAAACGACACATACATGAGGCACCATAAAACGAATACACATTCTTGCAAAACTGTCTTGTTTGCTCGTTTTATGGTGCCTCATGTATATGTCGTTTTGATGTCTATTTGATGTGATTTTACTATTCATACTGACGAAGGTGCTTTGCCACCGAAACGTCTGTAAAAATCATAAAGGGGAGACTGGGGTCAATTGTAACAAATTTCACATTTTTGGTTCTAGAGAAATATTGCTTTGAGTTAGAGCATTTATAATTATATTTTCATCAACTTTGAAGGTTTTTCAATGTGACAGACGTAAAAGGATTTCAAAATAGAACATATTAGGGGTCAAAATTTCACTTCTAAAAATTTACTTCAGCTATTACAATTGACCCCACGTGAGGGGCAATAGTAACAGCACCGGGGGTCAATTGTACCATGCTAAGGCCGTATGAATTTCGACGATTTATTTGTACCATAAAAAACATCCTAATGCGAACACTTCTGCATCTTTGGCCTTCACTTCAGATTCATGGACCGTCTCCAGTCGCGTCTCGCGTTCGGTGGTGCGTGGTCGAAAACGAGGCACTCTCTGAATCTGCGAGACATTTGTTTGAAAACAGCCGATTCAATTTTTTTAGAAAGATGAACATAAAAACGAATACCGGTGATTTGAATAATCATTATAAATGACCTGAATATACTGCGTTCAAATTTTTTTCCTCAAAAAACTTACTTATCAGTCCGGTCAGTACATCTTAAACTTGTTGCCGAAAAGGAATGACCCTTTCTAGAACCAAAAACGTATTATTTTGGGCACATTTGCCTATTGGACTGACTACCTACAAAAATATATTTATAATTTGACTGAAATCTTGTTTATTTTTCAAACTGGGCACATATAGCCTTAGCAGCTGACGTGCCCTTAAACCCCAATTACAATTGTTAATTTTCAATATGGGAAATATTATATAGGGCAGCCCACATTGTCACTTTTCCGAAACATATACTAACCTACGAACAAACATATCATTGGAAAGCAATGTGATTATCATTAACAGTAGCGCACCCAGGGGGCAGCGGGCCTGCACTCCACCCTCCCCCTCCCCACTGGAGGATCCAGGGGGCAAACAGGACAATTCCCCCCAAATCACTCGATTTTTTCGAATTACTTCAAAATCCATGTTTTGCCGATTTTAGGCCGCTTTACCCCCCTCCCAGTGGCGGATCCAGGGGGGGGCTAAAAAGCAATTGCCCCCAAACGGAAAAGCTCGGGGCAAAACTATGTTTTGCCCCTCCCCCAGAGCAATCGACCTCCTTTTTCCCCGACTTCTTTTTAGCTTGTAAGCAAGATTTTGGTGCTTCAACTCTCAGCTTCAAACAGAACTAGTGAAGTTCGGTGTAAATATTGGGGCTTGGATAGGAAAAAATATATTGAGCCCATATTTTTTCTCCCCGTGTCGTTTTATTTATTTTTTTGCTTTTCGTCTCCAGTGCCCAAAATCCTACCGAAAAGGCATATTGGAGCGTAACTTTTCACTGCGTGACGTTTTTTTTGCTTTTCGACTTCGGTTCGCCCCTCCCAAACCAACCGGCTAGATCCGCCACTGCCGCCCCCAACGGTCGGCCTGGATCTAGGCCTGCTCCCCCCCTCCAACGCGTTTAGTGCCTCCTCCCAAAAACAGTTGATACTAGGTCTGCGAAGCAAAAAGTTCATCGCTCCCCAGGATAAGAAGATTGGCCCCTTTGGGTGAACAAGCGCGCCCTCTTCATCGACCTGACGTCCCCTAGTCAGCCTCCCCCGAGCATCCTTGGTGCGCACCTGATCATAAAATCACTAACCTAGCTACTGCATTTGTGCAGTAGAAGCAAGCTTAATACGTCGTAAGGTCATTGGGGTCCATTGTAACATTGTTACATTTGACCCCAAGAGAAATGTTACAGTTGTCCCCATCGCAACGCGCAATTTCTTAAACCAAATTGCCGCTCAACGAGCTGGCCTAGGCAACAGATTCTGTGCTCAGTTCGTAGATAATTAAACACTCTTTGTTTACTGAAACTGTTTCCGCCGTACCTCATCATACCCATCAATAAGCTAATCATCTTTAGATATTTCAAAATTTACCAAACACCCTGAAAAACACTTAATGGTGAACAGCGTCTGACTTACCCGCCGCAACGAGTTGAAACTTCATTAACATAGGCAGCAGCTGACTGCGCATTTTCGGTTGTGCCACTAGCGTCATCAATTGATTAGTTTAGCCAATATGGTCAGTGTTGCAATTGCCCCGTGTTACATTTGACCCCAGTCTCCCCAATATAAAGTAAATTAATAAAAAGTATTAAGTCTCTTCCATATATATATATACACACACATATATATATATATATATATATATATATATATATATATATAAGAATATGTTTCAAATAATGCGACTAATCGATTGAACTCTCTCTTTTCCTGGTGCGGGCATGAAACATGTGCACACCGAAACACGACTTTTTGTTTGCAGACCTGGGCAGTCTACTACTCCACTCCTCCACCTCTTCCGGACTCTCCAAACGATAGCGGATTAGCGGTAGCGGTTTCAATGACGAGAAAGTAGCGAAGTAGCGGGAGGCGGACTCACTAGAATTCAAAAGGGCTACCGCTCAGGGATGCGGAGCCGGAGCCGGAGCCGGTCGGAGCCGACCATTCTGCCCGGAGTCGGAGCCGGAGCCGCCGAAACACTTTTGATCGGAGCCGGAGCCGGAGCCGGAGCCGTCAGAAAGGGTCCGGCTCCGGCTCCCAAAGAGCTCTAAAATTACCAAAAATCAAACGTGAAATGGTCATACTTTACCTCGTGAGATGCCGCATGGAAACACATTTATTCACCTGAAATATTACATTTTCTCAATATGTTATATATATCGAGATTCGTGAAATATTGCAACTAAGGTGTTCCGTAGACGGTCTCACTCTCGGGTAGGGGATGCGCTCCGGCTATTTAGCATGGGCAGAAATGAGCAACAAATGAAAACATTGGCGGACACTGGCGGATCCATAGGGGGGAGAGCAAAAAGGCATTTGCCCCCAAACGCCCAATTTTTGGCGATTTTTGCCGATTTTCTTAAAAAAACATATGTTTTTCACGATTTACCCCATACCGTCGGCCTGCATCCGTCCCTGTTGGCAGACGCAGGGGAAGGCCATTTCGGCCATGGCCCCCTCCAAAGCCCTGGAAGGGGGCAGACTATCTTTTGGGCCCCCAAAGGCCGAATAAATTTTTAAAAAAGGTGTTTAAACTAGGTCTGTCGAGCAATAAAATCTTTGCTCCCCCCCCCCCTCCCCCCAGGAGAGCTATCATGTACTCGGAGAAGTAGTTTATACTAGGTCTGTCGAGAACCGAGGGCAAAAGGCGCAGAAAACAGCATCCTCGTCACTCGATGCGGTACTAGCCGCAGGGGTCGAAAAATCTACCATTTTGCCATTATAAATGGTGACAGCCCAAGGTGGGCAAAGTGACAAAAATTACTTGGCATGTTCTCTCCAGACAAATACGGAGCAAATCGCTGAGACTGGCTCCTATAATTAGAGATCGCACTGTTTTTCAACAACTAGGATGATCCATGAGAGTCCATTGGTTTCCTACTGACGCAAAACGTGTCACATTTTGCAGTTTGGTGCGGTGACACATTTGTGGTTAGACATTTTCAATGGTGACACACTGAACACTTTTTCGGCCCCTGACTAGCTGACTTCAAAAACCTGGGTCGCCTAAAGAGGGCGACCGTATGGGACATCTAGATAGATATCCAGCCATCATCCAGCGGGCTAGCCTGGTAATGGCCGCGCTACCAGTTACTCAGGTGTCCGTGAAGAAGTTGTTCTCTGCGATGAGGCTACTGCTTACTGATCTCAGGTCCAGACTAGGAGCTGACATATTGGAGGCAATGTTGCTGCTCCGCTCCAACCGCGATTGGGTGGTGTAGTGAGCGAACCAGCTGCTGGGCCCTGGGCAGTAGGGTGGTTGGTTTCGATTTTTCTCGAAAAGGAATTATGCCATCAGCCTATCTGATGTGTTTTTTATGTTGAACACTGTTAGCTCAGCGAAATTTTTATTTGCGGGCCGTCCAAGCTTTACTTGATCGTTGTATCTTTGATTTTTTATGTGGGTTTGCGGGCATGTCTGACCCATTAGGGTCGTAAAAAACATGTCTTTGCTGTTCAGACTCGAACCCACTTTTCCCATTATATATTCAAGTATGATTTCAATGAGCCACATTCCAAGCATCTACGACAACGGGAAAGGTCGCCTCAAACCGTTTAAATATTTCATGTTTCAGGCGCGATAGGCCACCCGGCGTTGCAGTCTCCCCCTGTTAAATTGGCATGAAAGGGGTGCATAACCTACCAGTAAAAACAGCGTGGCATGTGCGTGCGTATAGGAGCGGTAGATGGGATTTAACATGCAGGCATGAATGTGGTGCACATTCCAAGCATGTCAGATGTATTTGCAGCACAATACAAATACATGCTATTCCACAAAAGACCTGAAATTAAATGGTTCAGCACCCTAGTACTCTACATCCCGACAGAACAGACGAACCTTGGCAACATTCGTTGACGGCCCTGACAACATTCGTTGGAGAACGTCATTGGGGCAGGTGCTTCTCCCTATTCTCCTGAGAACTATTTAACACGCGCATTGACGGGGGCGGGTACCCGCCCCTCGGGTTTTTCGGAGATATTAGAAAAACGGCGGCGCGTAGCGCCGCCGTACTTGGCATACCTTTTCCCTCATCATTTTTACAACTTTTGTGAAAATCTTAAGGTTAGGTCATCTCAGGTCAGGTCACCAGTACAGGTCAAGTGACGTGACCTCAAAAAAGTTTAAGATAGCATAAGTCAAAGCAGGGCGAACTTATCCGGTTGAAACTCATCACATAATGGGCCCACCGAGTTCTCTAAAATAAATTCCGGTATGTTTGATATCGATGACCTAAGGTCTGGTACGAGGCATGACCTCTCCATTGGAAATACGTGGGAAAATGGTTTTTACTGAATAACTCAGTAACCGATGGTGATAGAGCGTTTATTTTAGCTGCATTAGACTCGCCTTGGCTTTCCGGTTCTAGTGATATGAATTTTATATAATTTGACCCTGACCTGACCTCAGGTCAGGTCAAATCCTTGATTTGACCTAGCAAGGTCAAATTATATATCATTCAATTTGGCTTGCTGCGAGGATTCATATGGTTCAAGTCGTTTTGCTCTATCTTTACTTGTTCAGATTTAATGGCCGAAAAACTTAATTTATGTGTTATCCCTATGACGGCATGTTTTGACCTCTCGTGACCTCGAATGTAACCTGAAAAGAATGGTTCAAATATTTTGGATGGAGAAGTGGATAGGCTACCCAACACTGTTTACCATTTGTCGCTACCTACCGTGGTTCTCGAGATCTTAGGGGGGCGGTACCCACCCCCCTCGTCAAAGCGAAGGTGGCTCAGACCCCCGTCAATGCGCGTGTTAAGAGCTCTGATACTGCTAGAAGAAGACCCTGCTGCATATTTTTCCTTTGGATGGCTCACAAAATCTTCCACCAGCTTCACACCACGTTCTGTGGGACCGTTCACGACAGTAAGTTCTGGAATACCTTGAAACAGGGGAAGCTATACCACCATGTCAGAATGTTTCAAATTCAGGCACTCGAATACCAGCCAGCTTTCAGGAATGACAAATTGGCAGAGGCTTGGTACCAAGGCGAGCTCTTCATCTGAAAGGTGGATGGTTTTGCTGTTTAGGCCAGGTACTGTGTCACTGCCTTTTTACCACCAGCATTGTGATTCTTATTTGCGAGGCAGATTATAACTTTCTGGTCACAAATAACAGTTGCGTTTGCACATTGACTTCAGCGCCTCTACACAATGCCGGAGTATTTTTATTGGAAGACCTATCAGGGAACGTTCCTGGATCATCAGGCCCGGCCAGTGCTTTGGTTCTGGAAGACATTCCAGCTCTGCTTTTCCTTGAGAAGATAATCACGCATTGCGCAAGCTGGTTTACGTGAGTCTGTCAGGAGAGGTTGTCTCCAACAAATGTCTGTTTAGAAGACCCGGGGCCCACCAGCAAGCCATATTCATGGAATATAGGACATTTATGACATGAAGTGCGTGCTACTACTAAGTCAGATTCCGTTCATCATTCCAGAAGACACTTAAAGACTGAATATTATATTTTTTGTGTTTAACAACGCATCAACTGCTAAGGTCATAAGCTCATATGGCATCAGAGGTGAGAGGGAAAGAATTAGCTTGAGCTAGAGCAGGGCGCCAGATTTTGCCTCTGGGTGGCCTCGAACCCACGACACCCAGCACATACAGAATGCCATTGGCTGAGCCGAGCGCAAGCAGGGCGCCAGATTCTGCCTCTGGGTGGCCTCGAACCCACGACACCCAGCACATACAGAATGCCATTGGCTGAGCCGAGCGCAAGCGCTAACCGACTGAGCCACTCAGACCCCGAAAGGGTTGGCAGCTTTCCTTATAAGTGGTTCTAAACCATGTATCTGGGTTCCTCCGTCACGGATAGTCAGCTTTAGAGCCTTCGATGAGCCTGAAAGCTATCCATAAAATGCAGTGCAGTGCTTTCATTAAATAATATAGTAATCGCCCTGAATGTGCTGAAATCATTTTGCCATCAGCTGTGGTATCTGAGCACAGAAAGTTATATTCTGTCCCGCTGGTGAGAACCACCACCTTGGTTTAAGGAGCCAGTCGCACAACAATTGGTCAAAACAGCAAACAATTCACATTTGACGAGGGCAAGCTTAAGTTTCCGATAGAGGCTATGAAGAGCTCGATGAATGCTCGGTACTCAGCCTCATTGCCCCCGGGTATCAGCCAGCTTGTCACTCCTGACAGCTGGCTGGTATTTGATAGCCTGAATCTGAAATATTCTGACCATAAATTGCTCCGTTAAGAAGCTGGTGACTGGTATAGTTTCTCTTGTTTCAAGGTATTCCAGAACTTAATGTGGTGAACGATCCCACAGAACGTGGTGTAAGGCTGGTGGAAGATTTTGTGAGCCATCTTAAGGATAAAAATATGCAGCAGGGTCTTCTTCTAGAAGTATCAGAGCTCTTAAATAGTGTTCGGGAGAATAGGGAGAAGCACCTGCCCCGATGACGTTCTCCAACGAATGTTGTCAGAGAAAGGTTCGCCTCCGGAAGGCATTTCTGTTCTGTCGGGATTTAGAGTACTAGGGTGCTGAACCATTTAATTTCAGGTCTTTTGTGGAATAACATGTATTTGTATTGCGCTGCAAATACATCTCACAAGTAAATGCCTGCATGTTAAATCCCATCTACCGCTCTTATACGCACGCACACGCCATGCTGCCTTTATTGGTATGTTATGCATCCTTTTCATGCCAATTTAACAAGGGGAGATTGCAACACCGGGCGGCGAATCGCTCCTGAACCATGAAATTTTTAACCGTTTTGAGGCGATCTTTCCCGCTTTCGTAGATGCTTGGAATGTGGCTCATTGAAATCAGAATTGAATAAATAATGGGAAAAAAGTGGATTCGAGTCTGAAAAGTAAAATAATTGTTTTTTGAACGACCCTACTGACCCATATTTCTGTTTGCCATAACAGTGCAGTGCAGTTTGCTATACGAATACACTGCAGTGTAGGTTGGTCCAGTTTTGAGGTTCACTGGCCTTTGGCATCTGGTCAAGAGCGTTCGTTCATCCAGTCGCCATTTTTCATTCGTAAAAATACATAATCACTTTGTACAGTGGCGGATCCAGGGGGGGGCAAAAAAGGCAATTGCCCCCAAACGGAAAAGCTCGGGGCAAAACTATGTTTTTGCCCCCCAAAGCGATCGACCTTTTTGAAGGACCAGATTGTCCTTTTTCCCCGACTCCTTTTTAGCTTGTAAGGAAGATTTTGGTGCTTCAACTCTCAACTTCAAACAGAATTATTGAAGTTCAGTGTAAATATTGGGGCTTGGATAGGAAAAAAAGTATCTTGAGTCCATATTTTTCACCCCGTGTCGTTTTTTTCTTTCTTTTCGTCTCCAGTTCCCAAAATCCTACCGAAAAGCATATTGTAACGAAATTTTTCACTGCGCGACGTTTTTTTGCTTTTCGACTTTGGTTTGCCCCTCCCAAACCACCCGGCTAGATCCGCCACTGACTTTGTATCTGATGGACTTCCCCGCCCTTGAGAACGTGTCGATCACATTTTGGACATGGTACATTGCCGGAGCCGGAGCCGGAGCCGGTCGGAGCCGACTATTTTGCCCGGAGCCGGAGCCGGAGCAGGAGCCGTTAGGACACTTGAACCCGGACCGGAGCCGGAGCCGGAGCCGTCCAAAATTTTATCGGCTCCGCATCCCTGCTACCGCTACCGACAGCCTTTAATGAGATCACCAGCCAAACAAAACAGGATATGACATGATAGGACAAGACATTTGAAACGTATAGTCAAACAATCATTATATTTTATTTAGCGTATAAAAGTTTGAAGAGATAAGTTTAAGCAGATTGTCACCCAAACAAAATAGGATACGGGGATTGGTTTTTTGGAAAGCAAAACCAGATTTAACGACTAGTTTTGCTGCTTGATTCGGTTCGTATATCTTGAAAATAAACCGTTAACTTTTAAGTACTATTCAAACAATGAGAATTGTTACTTGGTAACAAGAAGTTGGTGTCTTGGTAACTCACAACAATTTAGCTCACAATGGAAAGCTTCTAAACACTGAAGATTTGTGGCAAGTGTTTAAACAGCTTTTCACTTGCAAGGGGCATTCGTTTCTGAGATCAGCGCATCGGCAATTTTTTGCGGTACAGAAAGAGCACAGTTGGTGCCGAAACAGCACAACTTTGCATTCTCAAGATTTGTTATTGGCTAGTCAAGCTCACGTGCTATTTCAAGACCCTACATAAATAGTGGAGCGAAATCAGTGGAAGCGCAGATAAGCGCCGACAAAAATCAGCCAGTAGTAGCGCTTGCTTTACGGCAAGGGCAGCCGCGTCGGCGGGAGCGGGCCGGAACAGTTGCCTGGTACCGGCCGGCGCCCCGCATCAAACATTCACGCCGCCGACACAAAATACACCGCCGGCTCACGGCCAACCCACCACCTCGCAGAGACGGGTGCCGTGACGCCGTAACACCGCCGAAAACGCCGCGCTCTGACGGCATGCGTGTATTGTTGCACTGCACCACGTCCCAGACCAGCCTCCACTTAAAAGACAGGTATTTAGTGTTAACGAATACCCTACCGCCTGACTGAGTTGAATTTGCTTCATACTACACAAGGCGACAAGAGGCAAACAAATGCGTTGGAAAGTGTGCTGAAGGTTGCAATGGTGTAAATGGCAAACAGGCAACAGGAACGCCAAGGACGGGGCGGAAAATGACACAAGAAGGGAAATCGGTTTGAAAGCAATTCTTTTTAAGCTTTGTACACCTTAACCTGCACCTTTTCATTTCCAAGGCGCACAAACCAGAAAGAAATGCAAACAAATATAAATGGGTCTTAAAACCAGATTTTGGCACAATTTATTGCTGACAGATGCAGCGGAAGGCAAAGCGGAATTTGGCCTTAAAACTCGGTAAACGTGACAGATTTTCATAAAAACACTGTTTTCACGATTTTGGGCCAGTCCCCTCCCCTGAGAACACCAGTGTAGATCCACCACTAAACTTTATCACAATCACTGCCACTCTTCTCTCCACACCTTTAAAATGAGGAATTTACAGGACGCTCTCGGGGTCTTCTGAAGTTTATTTATTGAGCCTGTTCACCGCCCACTTGGACGGTAGGTTCTTCCCTGACTGCATAGAGACCACCGCATCAAGTGCAAGGTCAGATTAAATAAAGACCATAAGTAAACTGCTCAGATGTACGGGGTCCCGCGCTGGAGGAAACGAAAGGTATCAGACTCGTGAAACATAAATTTATTCAGTTTTAATTTCATCGCTATATTTTATTTAAATGTTATTCAGATTTTAACAATCTTGCCGATGTTAGTCGTTTTGAAGTGGCTATAGGGAGAAGGCGGAGCAACTCTACCACAGATGGATTCAACATAAAGAGATTCGTTCGAAGTTTCGTAGTGTTCTCCTGAAAATAATGGGTGAATTTGTGTGGTTGCCTCCCGGGCCACACTTGTTTCGAACGACATGTTTCGACTCGGCTGCGAGCAATGAACACAATACTACATAACTGCGAATAATGAAAAGCACCACATGGTTTATAGTTACCAAGTTCCAGACCTACAGGCAGCTAGCGCCTATACACCCGAGTCCTCAGTAATAAATCATCTTAATCAAATACATCAAACGACAGAGAATACTGACTTCCGAGCCACCCCCCCGCCCCCTCCTCCTCCTTCGGAACGCTTTCACCACGTTCTCGGGGGGAGGGGGCGGCACTCGGCACTCGGCACTCAGCGACCCATCTTAGGCCTCGGCAAGGCGTGGCCAGCCAACGCAGCAGTCACGTGTTCCAGCACCCGTCGGTAGTAGTAGAGCGCCGACAGCAGGCCCTTCGGAGAGCGGCGCACACCCTCGCCGTAGCTAACCTCGCTGCCGGCATGGTCAGTAACTCGGCCGCCGTACAGCCGCAGGAACAGGTGCGGCGCACACAGCTGACGCAGAGGGAACTCGTCGACGTACAGAGCGGCGTCCGTGAAGCCAGCGCGGACCCCCGACAACTGGTGAGCCACTCCTCCATCCTCGAACAGGTCGGCGTCCTCGTAGAACGCCCTCAGCGCCAGCTGGCGCGAGGCGTTGTCACTGCGCCGGTTGACGTTGATGCCGAATCGGTCCGGAAAGGTTCGCATTGGTTCGGCCGTGGTCAGTTGCATATCGTTGCCGCGTCCGTAGAGGCCCCAGTTGAGCTTCGGCGGAGGCCCGCTGAAGGGATAGGCGAGCACAGCCAGCTGCGGATGAGCGCGATAGCTGATGCAGACCGACATGGTGACCATGCTGAGCTGGTAGTTGGCCAGTTCGCGGGCACTGTCCGTCAATGGTGAGACCCACACGGTGAGCTCCTCCGGCCGCAGCCACTGCTCGAACAGCACCACCTTGTGCACGTCACTGCGGTACTTGGTCGGCAGGGGGAACGCCTCCGGTTCAGGCCCGTCACTGCCGTCGCCGACTCCAACTTCACCGTCATCATCAGCAATGACGACGGCACCAGCAGCGACGTCCGCCAGCGTCTGCCGCACGGCACGGACCTGCTGCCTCGACAGCTGCCGCACCAGCTGCGCGCCAGCTGGCAAATGCAGCTGGTCGGAGTCAGCAAGCGGCTGCAGCTGCGCAGCTGCCCGCTCAGCCAGCGACATTGTCAGCTCGCTGAGCAGCGACACCAGCGCCTTCATGTTGACGTGGCTGGCGTTGCGGTAGACTGCGGTGTCGTCGGTGTTGACGTACACCAGCGGAGGTCGCGCGGGCCGCTGCTGGAGAGGCACTCGCACCACCATCAGCGCACACTGCGCCAGCACCACCATACCGCAGACACGCACCACGCTGGCAGCGAAGGAGCGCGAGTGCAGCAGCTCGCGCCACGAGGTAAGCGCCGTCTTCATGGTAGTGATGAAACCACCAGCTGAACAACAGGATCACCGAACTCGGCACGCCTCCATATCGGTTCTCAAATGACTTCCTCTCACTGCACTCTTCAAGTCAGCTACCCAACGCTTTGCACTTCGAGAATACCACGTCTGCTCTGCTAGTCCCCAAAATCTGGCCGAACGTCTGAACTAAAGCCCGTCGTCAGCCGGCGTGGAACTGGCGTGTCTCGCCGGGCGGCTGATCTGCGGCGGGTAGCCCCCGGCGGAGAGGAGCCATCATGGGGTCAGTCACCCGGCCGGCGCGGCGGCAGAGGCAGGGCGGCACAAGCTCCGCGCTGCAGCAGCGGAGAGCAGCGGCCCGGAGTAACCCTTACTCCCCAGGGTAGAGCTGCTTATTAGAGCTAAAATAAACGCCATTAATGCTTACACGAGGGTAGGGGAACTGTACAACGCTCGACTCGAAACAAGCGATTTGGGTTTTTCATTCAGCAATGATAAGAAATGCTTGGCGCTACGAACATAATTGAATATGTCTTAGACAAGGTGTTAATTCTGTTGTTACTCATGTCAAACACAAGGCACAGATATGAGTCATAACCTGCGCCTCGCTAAAGTCGCTCCCGCGCCCCGCTGAAGTCAAATCAGTCTCCTCGGCCTGCATCAATTCGCTAGCTCATTGTCGCTGATCAATCTACAGTCAATGGCTGCGATTCAGAGAGTCAAAGGTTACTCAATAGGCCGTTCTTCGCGATGGGCCCGGTAAAACGTCCATAGGGAGGGCGGCAGCGAGAAGCATATTACCTAGTCATTTCCCATTGCTCATCGATATAAAATCTAGCTGAATGGAAATGAGTTAAACTCATCTGAAGGTTGCTCCTTGGAAATCAGTAAGGATGCTGTCGCTACGGTAGCACCTCACATTTCCTCTCATAAGTAGTTTACTTTTTACGACAACCGGCCAGTGGGGAGGGGGAGGGGCGGCAACATGTCGACTGTAGAGTTTGGCGTCCGTAAGCCCAGATAAGCAGTCACTCTGGCAGAAAGCTTCACTGAGTATGACTTTTAGGTCGAACGCATGTGTGAAATAATGATTACAGCCAATAGATCATCACATTCACTTTCATTCGATGGCCAGTGTCAACTGCAGCGCATGGGGTGAACTTTTTATTTTCCATAATAGAAACTGTATAACTGTAAAGTAAATGTAGAAGGTATAAATTTCAATTCGATAGATTTACCCATTTCTTACTTATGTCACTTTAAACACTTTTTGAGGTGATGTCACTTGACCTGCACTGGTGACCTGACCTGAGATGGCCTAACCTTAACATTTTGGGTAAAGTTGCAGAATTGATCTGTAATAAAATATGAAGAGTACGGCGGAGCTTCGCGTCGCCGTTTTCCCGTGACGCCGGAAGAAACCCGAGGGAGGTGCTTAAACACCCCCCCCCACCGGAGCGAGGGTTAATGTCTCCCGATTTCCAGGAAACTTCCCGAGACCTGGTGAGATTCCGAACGCGTTAGCTCATCACATGAGTCCGTTTTTAATTCGACTCAGAAGGGGTCAAACATCCGGCGGACGGAATATCATGGAGCTGACTTACCTACAACCGTATTTTTATGAAAAGGGCAAATATGTCACCAACACTTGTGACAAAGCACACACCGCCATGAAGAGACTCAAATTTGAGCGTGCTCCTTCTAAGGAGGAATACAAAATATTTATTGGTGAATTTGTACTGATGTTGTTGCAAGTGCGTAGTTATTTTCCCCTGTGACATGAGCCAGTGGCGGATCTAGCCGGTCGGTTTGGGAGGGGGAAACCAAAGTCGAAAATAAAAAAAAAACGTCACGGACTGAAAAATATGGGCTCAAGATACTTTTTTCCTATCCAAGGCCCCATATTTCCACTGAACATAACTGGTTCTGTTTCAAGTTGAGAGTTGAAGTACAAAATCTTGCTTATAAACTAAAAAGGAGTCGGGGAAAAAGAAGGTCGATCGCTTTGGGGGGCAAAAACATAGTTTTGCCCCAAGCTTTTCCGTTTGGGGGGCAAATGCCTTTTTGCCCCCTCCCCTGGATCCGCCACTGACATGAGTATGGCACTCCGGGGATCCGACATTCGCTCGTCCGTCATCACCACCCTCCCGCTGTCGGTTTAACGAGCTCCCAGTCCCAATTACCGAATGACTGTCGGGGGTTCTATAATGAAGGAGCAGTGCAGACAGGGATACCTGGACTTGTCCATGATCATTCACCGGCTATCATGGGCAGATTCTACTATTTCTGTTATGTTTCTATTACAGTTTCTACAGTTATATACAGATAGGTCAGGTCATTTTTGTGTTTTGACCTAGTAGTCATATTATACATCATTTGATTCATCGTAACGAGAGGAAGCTAATGATGCATACAAAAACGATTCTAACTCAACTCTGTCAGACGTTAGAGCCCCAAAACTATTCTCTAACATGCCACATCCTTTGACATGCCATGGCCTCAATATTGACCTGAACCAAAAAGTGACCGATGTAGTTTCCTCATGAATGTGTATGAGCTATCCACTAGCTTCGTGTTTCTCTCTATCCCGAATAGGAACAAGTTCGAGGGGGGTGTTTTAACACCCCCCTCCCACCATGGCAAAGGTGGCTCGGAGGCCCACCGGAGCGGGTGTTGAGACATCTTGGACGAAATAAACCTTAAGTCACTGGCCTATCCTTCCGATCCTGATTACTCTTTTAGAGTTTGTCTCTTTGTTTCTTTTTTAGCGAAACCATGTACATACATAATTTTTAATATTTCTTAGTGTGGCCGCGTTTAGGGTCGAGTCGAACGAGTTTAACCCTACTAAACCTTCTCATGTATCAAATCATCTTTGAACATCACCTTTTAAGGTCTAAAATAACTAATAATTCCTTATATGTTAACACGCGCGTTGACGGCGGGCGGGTACCCGCCACCTTCGGGTTTTTCGAACCCCCGAAAAGTCCAAATATTTATTAATTGTATGAGTGTCATTGAATGACCAGCTCATGGTAATTGTTATCATATTTTTTTAATTGCTGTCTGTTTCCCATGTGTTGTTGTCTCCTGCGCACATGCTTGCGCTAACTTGAAATGATCGACTTAATTTATTTCATATTAGACACATCAGATATTCTTGAATAAGAAAATGCGAATTCTAGAACAACGCACATGTCTAAACGGAAGGTCAATACGCTGCAGACCATTTTCGATAAGGTGCTGCCATGTGACTACTTTTGATCGCTGATTCGTGCGAGAAGTGTAATTGTTTTTGCTTTGTTTGCTTGTTCTTGATCTGCTTTTTCTTCTTACTTGGTTTCCCTCACCTTCGTTGTTTTCAAGCTCAGTGTTTTTTTATTTTAGATGTCATCCTCTAGCATTTCTCTCCCATTTGTTCTCGTATCTACCTTCTTAGAATTGTGAGATTCAAAGTAGTCGAGCACTACTCAGCGCCGCCCCTGATTGTGATGTCTGAGTCCGCCCCTGCCGTGCCCGGCCGGTGCCGACCGGAGCCGCCGGCCGCCGCCCTCCCGTCTCACCAGTTTCGCCACGCAGGTTACCATGCAGGCGGAGTAATCTGTTCCCTCCCGTCCGGCTGTCGCTCTATTATGCTGGAGAACTCCAGCATTACTCCAACCATCTTCTACAGGATCATATTCTCAAACACATACTCTTAACCAACTCTCAGTGGGTGTATTTCGGCACTTTTTGGGATATAATGATACTTTTTATGGCTGGTATTGAGATTAAGCCAGGCTCCGTAGAGGACCAGGGAGGCTATGTGGAGAAATTAACTATAGCACACGTAAACATCAATAGCATAACAGCAAGTAATAAACTAGATGAACTCGAGCAATTTACGGTCGTTAATACACATTTTGGCACTCACAGAGACGAAATTAGATGATACAGTCCACGAGAGTCAATACGCACTTGCAGGTTTCCATCGACCAATCCTCAAAAACCGATCCCGAAAAGGAGGAAGCGTTGCACTTTATGCACAAAATCAATACAGCTAAAGCACATCCAGGAACTAGATAATCCCGATGAGGAATGGATTTGGGCAATAGCAAAGATAAGCGGAGTCCAAATTACTGTATGCTGTGTCTACCTTCCTCCGAATCTCACCTCAGATAGACTAAATTCATTCTTGGAACGATTTTCGGATGGTGTTGCCTTGGCTGACACGTACAGACTTTCAGCTATTATTATTGCTGGTGATTTTAATGCCGGTAATGTTTATTTGTCCCAGCCGGATATTCCCCGTAGTGGGGCAACTAGTTTTGACTGTAGCCTGAGAGATACTTCAGAATGCCTGGGACTTGAACAGATAATTGACGAGCCAACACGAATTACCGTAAATGCCTCTAATTTAAGAGACTTGATCTTCCTTACGAACCCACAAGGATTTAACCTTTCCAGTGGAACTTTGTCCTCTTTCGCTTCATTAGATCATTTTCCGGTGTATGTACAGTTAGAGATGAGGCATACGCTCGAAAAGAATAGGACCAAGCCATATCCAATTTGGGAGTTCTCGAAAATGGATCACCAGAAACTGACTGCAACCCTGCTTGCTACTGACTGGCAAACCATACTCAACAACGACTTTGACACAGCAACAGACCTGTTTACTGAAACCATTCTGGGCGCTGCCAAAGAAGCAATACCAATCAAAAATGTTTACAAAAACGTCCTTCACAAACCGTGGGTAAAATGATATTTGAGAAACGAAATAAATAAACGTGACACCCTCTTTAGGAAAGCAAAAACGATTGAATACTCCACAAGCCTGGAAGGCGTGGCGACAACAACGCAACAAAGTTACGGCTCGTAATAAAACACTGCGGCAGCAGTTCTGTGACAGCAAATCTAAAGTCTTACTAGAAAACATGCAAAATCCCGCCAAATACCACAAGATCCTAAAAGAAATGCTAGGCTTTTCTGGTGAACATCAAATTCCGACATTCAATGGGCTACATGGGGAAGCTGTAACCCACGACCTAGAAAAGGCAAACATACTCAATCATCATTTTGCAAAAATGTCACACATAAGGGGCATTCCAGGACAGATCGACCAAGGCTTGACACCACCATGTCTAGAAAAATCTGAAACTTTGTCTCCGGGGTAGTTTTGCGCCAGAAACACGCCTGTGAGAATCTTAGCCCCCTCCGACCAACGGTGACCGAGTTATAGCCCGAGGCATTTTCGGGAGGTCACGTTGTAGACTCATCTTTGATGCTTCATAACTCAACAACGCATCACCTGATTAACAAGTTTTGTATATCATTGAACTTGTCTTGAATTATAGTTTATTTTGAAAAAAGAAAATGTTAAAATTTGAAAATTTTGGACCTTTAATTTGTTTGACCTTTTCCTTTTTGACCTAGCTTGACCTTTTCCCAGTTGAAATTGCCCTTTTAGACACCTGAAAAATGTTTCTTCATAAAATATCTTTCGATAGCAAAAATAAAAAAAATGCGTTCTTGCTATAAGTTCCGAATATTTAGCACCTAAGGTAGGTATGTACACGGTTTTTTACCATTGCGGTAGTACAGCCTTATGTTTAACGCCGCAAATATAGCGATTGCTTTTGTAATCGGTCGCTGGAAATCATACTCCATTGTCTTTACGAAATTTTAATCGTACAAGTATCCGAATTTATGACAATTAACACGCGCCCACCCGAGGGGGTGGGCAACCGGCCTCCTCAGGTTTCCACAGGTAGTAAAAAAAACACCTTCGCGCAGCGCCACCGTACTTCATGTACCTCTAACTCGAAATTTTTGCAGCTTCTGGCAAAATTTTAAGTCTGGGTCATACCAGGTCAGACCGCCAACCCAGGTCAAGAGACCTAACCTCAAACTTTGGGAGGTGCATAAATCATATCAAATTTAGCCTATCGTGGTTAGAATCGCATTACATAGTAAGATCGCCTAGCAAGATAATTTTTCGTAGCAGGATTTCTATATCGATAACCGGGAGCAGGGCAAAGGTTATGATCTTTCCATTAGAAATGCATGGGGCGATTGGTAAATTTTGATAACTTGCGAGAATTGAGAATTGTCGAGAATTGCGATGGAGGTTGTATTTTTTACATTGTCGTGTCTGACTTGCCACTGCAGTTTGATTAATATTCTTTTTACCATACAGACCTAAGCCTGGCCCTAGGTCAAAGCAGGTTAATTTTGACATTTGACTAGGCAATATTATAAGATATATAATCCGTTTGGGTTTAACAAGAGTGTTCCAATGGTGCTGAACTTTTCTTTCTACTGCTCTTCTCTGTCACCTATTATGCCACAAAATTTAGGTTTCCACTTAGTTCCCGTAAGAAATACTGTGACTTTGAGCAACCTCAAAGGCAACACGACCAAACGATTGTATGTAACATATTCGGTAATGATTAAAACTGGCTATTTAGCGGCATCACTCCCAGTGCACTGTGTCATTATTTATCTGGGATTCTCGGAT
This sequence comes from Lepas anatifera, assembly GCA_034440635.1. Taxonomy (NCBI): domain Eukaryota; kingdom Metazoa; phylum Arthropoda; class Thecostraca; family Lepadidae; genus Lepas; species Lepas anatifera. The sequence continues at coordinate 3,674,946 of JAOTON010000385.1, forward strand.
CCGTGTCAGCTATGAAATGATCACCTTGTAAAAATATCATGAGGCAACCTGTTCAAGCGACCAAGTAGAATGCGTTACAATTTCAGGACATTTTGTCGAATATATGAGCAGATTCAAATTATTTTTTGGGAATGAAAGCCTTTCAGACACGTTTGTTTACATTGCATGAATCCTCTCAAACATATGCTGTGCTGCACTGGATCAGCTTGCATCGATACTATTTTCCATCTCCGGGAACGATGTAATTGTGTGAGTTAGTTGTGCTCATAGGATAAGTTATACTTGTTTCAATTATTGATAAGGTCGCGACATCTTTGTAAATTTTCATTTAAGGCTGAAAGGTTCATTATTAATAAGTTCATGTGCCCTCGTCTCCCTCGAAACAAGGAATCCCTTTTATCACTTTTAATGGCTGCAGTTTTTCTGTTTATAAATATTGCCCAAGTTGTTGCCAATTCAGTTTTTTTATACATTTTGTACAAGTTGTTTTCAGTTCGATTGTTGGAGTTGGGGTCTCACTAAAGTCATCAATGGACTTGTCACGGAGACCCCGACCCCACCATCCGAACGAGCATCTCCCACAATGAAGGGTTGATTTTGGAAGCCAACGTTTAACGTCCCACACAGCACAGGGACGGCCGCCCCGCTCAGGTCACCCTCTCACCAGTCAGTTGCCAGCCGACCTGTACGTCGGGTAAGCTATTGAGCGCCGGAGCGTCTCAGCGGAACCGATCCCAAGCCTGGACATACACTGCCACTGCATGCTTCTGAGCCGCGGGCCGGAGCCCAACGTTCTACCAACTGAGCTACCGGGGCGGCAAGGAGGCAGTTTTAGGAGTAGGTGTCTCACTAGAGTCATCAAGGGACTTTTTACGGAGACCCTGACCCCACCACCCAAACGAGCAACTCCCACGATAAAGTGTTAATCAAGGAAACAAAGTTGAAAGTCCCACAAGGCATAACGACGACCGTCTACCTCAGGTCACCCCCTCACCACTGAGTTGCCTGCTGGCCTTCAGCATTTACGGTACCTACCACCTCCCAGTTGGCCTAAATTATTTTTCCAGAAGTCGCAAAATGTTGTGTTAGAGGTAGATGGAGTACGGTGGCGCTGCGCGAAGGTATTTTTTTACTACCTGTAGAGACCTGAGGAGGCCGGTTGCCCACCCCCTCGGGTGGGCGCGTGTTAATTGTCATAAATTCGGATACTTGTACGATTAAAATTTCGTAAAGACAATGGAGTATGATTTCCAGCGACCGATTACAAAAGCAATCGCTATATTTGCGGCGTTAACCCTATTTCCGGCAGGGGGGCTAATATTGCCCCCCTTCAGGTTTTTCGAGAATATCTCCGAAACGGCTTGCGATAGAACTTTGAAACTTCCTGACTTTTCCTAAAACTAGTACAGGCAGGTTTTCTGAAATTTTCAAGATTATATATTTACCAGGGGCGGAGCTATGGCTGGGTTTTTGGGGAGGTTCTATCCACAAACCAAGTATTATCGTATGCGATGGGTTTTTTGTAAAAGGAAGCCGTCTCTGCTGATCCTGATACCAGTTATATGGTTTTATTATATCATTTTTTATGTCAGATGATAGTGCATTTACAATTGTCACTATTTGTATTCATCAGGGGCGGTTACAGCAGTTCAAAATGGGGGGAATGTTATCAAGAAGGACTAAACGTTAGTAAGTGAGAAGACTGCTTACAGCCGTGTCAGGGCGAATACAATTGGGTATATGAAAATTCAAAATAGTTATAACCCAAATCTAGATTACCAGAGGCGTGTCCAGTCACTACACATTTTCAAAATGTATATTCCCAGCCAGTATCACCGCCGCGACTCAATATCGTTGTATATTGAAAATGTGTTTCCAATCACCCCCACCCCCCACGACGAGTCCTTGATCCGCCTATGTCACCCCCTTTCCCAGAGCTGCCATGGGAGGGTAAAAATTATCAGAAATTAAATTTCAACTAGTCGAGGGACTAATATACTCATGCATACCATTCGCATATTTTTGGTATGTATTTTACCTCACTGTTTTACCTTACTGCATCCGCCCCTGATGAGTTTTTCACTTTTTTTCTCATTTATTTATGTGTCAAAGATGCCAAGCAGTATATGACGGCTTCTAATCCGCGTAACAAAAACTTTTTAGCTTGTATATATTTCCCCTCATAGTCCTGGTCCTGGAACTGCCATTGAATTTCGAATTTTTGCGTAACTCGAGTATATGAAAATTTTGGGTCAATTATTTGTAAATCTGAACTAGTTTTGTGAAAATCGTACAACAGAGACAAGGGTTATGGAAAATCTAAAAATACACAAAAATTGTATATTTTGCACGACCTCCAAAAAAAATAAAAATTTTGAAATTTTCTTTTTTCAAAATAAAGTTTAGCAGCAGAGGAATCTATGGCACTTTGAATTTTCAAAATCGGCCGGTTAGATTACGAGATCTTAGGGGGGCCGATATTGCCCCCCTGCCGGAAATAGGGGTAGCCGGGAGCCTGACGGAAATAGGGTTAAACATAAGGCTGTACTACCGCAATGGTAAAAAACCGTGTACATACCTACCTTAGGTGCTAAATATTCGGAACTTATAGCAAGAACGCATTTTTTTTATTTTTGCTATCGAAAGATATTTTATGAAGAAACATTTTTGAGGTGTCTAAAAGGGCAATTTCAACTGGGAAAAGGTCAAGCTAGGTCAAAAAGGAAAAGGTCAAACAAATTAAAGGTCCAAAATTTTCAAATTTTAACATTTTCTTTTTTCAAAATAAACTATAATTCAAGACAAGTTCAATGATATACAAAAATTGTTAATCAGGTGATGCGTTGTTGAGTTATGAAGCATCAAAGATGAGTCTACAACGTGACCTCCCGAAAATGCCTCGGGCTATAACTCGGTCATCGTTGGTCGGAGGGGGCTAAGATTCTCACAGGCGTGTTTCTGGCGCAAAACTACCCCGGAGACAAAGTTTCAGATTTTTTCTAGACATGGTGGTGTCAAATTGAAATATTTTTGGTCGTTTTGTCCTGGAATGCCCCATAAACCCTCCTGATTCGACCTCCCTGGACAACTTGACTGAAACTGAAGTTCTGGCACCATTATTGGACATTCATATAACTGAAAGGGAGGTGCTAAGAATTCTCAATCACCTAGATGGAACCAAAGCTTGTGGACATGATGAATTACCAGCAAAATTATTAAAGCTTATCGCTCTATTAATTGCGGAACCTCTCGCTCTACTGATAAATAAATCTTTAAGAACCGGAACGTATCCAGTACTGTGGAAGGAAGCTCATGTCAAGGCCATTTTCAAGGGGAAGGGTTCTCCTGATGCAACCTGTTATCGTCCTATCAGTCTTTTTGCCTTGCATTTCTAAAGTAACTGAGAAAATTGTTCACCAACATCTTTACAAACATTTATGCGATAATAATCTTCTCTCAGATAAACAAAGCGGTTATAGACCGCATCACAGTATGGAGCTACAATTAATTTATTTAAGTGAAAAACTATACAAAAACATTGATGAAGGAAATGATTTCACGGCCGTGTATTTCGATATCTTCCGCTATTTCAATACGATTTGGCATGAGGGCCTACTGAAAAAGTGTTGCACAGAATTCGGAATCAAAGGTAATATATTAAAGTGGATCAAATCTTACTTAAGTAATCGAGTTCAAAGAGTCAAATTAGGCGATTTTCTCTCTGAACCAAAAACCATCGATGCTGGATGCCCACAGGGCTCCTTTTTGGGCCCATTGCTTGCACTTATGTACCTGAACGACATTGAAAAAGATATGGCCAATGATATGCTTCTATTCGCTGATGACGCCTCAATTTACGCAGCACATTCAGACATAAATATACAGTCGGTACGAGATTCATTACAATCGGATTTGAATAAGATCGCTGCATATGCTAAAAAGTGGGCCATAACATTTAATGCAAAGAAAATTATTCAACAGACTTTCACTCTTAAACGAAACGCGAACCCCCCCCAGTTGAAATTTGAAGACAGCTGCATTCCTCTCAGATCGACTCACAAGCATTTGGGTTTAACCTTCTCAGCAGAACTGAGGTTTCACGGACACATTAACGAAGTAGTTAAAAAAGCTAATCGCGCAATGAGTCCTCTCTATCCCTTAGCATCAACTTTGCCGAGACAGATCATTACCCGAATTTATACAACTTATGTCCAACCCTACTTTGATTACTGTGATTCAATTTACGACGGATTAATAACTGTGGCCGACTGTATGCGCCTAGAGAAAATTCAAAAGCGGGCGGCTAGGTGTGCCACAGGAGTTTTTTTCCGAATATCGACCGCATTGTTAATGAACGAACTAGGCTGGGTGACATTACAAAGGAGACGAAAAATTCACAGGCTTCAAATGTATTACAAGCTTAGAAACTCAGACGGACTAGCAACTTCATACATCGTAAATTTACTACCTGACATGAGAAGAAGACAGACTGGCTTACAGCTGAGAAATGCTTTTCAGTATTCAATTCCCCAAATACGAACAACTCTCTACAAAAAGTCATTCATCACCGCGACCACACAGAATTGGAATTCGTTGCCAGCACACATAACACAAGCTCCCTCTGTTCATAGATTTAAAAAGGAGCTTAACTTATTGATTGGGCCAGACAAACCTAAATATTACTTACTCGGCTCTAAGCGAGGCAATATACTTTATACACGACTGAGAGTTGGTTTAACAAATTTAAAAGATCACCAGTTCAGAATAGGAAATGCTATAACCCCAAATTGCGATTGCGGATTCCAAAAAGAGGCGACGCAACACTATATGCTAAGGTGCCCCATATTTAGGGATCAGAGAGAAGTGTTGTTTAACGCATTGTCGCTCATAAACAATTTAGAATTTGCAACGATGACCGAAACAGAAAAAATAGAAGCTCTCCATTATGGTTCCAGCCTTGATGAGAGCGGCAGCCGGTGGGCGGCAACGGAGTTCCAAAATATATGTTAGCGACCGGACATCTCTAAACCAAATTCAGGCGTGCGGTGGGCGGGGCGTGCTGCGCTGGTCGGTCCGGAGCGGGTGTGGCTCGCTGGGAGGCGGTCGGAGGTACCGAGTTTGATATAATAGCATGCCAAGTGTTCAGAGTGATAGTTGAAAGTGTACAAAGTGTTCTGTAATTAGTGGGCGGCGCCGCGATATAAGCCTTGGTCTTTTGCGCCGTACCACACCTGTATACTGTGCATTTCAAATTATGTCGGAAAATAAAGTTGATGTTATGTTATGTTATGTTACCTTCGGGTTTTCGGAAATGGCATAAAAACGGCGGCGCGTAGCGCCGCCATGCTTGGTATTCCTTTTCTCTCATCATTTTTACAACTTTTTTCAAAATTTTAAGGTTAGGTGATCTCAGGTCAGATCACCAGTACAGGTCAAGTGATATGACCTAAAACAAGTTTAAGATATCATAAGTCGGCACAGGGTGAAATAATCCGGTTGAAACTCATATCACATAATGGGCCCACCGAGTTCTCTAGAATATGCTCTGGTATTTTTGATATCGGTAACCTAAGGTCAGGCACGAGCCATGACCTCTCCCTTGGAAATACATGGGAAAAATGGTTTTAACTGAATAACTTGTAACGAATGGTGACAGAGCGTTTATTCTAACTGCATTATATTGGCACTGTCTTTGCAGTTCTAATGATACGCATTTCTAGTTTGACCTTGACCTGACCTCAGGTCAGGTCAAATATCGTATTTGGCCTAGCAATGTCGTATTATATATCATTCGATTCGGCTTGCCGCGAGGATTAGAAGGGTTCAAATTGTTTTGCTCTATCTTTACTCGTTCAGATTTAATGACCAAAAACCTTCATTTACATGTTATCCCTATGACGGCATGTTTTGACCTCTAGTGATCTTAAATGTGACTAGACAAAAAATTGGTTAAAATATTTTCGATGGAGATGTGGATGGGCTACCCAACACCGCTTACCGTTTTTCGCTACCTAGCGATGTTCCCGAGATCTTGGGGGGGGCGGTTACCCGCCCCCTCTTGTCAAAGCAAAGGTGGCTGAGACCCCCATCAATGCGCGTGTTAAGAATATGCAAATCACGTAAAAAACACGAAACAGACAGACAAAACACACTTCAGAAGCGATAAAAATATTGGGATCAGCCTCAAACTATGTCCACATGTGACATTGTTAATATTACTCAAGGTTGTGCATGATTTAGAAAAATATAGGTGAATTACACCAGTCCCTGTATTCCCTCCTTCCAATATTTTTCTCCACGACCTGCACCCCTAGAGACAGCTGCCTCTGTGAATTTAAACACACACGGCACTGAATCCGCCCTCCACCGTGATTTTTCGATGCCGGGTGGGCCGCTTTCCAGTAGGTGTCGGGGCACACTGCACAGCATCGCTTTTATTTTGTCCAAGATTTTGCAAGTTGGGTTTTTTTGGGATCGGTGTTTCCATGAAGATTTCAAGGAACTTTTCTCAGAGACCCTACCCCCACCACCCAAGCTGTGTTGAGGTTGTCGCCCGCAAGCCCAGATAGGCAATCATTCTGTTAAAAAGCATTGCTGAGTATGAGTTTTATATCAAAGATATAGGTAGAAGTGTACATAGTCAAAAGATTATCACAGCTACACCTCAATGAAAAAAATATTCAACTGGGTAAGCCCTGGCCACGGATTCATACCAAACGCGTCACCAATAGGAAAAAGTGACGGGGCCAGCCAAACCTCAACCTGATGCTGACACCAAACTTTCTACGTTAGGACCAAAACTGTACGAATTTTGGCTCCTCGTTGCCTTCCGCAGCGACTGGTTATAAAAATGTCCGGTGTTCTCCCATTTTGACTGAGATCAGGAAACTTTTGGCCAAAAACTGAGCGTTAGGCCCCTTGCCCCCCTCTTCCCAAGGCTTTTGAATCATATTACTGATGTATCTACATGACCCCTTCTACCTATAGGGGGACAAAGCTAATTAAAAAAAAAAAAAATTTGTGGTTGGAAAAAAAAAAACTTTAAAAAACCCACCAAAAAAAAAAAAAAAAAAAAAAAAAAAAAATTAAAAAAAAAAAATTAAAAAAAATAAATAAAAAAAAAAAAAAAACTTGTTAGCTCCATCTTGACCAAATTAGGTAACCATACATAGTCTCCTGCTGTCAAGCTTTTCAACCAGCACAACCCCACCTCCCCGGCAGTCACGCCAACTGCAGCCCAAAATAGACGTGCCGTCACGCTAGTCTGCCGTCCGCATGTGACCCAGATTGGGTCGTCGACGCCGATGGGGTGGGTGGGCGTCCGTGTGGTCAATACGGGGCGTCGGCCCGTCGCCAGGCGGAGGCGAGGCCGCCGTACCACTCCCGGTCCTGGCGGCGCACGGCGCACACTCGCGTCAACTGCTCTGGCTAGACGTCCGGGCAGGGGCCTTCTGGAGGCTCGCCGTCTTCGTGAAGCGTGCAGAACATTCTTCTCCTCACGTCAGTGTCGGGAGGAATAACCTCGGATTTGGTATTTAGAGTTAAGTCTGCAAAGAGACAGCTAGACTTGGATTTCAGTCTCTGTGCTGTGGGATTTTTCAACGGTTCGGGAGGTTTCCATTATAGAAGTATTTTCTAAATTGGCTGCAGCATGAGCGGAGCTATCTACAGTCATGTGGGCGGCAGCTGCCAGTGCTGCAACAGCGGCGCCCACCGCCACGGTGGCAAGTCACCAAACGTCAACTTCCCACCGCTGGCGGTAGAGGGCAGCTCAGCGCCGCTCAGCAAGTACACGGTCAGTGAGTGGCATCAGGTCAACTCGGACAACTTGGCGCAGTCAGACCACCGTCGCGCCGCCGGACAGCGAGCCCGTCACGCAGCTCAGAGGGCCATCCGCGACGCCGACCGGCAGGCGCACCACGCACAGCGCGAGAGCACCCAGCGGCTGGCCGAGCGGCTGAGTGACGTCGGCCGCTGGAGACACGAGGTTCTGCACGAGCTGGAGCAGAACGCCGCCGAGACCGATCGTCTGGAGAGCGCTCGGCAGCGTACAGAGTGTCTGCACCGTGAGCTGGGAGCACCGCTCAAGCTGGTGGAGGACAACCGTCGATCTCGGCAGATGCGTACCGGAGTGGATCAGGTACACGACCCGGTGGAGATGGGCCTGGATCGTGAGAACAGCACGCTGATGCACCTGCGGGAGCGGCTGTGTCGCCAGCTGGACACCATCGCCGCCGCGCTGCGCGAGCTCCGTGACGCGAAGCAGTCCCTGGAGCGTGACGCACTGGACAAATTCTCAGCGCTGAACATCGACAAGCACACGCACGGCCTCAGCAACGCCACCACCGGCGTGGCGCTCTACCCGGGCATCGAGCGCTGGGACCGCATGCAGAGCACGCCGGAGTCCTGGTCGGACAACACGCTGCGTCTAGTTCAGCGGTCTCAGCAGGCGCGCGCCGCCAGCGCCCGACTGCGCACCGAGGCCGACTCGGCCAACCAGTGCTCCGTCAACGAGCACTGGCAGGCGTGGAGCAACACCAACCAGGCGCTGGCGGCGCGCACCCAGCAGACCCAGGAGGCCAAGAGCAGGATCCAGCAGGAGCTGGCGCGGCTGACGCAGGAGATCGCCGAGCAGGAACGGCACAGGAGCTCGCTGCGGCGCGCGCTGGAGAAGCAGCAGCCGCACCTGCGCGTGGCGCACACGCGGCTGGAGCGGCGCACGCACAGGCCCGGCCGGGAGCTCTGCCGCGACGACGCCATGATTCGGCTGCAGGGCGAGGTGAGAGCAGAGCACAGGGGAGGGGAAGAACCGAGGGCGAGGTGAGAGCAGATCAGGGGAGAGGGAGAAACGAGAGCGAGGTGAGAGCAGGGCAGAGGGAGGGAGAGAAACAAGAGCGAGGTGAGAGCAGAGGGAGGGAAAGAAACGAGAGCAAGGCGAGAGCAGAGCAGAGGGAGGGAGAGAAACGAGGGCGAGGTGAGAGCAGATCAGAGGGAGGGGGAGAAACGAGAGCGAGGTGAGAGCAGATCAGGGGGAGGGGAAGGAACGAGAGCGAGGTGAGAGCAGATCAGAGGGAGGGAGAGAAACGAGAGCAAGGTGAGAGCAGGGCAGAGGGAGGGAGGGAAACGAGAGCAAGGTGAGAGCAGGGCAGAGGAAGGGAGAGAAACGAGAGCAATGTGAGAGCAGGGCAGAGGGAGGCAGAGAAACGAGAGCGAGGTGAGAGCAGATCAGAGAGATTGACTGATTGATTATTGGGGCTTAAGGGCGCACCAACCTTAGTGGTTATATAACACCCACAGATCAGAGAGAGAGGGGGAGAAACGAGAGCGAGGTGAGAGCAGAGTAGGGTACTTTAACTACGAGCAGAGCAGAGGGAGGTAGAGAAACGAGAGCGAGGTGAGAGCAGGGCAGATGGAGGGAGAGAAGCGAGAGTACCGCAGACGGGGAGACAAAAGGCGGGGGGGGTAGGGGAGAGAAGGACCGAAACATAGAATTCCAGAGTGAAATGGAGCAGGTGTTTCCTCCAGGTTGGTTATCATGACCATGTTATCATTGGAAGAAAATCGTATGCTACATTCAGAAAATTTACAGGATGTTTTCCGTTTTGCTTTTCATTAGCGGAACCCTGTGACGGATCTGAAGAGGGCGATATGACCAAAAATGAGCGAATTTTGTCATACTATTTCATAAGCTGGCACAACTTGTATTTTTGCGTCGAATAATATCACAATCTCAAAATCGAAAATACGTGGCATACGCGTTTCTTTCGTGGGTCGGTAGAAAAAAGAACATCAAGACTGGAATCAGAATTTCCATGAAAATAAAGGAGGGAACGCAAAAGACAGTCGTCATTACGCCACTTGTCCTTTCCATGTCACCCAAAAGGTTGAGCTTTCATGAACCCCTCGCACAAAGCTGATTTGTCTTCCCTCCTTTAATTTTTCTCCCTCTTCCTTTCAAAGCTGATCTGATTTTTCTTCCCCGCCTTACCGAACTGTTGGCTCCTTCTTTCATATCAAAGTTGCACTAGCCTCCAACAGCAAGGCGCTCTTTTGGTCGCTAGCATTTGAAGGGTTGGTTTGATTTCGATAGTGCCTCAGCCGCTGGCTTGGGGTGGGGGGGGGTGGGGTCAGACTATGCGACACAATAGCTGTCCTCGAAAAAGTCCGTATCCCCGAAACATTCTATTACGACACAGTACATCTGACACATCGAATGAAGCCAGATCGTCACCACCGAGAATCTTCCAAACTTTTCCGAAGTGCTCTCCCGTGCGTGTGAGCAGAGTTCATCTAAGTGATTCTGCACGAAAAAAAACGGGAAAAGGTTGGGGAAGATGTGCAGGAAATTTTTATCTAGTCGAAACTACCCGTTCCGTCCCACGACCGGTATGTTTGTAGAGCTGACTCTGTGACGTCACCACTTCCGGCAGGTTCGGGAGCTGAGCTCCAACGTGCGCCACCTGCAACAGCAGTTGTCTGACGTGGAGCACGCGCTGGCCTCGTTGCTGCAGCAGAAGCACAAGATGGAGGAGGAGCTGCGCGTCAAGGCCAACTCGCTGCTGATCGACCGAGACCAGGTGCTGGGCAGCCGGCGTGCCTTCCCCGTCACCTCCATCGCCACCAAGTGTCTCTGAAGTGGTTACCAACGATGCGGGAAAACGGCCATACTTTAAAACTAGACTGGCCCGCCCTGCAGCAACAATAGCATCGAACAGTGGCAATTGTCCACTTTCAGCATTGAAGGGGAGAGTGTTCTATCCTAAATGAGTGTTACTCATTACTCTGCTAGCACTGCTACGAAAAGAAAGACATGAAGAAAAGTTGATGTTGATGATTGGGGTTTTAAGGCACGTCAGCTGCTGAGGCTATATGTGCCCAAAAGTTGATGATGAACTGCGGTAACGGTATATTAATGCTTAGCTCTCCACAGAACGGGCATGCCATTTGGAAGACATCATTTAGACATGCCATTTGGAAGAGATCAACATCAGAAAAATCGACGGAGCAAAAGGAAAACAGACCTTTACTTTCAATTTTTTTTAAATGGTGCATTATGTTTTCATGGGCCCTGAAGTTCTAGCTCAATCGGATCAAAGCCTTGGAAGTGAAAAAAATCAGGATTTTTTGTCAATCTGATTGGAGCGCATTTTTGGCGAGGCTATAATCACCACAAAACCGATTAAACAAGTGGAAAAATATATGTTTTTGCTTCAATGAACATACAAAAGATCCCGAATTCACAATCTGTTTCAACCCAGGCCACTTGTGAAAACTTTCGTAACATGCCCTTGACCGAACTTTCCGGTATACCTATTTTTAGCTCTCATTTGTTCAAATCAAATACTTTATTTTCGCTTCGGTTAGGGTACGTGAGAATGTTACTTTTTATCTCGCATGAAGTTTACAATGTTCGCAATGTTGCACGAACGCCTCGAAATAGAGAATTCCGCGGTCTTGCTGCAGTCGTCCATTGCCAAAAGGAGTCTGGTATATACGCAATGTACCACGAATTTACGCACCCAATGTAGTTGCTGACGCTGATTTCGAATCCAAAGTACGTCAGGATATAATGTCAAAATTTACAAAGGTTTGGATTTTACAGAACAATCGGTTTTGGACTACAGTTTCTCAGTAAAGCATTGAAGCGGTCCCAGAATAAATTCCGTTGAATTTTTGGTGATATTTCGGCCGATGAATGACGCCTACATAATCTATAAGTTTTGTGTCAATAGATGATAATATATATATATATATATATATATATAATATATATATATATATATATATATATATATATATATATATATGATGCATATAATATATGATAATACGCCAGGAAAATTTGGATATCGGTAAATACTCCCCTCCTGTCTCCGACCTAATGTGACCTTGACCGACCTCTGTGGCCTCACGTTTTATCAAGCTATGCTCACGGCGAAGGCGACCTGAGGTCTTCAATGGGACCCCCGGCCCGGGGCTCCCAAACCACTGCCGAACCCCTTTGGCCGAATCCTGGCCATTTCTCTGTCCAAAGGTAGAGTTTTCTGTAAACCTTGCTTCCGATGATTAATAGTTGAAAGAAGAACTGAATCCTGTGGTTATAGCTATCCTGTGATTATATATTTGTTGCGCTTTCAGAGCACTTTAGTTGCGAGTGCCATACCTATAGCGGGCCTAACAGGTCAACGTCATCAATATGATGGTAGGATACAGCCTAATGTTCATGTTAGTTTAGGGCCGAAAAAAGTAGTTGATTTGTACTAAGTATGCGGAGAACAGTTGGCAGCAGATTGTTATTATGAGCTCAGTGGTGTTGAAATTGACCATTATCTGCCAAATTATTATTTTATTTTAGATCTAATTCCACTGAAGATAGATACAGAATAATCGGGTTTGACTCAAGTCATCTTCGCTGAAGATGACTTGAGTCAAAGCTCCGATTATTACTGTATCTATTATTTCAGTGTGAATTTAGATCTAAAATAAAAATAATAATTTGCAGATAATGGTCAATTTAACACTACTGGTCTAGTTGATTTGTGTTATATTTCAAGCTCGGCTCTTTATGGAACACAAATATAATTGTTTAAATTTAGATTTATTATTTAAAAATAAATATTTTTTTAATCATTTTCAGATTTGTGTTTGATAAAGAACCGAGCTTGAAATATAACACCTAAAATTAACTAATTTTTGGCCCTAAACTAACAAGAACATTAGGTTACGTCGAACCATTATATTAATAATTTTGTTCACCATAAACTCCGCCATCAATCAATGTAATCAATCTTTAAAAAACATTTACTTTGGTTTCGGGTATCCCGTTGTTGTAGTTCGACATTCCAAAGCTGTTGTTTCCTTGCTCAGAGATCAACGGTGCTAGAGTGCACCAGTTTCACGGACCTTGCCTACGCGTCGGAAAGGGGGGCCGGGGGCCAGGCCCCACACTTTTGGCCAAAAATTTTCTGATCTCAGTCAAATAAGAGAAAGCCGGGCATTCTTATATCCAGCCGCTGCGGAGGCAGGAGCCCAAATTGAACAGTTTTGGTACTGATGTTGAAAATTTTTGTAGCATAGGTTGAAGTTTGGCTCCCCTTTTTGCCGGTGGCCTTATGGACCTTGCTACATTTTACAAGGCAGCTGAACATCTCACGGCGTGCTTGACCTTTACACGTGCCTTGTGGGGCCACTGGAATACCTGCGCCCTCTTACTTTAACAAGCGCAATCAGCGGGGCTTCTCGACACCAGCTTGGGCACTCCGCGTCATTCGAGAACTATCGGGCAGCAAACTGACTCAGTGGTAACAAATTGGGGATGAGAATACCGAAATCAACACAATCCCAATTGGGCCAAAGGAGATAAAATGAGCTATACTACTTATCATTAGTAACTATTGGCACATGACAAATACAGTACCTATCACTGCCACCATTAACGTTTTTCAGTCATAGAGAGCTAAATGATATATCATATTGTCAGTGTGCCGAAAATAGCACCGTTAAGTTACACCCATGCTTTCGAATATGAGGTCATCTGGAGTTCTATGGCATATAAATTTGTGCACAAAGAAAAAACGCAAGAATACATGGCAAAAATGGTGACACTGATTTTGTTTCAGTACTTGATATCCGCAACCATGCCACATCAATGTATGCCCCAGGTTCACAAACCCTGAACTGGGTTTTTGTGAATTCGATGTTTGGGGTGATCACTAACCCCTGCGCTGGCCGACACAATAGAATTTCGAAGCGCGTCAACTGCTGAATAAACCCAATTTCAGATTACTCAGAACTTAAAACACATGAGGCCGTGACATCCTCTTGAGGTACGAATTATTTCATGCGTATGATGTTGAACGCACTGGGTTCTCCTGTATGTGTAGGCACATGTTTAAACACTTTGTTACAGGCGTTACCGATATTTTTAGATCACGTGTTCTGTTTTACGAGTTTAGATGATGTCAAACCCATGTGTTTTCTACCGCATTGGCGGACGCAGAGGGGGTGGGGGCAAAGGGCCATGGCCCCCAAAAATGCCGAAATTTTGGCCGATTGTCTATAAAAAACATTGCTTTTATCATTTTTCCCGAATTGCCCCCCCACCCTCAAACGGCGCTCCTGCGTCCGCCACTGCTCTTCGTATGATTTGGTGCTCAGTATCCGGAGGAGTACAGCAGGCGCGCAACTGCAAACGACCGCATCAGCTGAATATATTGCGGCTCTATCAGAGGTTTTAAATGCCTATTGGAACGAGGGTACCTGTGGTACCTGCGACGCAATGGAGAATCCCTATCACATTCTCATCAATTGTCCCCAGCACAATACCCATCGGCAACCCATGCTAGATTACTGCCGAATCCAAAACATCCCTGTAGACCTAAAAACTCTGCTCGGTAACGACCATCCTGAGCTACTCGAAAAAGTCTTTACATTTCTAAAGGACTCTGGGCTAGAGAAGTTTCTATAAATCACCCCTCCCAGTATATATGATGGAGGGTGCATGGTGCACCCCAAAGTAGGACTTGCCTATTTTCCAATCATAGATGATCCACTGCAAATTTAAGCAATAGTTGTTTAACCTTTAAATGGTTCATCGTAGGCTAAGGATAGGTTATGTTAGGCTAGCTTTGAAATCAGGTTAGGTTAAATAGGTTAGATTTCTTCACCGCAGTGATACCTTTCACTGCGGTTCTATGCTAACCACACTCATACTCTTACTAACAATCTAACTATCCTCTCACACTTCTTTTCCTCTGGCGGCGGCTGCCCAGCCGGAGAGGGGAGCTGCAACCTCACCTCCGGGTTGCAGGGTAAATTCGCGGCACCCTGGCCAGGTGTTTAGCGCACTTTCTAAAATACGAAAATTATTGAGTTAACGGAGGATTTCGAGTAACGTAGACAAGCGGACATCAGTAGCTGACACACAAAATTCTAAATTCTAAATTCCAAATTCTAAATTTAAGGTCTTCAACCACAGAAATAACCTTCGCACTCTGCGGGTCTAAACTTATTAAAAGACTCCCTTGGCATGGCTATGCCATTGCCACGACCGTCCATTCGCAAGCTAAAACATCTTGCAACTTATTACTAGAAATAACTCCCATTGCTTTTACAGACTAACGTAGCTTGCCCTCACACAAAATTCTAAAATTCTCCCACGCACTCCTTTAGAGGCGGGCAAAGGTTCTATGCACAGAACGCCTAATAAAAAGCCATTGATTGATTGATTGAGCTTTTAATTTTCAAACGCAGATTTCCTGACATCGAACATATATCAGATATCAGGGTGGACGTTCATTCTGGCACAAAATCCCCTTCCAAAACTGCTAACCGAGATCTGTATAACTTAATGTTGTGCGCAGCGAGGTAACACTATTCAATATTGATAGGTGAAAACCCTGCAAGAGCGATGGAAAGTTAGCGATGCCTGCTTCTGGGGTAATCATACGCGTCACTAACGCGCACTAGAGAGGGGGGTGGTGGGCCACCCCGACATCTTGAAAACCAAAAGTCGTAGAAAAAACGCCCGTCGGGGAGTGTGTGGGGGCTATAGTAATTTACATTATACCCAACGTTCATTGATCTAGGCTAAAATCTTCAAGGTCAAATGAGGTAAAGGTCAAATATTGACCGTGCTGGGGACATATATTGGGAAATGCCGTAATTAATCAGGACAGAATACGGTATATACTAAAAGCGGACGAAGGTCATCGAGAGAACGTCCCAAAAATATTTCCTGAAATTTTGTGGTCAACGTCATTCAAGGTCATTGGCCTATGACATCACAGTGCAGTGTAACCTATAACTAGCGCTATAGCAATTATTGGGAGGGAAATGGGGATTGAACTTTGCTCATGACCTTTACATTGGGTTTCCTTAACACGCGCATTGACGGGGGTCTGAGCCACCTTCGCATTGACGGGGGGCGGGTACCCGCCCCCCTAAGATCTCGAGAACCACGGTAGGTAGCGAAAAACGGTAAACGGCGTTGGACTGCCCATCCACTTCTCCATCGAAAACATTTGAACCATTTTTTTGTCAGGTCACATTTAAGGTCACGAGAGGTCAAAACATGCCCGTCATAGGGATAACATGTAAAATTCAGTTTTTCGGGCATTTCATCTGAACAAGTAAAGGTAGAGCAAAACGACTTGAACTATATGAATCCTCGCAGCAAGCCGAATCGAATGATGTATAATTTGACCTTGCTAGGTCAAATCAAGGATTTGACCTGACCTGAGGTCAGGTCAGGGTCACATTATATAAAATGCATATCATTAGAACTGCAAAGCCCAGGCGAGTCTAATGCAGCTAAAATAAATGCTCTATCACCATCCGTTACTGAGTTATTCCGTAAAAACCATTTTTCCCATGTATTTCCAATGGAGAGGTCATGCCTCGTACCTGACCTTAGGTCATCGATATCAAAAATACCGGAACATATGTTAGAGAACTCGGCGGGGCCATTATGTGATATGAGTTTCAATCGGATAAGTTCACCCTGCTCCGACTTATGCTATCTTAAACTTTTTTGAGGTCAGGTCACTTGACCTGTACTGGTGACCTGACCTGAGATGACCTAACCTTAAAATTTTCACAGAAGTTGTAAAAATGATGAGGAAAAGGTATACCAAGTACGGCGGCGCTACGCGCCGCCGTTTTTCTACCATCTCCGAAAAACCCGAGGGGGGCGGGTACCCGCCCCCCGTCAATGCGCGTGTTAACTATGACGTCACTGCATAATGTACATCATAATGGGTAAGGTCATTAGAACGGAAGCACTGGGGTCAGTGACCTTGAAAAATTCTGGAATGACCTTGACCCCAGACCTTCCACCTTGACCCCTGACCTGCATTACAGGTGACCCTGACATATTGCCTCGTATATATGACGTTGTGACGTCATCACTCGGTCTCCAACGCAGGCAAACTGGTGTGACCGCGCGATTGTGACGCTCTCAAAATATCGGTGACTTTATAAGCCTATATGTCACATTTTCGACAGATTTTCACAAGTGTTTCAGCAAGCGACGCGCTGTTAAATTCTCAAAATGCGGCCATATGACATTTTTCCGGCTACGAGCGGTCCCTCGGCCACCTCGGAAAAGTAGGTGGGTGTGTCTCCGAGACCTCCTCCGCCCCCCTCCCCCAGAGGGCATATTAAAGGGAATGTGGCACCTTGGTCGAATCCTGGAATTTAGTGTAATTAGGCGTACTTTTAGTAAAAAATAATGAAACCACCCATGATTTCTCTGAAAAATGTATAATAAGCTCAATATTTGGTTTTTAAAAATACTCCTCTAGAAAAAGAAATAAATATTAGACTGTGGATGATGTCACGATCTGGCAACCACTACCATACTTGAAACGCTTCAGGGGCTTCGATTGGCTGATGCTCATCGTGACGTCAGCAATGTCGTCACGCCAGTAGCTCACAACAATGGCCGCCGGCGACGGGGGCTGAGAGGGGCTGGTGTCAGGTAGGTTTTAGCTTTTTTTCTACGGAAATATCGAGTTCCAAGACAAATGAAATATGGAGTACCGGGTTTTCCGACTTGCTTTATAACGTGGCTATATCAGTTAAAATCACGTTGTGAAGGTGCCACATTCCCTTTAAGCTTTATTCGTTGAATGGGTATACACGATGCAAAAGCAAACTCAAATACGAACTCTACCGACACCTACCCTCGTCATCCCATTCTAAATCCGTCCTCAGGGCCAGAACTAACGTGGCGGAGAACTGAACACAACACGCACAAATGTAATCGAAAATGGTGTTTATTTGTACGTACACATGGATGCTGAACACAACAATAGCTTTACCACACATTTTTTGCCAGGCAACCTAAGCTGGAAATTCCTTCTTGTACCCAAGCGATAAGCATCATCCATTCCTGCCCGTTTTTCGTTGATGGCATCACAGATGTTGCTGCCTTGGCATGAGACGCTGTGGGTTGGTAGTTCAGGGACGCCGGCTGGTTCCGATCACACGTAGTCGAAGAGATACCGCTCCACCTCAAACTGAACCGTCCTGCCACACCGGGGTCACGCGCCACGTTTACTCCTTGTAGAATATATCAAATCTCAAGTGCAATCATGTCATATTTCACAGACACTAAACATTTAGAGCTTATCTTGAAAGAGCATGCACAAAATGTGACATCAGGAACATCCTGAGAATGCTAACCGAGAGAGAATATGCAAGGTGAGACGAATGCGGTCGTTGATTTTCCCCCGTCTACCGTAAACACAATTACAAACAAGGGAAGAGGTTAATTAAATAAAAATGTTGAAGAAAAGCGAACGACATTTCACCCATCACTCTCTGATTTATTGTTTGGACTTTAGGACAAGAAAACATCTCCGGCCATCTGGCGTCCTCATGGTGTGTAACTTACAAACTTGAGAAACTCTACTCCGAGACAGGCTTAATTTGCTTTAAAGACCGCTGTGAAAGAAAAAGTTCTGCCGAAGGGTGCATCGCTCACATTCTGGCTCAGCCCGGATAAGATGATTGCGAGGTCAGTAACTCTGAGATGATTCAACACCTGTTCAATGATGTCCTAATATGGGCCAACCAATGCCGAGAGTAGCCGGTGCTCTCCGCAGTATAAGGACCTAGCATAATCAGAATGACGACACCAGTGCGTGTCGAGCCGACGGAGGCGCTGCACATGGAGTCTAGGGTCACCGCACATAGATATCAGTCAAAGCCAAAGTGAGGCCAGTTCGGAGTGGGCAAAATCTAACTTCCTCACGGCGAGACAGGGCCATGTCGCTGAAAGCGCCCTAAAACGCCGAATACCCAAAATTACTTCCTCACGACGGTTTCGGTGTAGCGAGGATGGCCATTCGCCGATCTCAGCCTTCATCGCTATCAACTTGCTAATTGTGAGTTCGCTCCATGGCTGCCGCGTTTCGCGGCAGCCATGGAAAAATGTGGTGAAAATATCATGCCTACGGGGGCCCAGAGAAGCACGTCATGCCGCTGAGTCTGCTACTTCATTGCCTAGGATGAAATAGAGAGAGAGAGGCAGAGAGGCAGAGAGGCAGAGAGGCAGAGAGGCAGAGAGGCAGAGAGGCAGAGAGGCAGAGAGGCAGAGAGGCAGAGAGGCAGAGAGGCAGAGAGGCAGAGAGGCAGAGAGGCAGAGAGGCAGAGAGGCAGAGAGGCAGAGAGGCACAGAGGCAGAGAGGCAGAGAGGCAGAGAGGCAGAGAGGCAGAGAGGCAGAGAGGCAGAGAGGCAGAGAGGCAGAGAGGCAGAGAGGCAGAGAGGCAGAGAGAGAGAGAGAGAGAGAGAGAGAGAGAGAGAGAGAGAGAGAGAGAGAGAGAGAGAGAGAGAGAGAGAGAGAGAGAGAGAGAGAGAGAGAGAGAGAGAGAGAGAGAGAGAGAGAGAAGCATGAAGTGCCTTGTCACTGTTTCAGTGACGAAGCAGATCCCACTCCGAACTCAGTCTTTGATCCGTCTGTATAAAATGAAATATGATCTGCACACTGTGCTAGCCCACCTTGCGAGAGTCGAGTCAGCTTTTTTGGAAAGGCGGGGACGGGATTCAGTCCCAGGGGGGGTTCAAACAGCTCGTTGCGGCTGATATCTCGCCGATACCCCCTTCGGCCGACAGATGCCCAGCGCACTGCTCGTTTGTCTCGGGACAGAGCCGCAACTAGTTGCGCGAGAAAACGGCACTGTATTCTTTAAAGGACGGGGATTGAGAACAGCCATATGCCTATTTACGAGCCAGCTCGACGTGCAAGCACTCCACGATACGCGCCTGCTCGGGCGTACCGTTGTCCGGAGAGGCGCCGCCACATCGCGAGTGGAGGCTTGTTCGCTGCGCCAAGAAGGCTGTTAGTCAGAATGGGCCGGAACACACCGGTTACAACTCGGACGACCGCGTTCACGATGGAGAACGGTGTCAAGACAGCGTTTCCGGTGGTGCACGGTGTCAAGACAGCGTTCCCGGTGGTGCACGGTGTCAAGACAGCGTTCCCGACGATGCACGGTGTCAAGACAGCGTTCACGGTAGTGGACGGTGTCAAGACAGCGTTCCCGGTGGTGCACGGTGTCTATACAGCGTCCCCGGTAGTGCACGGTGTCTATACAGCGTCCCCGGTAGTGCACGGTGTCAAGAAAATGTTCGTCGGAGTCGGATACACGGTCATACGCAAAACAAGCACAGTCCATCTTGGAGCGAATTAGGAAGCGATACAGGGTAGGCAGAGTTCTCCCATCAGCTCCGTGTGATGTCCGGGACTCGCATTTAAGGACGCTCACAGACTTGCACCACCTGACCTGAAAGACTTTAGGGTGAGCTGTGCAGCTCAGACGATCGCCAAAAATGATTCAAAGTAACTAAGCTGAGGGCTGAAAAGAGATTGGATTTACTTTTAGCATCACATGCGAGTCTAGGGAAGCCCGCATTTTCCGGCACAATCTCAACTTTTTGCCTGGGGAAAAAGAGATTTACATACGACGAAATATCTATAGATGGCTACAGATCGTCAGTTAGCTCATTTCCCTAAAACGAAGAGACCATTGCTCCCCGTCAGAAAGATTTCTTTAAAAAACCTCTCTGGCCACCAGTATCATACCATCAAACCGTGTCATAGGCCGCCATGACTGACAAATACTGCACCGATTATCAACAACTGTCACAGAACGTTACCGAATATGCTTTTCATTTTTTTGAAGTCAACCAGCTGTAAACAGCTATGTGCCATTTAATAGGCGGGGTAACAGTGGCTTGGATGGTATTTTTTGTCGTTGGGTCATTCTTAAGTATGGCCACATAACAGACGCAATGCACAAATAAATTCTATGACGTTACGGATTTTGCGTTGGGATTGCACGTCTGTGCAAAATCCTAACATTTGCCGGTTGTTAAACACAGTTTGCAGTGTTATCTCCCCTTAAACTTAAATCAGCAGGGCAAATTTCTCCTTTAATCAGGACAGTGACGGATCCAAGGGGGGCCCAGGGGGCCCGGGCCCCCCTTAGCTCCCAAGCGCCCCAGTATAGCTTAGCTCATATCGGGCGCCGAAGGCGCCCGATATGAGTGGCGCGCCTGTACCCATCTCGTGCGCCAAGGTGGTAGATACCACTTATTCCACTTGAATTAACACATACTCCTTAAAACCATGGCAAAGCGCCCCTGCCCAAACATTAGACGCCTTTACTGGTCTTTTGCGCCCCAGTAAAATGTTGCAGATGAAATTTAGAAAGCTAACAAAAGCGCCCCGGCAAAGAAAAAGGCGCCACTAGATAGCAAGATTGCGCCATGGGGAACTAATACACCCGAGTAGCCTAGGCGCCCCCTGGATGAAGCGCCCCTAGGTAGCCTAGACGCCCCCTGGATGAAGCGCCCTACGGATATCATATGCGCCCTTGGCTAGGAAAGGCGCCCCTGGGCAGCAAAGGCAAATCTTGGTAACATATGTACCCCGGGACAGCATAAGCGCCCCTTAGATAGAAGAAGGCGCTTTAGGAAAATAAAATGCTCACCTTGGGTAGAAAAAGGGCGCCATTTGATAGCCTAGGCGCCCACTGGAAAAAAGCGCCCTACGGATGTCATATGCACCCTTGGATAGCAAAGGCGCCCCTGGACAGCAAAGACAACCCTGGATAACACAAGTGCTGTGGACAGCAAAGGCGCCCCTGGGTAGCAAAGGCGCCCCTAGGACGGCACCCCTTCGATAGAAAAAGCCGCCTTTGGATAGCCTAGGCGCCCCCTGGATGAAGCGCCCTACGGATATCATATGCGCCCTGTTCTAGGAAAGGCGCCCCTGGGCAGCAAAGGCAAATCTTGGTAACCTAGGTGCCCTGGACAGCATGAGCGCCCCTTAGATAGAAATAGGTGCTTTAGGAATATGAAATGCTCACCTTGGGTAGAAAAAGGCGCCCTTTGATAGCCTAGGCGCCCACTGGAAAAAGCACCTTACGGATGTCGTATGCACCCTTGGATAGCAAAGGCGCCCCTGGACAGCAAAGACAACCCTGGATAACACAAGTGCTGTGGACAGCAAAGGCGCCCCTGGGTAGCAAAGGCGCCCCTAGGAAGGCACCCCTTCGATAGAAAAGCCGCCTTTGGATAGCCTAGGCGCCCCCTGGATGAAGCGCCCTACGGATATCATATGCGCCCTTGGCTAGGAAAGGCGCCCCTGGGCAGCAAAGGCAAATCTTGGTAACACATGTACCCCGGACAAAATAAGCGCCCCTTAGATAGAAGTAGGCGCCTTAGGAAAATAAAATGCTCACCTTGGGCAGAAAAAGGCGCCCTTTGATAGCCTAAGCGCCCACTCGAAAAAGCGCCCTACGGATGTCATATGCACCCTTGGATAGCAAAGGCGCCCCTGGACAGCAAAGACAACCCTGGATAACACAAGTGCTGTGGACGGCAAAGGCGCCCCTGGGTAGCAAAGGCGCCCCTAGGAAGGCACCCTTCGATAGAAACCCGCCTTTGGATAGCCTAGGCGCCCCCTGGATGAAGCGCCCTACGGATATCATATGCGCCCTTGGCTAGGAAAGGCGCCCCTGGGCAGCAAAGGCAAATCTTGGTAGCATATGTACCCCGGACAGCATAAGCGTCCCTTAGATAGAAGTAGGCGCTTTAGGAAAATAAAATGCTCACCTTGGGTAGAAAAAGGCGCCCTTTGATAGCCTAGGCGCCAACTGGAAAAAGCGCCCTACGGATATCATATGCGCCCTTGGCTAGGAAAGGCGCCCCTGGGCAGCAAAGGCAAATCTTAGTAACATATGTACCCCGGACAGCATAAGCGCCCCTTAGATAGAAGTAGGCGCCCTAGGAAAATAAAATGCTCACCTTGGGCAGAAAAAGGCGCCCTTTGATAGCCTAGGCGCCCACTGGAAAAAGCGCCCTACGGATATCATAGGCGCCCTTGGCTAGGAAAGGCGCCCCTGGGCAGCAAAGGCAAATCTTGGTAACATATGTACCCCGTACAGCATAAGCGCCCCTTAGATAGAAGTAGGCGCCTTAGGAAAATAAAATGCTCACCTTGGGCAGAAAAAGGCGTCCTTTGATAGCCTAGGCGCCCACTGGAAAAAGCGCTCTACGGATATCATAGGCGCCCTTGGCTAGGAAAGGCGCCCCTGGGTAGCAAAGGCAAATCTTTGTAACATATGTACCCCGTACAGCATAAGCGCCCCTTAGATAGAAGTAGGCGCTTTAAGAAAATAAAATGCTCACCTTGAGCAGAAAAAGGCGCCCTTTGATAGCCTAGGCGCCCACTGGAAAAAGCGCCCTACGGATGTCATATGCACCCTTGGATAGCAAAGGCGCCCCTGAACAGCAAAGACAACCCTGGATAACACAAGTGCTGTGGACGGCAAAGGCGCCCCTGGGTAGCAAAGGCGCCCCTAGGAAGGCACCCCTTCGATAGAAAAGCCGCCTTTGGATAGCCTAGGCGCCCCCTGGATAAACTAGGAGCCCGAGAAGGAAAACGAGCGCCCCACTGGGAAATACATGCTCCCTCTGTATAACATAGATGTCCCTTATCCACCTTCAGTTGCCCTGGATTGGAGCAGCGCCCCCCAAGAGCAAAGGCGCCCTTGGACAAAAAGCCGCCTCCTGGTATCAAAGGCGCTCCTAGATAACATATGCGCCCCTTAGAGAGAAATAGGTGCTCCTGGAAAGCAAAATGCGCCTCTTGGTTAAGAAAGCTGCCCTTGGATAGCAAAGGCGTCCCTGAACAGCAAAGGCAAATCTGGGAAACATAGGTGCCCTGGACAAAATAGGAGCCCCTTAGATAGAAATAGGCACTTCAGGAAAATAAATGCAGCCCTTGGATAGAAAAAGTGCCCTTTGATAGTCCAGGCACCCACTGGATAAAGCGCCCACGAATATCATATGCACTTTTGGAGGCGCCACTGGACAGCAAAGACAACTCTGGACACAAGTGCTTTGGACAGCAAAGGTGCCCCTAGGAAGGCACCCCTTCGATAGTAAAGGCGCCTTTGGATAGCCTAGGCGCTCTCTAAATAAACTAGGTGCTTGAGAAGGAAAATGAGCGCCCCATTGGAAAGTGCAGGCTCCCCCTGTATAACATAGATGTCCCTTATCCATCTTCAGCTACCCTGGATTGGAGCAGCGTCCCTCAAGAGCAAAGGCGCCGCTGGACAAAAAGGCGTCTCCGTATATCAAGGGCACTCCTAGATAATATATGCACCCCTTACATAGAAATAGGCACTTCAGGGAAGTGAAAGGCGGCCTTTGGTTAGGACGGCGCCCATGGACAGCCTAGGCGCCCTCTGCATAAAGCGCCCTACATATATCATATGCGCCCTTGGATAGCAAAGGCGCCCCTGGACAGCAAAGTTAACCTTTCTTGAAATAGATGATCTGGACAGCATAGGCGGTCATGGATAAACTAGGCGCCTGAGAAAGAAAACAAGCGCCTCACCTGAGAGTACAGGCGCCCCCAGGATATCATAGGTGTCCCTTTCCATCTTCAGCTTCCCTATTGTCTATGGTTTGGCACACCTGTCCGACAGTCGCGCGCTCTGTTACAGGGCTCGAGCGCTCAATTTGAACATGGACTGCCTTAAACCACATTTCGTTAACCTATAACTGAAGGCTTAGTGCTCCATCGCTGCAACCGGGTGTCTTTTTCAGTATGTCCGCCCCACTTCCGAGAACGCTGCCCTCACCAACCAGCAGTCCTCCCCGCTAAGCAGATGAGCGCCTCTTTCTGATAACTAGGCACTTTATTTCAGTGTTCGAGCGCCTTATTTCAGAATTTTTATTCTCCATCTATTTTGGGCTCCTCCTGGATTGCAGAGGCGCCCCTTCAAGTGCAAAGGCGCACCTGGATAGAAAAGTGCGCCCCATGTTTGCAAAGGCGCTCCAAGACAGCATATGCGCCGCTTAGATGGAAATAGGCACTCCATTAAAGTAAAATGTTCCCTTTGGGTAGCAAAGGCGCCCCCTTAACAGCGAAGGCAGCCCCAGATAACAAAGGTTCTCTGGACAGCATAGGTGCCCTTTAATGAACTGGTGCCGAAAGAGAAAAATAGCGCCTCACCGGAGACAAAAAGCACCCCAGGATAACGTAGGGGCATGTATTTCAATCATGTCTGTGATTGAAAAATACATCTAGACAGCATATGCGCCCCTGGATAGAAAGACACCCCTGGGCAGTAACGGCGCCCCTGGAAAACAATAGTGCGCCCCTGTGGAGAAAAAAGCCGCCTCCTGAATAACCTAGGCACCGCCCCCGAAATATCAGATGCCCGTGGATAGAGCAGACTGCCTCGAATAAAACAGCGGCCCTGGATAGTAAAGGCGCCCTTTGATAGCATAAGCGTTCCTTAGCAACAATATGGGCGCTACATGAGCTCAAGGTTCACGCGCACCTAAGCCCAATAATAGAGCAATCAATCGATGCCAAAGCATTCCTTTAAGCACCGGCGCCAGCCAAACTTCCTAAGAAGTAAAGGTGCCTCTGGGTAGCAAAGGCGACCCTCGACAGTGGTGTAGGTATTCCTGAATAACAGCAGCGTCCCTTGATAAGAATAGCCCCAAGATGGCACAGGTACCCTGCTGATAGGAAAAGCGCCCCTGAATATCAGAGGCACCCTCTGAATGAGGTGCCCATGGAGAGCATAAGGGCGCCCTATGTATAGCAAATTGCCGCCCCCTGGATAGCCTAAGCGCCCCTTGCATAGGGTAGGCGCCACTGGGTAGTATAGGTTACCTTGAATAAAAATACGCCCCTAAATACCAAGGTGAACCTGGATAAGAAAAAGCTCCCCTTGGGCACTTGGTATCAAAGGCACCCCCGGAACAGCAAAGATGCCCCTGGATAGCTAGGTTGCGTCCATTGGGGAGCGAAGGCGCCCCTGGGTGGCACAGGTGCCTCATCGAAGCAAAGGCCCCTCCAGAGAGCTTAAGTGTCCCTGATGAGCACAGGTACTCCTGGACAGCCCCTAAATGACGTTGCATAATGTTACGACACCTATTATGACGCATGCTATTACATCAAAGTAAAGGTTATTCAGTGTTTAGATCAAGGTTACAGGTCAATTTTAAAGGTCACTGGCCTTGATGATCAATGCTTGATCAAAGGTCATTGGTAAGCTTGGGCACAGCGCTAGTTATAGCGTAAATTAGGGCTAATTTGTTGGGTTGTGCCGTAATAGGTCAATGACCTTGAAGGACATTGACCTAAAAAATTGCAGACATTGTTTAGAGCCTTCCCTTTTGGCCTCAGCCCTGTTCTAGAGTATTCGCGCCCCGTTCCGGCCCGTTGGGGGGGGTGCTTGAACACCCCCTCGAGGTCTCCCAGTGGCACGAAAAAACGTCGGCGCGAAGCGACACAGTACTTGTCACACCTTATCATTGATCAATTCCGCAACTTTCCCCTCAAAATTTAAGGTTGTGTCATCTCAGGTCAGGTCACCAGCGCAGTTCAAGTGACCTCACCCCAAAAATGTTTAAGGTGGCGTAAGTAAGAAAAGGGTGAACCTATCGAATTCAAGCTTGTACCATATAATGGGCCCAAAAAGTACTAATAGATTTATCCCGGGATTTTTTCCATCGATGACCTAGGGACAGGTACGAATCATGACCTCTCCATTGAAAATGCATGGGGTAAAACGGAAATTTGCCCAAAAATTGCTCTATGTCTGCAGACGCCGCTTGGAATACCTTCGGATTGCCCAAATCATAGTATCCTAGGCCTCTTTATCGGTTCATGTTGCAAGTTTAGACATATTACCTCTAAAAGTTCATCTGGGGCTTCCTAAGCAGGATTTAAGACTTGGGTCAATTGCTTTGCAGGAAATATTGATAAAACCCGTATTTTGATACCATTTTTATTGCTATTGTGACTTGATTCATATGCATACTGACTATGCTAGGCTAGATGGTGACCTTGACCTACCCATAGGTCAGGTCATTTTTATGTTTTGACCTAGTATAGTCATCTTATGCATTATTTGATGATTCGCCGTAACGAGAGGAAGCGAAGTGTGCCTAAAAATGATTCTAGCTCAACTCTGGCAGATGCTAGAGTATATAGACAGAGACATGTTGTAAGCTTTGTCTCGGGGGAGGGACCCCAGCGCTGATCCCTGGAAAAATCCGCAATGGCCCCCAGGGGCCCTCAGGGAGTCAGGGAAATCTGGCGTGGGTGGAATCCGGTAGGAGGGATTTTGGGTCTCCAAAATCAGCTGAGGGGCCCGTGCCAGTTAAGGGGACCTAGATAAGGGCGCCCGACGAGCTCATTTGACCTCAGTGCCAACACAGGACTCTCAAGACCAGCGTGGGGTGCCTACCTATCTAAACGGTTTTTAAATAGGCTCAGGGACCCAAAACTAACCCAGGGGTTCAATTTTCAACTCATGGGGCCCAGACACTCTGAGGGGAACCTGCAGAAGCTCAGAAGGCCCATAAAACTAATAGGGCCAGACTAGCTGGGTGGCTCGCCGAACTAGTGTCCAGATACGCACAGCGGGCCCCAAACAAGCTGAAGGGATCTATATCAGTTAAACGAAAACGATACCAACCCAGGGGACAATGACCAGCTTCAGGGACACTAATCCAGCTTGGGGTTCAGAGCTCAGAGCTCCAGTTTTTAGCTCAGAGGGCCCAGGACCTGTTGATGGGGCCCTATATCAATAAAAGGGCCCCGAAAAGCTTAATAGGCTTCAGCGGCGACATATAGGTTTCAAGTTCAGTGTGAGAGCCTAGTTAACTAAAGCGGTTCTAGATCAGCTGAGGGGACTCGATATAAACTCAGGGAAGTCACCAAAAACTCTGGGGCCCAGGCCTGCAGAGGTTCTGCGGCCTATGAGGCTCAAGTTAGCGTCAATCGGGTATCTCAGTATGGAGCCGTTAGCCAGGACAACTGTGATAAGTGGAGGTGGTGGATACGACGCCCCAGTTTTTGCCATGACCGAAGATAACTGTATTATTTGCTCATCGTGCTTCAGTTAGCGTCAGTGGGCGCTTTCAGCATTTTCTACCAAGGTACCACTCGTTAGCTGGCCCGAAATATGCTTGATGGTAAACGTGAAGACGTCTTCACTAAGAGGAAGCCTTCATGAAAATAACCATTTACAAATCCTTTTTTAAACGCGTTTTTCATTGACACTGGCCGCCTTTCGGGTGGTAAATTGGCCAGTGGCGGATCCAGGGGGGGCAAAAATGGCATTCCCCAAACGGAAAAGCTCGGGACAAGACTATGTTTTCGCCCCCAAAGCGATCGACCTCCTTTTTCCCCTACTCCTTTTTAGTTTATAAGCAAGATTTTGGTGTTTCAACTCTCAACTTCAAACAGAACATAAGTTGATAAGATGTTCCCTGGCCTGTCCCCTCGAATCCGGAAATGTAAAAAACACTGAAGATTATATATTCGGGCACAGCCCTTCATCAGAATCATGGAGTAAATATCAATAATTCCCAGTTATAGTATAGCCAGACCTCCATAGTATAGCCAGCCTTGGATAGGAAGAAGTATCTCGAGCCCTTTTTTTGGCTTTTCGTCTGAAATACCCCAAAATTCTTCCGGCAAGTGATATTGGTGGCGCAGCTTTTGACTGCGTGACGTTTTTTTTTTTTTTTTTTTGCTTTTCGACTGTGGTTTGTCCCTTCCAAACCGACCGGCTAGATCCGCGACTGAAATTGGCGCCCCTCAGGTTCGGCGCCCCCCAGGTTCGGCGCCCTCCGAGCCTGGGCCCCCCTTAACGAAATCCTAGATCCGTCACTGAATCAGGAGCGGTATGAAGCCGACGCTGAAGTACTCCTCAGAAAAATACAAGTAGTTCTGGATTCCTTTATAATACAATGAGGAATATTCTGCGGTGTCAAAAAGAACGAAGGTAGTTGCAGGAATGGAAAATACGGTCCTTACAAATCACTGCGCGAAGAAGCGTGCTAAAGGATAGCTTGAGCTCATTTTTTCGTTTGCGGAAATTTATTTCATAATTTTGGTTTTGGGGCCCACCAACCATTTGGGTCATACAGGCGCCCGTTGAGTGTGAAAACTTCCACTCTGAGGCATGAAATTCACAGGCCAGAATTGTGGGCACTTTCAACACGCGTAACTGAAAGCAAAATGTTGTTAGAGTCGAACCAGATGACAGGTCCAGACAAGGCGACTGGATAGAGGGTACAACTGACAAAAGCGCGAAAACATTTTCGAAGTCAACCGTCAGGGGAAGGGGGAAAATTACCTTTTTCTGTTTTATCCAACCCGTCTCAGGCAGCCAGTGGTTCGTTTTCCTATATGTTACACCTCAAAATCGTATTCTTCCATACCAAGGAGCCCAAAACACCTGACGGGGACTTCTTCGCATGCCTCCCAGATGGAGCTCACACGTAAACCCAAGCGCCGGGAAACATCCACCATTGAGAGGACGGGGGAAGAGGAGTCCCACCTACCTGGCGACGGCGCGCACCGTGTCCAAGCCGACCAGACAGGTGTAGCGGGGACTGTCCAGTTTGTCGGCGCCACCGCGCCGCGCCAGCAGCCTCAGCGTCACCAGGGAGGCCACCTGACGGACACAGCAGAGGTCAGCTACCTACACAAACACATGACAAAGGTTAGCTCCCTGACGCACACACAGTGAAAGTTAGCTACTTGACGGACACTCGACGAAGGTTAGCCAACTGACGGACACATGGCGGAGGTTAGCCATCTGACGGACACATGTCATAGGTTAGCTACTTGACGGACACACGGTGGAGGTTTGTCATCTGACGGACACATGCCATAGGCTAGCCACCTGCGCAAACACGGTGGAGGTTAGCTACCAACACATGACAAAGGTTAGCTCCCTGACGCACACATGGTGGTTAGCCACCTGTCGGAAACACGGTGGAGGTTAACCACCTGCCTGACACGTCATATGTTAAATTCCTGACGGACACACTGTGGAGGTTAGCCACCTGACGGACACATGTCATAGGTTAGCTACTTGACGGACACACGATGGAGGTTTGTCAGCTGACGGACACATGCCATAGGTTAGCCACCTGAAGGACACACGGCATGTTACTGACAGATATGGCGCACCACCCGCCGGTCAGACATCACACCACCTGGCGGAGGGGCAGTCCACGCACCACCTGCCCCAGAATCAGGCAAAGAACCGGTCAGACTCATCCCGAGTCCAGACTTAAGTTAGGGAGCAAACTGGGAGCCAAAAAGAGCCAGGGCCCGAGTTAACTTTTAATTAAAAAAGGAAGGCAGCTTCTTTTCTCTGGATCTCAAAACTCAGTGCCACCAACCTGGGAGTAGATGCCGGCAGTGGGCGTCACGCGATCCTCCACGATCACGTGAAAGATGGCCAGCAGTCTGTCCAGCGGGAAGGGCCGAGGTCCGGTCAGCAGGGCGGTGGCGCGCGCCGCCGCCGCCGCCCGCGGCTTCAGCCGGCCGGCGCCGCGTCCCGTCTTCTTCACGAAGAAGCGACGGTCGGTGCGGGCCGGGTTGTAGGAGGCCAGGAAGGCAGCGATCAGCAGAAACTGCACACAGGGGGCGGGACGGGCGCGGTGGGAACACGGCACACACCGGACCGTCAGTCGTAGTCGCGGTCACGGCGCGGACGTGGGTTCCGCTGCCTAGGGAAACGATTTTGCAGCGGAAAAGTAAACGGTGGGGGGGGGAGGGGGGTTCAAGCCAAGTGGGTTTTTGCCAGCACAGCATTGGCAATTCTAACATCCTCCCCGAAAAAGTGGTGAATCATCAAGTTGAACATGAAGTAAGTTGCTGTGTAACTGGGGATTGATGGGTGGAGCTTTACCTCCCGTTCGTTCAGCTGAGGTGCGTCGTCACCACTTTCTGGTCACGTGCACGGATTGGTACCGGGATTTAAGCCTCGTGCTTTTGTGCCTCTCCGTGATGAATGTCATGCTGATGTCGCTACTGTTAATAAAGTTGCGTTGTTGTTTTGTTTGTTGTTGTTACGCGCCAAATTTGTTTGCGGTACAACGGAAACTGGACTGGAATCCACTCGACATTGCGCGGCATGAACAAAACCCGTCTAGGATAAACACAATCTGGTTGTTTGTCTGTGCAGTCACAAATAACCCCAGTCATTCCGCAAAATGTTAGTTACTCGGGACGTTGAGAGCGCTGCAGCTAAGCCTGAAGCTTCTTAATCAACCCATCAGAACAGCTTAGTTTATTCGGCGGCTCATTCAGAATAAGACCCACATTTTTATTTACAATTTTTGGGGAGAAAGGTAGCAATATGGTAAGTTCCCCGGTCCTGGGACTGATCCCGGGTTTAGCTGGCCGATTGCGACGGCCCGGCGAGAGCGGTACCTTGGAGTAGAAGGGCAGCTCAGTGGTGAGCCTGCGGTGGTCGGCCGTCACGGACACCTCGGCTGTAGACTCTGTCTCCGCCGCCGGCATCTGCTGCTGCAACCGCTCCCACTGCTCACTGCGGCACAGTGAATAGCGTCACTGCTCACTGCGGCACAGCGGATAATGTCACTGCTCACTGCGGCACAGCAAATGGCGTCACTACCCATAGAGGAGCAGTGCTGCCGTGGGAAGGCAAAAGGCCGTAACTCGAAAATTGTCGATTTTCGGTTTTTTATATCATTGGAAAGCGCACGTTAAGCTGCATCTGATGACGTGAATATCATATTAAAATTCAAATTATGAATTGGTTATTTTATAGTTTTAAAATTACCATGATGCCGTAAGTCTATTTTGGTGGCGTGAATTATCAGGCAAAAGACCGTAACACACTTTTCACCCACTTACGGCTTTTTGCCTGCTACGATCCACTAGAAGAACCGCCTTCGCAGTCACCCGAATCGCCGTAACTTCCACTCACGGGTTTTTCCTGCTACAAAATGGTTTAAAACTCCACATTCTGGGATGTTCACAGTGTGCTATAACTCTCACCCCAAGAGGGGGGGGTTGAACACCCCCTCGGGTTTTTACAGCCGCGCGAAAAACGGCGGCGCGAAGCGCCGCCGTACTTGGCCCGCCTTCTCCTTGATCAATTCCCCAAAAATTTTAAGGTTGGGTCATCTCAGGTCAGGTCACCAGTGCAGGTCAAGTGACCTCACCTCCAAAAATCGTTTAAAGTGACATAAGTAAGAAATGGGTAAATATATCGGACTGAAACTTATTACACATAATGGCCCCACCGAGTGCTACAAATATATTCCGAGATTTTTCAAATCGATGACCTAGGGTCAGGTACGGATCATGACCTCTCCATGGGAAGTTCATGGGGAAAACAGGAATTGGACTGCATTTGTGTAGATACAGCTGCGAATACCTTCGTATTCTCCAAAGTGTAGTATCCTGGGTCCCTTTTCAGATTCATGCTGCAATGTTTTACCTATGACCTCTGTTAGGTCATCTGGGGATACTTAAGCAGTTTTCAGACTTGGGTCAGTAACTTTGCAGGATTTGATGATATGGCTTGTATTTTGAAACCATCACATTCAGATTGCTTTTAGGAGTCGATTGATGTATATATTGACTATGCTAGGTCGGAAAGTGACCTTGACCTTACCTGAGGTCACATTGTTTGTGTTTTGACCTAACATAGTCACATTATACATCATTCGATTCACCGTGATTAGAAGAAGCTAATGGTGCCTAAAATGATTGTAATTAAACTCTATCAGACGATAGAGCCCAAAAGCACTACCCTAACATGCAGCCTTCTTTGACCTGTCATGACCTCAATATTGACCTGAGCCAAAAGTGACCATTGTAGCTTCTGCATGAATATGAATGAGGTATCCACCAGTCTTCGCGTTTTTTCGCTATTCCGCAAAGGAGCCGAGTTCGAGGGGTGTTCAAACACCCCTCCCCACCAAGGCGAAGGTGGCTCGGAGGCCCACCGGGGCGCGGGTAACAGCAAAATCCGTGAGCAGTACGTTACCATCAATGTTACGCAACCACTTCACCAGCCTGTTACCAGGCCAAAATGTATCACTTTCGTTCAAAAGGCACCCATGAATGGGTCACTTGGCGTCCTCTGTTGTGCGTGCACGAGGAATCGCCGCAACCAACGCCAGCACTTCGATTAGCCCTTGCCCCCAGACGAAGGTACCGCTTTGGCTGTGTGAAGCCACTCTTCTTGACAACGATGGGATAGGCCGCCAACACCATGACTGCCCCTCAGGACAAACGAGGTCGATATGTCAGCTAACAAGCTGGGCAGAGAGATCTTCGAGCGCCACATATTGACATACAACCCGGTGGCATGCCATGATATATACTTGTATGCCCCCAACCGAGGCAAATGATAGCAAATACGTGGAGCCCCAGGCAATGATCCCCACAGCGGATATGATAGGGTGTTTTTGTACCCATCCATTCCATACAACATTTTCAGTTCTTGTCCCGACTCGTGATTTACAACGAGAATTTCGCACCAGTTGGTCGGTCAACAAAATCAGGTGCGAGGCCCACTTTCGTAATGTGACACGAGGGCCCAGCGGGAAGAGACATTCACTTTCGTAATGTGGCACGAGGGCCCGGCGGGAAGAGATGCATTCAATGTGGCATCCTGTTTTTGTTAGATTGGTGGTGGTGGTGTGGTGGTGTAGCAGTCCCCCGTGCTGGCCGTAGCCGATACGTTCTCGGTGTCAGGTAGTCGCTAGCCAAAGCCACCACGCCCCCCCTGTCCCGAAGCTGTGCCGGACCTGGATGAAAGCTACCGAAAAAGTGGAGCCACACTCCCGCCAGACACGGACTCCAGAGCAGAACGTGCTCGGGTGTGTTCCGGCATTTGCGGCAGACGAGGCAGCGTGCCGGCCCCGCTCACTGCTCGCAGGGGCTGGAGGGAAGACGGCTGATGCGGTGGCGGTACACCTGGAGAGTCCCCAGTGCCCCGCCCGCAGCTGGTGAACGTTGACAATGTCTTTCCGGCTCTGAGTGAGGACCGGTGTCGGCATCCGGTCCCCCATGATACATCTGAACACGCTGTCAGACCAGCAGCAACGCCAGACCCTGGAGGCGATGCAGTCGACGGCTCGGACGAGACCGCGGACGTCCCAGGTGCGTTTTCCTGTGGGAGGCTGGAGGTCCCCTAAGCCATCGCGTCCGCTCTTTCATTTCCAAGAAGCCCACAGTGGGCCAGAACCCACAGCAGGAAGGTGTCCTGACCTCTGGCCGCGATTTCGAGGTGGAAACGACGCAACAATGCGCTCATCGGGGTCCGTTGGGCGCCCGCGCAGTTCGCAAGGGTCGCCAGAGCAGCCTGAGAATCTGTGCATATAACAATGATGAGCTCGAATGAGGCGCCGTCCATCTCTGGCGCCGCACGGATAACAACGAGCTCGGCGCGAGTGCTGCTGCACAGTTTTTCCGCCGGGGCGGTGACCAGGTGTTCTTCTCCAGAGGGAAGTACGATTAGGGCACCTCCTCCACTGGCACTTACCTTCTCCTTGTTTTAGATTCGAGGAGGACCATCGCTATACTGAATATTTTACCCTTAAGCTGAACAGCCGCTGTGCACAAAAAAACATTGTAATTTGATTACAGCATTGACCCAGTCTGTTCACCCGAAATATTTACAACTTCGGAAAGTGAACTTGATGTATTTCTAGAAGTGTTACACGTCAATGGCGGTCAATCGGCTGCCATTGACGTGATCGGGATTACAATAAGAGCTTGAAGAAAGTTGGATCGGTCTGTGGACATAGTGGACTTCAAGAGCACTATTAAGAAATCATTGGTGATCCTAGAAATGTATCCAGGACATTCTCCTATACAGAAAACGCTGTAAGGCAGACAAAGTTAAAGAGGCTGAGTGAGGATGGGCAACGCCCATATTTGGCGCATATCAAGGTGATTCAGTTACGGCGTGGTCATCCGCTTGTGTTCAAAAGAACGAGGCACAACTCAACAAGGACAACGTTTGATCTATGAAGGAATAATTTTAACTTGTTCTGTATTCAGCTTGTTTGTAATAATTTGTTCTGGGCAGATCACAAGTCTCCAAAAGTACGTGATCTCATGGGATAGAGATTGATCGCAGTGAGGTTATAATGCGTTCTTCCTAACGTCATCCGAGTTCATTTCGTTTTCTTGGTGGTCACACTTGAAATGTGATGGAATTTTATGATTAAATGTACCTTTTATGCGAAGCTGTGCTATATCTACCTCAGCCAGTCTAGATACCGACGATAGAATATTGGCCCCGGAGTGCCACTGCTCATTATTGAGCAATATTTATGCAGAAGCTGACCTGCATCGGTCATTTGGGTTTTCAGGTTGCTCAGTGACCTTAGCATGACAAAAGGGTGGTACAGAAAACACAGTGTCTGATCCCGTAGCGAGGAAAAGTTTTAATCTCCCATACCAAATGCTGCCTAGACTGACCTGACTGGGCATAAAATGAACGAATCCAGTTGATACGGTCTTCTGCCTGGTATTGGAATGAATGAAACTGCTCATTTACGGTCTTTTGCCTGCTTCTACGCCCTTTTGCCTGATTTCATATTGACGTTTGTGACCAAAAGATGGAAGGCAAAACACGTTTGTTGAATTTGTTAAAGATATAGTTTGTTTTGCATGGAAACGACCTACATCAAAAGATGCAGCTCATTTCAACGATTCCGGTGATATCAAACTCAAACAAAAAAACTGACTACGTCCAGAGTTATGAAGAAAAAAGGTTTTTTGCTTCTCCTGAAAAGTTAAGAAAATCGAGTTACGGTCTTTTGCCTTCCCACGGCAGAGTGCACAACGTCACTGCTCACTGCGGCACAGTGAATAATGTCACTGCTCACTGCGGCACAGCGGATAGCGTCACTACCCATAGAGGGGCAGTGCACAACGTCACTGCTCACTGCGACACAGCGGACAATGTCACTGCTCACTGTGGCATGGTGACCTGGTCTGGTGACCTGACCCAAGATGACCCGAACTTAAAATTTTCAGGGGAAGTTGCAGAATTGATTACTGATAAGCTGTGCCAAGTACGGTGGCGCTTGGCGCCGCCGTTACTTCGTGACGACGAAAAATCTGTAGGGGGTTAGTTAGCACCCTTCCGCCCCACTGGGGGAGGGTTAAAAAGTGAAAATCCGTTGCTTAAACTCGAAAAAATGACGATTTTTTTGCAGGGTTGTCCTTATATTTGTGTCTACCGTCTAAAACCGCGTGAAAGAAGTTTTGATTTCGAAAAAGTGTTATAACGCGCACCCTACTGCCCATTGAGGGGCAGTACACAACGTCACTGCTCACTGCGGCACAGCGAATAGCGTCACTGTGGCATAGGGAATGACGTCACTGTGTATAGAGGGGGGTGGCACAACACGTCACTAATCACTATGATACAGCAAACCACGTCACTGTCCATAGAGGGCTCTCTCGGACAGCACAACACATCTCTGCTCACTATGGCACAGCACACACACGAGTCACCGTCAAGGCACGGTACAGTAGTAGCCTTGGGCCTTTCCAATGCACCGACTGCGAGTTCCTATGGAATTGTCAACTCTACCGCAGGACGGCTAACCACGTGACTGCTCACTGGAACACGGCACAGCACACCGCTGTGGACCCACCGCCTGTGGCTGCTTCCCGCCACCCGGTCCACAGCTCTGCTCACCGCGGCATCGCGACGTCACCACTGTTGGTACGGCACAGCCTGCCGCTGTATCACCCAGTGCGGCTAAGCACAGCGGGATTCCGAGAATGAGAATGTAGGTTCTTCTGACAGTCGCCTGGTAGCAGCACTCATCAACATAACAGAGGAATTTGAAATCGATCCCGGATACAGAGGGGATTCATACTCAGTAAACTTTTTTAGAAGCCATATTAGGCAACAGAAAACAGGTCACGTACACAAACATGAACACGTTCAGAACACATGCACGAGCGAAGAATGTTGATTCATGTTCACGATTTTGTTCCATGTCAAGAAGAATTAAACGAGCCAATGTATTTTGAAAAAAGCTGTTGCTTCGATCCCACAAGAGAGCCATAAAACCGAGGTGAGTGAATGCCTAAATCTGATAAGCGTTTAGAAAAAAACAAGCACATTTTCTAACAACTTCAAACAGACACAATACTTCGATAATTCAGACCCGTAACCCTGGGTCAGCCCTGTAGCTGCAGTGTGGACTGGCGTGGCCCCCCGGCAGTCTCACCTGTAGAACTCGGCGTGGACTAGCGTGTCCCGTTGGTAGTCTCACCTGAAGGCCTCGGCGTGGACTAGCGTGTCCCGTTGGTAGTCTCACCTGAAGGCCTCGGCGTGGACTAGCGTGTCCCGTTGGTAGTCTCACCTGGAGACCTCGGCGTGGACTAGCGTGTCCCGTTGGTAGTCTCACCTGAAGGCCTCGGCGTGGACTGGCGTGTCCCCCCGGCAGTCTCACCTGTAGACCTCGGCGTGGACTGGCGTGTCCCGTTGGTAGTCTTACCTGGAGGCCTCGGTGTGGACAGGCGTGTCCCATTGGTAGTCTCACCTGGAGACCTCGGCGTGGACTGGCGTGTCCAGTTAGTAGTCTTACCTGGAGGCCTCGGTGTGGACTGGCGTGTCCCGTTGGTAGTCTTACCTGGAGACCTCGGTGTGGACTGGCGTGTCCCGTTGGTAGTCTCACCTGGAGACCTCGGTGTGGACTGGCGTGTCCCGTTGGTAGTCTCACCTGGAGACCTCGGTGTGGACTGGCGTGTCCCGTTGGTAGTCTCACCTGGAGACCTCGGTGTGGACTGGCGTGTCCCGTTGGTAGTCTCACCTGGAGGCCTCGGTGTGGACTGGCGTGTCCCGTTGGTAGTCTCACCTGGAGACCTCGGTGTGGACTGGCGTGTCCCGTTGGTAGTCTCACCTGGAGACCTCGGTGTGGACTGGCGTGTCCCGTTGGTAGTCTTACCTGGAGGCCTCGGTGTGGACAGGCGTGTCCCATTGGTAGTCTCACCTGGAGACCTCGGCGTGGACTGGCGTGTCCAGTTAGTAGTCTTACCTGGAGGCCTCGGTGTGGACTGGCGTGTCCCGTTGGTAGTCTCACCTGGAGACCTCGGTGTGGACTGGCGTGTCCCGTTGGTAGTCTTACCTGGAGGCCTCGGTGTGGACAGGCGTGTCCCATTGGTAGTCTCACCTGGAGACCTCGGCGTGGACTGGCGTGTCCAGTTCGTAGTCTTACCTGGAGGCCTCGGTGTGGACTGGCGTGTCCCGTTGGTAGTCTCACCTGGAGACCTCGGTGTGGACTGGCGTGTCCCGTTGGTAGTCTCACCTGGAGACCTCGGTGTGGACAGGCGTGTCCCATTGGTAGTCTCACCTGGAGACCTCGGTGTGGACTGGCGTGTCCCGTTGGTAGTCTCACCTGGAGACCTCGGTGTGGACTGGCGTGTCCCCCCGGCAGTCTTACCTGGAGGCCTCGCGCATGTAGACGGTGCTGAGGGCCGTCCTCAGCTGCGGCTCCACGGCGCGCCACAGACGCCGCGCGTCCTCCTCGGCCACAGCGCCCGACAGCACCGGCGCCTGGTACCGGCCAAAGTTGGCCCGCGCCTGCCAGCGCAGCACACTACAGAGACAGCACCGGCACCTGGTACCGGCCGAAATTGGCCCGCGCCTGCCAGCGCAGTACACTATAGAGACAGCACCGGCGCCTGCCACCGCAGCACACTACAGAGACAGCACCGGCGCCTGGTACCGGCCAAAGTTGGCCCGCGCCTGCCAACGCAGTACACTATAGATACAGCACCGGCGCCTGCCACCGCAGCACACTACAGAGACAGAACCGGCGCCTGGTACCGGCCAAAGTAGGCCCGCGCCTGCCAACATATCACACTAGAAACACAGCACCGTGCGTGCCAGCGTAGTACACTATATACAGCACCGGCGCCTGGTACCGGCCAAAGTAGGCCCGCGCCTGCCAGCGCAGTACACTATAGATACAGCACCGGCGCCTGCCACCACGGTACACTACAGAGACAGCACCGGCGCCTGGTACCGGCCAAAGTTGGCCCGCGCCTGCCAGCGCAGTACACTATAGATACAGCACCGGCGCCTGCCACCGCAGCACACTACAGAGACAGAACCGGCGCCTGGTACCGGCCAAAGTTGGCCCGCGCCTGCCAGCGCAGTACACTATAGAGACAGCACCGGCGCCTGCCACCGCAGCACACTACAGAGACAGAACCGGCGCCTGTGTAATAAAGATTTTATTCACCCCTTTAAAACTACTAAATTTCTGAATTCATAAAGCTTAAAAACAGCCCTCTCCATAGTCAAACCTAATGCTTTACACCCAGTCAGAGCATACTTGAG
This sequence comes from Lepas anatifera, assembly GCA_034440635.1. Taxonomy (NCBI): domain Eukaryota; kingdom Metazoa; phylum Arthropoda; class Thecostraca; family Lepadidae; genus Lepas; species Lepas anatifera. Next base: position 3,714,150 of record JAOTON010000385.1, read on the forward strand.
TACTTGCTCCGACGTGTTCGCAAACTTGCACCAACATGTGCCAATCCACGTGGCCGCACCGAGCGTTAACCCTGCTTAGAGGTGACCGCTTCAAGGCCAAGACGCCAAATCCTCGTGCCTTTGGCATGGGAACGGCAGTCACTGAGTTCATAGCGCTCATAAAACTAATGGACTTCCATTAGTGCTATGCAGATCTGAAGTGCCGACAGGATATTGCATTACGATTGGACCCCATCACACCCCAGTTCGCAGACACCTGGCGTACTCTGGTACCCAGTATTCTCGGAAATCCACAGTTGCCCTCATTTCTGGATGATGAAATGTTCTCAGTCAACTCGTCAGCATCCGGTATCAAACCGTATATAAACAGCCGCCTTCAGCGCTGAGTAGACAGTCGTGTTTCGCATTCGCCATTGCGACGGGGAAGTTCTGCCAGTCAGCTCCGTGACATGTGACCAGTGGTGACGAGGAGGCTGCTGACAGTGCAGAGTGTTGGAACTGCTGCTGAGTTACGGCCTGTTCACAACGCCAGGCTAAACGTGGGAAAATAAATTGGACTTAGTACAAAAAGTATCTTCATCGCCCACGAAAAGGTCCTAACCGCTACGCAACCATCATTCACAGCCACACCAAAGAGCCCATCTTGGTGACATATGAATGGTGCCGTGACCCGGATCGAATTACATCTATAATATAACTGCAAGCGGACCAAGTTATCAACTTTAATTTTCTAAGCCACGGGACTTAGAAAAATTTTTGGACTCAGCCAGCCAGCTACCATCGACATCCACACTCCTGCCAGCACTCCACTTTGAGTCTAAGTCATCAAAGACTCAACTCGTCACCAGCGACTCAACTTCCCTGCCAGTCTCAAGAAGTCATCTCTACAAACCCCATCGGCAAGAAAAATTTATCTCCAAGTTCAAAAACGCTCGCAAAAGCCTACAAACTATAGAGCGCTCGATTGCCAGTAGCCGCGCATAACACGCTCCTGACGTCAACCCTCGCTGCTGTGACGCAACACCGCCCGCGCGCCGCCGCGAGCCGCCACCGTACTGCCACCGACGTCAAGGTCACCGAACGCCGCGCCGCCGCACCGCGCGCTACCCTCAGCCGCCGAGGCCAGTGACTCATAGCCGTTCGCCTCAGCCCCCGCTACTAGAGGTCTACATAGAACAAAATAAGTGCCAACATCATCCAACTTTAGTATATATAAACTATATATTTTTGGAATCCGCACGGTCTCAGCAATACGTCTATCTGGTTTTTAGAGCTCTACAAGGATTCTGAAAAATATTCATCCAACTTTAGTGTACTACAACTCATCTAGAACTTCAAGTTTTCTTCAAGTTTGATCAACATCTCTACTAGTTCTCCAGTTCTTCGAGCTATAAGCCGACTTCTCCGCTTCAAGTCTGCTAACATCACTTCAGGAAAATAGTTTGTCAACGCTTCTAGCAGTTTTTTCAACGCTTTCAATAGTTTTTCAACGCTTCAAGTGGTTTTTCATCGCTTCTAGATATTTTTCAACGCTCCCAGATATTTTTCAACGCATCGTTCTGCCATCGTCTGAAGTTCAAGTTTCGTTTCAACACTGTGTTCGCCATCAGCCACCGCTTCAAAACCACAAGTAAGGTGCATCCTTACCATTTCCTTGAAAACTGTTGAATCTGCATTGCTTTATTATTAATCTTGTTAGCAACTGATAGAAATTATGGCCACTACAGCTGATAAAGCTTTAATTGACACCATGCGTGACATCTCAATGGAGATCCGAGTTCAAGGTTTAACTCAGCACGTTAGGTCATTTTCCGGCGAAAGTTCTAATAAATTTCATGATTGGGTTAGGGATATGGATTCTATTGCCATCTCAACCGACGATTCGCGAATGTTAGTTTTGGCCACCCGAACTTTGAACGGACCTGCAGGTAAATTTGCCTGCCGATTGATCTCTGAGAACCCAAAGCTAAAATGGCTGGAGCTACGAAAACACCTGAGGGACAGGTATAGCGATCTGAAAGACCCCTACTGTGCACGGGAGAAGCTACAAAAAGTTAGGCAAAAGAAAGGCGAACTCATGCAAAATTTTGCAGAACGGCTTCAGGACGTTGCAAGCGACGTTTTCGACAATCCCAACAGTCCTGATTCGCAAACCACTTTGGTAGAGATATTTCAAAAAGGAGTAATTGACGACCGTCTAGCCAGAGCTCTTATTAGAAAGAAGTTCACTTCCCTCAAGGAAGCAGTAAAGTTCGCGAGTGACGAACAACAAACTGATAGGACATTTGAACTCTGCCGCGGTAAGCTAGACTTAGAGGAACCTATGGAAATAGACATAGTTCGGAATGATGCTCAAAGCGAAAGGATCGATAAGTTAGAAAAATGCCTCTCTGACGTTGGCTCAAAAATCGACAAGTTGGCGAAAACCGTAGATAAAAGTCAAAGAGCTGGACATCCTAGTCCACCTCAACATCAAACTCAGCCACATTCTCGACGTCCATATCAGGGACAGCCTCAAAATTCACGCCACTTCCATGCGCCTCCCCGGAACGACCGCCAATTTCAGCGACAACAGCCAAACCAGTGGCCCAGGCAAAATCAAAGTCAGCCTCAAAGGACTCATTTCCAGAGTCAGCAAAATGTTCCACCCAATGTTAGACCGACTGACCCGCCTCAAAAGTTTCAATGGACCCCTGATAGTCGTCCCATTTGCGCATATTGCCAAAAGGTTGGACATACCCAACGTGTATGCAGAGCAAGGCAAGCCGCATTCTCTGGCCCCCAGCAGTCGGAAAACTGAATGGTCCATCTGTTGTCGGGACTGAACAGACGGAAAACATAGAAACCCCAGGTCCCAGGGACAATATCGCCAGAATTTTCATAAAACGTGACACCCCAATGTGTTGGATTTATTTAGGAAATAGGAAAGCGTACACTCTTGTAGACACAGGTGCCGACATTTCAATAGTATCACAGGAGTTTTTCGATAAAATATCATCCAAACATGTATCTGACTTCTCTAAAAATTGCGCTCCCTTAGAATCTGTTACCGGACATAAACTTAAGAATTTTGGCACAGCTGTTCTTCCAGTTGAAGTTTCTAAATTCTGTCGAAAGTTCAAATTTCAAGTTGTCAAAGGTCTAAAACATGCTTGCATCTTAGGTAATGATTTTCTTAGTGAATTCGGCGTCAAATTGGATTTCGGAAAGAAGACTATGAATATTCACAATCATGTCATTCCTCTGCGCCCTCAGCACTTGAATTGTCAGTCGATCACCTCCCTGGTAAGGTTACCAGAGAAAACAACCATTCCCGCTCAGTCATATGTAGAGGTGCCAGCGTATGTCAATCGCGTTCAGTTGATCGATCAGGATTGTGTGATACAACCGTTGAGTAATACTCCATACTTTTGCGACGAACCTGGCCTCATACTGCTCAACTCAGTGAGTAGACCGAATGAAAAAGGTCACCTACCAGCTGTGATTGTAAACACGACCACACGTGACCACACTCTGCCTTCCAGACAAGTCATAGGACTTGCTGAAGTTCTTGATGCATCAGAAATCAACGCTGTTCAAGAGAGCGAACCAAGCGAATCAAACGAACCAAGTGAACAGATTAACGTAGCTTCAAAAGTTGAATTGGACCCTGCCATGAAAATTCAGAAAGCGGATCTTTCTCACGTCCCGGAACATCAGAAAAATCTCATCGAGCAACTCATTGAACGAAATTCAGACTTGTTTGCCAAAAGTGAAACAGATTTAGGCCGTACTGATTTGGTTACAATGAAAATCGACACTGGAGACAATGCTCCCATCAAGCAACGACCATATCGTCTGCCGTTTAGCCAAAGGCAAATGGTAGAAGACCATATTGAGGAACTACTAAAAGCCGGAGTCATACAACCTAGCCAAAGCCCCTGGGCTAGTCCCATTGTAATTGTTGACAAAAAGGACGGTGGAAAGCGTTATTGCGTAGATTATCGAAAGCTTAATCAAATCACTGTCAAAAATAGTTACCCACTGCCGCGTATTGATGATATCTTAGCATCGCTTGAAGGATCACAGTACTTCACGTCTCTGGACCTAAAAAGTGGTTATTGGCAAATTGCCATGGCCGATCAAGACTCAATTGATAAAACTGCTTTTACATGTTTTTTGGGACTTTATTCCTGGAATGTTCTTCCTTTTGGATTAACAAATGCTCCTGCGCTATTTTCGGAACTCATGAACAAAGTTTTGCAAGGCATACAACACAAATTTGCAATCGCGTATATCGATGATGTCATAATATTCTCAAAAACATTCGAACAGCATCTGGAACACATCGAGGACGTGTTCAACAGGCTGCGTAAGGCAGGCCTCAAATTAAAAATGTCAAAATGCGATTTCCTCAAACAGGAAGTAAAATATCTTGGACATGTAGTCTCAGCAAGTGGCATTCAGCCAGACAAGTCTAAAGTAGAAGTCATTCGAGATCTCAAAGCACCTACCACAGTCAAAGGAGTACGCTCATTCATTGGAATGTGTTCTTATTATAGGAGATTTATTCCAAATTTTGCGAAAATTGCAAAGCCTCTGACTGAGTTGACAAAGAAAAACGCACGTTTCCACTGGACTGACCAATGTCAGGAATCGTTTGATACTTTGAGAGTAGTGTTGACAGATGCCCCTATTTTGGCCTACCCAGATACCAGAAAACCCTACAAATTGTACACAGACGCGTCGAACCATTCAATCGGAGCTGCCCTAGTTCAGGAAACTGATCAAGGTGAACGTGTGATACAATACGTATCGCATCAGCTCAACAAATCACAACTCAACTGGCCTGTCATAGAAAAAGAAGGATACGCCATCGTGTATGCCGTTCAAAAACTCCGTCCCTACCTTCTCGGTTCAAAATTTACAATCATGACAGATCACAAGCCGCTCAAGCATCTTTTCACTGCAGAGATGAGGAATCCCAGAATTCAACGTTGGGCAATAATACTCGACGAATATGGATGTGACATCAAATATGTCACGGGCCGACAAAATACTGTGGCCGATAGCCTCTCTAGATTGGAACCTCAGAGAGATGAACCCATGGATATAAATATCATAGATTCCGACCATGCACCACGTGTTAAGTTGGACGCCACAGTTGAATCATGCCCCTCTGATGAAAGTTCAGACCCAAAGCAGAAATTCCAGGAATTTCTGGCAAAGCATCCTGATTTGGAAACCCTCCAGAGTGAGGACAAAGAAATCCAGAAGATCATAAAAATCTTGCAAGACCCAGATGATCCAAACCATAGTGATATTTCTAAACACTATGTAGTACTAGATAGTATACTGTACCGTATTACAGATACTTCTAAATGTACCCCACACCCCGGTCTTCAATTGTGCATCCCCAAATTTCTGCAGAAGCCGTTAGTTGAAGAAATTCATTCAGGATATTTTGGAGGTCATCTAGGCATTGACAAAACGTATGATAAACTTCGATCCCGTTATCATTGGTCTGGTATGTATCGTGACGTAGTGAATCATTTGAAAATTTGTGTAGCGTGTAATATGCGGAAACTCAAAAGGCAACGCCCACCCCTTCAGGAAATGCAAATTCCGAAATATCCATTCGAGATGATAGCCATCGATACTTGTGGTCCATTCCCACAGAGCTACAATGGAAATCGTTTTATTATCAATATAGTTGATTTATTTTCAGGTTGGCCCGAATCATTCGCTACTGATTCCAAAAGCGCAGAAACAGTCGCTCAAATACTCATCGAACACATTATTCCTAGACACGCATGCCCACGTGTCATCGTTTCGGACAATGGAACAGAATTTTGTAACGTAATAATAGAACAAATTTCAGCCTTTTTTAATATCAAACACATTCGGACTTCAGTATATCACCCGCAGTCAAACGGACGTTGTGAAAGGTACCATCGCGTTCAAAATGATATGTTAGCAAAGTTAGTAGGCAAAAATCAACGCGACTGGGATACAAAGTTACCATCAATACTTTCGGCCTATCGTACTGCCAAAAACGAAACAACTAAGCATAGTCCATTCTACATTGTACATGGTCGTGACCCTGTTCTCCCAATGGACACTTTGCTTTCACCCAAGTACAGGTATCAAGGTGAGGATTACGTTCCCACTATGTTAGAAAATATTAGCCGCGCGTATCATGAAGTTAGACATAATCTGGCTCTCGGACACGAGAAAAATAAATTATACTACGATCGCAAGTCAAAGCCCATCAAGTTCAAAATTGGCGACATGGTTTACTTTCGAGATCCATCTACTGCCCCTGGTTCAACCACTAAATTGACTTCTCATTGGCGCCCATACTATCGTATCGTAAAAGCGCTTAGCGATGTAACATTTGTGATCAAGCATCAACTAGAAGGTGGTACAAAAACTGTAAACGCTCAGAACCTGAGAATAGCAGATCCCAATACACCGTGGTGTAACATTTCGAACGAACCGACCCACATTAATCAAAAGTATGAGGAGAAATCAAAATCTCAGATCCCCGTTAGAGTTCAGCCACCACGTAGTTCGAAATTTTCTTATGATGATGATATGGATACAATTCCAATGCCATTTAGGATTTCGGAACCCGCATCACTTGATCCTCAGTTTAGTACTAGGTCTGGCCGATCAAAATCTGATCTAACCTCTGAAGATGAGGATAACATTCCACTTTCTCGGTTGGCAAAAAGAATGCATAACCCCACCTCAGATGAAGAAGATGACATTCCATTAGCAAAATTAGCTAAGCAACTTCAGGATAAAAAGGAACAAGCTCCAAAATGTAACGTAGAATCGCCGTTACCTGATGCCAAACGTGCCTATGAATCAATGGACTCGGATCTTAATCCAAACGCAGCAGAATATGTGCCGGTCAAGCGTGACCGAGAAATAGATTCGGAAGATTCGGAAGACGATAGTCCCCCTGATAAAGTCATTGCTGCAGATGACTCGTCTGATTCTGATATAGCAGACATTGATGTAAATACTGTAAATATTAATGCAGATAAAGTGAAGCTGAGCTCCCCGCTGAATACGTCAGTGGATGGCAATGTGTTAATTAGTCAACAAAAGGTTGACATGTTTATGCAAATGGCTGCCATGTTATTAAAGTAGCGAGTAAAACGTAGATGATCATGTCCTTCACTTGCGAGTGAAATGTGAGTTCAAATGGATAAATTGGACACTTGATAGACACGGAGGATACAGATGCCTTGACAAGATGTCAAATGTGTTTGGATAACGAGACATATGGTCCGTATGGCCATACCCAAGGGTATTTTAGAATATGAGTTGACAGAGGTCACTCAGTCATTTATGCTGTTGATAAGATGTCAACTGTTTAGGTTAAGTTGTTCAGAATGTAAATACTTGTTTCTGTGTGTTCCAGGAACAATGTGGATTCAACAGTTACTAACTGTCCTTGTCATACTAACATGTCTCTCCCAAACCATATCGAATGTTATATTTTTGCCAAAAGGACTAATGTATGCATCATATGATCATTGGATCATTCATATTCCAGTCAAAACCGATGACTTTCGAAACATGATCAAAACCATGGACCAACACGTAACACTTTTTGCAGATACATTCCACGGAATATTAGGTAAACATGAAGCTGCACTTCACTCTGATCGATTGAAAATCTTAACTTCCCGCTTAGAAAAGAGAAATTCCACCTAGCTAGTGAAATTACTAAGATAAAGGAAATCTTGGATCATATGGAAAAGCCGAACAGTCACCGTTCAAAACGAGCCATTCTTCCCTTTGTTGGAAATATTTTAAGTACTCTTTTTGGAACCGCAACCAATAGCGATGTCAAAGACATTGCCCGACGCATTCACCATATGGAAAATCATCAGAAGAGCCTGATTCATATAATGGATGAAAATGTTAGCATTTTAAATCAGACTAGCCTTGATGTGAAATCGAATAGAAAAGCTATTAACAAACTGACAGCTTTTACCAAAACCTTTGAAGACAAATTGCGACATCTGACCGATGTCTTTTTGAATGATATCATGGAATATTACCAAATATCACATGACATGGAAGAAACTTTTGGAACTCTGTTAGTATCGTTCCAGGACTTTCGAAACTCTTTATCGGATCTAGAACTGCATTCAAGTTTAGCTCAACATGGTATTCTCTCCAGATCATTCTTGAAGCCCGCTCAGTTCAAAACAACTTTGGAAAATATTCATATGATTCTTCCAAATGGAATCGCTTTACCATTCCGACCCGAACAAATTGATAGATTTTATCTGATTAGCCATGCGTCAGTATCTCGACTGGACAACGGATTTTCAGTCAATGTTTTTATCCCTCTCATTCACGTTCGTGATAGATTTCAAGTCTATGAAGTTTTGAACTTGCCATCCTCCAAAACCATTGCTCAAAACAACTACATAGCTCAATATGCAATAGAGAACTACGAGTATATCGCACTTTCGGAAGATAATTTGAAATATATGGCTCTCGACAAAACTGAAGTGGAAACATTCATTCACAATGATTTACCATTCTGCCCCATACAAAAGCCGCTAGAGATAGTTTTAGAATCAGACAAATGCCTTCCAGCCCTCTTGACTAGAAATAAAGAGTACATTCAAAAAAATTGTGATAAAATTATTACTGTAAAACAGAATGCTCACCCTCAGGCTAAATATTTAGGAAATGGACATTGGATTATAGTGACTACTGAACCATTGGATATATCTATTAGATGTAAAAATAAGACAAATTCAGATCAATCTAAACGGCTCGTCGAAACCATCAATCATTTTCAATTGGACATAGGTTGCTCTGCCCACTCTAAGTATTTTAACCTCCCCCTGTTCTTACGGCTCGACTCGGTTATCACACTCCCGGCCATTGTTCAGAACAACCCTGCGACCCATGATGTGTGGCGCAACATTCTCACTGACATCAACATAGACACTGATTCTCTACCCCGCGTTATCGAACAGCTTCCTGCTATCTCAGACAATTCTTTCCGTTTCAGTCAGCTTCGTGCTCAGCTCACCCGAATGGAAACTGACCACCTGACTCCAGGTCCGGTCACCATAACGCTCCCCATTGTTTTGTTGGTCATCATTTCGATTGTCATCTGGTACACAGTAAAACGTACAGTAAAACGTAGACAGAAACGTAAGCAGGATCCTACTCAGTTCCCTCCGAACCCTGCACCTTCGGTTACAGTGGAAGAGGACTCAGCAGTCCTCTCATCGACCTGTCTGTCCCCAGTATAAAAACGACAGTGTCTTCATAACTTCAATCAGTACTCATCATTCATCAAACATGAGCTCTGCCTCTCTCAACACGCCCCAGATCCAGTTTGTGGTCGACCATGTCTTCATAGGTGAACAGACGTTCTTATTCGTAAAATTCTTAGGACACCCCATAGCCTGCGGGACATGGATAAATCAAGACCATGTTCCGTATGGTATCGTCCTGCGGTATTGGGTGTCAACACTTCAACAGCCGCAAGACCCAGTAATACCTGGATGCCAACTAAACCCAGCCCCAGAGGAGAACCGAACGCCTGCTCCGGAAACACGGACGCCCTCTCCAGGATCGGAATGGTTGTTTAATCATTCCATGGCATCTACTGAAGCTGTTGCCACCTCATCTACGGCACAGTCTCCCCTGCTATCAGAAATCGGCTTATCGGATGAAGAAACCGCCCGCCTGCTTAGAGAAGCACTAGAGGTGATTGAATCACCGCTATAATCCCCCGGTGTGAGATGAAAAAAATGTCTATTGTCCCAATTATATGTATCGTCTGTATATGTCATGTATAGCCAAACGTCGGAATTGAAAATAACTGTTTGTCGTTCGTATCATATATTCATGTAATATAAACACTATAGGTTATTTGAATTTTGTAATGGTATTGGATCGGATGAGATGACTGAGACAGAGACGAAAATTTTGAAGAGAACATCAAAATTTCATCTAAAGGACCTCGCGCTGTGATGTAATAAAGATTTTATTCACCCCTTTAAAACTACTAAATTTCTGAATTCATAAAGCTTAAAAACAGCCCTCTCCATAGTCAAACCCAATGCTTTACACCCAGTCAGAGCATACTTGAGTACTTGCTCCGACGTGTTCGCAAACTTGCACCAACATGTGCCAATCCACGTGGCCGCACCGAGCGTTAACCCTGCTTAGAGGTGACCGCTTCAAGGCCAAGACGCCAAATCCTCGTGCCTTTGGCATGGGAACGGCAGTCACTGAGTTCATAGCGCTCATAAAACTAATGGACTTCCATTAGTGCTATGCAGATCTGAAGTGCCGACAGGATATTGCATTACGATTGGACCCCATCACACCCCAGTTCGCAGACACCTGGCGTACTCTGGTACCCAGTATTCTCGGAAATCCACAGTTGCCCTCATTTCTGGATGATGAAATGTTCTCAGTCAACTCGTCAGCATCCGGTATCAAACCGTATATAAACAGCCGCCTTCAGCGCTGAGTAGACAGTCGTGTTTCGCATTCGCCATTGCGACGGGGAAGTTCTGCCAGTCAGCTCCGTGACATGTGACCAGTGGTGACGAGGAGGCTGCTGACAGTGCAGAGTGTTGGAACTGCTGCTGAGTTACGGCCTGTTCACAACGCCAGGCTAAACGTGGGAAAATAAATTGGACTTAGTACAAAAAGTATCTTCATCGCCCACGAAAAGGTCCTAACCGCTACGCAACCATCATTCACAGCCACACCAAAGAGCCCATCTTGGTGACAGCCTGGTACCGGCCAAAGTTGGCCCGCGCCTGCCAGCGCAGTACACTATAGAGACAGCACCGGCGCCTGCCACCACGGTACACTACAGAGACAGCACCGGCGCCTGGTACCGGCCAAAGTTGGCCCGCGCCTGCCAGCGCAGTACACTATAGAGACAGCACCGGCGCCTGCCACCGCAGCACACTACAGAGACAGAACCGGCGCCTGGTACCGGCCAAAGTTGGCCCGCGCCTGCCAGCGCAGTACACTATAGAGACAGCACCGGCGCCTGCCACCGCAGCACACTACAGAGACAGAACCGGCGCCTGGTACCGGCCAAAGTTGGCCCGCGCCTGCCAGCGCAGTACACTATAGATACAGCACCGGCGCCTGCCACCGCAGCACACTACAGAGACAGAACCGGCGCCTGGTACCGGCCAAAGTTGGCCCGCGCCTGCCAACACCGTACACTACAGAGACAGCACCGGCGCCTGGTACCGGCCAAAGTTGGCCCGCGCCTGCCAGCGCAGTACACTATAGAGACAGCACCGGCGCCTGCCACCGCAGCACACTACAGAGACAGCACCGGCGCCCGGTACCGGCCAAAGTTGGCCCGCGCCTGCCAACACCGTACACTACAGAGACAGCACCGCGCGTGCCACCACAGTACACTACAGAGACAGCACCGGCGCCTGCCACCACAGTACACTATAGAGACAGCACCGGCGCCTGCCACCACAGTACACTATAGACAGCACCGGCGCCTGCCACCACGGTACACTATAGACAGCACCGGCGCCTGCCACCACGGTATACTATAGAGACAGCACCGGCGCCTGCCACCACAGCAAACTATAGACAGCACCGGCGCCTGCCACCACAGCAAACTATAGAGACAGGACTGGCGCCTGCCACCACGGTACACTATAGAGACAGCGCCGGCGCCTGCCAATGCGCCTGAGGGAATGGTATTGTTACCTCCGTGGACGCTGGACCACTCCCGTCGCAACAGCTCCGCGTCGTGATTAGTAAAATCCTCGATCAGGTCATAGGCTCGAACGAACACGCCGAAGTTGCCTTTCGGGGCTAAACTTACACATAATGATAATGTAACTAATTCTACAAGCAGTCTTCTCCCTGCAACAGGAAACAAACGGGAGCGCTGACCTGGTACCGCAGCTCGCGCAGGCTGCGGCAGGCTGAGACGAACACGGCCAACAGCAGGCTGAGGTAGCGCCTGTAGAACTGGTCTGAGACGCCTGCGGGCCGGTCCTGCGCCAGCAGCTCCAGCAGGAGCCCTGACAACCCGCAGGATAGTCACGCCCTGAGGACGGGCCCCTGACAGACCAGACGGTCCAGACCTGAGGCCGGTACCCTGGCAGCCCGCACGGTAGTCAGACCCTGAAGCTGGTCCCAGCGCACACTGGGGCAAATGGGCTTCAAAATAGGCCAAAACCTCGTAACTAAAAAATACTTTGATTAAGAATACTTTTTTGTGCTCAAATGAAAGCTGTTGCTCTGAACTTCATTTTCCAGCCACAAAACATTGGGTTTCCACACCAAGTCATATCAGATAGACTATTTTTCAAGGTTTATAAATATCGGAATTCGATTTCGTTCTTTCCAATTTTGCAGACACTCAATGAGGCAGAATCAGATAAGGCGGGTCCAGTGACGGTTAAAATGTAAGAAAAAACAAAAGTAATGTTTCAAAAACCGATCCGACATATTCAAGGTCATCATAGGTCAGAGGTCTTGCTGAGCCTTCACTCTGGTTTAACTATAAAGTACCACATTATAAATAATGGCACAAGTTCATTCTTTCACTATTTGACATCTTTAAATCCAGTACCGAACCATATCGAAACTGCTCGGGTCATGTGCGGTAGCTGCATTTATTGACACAATAATGTTAAGCGCGATTTCGGGGAATGATTACCGTCACTCTCCTCATAAAATGAGCACAAACATGCGGAAACAGACAACACATTAAACTCACACGGAATGTTCATTAAATCATGCGACCTCTTTTGCATCTTTGTGTAACTCTCTATTTAACATCCCACGTCCCTTTATCCAGCCTTCTATCCATTAACCCCGCGAATTATCGTTGAAGTCTAGGTAAGTTCTTAAAGCAGTCTTACGTCCAAGTACCCACTCACGCACCATCGAATTATTAATGGTTAGTGCCACTATCTTTCAGCTTATAAAGAGGGTTACTGTCAGGCTCGAAACCTCCGTTGTCATGGGCCTTCTGGATTTTTATATCATCGGAGATCATGTTACCACGAGGTCATTGGTGATAAGCAGGCACTGGTACTGATCAGTGATTGTCAACTATATGCAAGGTGATCTCTATTCCTTGCCTCCTGGGCCTCCTCCATATATGCTCCTATGGAAACTTTCAGGCTCTCAGTCATAAGCGTGCCACCGGCAAAGAAGTGGGGGGGGCAGCCAAACTTCAAACTGACGCTGACAAAAAACGTTAGGACCACGTTAGGACCAAATACTGTTTGAATTTGGGCTCCTCGTTGCCTTCTGCAGCGTCTTGTTATAAGAATGTCCGGTTTTCTCCCATTTTGACTGAGATCAGGAAATTTTTGGCCAAAAAGTGGGGGCAGGCCCCTGGGCCCCCGGTGGCGACGCCCCTGCTCTCAGTAACATCTTCCCCGTGCATTTGCACCTTATGTATAGTTGCCGGCATGCTGTGCCATGGGTACACGTTTACAAACAGCCTCCCTGTCTCTACAGCATAGGCCGGATACTTCTCAATTTCGATTGTTGATGATGATGATCAGGGGCGTAGCCAGGGGGGCAGGGACAGCTGCCCCTGAGGGTCTGAAGGGTCCCCCTGAGGACACGATTCTGTAACAAGCATGGCCCTTTTTACCCATCAGGGCCCTTTTGGCGCTGTTGCAGGGGCCCTTTTCGGGGCGCTCCCCCCTAGTGAAATCCTGCCTACGCCCCTCATGATGATAGTGCGGCTAATATTACCGAAAACCTTTGTAGCAGATCCAGGCTTACCCAGTAACCTCGCTGAACTGTCGGACGTTCCCGAAAGAACGGCGGGTTGTGTTTCCTTCATAAGCTGTGCCGTTGCCCCCCGCCTTTGGCTGATCGACGACCAGACTCATGGTAGCACGAAAACATTCCTGTAAATCTCTTTTGTTTTTTAACAGCGTCCTTCTGGTCGTAGTTTTGAGCTCTCCATGAACAAATGGGTGACTCTTCTCTGATCTTCCCTCATCCTCAGTGCGCGTGTTAAAATCGGTTTTTGCACAGATTGAATCTCTGCCCAGCGTCTTGCAAGTCCGCCTTCCCCTGTCACGACTCGACCACGGCGCCCTGTCAGCCATCCTTACTCCAATTGCCGCGCAACATGAGCCGACGGCCGCCGTAGCCGCCGGCCTCACCGCGCTACTTGGACTACATTGCCGCACAAAAAGTGACATATCTCCCCTGGGACAATTGATGCCGAGCTAATTTTTTCACGGCTGGTTAGAGGACACAACATTGCATCACTACATATAAATTTCTAAGTGAAACTCGCTGTGCGTTTTTTCGCAGGTCTAACGAAGTTTAGGATTTGAGAATACGTTAGAAGCTTTACATGTCCTAATAGTTACACCTACTATCAGGCTCTTATTGTCAAATTTCGTACTTCTCAACATTGAGTGTCTTCAGGGCGTTCCCAGCTTTCCATTGATATATATAGATAACGGTTTTGTGACTGCGACCATGGATCATAATGCATCGGAAAGTGTACCTCATCTCGAGTCAACTTGACGCCGAGCTGCAGCGTGTTTAATGCGCTGTGTTCCAGCATCTGTGCAAGCGGCTAAAGAAGAGAACAATGGATACAATTATGCTTTTCCAAGGTTTTGGACATTTCTCTGTCAGAGCCAAATGATTAAGTCCGATTTTGAAGATGTCAAAATTGAGGTTTTGGCCGGTTTTGGAGGCCATTTGCCCCAATGTGCAGCGGCAGCCTGTAGGCCTGCCGCTTGTCATATGTTCAAGCCCAGCACAAATACATGGGTGAGACAGCCTAAATATTGGTGATGGGCTTCAATCTAGATTTTTCGCTTTATTCACCGCTTGAGAAGAAAATTCCGTTTGGAGGAAACGCCCTACCGCACACTACGAGTCTACTGTGGGGTGATGATAGCACGATCCGAGCTGAGCCATCCACACTCTGGCACCTTTGTGTTATTTCTACTTCACGTCACGCAGTCTCTCATGCAGGAGATACGACTACGACCTCGTTCGCTAGTGGATCACCTCGGCTCACCCGGCGGACTACGGAGATTATCTTTTCCGTGACGCTACTGGCCCCCTTTAAGAATGGTACGCTTCTCCACATTCCATAATCACTCCAAACAGTGTCTACCCGCACCGCAGAAGCAACGAGCTCCTACTCCACGCGCCCGCACACAATTCTGGAGGGTTCCAGGAGTTCCTTACCTCTGCTGTGCTGCGGAAAGTGGACGAAGAACGGCCGCGGCAGGCCAGCCGACGTCTGGAACTTGTCCCAGACGAGACAGGAGGTGAGAATGACGCAGACGGGTCGGCGGGACAGCTCCTGCAGTCGCATCAGACCGGCCAACGCACTGCCGCCCTCCAAATCACGCAGCCGCTCAGCACCCTCCACAACCTGCCGGTACCGGTACTGTTATAGTCACAAAACTCGCCACAGGACAGAACACACCCCTCCACTACATGCTTCTCCAAATCACGTAACCGCTCAGCACCCTCCACAACCTGCCGGTACCGGTACTGTTATAGTCACAAAATGCCCCACAGAACAGGCCACACCCTCCACTACATGCTTCCTCCAAATCACGTAACCGCTCAGCACCCTCCACAACCTGTCGGTACCGGTACTGTTATCGTCACAAAACTCCCCACCGGGCAGACCACATCCCTCCACTGCCTGCTCCCTCCAAATCACGTAACCGCTCAGCACCCTCCACAACCTGTAAGTACCAGTACTGTTATCGTCTCAAAACTCGCTACAGGACAGACCACATCCCCTCCACCACCTGCTTCCCTCCAGATCACACGGTCCCCTTTCGATATCGTGACGACACAGCTTGCCGGACGGAAGAATCCCAGTTTTGTTTAGGAGCCTTGGATAGTGCATGCGTGAGAAAAAGCTGATATCGGACTTTGCAAGGTATGCAGCTTCGGCGAACGGCTGCTGATGCGTCTACCGATAAAAAAGTCTCGCAAGGAAGCTTTGGAAAAGTAAACGGCGAAATTCGCCGTATTCTTATCGAATGTTAACACTAATTCAGATTTCAAACCATTAAATATTGTATTAACGACAAAATCGAGTAAATCGTGCTTTTTCAGGATGGATTGCAGGACGGATAACAAAACATGCAGACAAACTTTGATCAAAGCGAACTAATCTGTTTGAAATACATCGAAAAACGATCACTTCGACGTTGTAAACATTATAACGATTCGATTACTCCTTGAGTACGGTCTGGGAGGCAAAGCTGGACTCACAATGGCAATATTCCGCTCCGGCTGTTCCTCGCTGATGTCCTGCAGGGAAGACACAAAACTGCCGACGCCATCGCACTTCTGCTCCAGACCTGGCGGCAACACAAACACGAATTATGTATATGACGACAGTCGTGGACAGTGGACTGTTGACTGTTGTCGCGTGGTATGTGAAGGATTAGTCAGTATTTTCGTATACTAAGTCGAAGTAAACAAAAACAGGAGTCCAGTATATAGCTGAACACCAAGAGATAAGGTTGGCAGTCTCAATATCCTGTCCGATATCATGATTTTGAATCGAGACCAACAAAAGAAACAGAAAGTGAATATTATGTGACATAAAGTCCCTCATATAATTTCTTAACAAGGGAGGTCTCGTGGAAAACGGATCACGGTCTATACTTGTCTATAAATGAAAATTCAGGAAGCACCGAGAACCAGAAAATATATCATATCGCTGAAACAATACAGAAGTTATTTCATTCTGGTGCATTTTGGAGGTCGGAAGTTGAGTGAAAGAGTGCATCAAAACGAAGCTGCTTCGCTAAATATTTTTATACGATTATCGACCACCTACTGAACGAAACACAAGAAACGACATCAACTATTCTTCAACTTCTTAAACACAAGACCTGACAAAGTATCTACAACTTATCATCAATTTATCAATTATTGACAATTTATCATCAGAAGTCACAACTCTGAAACGTCGACAGCTTACAGCAAAATCTGGCACCCATCTTCTAACAAGACTCGGATAATAACCACCGCCAGTTTTAAGCCATGGGCCGTTGCCGGACAAGACGGCGCCGGAGCGGGGGTTGCATGTGTCCGGGCGGCTGCTGTGAGTGCTGTGTCCAGCCCTGCGGCGAACCCGACCCCTGTCAGCCGGTGGACCCCTGCTCCCCAGTGGGCCGCTTCTCCGAGTGGCTGTGGCCCGGGAGCGCGGGAGGAGGAGGAGGAGGAGGCTGTGAGGAGGAGGATGAGTGCGAAATGATGGACCAGCAGGACAGCAGGATCGCGTGCGCGCTCATGGAGTTCAAGCGGTGTGTGTTGGGCACAGTGCCCGCCAGGATCATTCTGTGCCTCGCCGGCGCGCGCGCCATTCTCTGGTTCTTTGATATTGATGTGTTTGTGATACAGGTGTAATACGGATCAGTGCGACTGGCTTATTCGATAAGCTTGCAGGCTTGTTGTTCAATTCAAAGGGATCAACCACGCTCAATGTTTTGTATCAATAAATGTCGCACGTCTGCGAAAATGGTCTTGAATTAGACCAAAAGTCGGTTATAACAGCATGGTTACTACAGCTTACGCAACTTTTTCAATAAAGCAGTATCAATGTAACAAGTACTGCAGCATCTAATTGGTTGGAACGTTAAAGCAGGATAATGGTTGAAAATGCTAAATTCAGCGCGCACAAAGCGCTGTATCATTTTTCTGTATCCATCATCCACTTTCCAGAGACCAAAAACACGTAGTCTATTGGGCCACGAGCTGACTACGCGTATAGCTGAGACAAAAAGACAAAACAGAAACAACACGAGCTAAGGAGCCCGCGCAGGTTGGGAATCGGTATCGCAGGAAAAAGGAGCAAAGCGAAGAACTGACAAGAAATCATTTCGCACTATCTGCTCTATTCTCTACGTTCAGGGAACGCATCACAGGGGAAGGACAATTTTTTATAGAGACCTCCCTTTTGTGTAGGATTGAGAGGGGGGCTGAGGCCCCCAAGTCATAATCCAACAAGTTAAGTCCAGTGTATTTAAATCTAGATTATATAGGCATGTTTTTAGCGTGAATCATAGTCAAGCGCATTCAGCGAAGCCAAAGTGATAGCATACAGTAGCATCGTAAGTAATGTGCGTTAGTGCGTGATTACACTTTTCATAGACTTAACATGGACTGGCAATACTCTGCAGGAGGCGTGATACCTAAAGAGTGTGTGATGCGCAATTACAGTCTTCATAGACTTAGCATGAACTTGCAATACTCTGCACGTCCGTTCGCTCCACCGTATGTCATAGCTTACATCAGTAAGCTTCGATGAAAATGCTATATTTCCGCGAGCAAAACTTTGCAAGCGCACGGATTAATGCAGTTCCATCACCATATCAAAATTTGGGGATAATAGGATACCCAGTCTAGTTTCGGCACATCCAGAAGTGGAACCGTACCACCCCAAATTTTGGTCTCGTAGTTCGTAGAATTGTTAAGTGGTCGGGATGAGCTCGAGCTCCGGTAGCGGGTATCCCGATTTGAAGAGATTGGCTACCTTATAAAACGAAAAATACAGCAGCTTGTCCATACACTGATACATATTTTTAACATTGACAAATATCCTTGCAGTCTACCCGCTCCCGTAGGCCTAGAGTTATACATGCTATAATACAGTCCATCACATGTGGCCACACAGCTCATCTCTTACTTATGACAGTAGCAGCCGATACAGCAGAGCAGGCGTGTAGCACTTCACACCGTTTACTACGGCCGCTTACCTGACAGCTGTGACAGTACCAGTCGATACAGCAGAGCATGCGTGTAGCACTCCACACCGTTCACTACCGGCCGCTTACCTGACAGCTGTGACAGTAGCAGTCGATACAGCAGAGCATGCGTGTAGCACTCCACACCGTTCACTACCGGCCGCTTACCTGACAGCTGTGACAGTAGCAGTCGATACAGCAGAGCATGCGTGTAGCACTTCACACCGTTTACTACGGCCGCTTACCTGACAGCTGTGACAGTAGCAGTCGATACAGCAGAGCAGGCGTGTAGCACTCCACGCCGCTGACCAGGGCGTGACGGCCCGGGAACTCGGACAAAACTTGAGAGAGCGCCGCCGTTTTTCCGGTGCCGGGGTGACCGTACAGGAACACACAGGGCGGCACACAGCCTACAGGCTGTCGCACGGCCCAACGGCCAGGGTTAACGCCAGGGGTCTAACAGCTCAGATTGCAGCAGATACGGCTTTAAATGTAAAGTGGCAGAGTGGAACTGGTGGGTATTGACCTTGGGGTAGCTACACCCCATTTAATTCACTAAGGGTGAGGTAAACACGATTTCTGCCACTGCGAACAGCTCGGAGCATGATCGAAGCAAGTGAATGACTCATGATTCCTGGCGCTTTCCACTCGTTACAAAGCATACGGACAGCCGCCTGGCTCATGTCGTCTCTCATACGTTAGCTTCCAGCTGACCGACGTCAGTAACTGGCCAGTGTAGCAATGAGAAACTCCATCCGAATCCTGAGCATAAGGTCTCAGGTTCAAATCCCGGGGCTGCCTGGCGCGAGTGGGTTCAAAATACTTTCTCTGTGACCCCGACCCCGTAACGTGTGTTAACAAGCCAGTGCGGCATGGTGGTGCATTAGAAACAGCAATCAATACCCAGAGTTTCCCTTGTGAGGAGAAGAAGTATGCAAAAGTCTAACACTACCAGGTGCCACATGCCAAAATATGACAAGCACTCATGCACACACACACACACGATTGGAGTGTAATTTACTGAGAACTGAAGTGTTTCATGTGAACTGATCCCAGCCCCCGTTTCCTGCAGCTGCCACAGACTCTGGGCTGGTCAGAGTTTAATCTCCAGTCTTTTCTGTTTCCGTTGCAGTATAGAATTCTGCAAGATTGCCTTTTATCCCAGCCCCTTACAAAACTTGTCAAAAGCGGGATGAGCGTAGGAGCATGGTTCTTTAGAGAAATTACACAAACTTATCTAACCTTAAATGCTTTAAGGTGCCTGGATACATTACTAAAGGGAAGTGTTTACACACACACCTCCCAATGAAAACATTTAATAATACCTGTAAATATTACCTCCTCGAATACTTCCGTATCTAGCCTACTATTGAAGGTATTACATGTTTAATGACTGGAGGAGGCTAATTTAGAACAATATAGTTCTAAAAATTAAAATCAAATACAAATCACATGTAATGCCAGCTTCAATACTTCCACAAATCGCCTGGGTGGTTTGAAGTCTGTTTGCAAACCTTAGCCTACACCGTCGGTCGAGGCAACCCTAACTGCAGTCCCAGAGTATCATTGGCCCCTAAATACTTCTCCTGCTTTCTCACATAGAAATGAACATTGTGCCAGTGTATCTTATTTTATTCTTTTCTCATGTCTCATATCTTAGAAAAACAGTTTGAGGGCAATAACAACATGAAAAATAACGCATGATTAAAAAACTACGTATAATATCTTTAGATTGTCTATTATTTATGCACATCTAAAGCATGATTTCCACACAGAAAGAGCACATATATTACTTACCACGATCAGAATATTTTTTAAACATTGGATCTGGTCCTTTAAACAGTCCATTTGTAATGTATTAGTCCCAACAGTTCCAAACCACGATCTCTAGAAGACTCTTGAGCTCTGAAAAAGTGTCAGTAGCAAGATCCTGCAACAAAGAAACAAATTAGGATAACGTTAACTGGTACATTAACGTGCCGCGGTGCCAGGGAGCGGCGCAGTACCGTCTTTACAGGACGCGTTGCACCTTTCCATGCGCCCCAACCGACGCGAGCTGCATTGCGAGAAGTGGCAGCATGAGTTCAGCGTCGCCATCCAGACCTTTAAATTGCCCAGGACGCTCACTATACAGCTGAACCTTCACATGTTTGTTGGAACCAACGTAAAAATATCGAAATTCGTGACGCTACAAGAGTACGCGGCCGAGGACGCCGTTTGTCCTCCGGCTTGAGACGCCACCAGGGACGGCTCGCCGTGCCCGCCTCGCGGGATCGAAGCAAAAGGAATCGGACAAGCTGGAGCGACCGGCGGCGACGCGACCGTTCGGTCCCCAGCAGGCGTCTGCCGCCAATCTGGAGGAACTGGAGGAGCGGGGCGGTAACGAAGAGCGGCCCACGCGCACTGTTGAAGACGGAGAGAGTCAGCTGCAGGAGGCCGTCCGACGCTCGCTGGAGCAGGGCACTGGATTCGACATCGCCGCCGAACAGACACAGCTGTCCCAGCTGTGCACGGAGGACGACGGGTCACCGGCTAAGGATGAAACAGTGAACCCGGCCGGCGCCCATAGCTACCGGCTGGTGGGCCTAGTCACCACTTCGGCGGCGCCACCCAGGGTGGACACTATGTTGCAGACGTCTATAGCCTGGGCAGGCAACGCTGGTTCAACTATGACGATCGCAGCGTCACCTGCAACTCAGAGCAGCATGTGTTGCGCAATGAACACCAGTATGATGGCTACATCTTCTTCTACCTGCACACAGAACTCTGCAGGCAGGTGGCCAAAATAGATGACAGCGCTACCTGAGATGTCTTTGACTACGGCCACACTAATGGGGATGGTGCAGTGTCCCAAATCCCAGGGTGCAGGGTGGAGAGCGACACCCAGTCAAACAAAATTTTCCACTCACTTCTTGGTTATTTGTACAAAATTTTCCGCTCACCTATCAGGTGGAGCTTTTTTAGCTCACTTAAATAATTATGGTGTGTATGAACTCTAAAACAATGTGAGAATAAGGAAATTTTGAGGACAAATATACTGCTAAACTTCATAGAAGATTTCATAAGGGTTTCAGTGAACTTTCACCATATTATAACTGTTGAATTTCCCCTTGCTGACTGTATTTTCCTATACGAATTTTACACTCAGCACCCCAGCGCAAAACAAATTTTGGGACACTGGTAAGATGCTTACTGAACTTCTTGTTTTTATGTTGATATGCCGGAAGTATTTAAAGTGTGTCCATATTCTGACTACGCATGGTGAAAAGAACCTTCTGCCATATACCAGTGAGAAAAACGCACCCATTTCTTCCCACACAATGCAATGCTGCCTCTCTTATTAGTTAGGACTTTGGGAATCTTATTAGTAGGCCAGTGTGCAAAGGCATGGCATTTTCGATGAGATCTTGTCTGTGCGAGTGCCCTTGGAGACAGGACCGAATGGTGTGAATTTTATCAACCTGGTGCGAATTTGCTAGACTGGTGCGAGGAAGGTGAAACTTAAACTAAACAAATAATGGCTGAATGGTTATTAAGACACAGGAGGGGTCCTTATAAAAATTCCTTAACTAACTGACTAATGGTAGAGGTAGCATTGCATTGTGTGGGTAGGGTTGGGTGCATTTTTCTCCCTGGTATGTGGCAGATTGGTGCGAATTGTTGGAGGCTGGTGGTGTGATAATTTAAGATGGCTGGTGTGACTCGTCTGGCCTGCTGCCATACTTTGCAGACTGGTTAGTAGGACCTAGATAGTTAAGGACTTTTATAAGGCGCCCTCCTGTCTTTATAACCATTCAGCCATTACATGTTTGGTTTTTAGTGTCATCTTCCTCGCACCAGTCTTACAAATTCGCACCAGGTTAATAAAATTCGCACCATTCACTCCTGTCTCCAAGGGCACTAGCACCAACGAGATCTCGTCAAAAATGCCATACTTTGCACACTGGGAATTCAATGTCTCAAATATGTACGCCCAGCACATAACAAATTGACACATTGCAGGCAAAACCCACTCATCAACCAGTGCTTTTATATATTGTTTTGTCGTTCATTACCTGAAAAACGACGAACCAAAGCAAATGTCTTCTCATTTCGCGTTTTGTTGTTTTCCCGCGGCTTCTTCTTCCTAGGGCGTCAGTTTTGTTCGTAGCGCGCAAATTATGGAATAAGATATATTTGGCAGCACAGTAAGAGAAAACTTCAAGATTTCTTCACTTCGGGTAGTACTCTGCGCAGTCCGTGGACTTGACCCAAGACACTACAATCCCGACACGAAACTGAGACGCGCGCTGCGTCATCTGCGGATTCAGTTGGGGGGAGGTTACCTCCCGCTTGACCCTCTGTGCGTCCTGAAATGGTCTCAGCACCCCCCTGAAATTTCGCTTTCCACCCCCTCGGATGCGAAAATCGATGCCCACCGGCAAAATTTTTCGCCCGCCTGGTAAGTTTTTCTGGTCAAAACTGATGCCTTGCGGAGGTTGGAATATGTTAGTTGGGGGCGGGAATTTTGTTTTTTCAGTCGCTAGGGTTAATGGTTATAATCATGAGTTGGGGGCTGCCCGGTTGCCTCCCCCTTGTCCGAATAGCGCCCGTCAGGAAGGTGCCCCCTCCCCCCGATTGGTAAATTCTGGATCCGCCTAGGTGATGAACATCCACAAGCTTAGGTCAAGCAGAAGCGGACATAAACCGCAAATTACAGGATTCAAGCCAATGCCCATGGGAACGGGGGCCAGAAAACGCGGCAAATATGTTTTTTTAAGCAAACTAGCAGAATTGGGGGTTTGTGAGACAAATGCTCCTCCCTCTTAGATAAATCAGTGTAAATGTAACGTGTGGGGAGTAAGGGCAATCCTGGGAACTCATGAGGAGCAATGCTTTAGTAAAAATTGGCAACACTCCAACCATTCGGCCAAAAAGGTAGTAGCGGGTGCGAGAAGACCACAGGCGGTGCCGGGTCAGGAAAAAAACTCATCAAACTCTCCTGGGAGTCCAGGAAACAGGCTCGAAGGGGCCGCTGATGCTGGTCCGAGCATGCGTGAGTGCCTGCCGATGGGTGGGGGCGCTGCGTAGCCGAAAACACCTGCCCAGCACATGATAAGTTGGGCTTTCCCCGGGTAGATTTTGCATTGCTTATGGATGGTCTTCCTGCGAGGTAGATTAAATGAAGAAAGCGGGCATGTGACTCCATACCCACGCCAAGACAAATTCTGAACATCGCAGTTACTAAGCTAATCATTCCACATTTGGACGCAATTGTGGAACATACCTAAGCGTTAACATATAATTAAGTCGTTCAATGTGGCCGAAATAGCATCCGGATCCTTCGGAAAACTTGTCCCTGTATCGAGATTTTGGACCGTGCCAGCCGGCGCCGATGCACGTTGACACGCAAACTATATAAATCCGACCGTGCAGGCAAATGCAGCGCTACATTGTTTCGGCTCTTCGGCTTCAGTCAGTATTTCTGTATGGTTTCAGTATCTGTCTTGTGTAGTGATTGTAGTGCCTTGGGTCAAGTTCACGGACTGACCCTTGCTTACAAACCATCGATATTGTGTAATGGTAGGCCCCACGAGGTGTTCCCGACACTGAAATGTCAGAAGATACGGTTCAGATTACGTGTTTTACGTTATGGTACCTTGGTTAGAAGCGCGTTCATTACTGTTCTTTTTGGCACGAGTTGGGCTGCAAGCCTCCTACCCAGCACAGAGTTCAGAGCCGTCTGACCGAAAACGACGCATCAGATTTCCCTGCTTCCTATATTTTCGTAACATCGCCGAAGGCACATCTTATTTCTTCACTTATCACCATAAATATTAATATTTTAAGTATTAAAATGGGGCAAAAAGAGAGAGTACGTCAATCTTGACATATTTCGCGCTAAATTTCACAATATAAATATAATAAACAAAAAACACTAATTTCCAAAATATAAATACAATCAACCTAAGACAAACTGACATCCATGAGCCGTCAAATTCCTGAATTATTCTTAGATCAATTGTGCCAACCTTTTCTCCTACCCCATCCCCACACCCTAACAAAAGCAGTGTAAAACAGTTCAAACCAGCAGCTGGTGTAAGCCGCTCCCAGCCTCCCGCTCTGCCTGCACAGCCTCTCCCACCGCAGCCGCCACTCCGCCGCTCTACCCATCACGTGCCGTCACTCCGCCGCTCTACCCATCACGTGCCGTCACGTCAGAGCCGCCACGTCAGCCGCCCAGCGCGCCAGTGGTGGCGTCAGCGCCTTCAGCTGGGTCAGCACCGACCAGACCACCACGTCAGCGAGAGTGGCCTCAGCCCCGGGCAGCAGCCACCGCCGGCCGGCCACGGCCGCCGCCGCCGCTGCCACCAGTGCAGCGCGAGTCCGCCGCTCGCCGCCGACGGCAGCCGCCTCGGCGTCATCCAGCCAGGCATCAACAGACGCGTCCTCTGCGTACAGACGCGGCCGCTGCGGCACCAGCAGGCGCGCCAGCAGTCTGGCCAGCACCGCCTCCCCACGCAGCGGCGCGGCGCAGCAGGGCCCGGCGCGTGTCTCCAGCTCTCCCCCGAGCGCCAGATCAGCGTCAGGTGGAGCCGGGCAGCCGCCGGAGCCGTGGCGCCAGCTGCCGGCGACAGCAGCGCCGCCGCCGGCGGCGGCAGGTCGGCCCGGCAGCTGGAGTGGACGTGAACGCGGCCCCAGACGGGCAGGTGTGCCACCAGGAGGCGCCACAGGACCGAGAGCGAGAGCGGAGGACGGTGCAGGTCGGCGTAGACGGCCAGTCTCAGCTGACGGTGGTCCTCCTGCGCTAGGGGCGCTGGCAGCGGGGAGGCGGAGGACAGCGAGACGGGCGGCTGTCCCCGCCGCCGACGGACCTCGTTTAACACCAGGGTCAGCCCGTCGATCTCAGACAGCAGCGCCCTCTGGCGGCGTTCCAGCCGAGAGAGCTGGGGGTCCGGCCGCGCTGCGCCGGCGTCCCTGGCACACAGAGCGGCGGCGGTCAGGCTGGTGGGCGCATCACTGGCTTTGCGTCATGTCACTTCAGCTGAGGGCGACAGGCAATCGTATTTAAACCATTGTCACTTCGTACCAGTCGCTTACACAACCAGTAAATTACACAGGAATTCATAAATGTTAGCGGTAGAGTATTCGAACGCACGTCAGAGCCTCAGACTTAGCTGCAGCAGGCGATCTCAGAGGAGCCATTCGTACGCTGCGCACAAAGCCCCACCGAAGCGCACAAACAAGGCTGATCCAGGATTTTCCCCAAACCAAGAACCGAATCAGACTGAGTCCGATTTCTCAGAGAAAAAAAACCGTGCGCCTGCAGCACGGGGAAACCAGGCGAGGTGCTGTGCCGCCCTGCGGCCTGGTTATTTACTTGTATTTACTTGTCCAGCCGACAGATGGGGTTGCTTGAGACCATGGCGAGGTCGACGCGGTGGCCGCATAGGTCGCGAATGTTGTCCAGCTTATACTTGATCATTGTTGGCCTGGAAAGACCGAACGTACGTCAGTCACTGAAAACAGTGTGACTATGATTATCACGTCGGGTAGGCACGCATCAAAGGGATTCAGATAACTATACGGCAATGGCTTGAAAGCAGTATTATCGCTGACCAAGAAGAAATAACAAGCAGCTAAAAGACAAATACATTTAGCTTCATCGATTCTGTCTCAAAATGCTAGCCTGGTACAAACGAAGGAACGAACATATTCAATTTACAATTATCTTAATTACACGTAAAAAGAGAATTATTGTAGTCGTGCTCTAAATTCGTCGTATGAAGATAAAAACAAGGATGTCAGAGTCAGAATATATGGAGTATACGTTGTTCCTTAGACGGCAGCGGGGAAAAACTTATTGATGAAAATCTCACCTAGTACTAGAAAACTGAATTAAATATTTTACGACACGAAACACTTATTTCGAAATAAGTGCAGAAAAAGCTACGACAGTGAAAGCACTGCACGAAAAAAATGCATTTTTGATTTAACGATATTGCATTACTAAGACTACTACGGTGCAAATACAAACTAACACTTCCTTAGTTGTCACACCAAAGAGCAAAACACAAACTATCCATACAACAACAAAAAACATTCCTTCTGTGGGGGGGAGGGGGGAACCGTACCTCTCGAGGCTGAGGCCCCAGGCGATGACGTTGACGTCCTCGGGCAGACCCATGGGCAGCAGCATCTCGGGCCGGAACATGCCCGAGTTTCCGATCTCCACCCACTTGCCCAGGCCACCGTGCCAGCCGAAGATCTCCATCGACGGCTCCGTGTATGGGTTGTAGGCGGGCTTGAAGCGCACCTGGTCGATGCCCAGCTTCTTGAAGAACTCATCTATCACACCTGCCGAGTACAGAGCCGACTTCAGAGAGAGAAAACAAGTAACCACCCGCGGTGGCAAAGTGGACTTATAGAGGTCCCCAGCCGACATCACCCAGCACATCAGCGACAGAAGAACAAGGCAGCGTCTTACACTAACTTTGGTACATGGGAACACCTGGTAAGCGCCGTCCCATCGAATTCTACAGTCTCAGTCCAGCCTCTTTGCTTTGGTGGAATAGATCGGTGGGCACCTGGCAGCTTCATACCCCCCGCTTAGCGCTCTCCCACAAGGCAGCAGTCAGCCACCAGGCCCTCCACCCTGATGGAATACGACCAATTAAGGCACCTGACTCCATCCCTCTCCCAGAACTCACCCATGAGGTGTCCCAGCGTGAGACCGCCAGGCCCTCCACCTGGTGGAACTCGGCCAGGAGGACCACCTAACCTCCCTCCCTTCCACAACTCACCCATGAGGTGTCCCAGCGTCAGACCGCGGTCGGCCACCAGGCCCTCCACCTGGTGGAACTCGGCCAGGAGGACCACCTAACCTCCCCCTCCCTCCCACAACTCACCCATGAGGTGTCCCAGCGTCAGACCGCGGTCGGCCACCAGGCCCTCCACCCTGGTGGAACACGACCAATTAGGAGCACCTGACCTCCATCCCTCCTCCCAGAACTCACCCATGAGGTGTCCCAGCGTGAGACCGGGTGGCCCAGGCCCTCCACCTGGTGGAACTCGGCCAGGAGGACCATCTAACCTCCCTCCCTCCCTCCCACAACTCACCCATGAGGTGTCCCAGCGTCAGACCGCGGTCGGCCACCAGGCCCTCCACCTGGTGGAACTCGGCCAGGTGAGTAGCGTCCAGCGTCTCGTTGCGGAACACCCTGTCGATGCTGAAGTACTTCACCGGTCGGAACTCCTGCGGGAGGCACACCAGCGTCAGTGGCACCAGCACCGCCCACCACCAGCGGCCTCCGAGAAGAAACTCAGGTCAGAGGACAGGCGTGGAGAGGTCCCCGGTGTGAGCTGAATTGGCAAGCCGCGGTGGAACAAGCCCGACCCAGTGATACTCAAAATGGTCACTAACTACGCTCAGGTGTATATCTAAACACGGCTGAGCCCTTATCAATTCGTCCTCCACTGATAAGTCTTCAAAGGGACGTACGCCAGGGGTCCATTCCGCGGAAGATCCCACTCAAATCTGACCCCCCCGCGTGACATTCCTTCGTACAAAACCATTAGATCTCAGCGCTCTAAAAACTCCTCCAACCCTCTGCCGTAGTAGTATCATCCCATCACCCAATCGCACGTCCACCACAGCAGTTTACGCTCCGATTCGTACCCCTCTTCGCCAGACTACACCATCTCCATCCGCTACCAACCCGGCACCAGGCTCGCTCTACGCCACACCACTTCTCACCGGCTCCTGCGCCAGCGCGTGCAGCATGCGCGCGCTGACGGCGGTGGTGTGGGTGCGCAGCAGGTTCTTCTGCGCCTCCTCCAGCTTCCAGTCGTAGCCGTAGCCCTGGGAGCCGAAGCCGCCGCGGCTGTGCACCTGACTGACTCGCGACAGGTAGTCTCCGGGTAGTCGCCGACAGGTGGCGGGGTCTACCGGCAGACAGTCGGGAACAGTAGCGTCGAAACAGAAGGCAGTACAGCTCAACACTACAGGGCACAATCTCATGTATCAGCAATGGGCGTTGAATCATATAACAACTTTAGTTCATGAAATTAAAATACATTACCAGAGGATGGATTCCAGATGTTTCAGCATAACAATAAGAGCGAAATGTTTTTAGCTGATGACAAACCTCAAACTTATTAGAAAGTACTGTTAAAACGTTTTTTTCCAGGAAATAGCCCTGAATCCATCCACAAAACAACGGACATTGACGGAGACGCTGGGACAGCTATACAATTCAGCAGCGGCGCACCGCAGACAGAACGCCAGCAGCGCTGGTACGAACAGGGGTCACTCCAGCAGCGCCAGGTACACGAGACACCTCAGCGATACAAGGTATGCGGGACACTGCTGCGGCGCGGATACACGAGAGGATACGGCGGTGTCCAGTGACCAGGAAGCACAGCAACGAGGAGGTACAGCAACGAGGAGGTATAGTCAACGAGGAGGTACAACAGGCGGCACAAGGCCTGCTGATGCACACAATATAAGACTGAGGCACACCAGTAGGGCACGTGCCACAAACACCTCATACAGACAAGGCAGGACTCAAACAATGCGAACTAGAAATCACCGGCACACGCATCACTGGCAAGGTTCAAACGAACCCCCTCGCGCACGCATCGCACTGTATCCTCTGATGCAGCTTCCGGCCCAGTACATCGGTAGATCGGCGCCGGCCGTCTCACCTGATACGAAGAACGTGTCGTGGGCGTCGCGGGCCGGGTGCTGCTGGGGCTGGAACAGCGCATCGAAGTTCCAGAACGACGACTCCACCCACCGATTGGTGGGCATCTCGCTGAAGCCCATCTCCAGGAAGATTTGTCGGAACTCGGCACGGACCTGCAGAGCAAGAGGGATATTTCATAAAGAAACGCAAATTGTTCCGCAACTCATTACAGCATCAGCGATTGGTTATCCTTGTTATTGGACGCTCCGTGCAGAATCCAGCACCGACAAAATATGTCAATGAGTGCTGCGACAGAAATGTTTGAACAGATCATCGCCCCATAGCCGAGCCGGTTAGTAACGACTCGATATAAAATATTAAACCGGACAGAAAGTCGGCGCGTAAGTGGCTGTCCACAGCAATATTCCACAGCGCTAGAGCACTGCATATAAGGAAAGTGAGCCGTGAAAACTATCAACATTGCAAATGCCCCATACAGAAAGGTACATATCTATTACAATCTTAGACATAATGCTCGAATTTCACAGCCTGTCCAACCCAGGTCCGAATCAAACTGGGGAAAATTTCGGTTTCCGTCCGGACCGGGTACCAGTTGACACCTCAGTGTAATTGCATGTGACAGTCATGTGGAAAGCAAGACAAGCCTGAAAAGCAGACTCGCCTTGAGCAGTGGGTGTAAGTGGCCTCTGGGCGGTTGAGCACCCAGTGCGGCGAAGTTGTAGGGCTTGAAGGAGCGCGTGCGCCACGAACCCGAGACCAGCATGTCGGCCGTCAAGTCGGCGTCCTGCTTCTCAACAGACAGCGTGAAGCCGGCGCCTTTGCTGATGTTGAAACTTTTGCTGGTGCTGGAGTGAAGACGGTCGAGCATACCGTTACAGCAGTACATCGCTTATCATGTTTCACTACATGTGAATCATGCTCCTGAAATGGCTTTCGCGCAATGAAGAGAACAAAGCCTACATCTCAAAAGAGGTCATAATCAGCATCTATTATTACATGCTCAAAATTCGCTGTCGTGCCCTTTTTCCAGGCAAGTCTTCAACGATTACATGTACTACAGGTTCTCCGGGACTTGTGCACTCCTGTTTATCAAATAAAATACCCGTCCACTTCTCAATTCGATATTTAACATAGTCCAAAATTACCTGCTAGTGAGGCCTAACATTTTTTTAGAAAGCCAGACTTGTACACTCCTGTTTATCAAATAAAATACCCGTCCACTTCTCGATTTGATATTTAGCTTAGTCCAAAATTACCTGCGAGTGAGGCCTAACATTTTTTTAGAAAGACATGTTGTACACTTAAAATTTAGAATTGCAGGACATTGATTGGAATACACAAAACAACTTCCATTTCAGGCCAGCAGATCCTATCTATGGAAATAAATGCAAAGGCAAATAAAAAGTCACCTGCACGCCAATCATTAGCCAACATTCACCTATGACCGATACGGTAGCCTCACCACTAACCCAACTTCATGAACTGTCTCGGAAGTATCCTGCCCCTTCCACCATGCATTCACCCCCACTTACACCTCCTGCATGAGTTTCCGTTTCTTGTACTCGGCGCGCAGTTTGTCGGGCACGCTGTCGCTGCTGCCGGCCAGCACCGCCTGCAGGTGCTGCTGTACCGTATCGGAGACGTGGTCCACGCGGCGACAGACCCGCGCACCGCCGGCGCCCTTCTCCACCCGCAGCCAGCCCGCCGAAATCGCCTTACTCAGACCGATCTTGGCGTTCGGTACGGAACTCTGCACACACGGGGACGCTGGTTTGGATGTGCGCGTGATGGTTGTAGTTTCTGTGCCATATTAAAATACTCTCCTGAGAGTGATGAATGTTTGATGTTTTTTCTTTGTTTAAACAGAACTAATGTTGTGATGAATTTCGAGCATTGAATAAGGACTCGCTTTACGGGAATATTTCTATGAAAAATTACGCACATACACACAGCGCATAGAAGCATATCTTCCCCGAAATACTACGTTCTTGGAGACGTGACAAGGTAACAATAAAAGAAATCCGCCAAACCACTGTTATTTACAGACGACAAAGCTGCAGTCATACCATGAGTTCAGCTTGGGCGATGCCATTTTCAGGGACGGCGCGGAACAGGTTGGCCTCATGACTGCCATTGGCCACCACCTGCCTTCCCTCGTCAGTCAGCTCCCAGTGTTTCCCAGTCACAGGCTCCACAGAGATCACCTGCAGTCAGGGGCGAGGCCACTGAGTCAGGGGCGCCTATAGGGTACTGGGTAGTCGATGCTTTTATAACACAAAATCAATAGGATATGCAAAAATACACACACACACACACACACACAGAATATAAGAAGGTGTCACACACAGAGTATGTAAGTTACAGCCTTGTGCAGAAGCCAGTAAAAAAAACGGTTTTAGGATTTTTTCCCAGGGGAAAAATATATATGGAAGAGACTAAATACTTTACTTTTCATACTGACGGAGGTGCTCTGCCACCGAAACGCCTGTAAAAAAGATAAATAATAAGTCTTAAGTCTCTTCCATATATCATATATAATGTCAAGAGCCTATAAACAATATATATATATATATATATATATATATATATACTACACTTCACCTGACCAAGACCTTCTAGGCTCTTTACAAGCCCCACGATCTTCTGGTGGTCCTCTCCCAGGCTGTCAGCATATTTTTGGGTGTTGAATGGTCCATCCTTATCCAAATGCTGGAGCAGAGTTTCATTGGTGGCCATCTCGGCAGGCATCGCTGTAAAGGAAAATATTTAGATAAAAAACAAAGACACTCAGCTTCCACATTTCACATTCAGTATAACCAGTCTATTGTAAAGAGCAAGCAAAGGTGCAACGCTTCTCCCTGCCCTCAGACTCATTACCCTTCGTTTGAATCCGTACACATTATTTTCATCTTCACAAAACAACAACTGAAAGACTGGAAGGGAGAGAGATGCTTTCCGAGGAATTCAAAACTACAAAGAGTGTCCCAAGTGGACCTACTTGCTTGCAAAGCGTCAGCAGGGAAAATGAGCGGAGATCTCTCCTTCACCGTGCATTCAAACGACATGGTTTGTCTTGCTTGTGTAGCAGTAGCCACATGCTTTGTAGAAAGAACCCAACCCAGAGCCCAGCCGACTTCCGGGCGCCCCCACCCCTCCCCCTCCTGTCAGCCATGGCCCCAACCCGACAGTCTGTGTGCCAATGGTGGTCGAAGTGGTGAAAGTTCATGGTGCAACAAAAAAGATGAAGAAATAAAATGCTTTCCACATCACAAGATTCAGACAACCATGTGAAAGGAGGGTTAGAGAAAAACATAGCAGAAGGGGGAGGGGGAACGGTAAGCAGCAGTTGTTGGTGACAGAGACAAAACAGTTAGTGCAGTGTAAGCAGAAGGGATACATATTCATCAAGGATGTGCATGACTGACTTCACAACTTGCTAACAGAAAAAGACACATAATGTACATGGGAGAAAAAAACACCTAATTGCCTGTAACCAGACTACAACATTGCCCACATTCTCCACTATGTCAGAGCAGGCACAATGAATCAGGAAGCAAACCCTCACCCACACCTACATTTTCTGGATATTTCTTGAACACAAGGGACATACTGGGGACCAATACAATAAGTCTTCGCAGGTGCTATTGAACACATGGGGAGCAAAACGGCATTGCCTGCCAGTAATATTTAATTATGCCCACCCATATCAGGTGATCCAGGTCCTCCAGATCGTGTGGCTGGATAGAATCATAACAGGAAAAAAATGCTGCAAACTGTGCCAGTAATTCTCATTGGTACTCTGCAGTCCACAATAGGTTATCACTTCAGCCTCTAGCTTGACAGGCCACAAGTATTTCAAAGCTAGGATAAGGCTGTAGAGCATAGGCTACACTACCCACTTAAAAATGTTTGTCATTTTTCAAAGTATAAACAAAAAAAGCACCGAGGCACCAGCACCGAGGCCGAAGCGACCGGGGGACATCCCGGCATCTCGGACGGCGGGGCGGATGGCGGGGAGCTAGACTTTGCCGAGGACAGGGAGACTGGGGACAGTGAGGGGGTGGCTGGCGCCACGGGTGCCGGCGAGGAGGAGGCTGACGTCACTGGTGAAACTGATTGAGGCGCCGCGCGTTCCTCCGGGGGCGGCGTAGTGGATTGTTCGTCCGAGTCTGTATTGATGAAGGGGCGCTGATCCCCTGAGCGGTGTGTGCACACTGTAGGCCACCGCCATGTTTATTTGTTTTCGCTCACGTTTTAACTGTGCTTTGCTTGTCCCGCTCGTACGTTCATCATCATCCTGATTTATTTTCCATGCACCCGGCCAGTAGACGTCTGCCGGGCTCCGAGCCAGTACCCGTCTGAGCGTAATTTAGAGCGCTCGCGCCGTCGGCGGTCACGGGTTCGGGGCTCAGCGCCTCTGTTTATAATATTATTTGTCCACCTTAGTCGGCCAGGGCTTGTTTTAGGGCCTTTGTATGTTTTATGTACCACCGTAGTGTAAATATATGTGTATGGTTGTTAAAACAAACAAAAAAATGAAAAAACAAAAAGTGAAAAAAGGGAAAATGTAATTGAAAACAAGTCATAACAAAAACAATTAAAAAAATTAAAAAGGTGACAGCAAGCAAGTGTAGCTTAACCTTTCGACTGTCTGCAAAACATGACTATGAAAATGACAGCATAATTGGCATTGGATGATTGGAATGGGAACATATGTTATCAGTCTCTTGTTTGGGCAGCCTGTTTACAAATTTCTAGGTTTAGGCATGTTTTTCCCATGATTGGAGCAAACACCCTCCCCTTACCCCAGTCTGCAAAGTACGGCAGCAGGCCAGACGAGTCGCACAAGCCATCTAAAATTCTCGCACAGCCAGCCACCAAAAATTTTGCACCAATCTGCCATAAACCAGGGAAAATAACACACCCATTCCTAGCCACACGATGCAATGCTACCTCTGTTATTAGTTAGTTAGTTGAGGACTTTTTATAAGGCCCTCTCCTTGCCTTTATAACCATTTAGCCATTATTTGTTTGGTTTTCAGTGTCACCTTCCTCGCACCAGTCTCACAAATTCGCACCAGGTTGATAAAATTCGCACCACTCGCCACTGTCTCCAAGGGCACTCGCACCGACGAGATCTCATCGAAAATGCTATACGTTGCACACTGGCCCTTACCCACATTGAGGCAGGCACAAAATCACAACCAGACATGTAAAAAAGATTAAGCAAAGTCTGGTGGACACAATTCCACTCAGGCTTTTCTTAGAGGTGCACTAGAAAGATCCAAAGGAAAATATGGAAATGTTATCTACAAAAAGTAAGCCAACCATAATTATTACAAAAGCAATAAGTCAAAAGAAAGTAATAAGCTATTAACAATACTAAGTAACAAAGTTAATTAATTTAACAATACTAAGTAACAAAGTTAATTAATTTTTAAGAACACCCAGATATAAAAGGGGGATGAACAATTGTAGACACTTGAGAATGAGAGGTAGCAGAACATCCTGTATGTAGGGATGGGTTTATTTTTCCCCCCAGGTTTATTGTAAATTAGTTAAAATCCTAGGTGGCCTGTGTTGGAAATTGGTAATAATTCTAAATGACCAGTGAGTCTTATCTAGCTGATTGCTGTACATTGCAAACTGGAATGGCTGTGAACAGCTGGATGAATACCTATATGTACTCATAAGCTACATTTATTGAACATACACTCCACAAAGGGACCTGAATGAAGACGCTATTGCAAAACGAACCTCATACAAACGGACGGGGAGCCTTTAGGGCCTTGGCCAGGAGACGACAAGGGCATTTTGTTGCCCTATAGATGTCCTAAAACAAGCCCGAAGATAACCACCACTCCTCCATGCCAAGGTAATAGAGGCTCTTCATACTTCGACTGCCCCAAATAAAGAATCTACCGCCTTGGCGAGAGCATACTAATACCTTGACTAAAAATACAATTCGACTTACTACAGAACACGCGCCCACGATTGCAATACCTTTACTACGAATACACGCGGCGGCCCCAAAGATGAACGCTTATCTCGCATACATTGCATCAGATGCGGTAGATTCGTCATCAAAAGTATAAAATTGACCTTTTCCCCATATATTTCACAAATGGAGAGGTCATGGTCCATATTTGACCTTAAGTTGTCGATATGAAAATACTAATATAGATGATGTAGCACTCTGTGGGCCCATTATATGGTATAAGTTTCAATCTGATAGATTTATTCATTTCTTACTTATGCCAATTTTTGTTTGGGGTATTGGCGCAGGGCAGACGTCTGAGCTTTGCCAGATAGAAACGTGGGGTTCATCACTGGAAGAGAAAATTCCCAATACCCAGACATTTTCCCAAGCCCTGTTCCAGCTGTCAGCACAGTTTTGTCAGCACCAATCAGCGGGCCGCGTTGCGCCTACGTCACAGGATTGTAGCCTCTCCCCGGGAACTAGTTCTAGAGGTTTTACGGGCTGATGGCCTGCTGTTTGCGCTGATGCAAGGCCTTTAAATGTGGAGGTAGAACGCTCCGCTCTCAAAAAATGGCAACCTCTTTTTTAGAGACTTTTACGTTTGTGACGTCAGCGATTGCTCTCGAGGTGGAGCCACCCATTCATTGGATGAAAATCGGCTACGGATCGTGGGATCGTTGTACGGTTTCAACATGCATCTGGCAAGGGGCAGACCCAGGATTCATTACCCCACGTTCACAAAAAAGCAGTATTATTGCCCCTAACACGCAAACTATCTGCTGAGCCCCGTCTTCTTCCATACACAGCGGCAATGCGTTGCTAAGCATTTCTAGGCGATTGCTGACGTCATCGCCGTGCCGAATGCCAGATTTGCGGTTGCCATTTTTGGCCTATGCTAAAAAGCCGGAGCGCAACCCCCTGCGCTGATGAAAAATAAGCCCTGTTCCAGCTGTCAGCAGAGCTTTGTCAGCACCAATCAGCGGGCCGTGTTGCGCCTACGTCATAGGGCTGTAGCCTCTCCCCGGGAACTGACTCTAGAGGTTTTACGGGCTGACGGCCTGCTGTTTGCGCTGATGAAAAATAGTAAGTGCACGAAGTGGCAGTCTAATATTTTTTAATGGTGTAAAGGTTTCAGTTCCCGTTGCTTAACACAAACAAGAGGCGATCATGGCGCTGATGTTACTTTTCTGGAGGAGAGGTTAGAGGTCCTGCTGACAAAACTGTGCTGACAGCTGGAACAGGGCTCCAGTTTCCCAGGTTTTCCCCCTGAGAAAGGGAATTCAGGGAAGGAATTTCGGCCCATAAGCAGATTCAGGAGGGGGAAGTTAAGGTGCACTACAAAGCAAAGGATTCCTGGCATAGGCGTATCCAGGAAGGGGATTTAGGCCATGGGCGGATCCAGGGAAGGGAAGTAGACGGGATCCGACGAAATAGGCATGCGTTTCATAGGCGGATTCAGGTAAGAGAAACAGTGAAGGTGCACTTCATAGCAAGGGATTCCTGGCATAGGCGTATCCAGGGAAGGGATAAAGGCCATGGGCGAATCCAGGAAAGGGGATTAAAGGACCCTGTAAAGAAAGCATACGTGTCATAGGCGGATTAAGGAATGAATTCCTGGCACATTCGGATCCAGATGGGATTTACGTCATAGGCGGATCCAGGGAAGGGGAAGAAGACAGGGCCCTGTAAAGAAAGCATACGTGGCATAGACGGATTAAGGAATGAATTCCTGGCATAGGCGGATCCAGAGAAGGGGATTTAGGCCATGAGCGGATACAGGAAGGGAAATAGACGAGGCACTGGTCAGAGCAAGGGATTCCTGGCTTAGGGAGTATCCAGGAAAGGGGATGATTGCCATAGGCGGATCCAGGGAAGGGGAAGAAGTCAGGGCCCTGTAAAGAAAACATGCGTATCACATGCGGATTTAAGACGGTTGCGGTGCACTACAGAGCCAGGGGCCAAAAAAGTGTTCAGTGTGTCACCATTGAAAATTTAAAACCATAAATGTGGCCCACCAGCCCAGGCTGCAAAATATGGCACGTTTTGCATAAGAAGGATACCAGTGGATACTCCTGGTCCATCCTAGTTGTTGCAAACAATGCGAGTTCAAATTACAGGAGTCAATTTTGGCAATTCGATCCGTTATTGGTCTGGAGGAAACATGTCCGCCAATTTTTGTCACCTTACCCACCTTGGGCTGTCATCATTTAGAATGCCAAAATGGTAGGTTTTTCCAGGGTTTTTCGACCCCTGTAAAGAGCAATGAATTCCTGGAATAGGCAGAACCAGAGAAGGGAATTTAGGCCATGGGCGGATTCAGGGAAGGGAAGTAGACGGGACCCGACAAAGTAGGCATGCGTTTCATAGGCAGATTCGGGTAGGAGAAACAGTGAAGCTGCACTTCATAGAAAAGGATTCCTGGCATAGGCGCATCCAGGAAAGGGTTCTAGGCCATGGGCGGATCCAGGGAAGGGAAGTAGACGGGATCCGACGAAATAGGCATGCGTTTCATAGGCGGATTCAGGTCAGAGAAACAGTGAAGGTGTACTTCATAGCAAGGGATTCCTGGCATAGGCGTATCCAGGGAAGGGGATTAAGACCATGGGCAGATCCAGGGAAGGGGATTAAAGGACCCTGTAAAGAAAGCATACGTGTCATAGGCGGATTAAGGAATGAATTCCTGGCACAGGCGGATCCAGAGGGGATTTAGGCCATAGGCGGATCCAGGAAAGGGGAAGAAAAGACCCTGTAAAGAAAGCATACGTGTCATAGGCGGATTAAGGATTGAATTCCTGGCATAGGCGGATTCAGAGAAGGGGATTTAGGCCATAGGCGGATCCAGGGAAGGGGAAGAAGACAGGACCCCGTAAAGAAAGCATACGTGGCATAGACGGATTAACCCTCGCCCCACCGGGGGGCCATCGATGGCCCCCCTAAGGTTTTTCCGGGATAGCAGAAAAACGACGAGGCGCAGCACCGCGGTTGAGGGCTCTACCTCTCACTGCATCATTTTCCCATCATCTCTGAAATTTTTTACCCCGAGTCACCCAAGGTCAGGTCACCAGACGAGGTCAACCAAGGTCACCTCACTTCACCTTTAGAGCTCTGTAAGAGTTACATTTCAAAGTTGATCGATTTGAAACTTCCTACACTTCATGACCCCTCCAGGATCTACAAGGTGTATATCCGGGATTTTTTCGATTTCGTGCCCTGAGGTCAGGTCACGAGGCGACCTCTCCCATTGGAAAAGCATGGGGAAAAGCTATTTCATGATATAAAAGCCACAAAAATGATTGCAAATACTCAGACTGCTCAGAACAACGTTTTTGGACACCCTTTCACGGATCCCAGGGGTCATATTTGCTCTTTGACCTTTCCAAGGTCATCCAGGGTCACCAGAGGTCAAAAACAGTATTTTGACAATAACTTTTGACCTAATTGAGCTAGAGCGATGAAACAAACACCATCGTGTTTGTCTTGTCACTGGCTTTCATTTGATATACGGCAAGGTCACTTTTTGACCTTTCGTGACCTCAGGTCATATTAGGTCACGAGGTGACCTCTGGCGGTCAAACCACTGGCGGGAGGTCTTTACGTTCCACATAGCGGAAAAAGTACTGGCAATTTGCTATCAAATGTACTTTACCAGGCCTCAATAGCTCTAATGACATAAGAGTCATGCCCAGTTTGCTTAATCATTGCATATTTGATTGGAAATAGCCGATCTTGACCTAATTTGACCTTTGGAGGTCAAACCATTGACCTGAGCACTAAAACATGCGAAGTAATTTCTTACTGAATTCACGCGAGCTTTCTATTGCACTTTGCAGATTTGCGCTAACGCCCATATTTTCGGAGTTAGAGGGGGAGCCATCGATGGCCCCCGGTGGGGCGAAGGTGGCGCCGGACCCCCGGTGGGGCGC
The DNA here is from genome assembly GCA_034440635.1 of Lepas anatifera. Taxonomy (NCBI): domain Eukaryota; kingdom Metazoa; phylum Arthropoda; class Thecostraca; family Lepadidae; genus Lepas; species Lepas anatifera. The sequence continues at coordinate 3,753,493 of JAOTON010000385.1, forward strand.
GGGTTAAGGAATGAATTCCTGGCATAGGCGGATCCAAAGAAGGGGATTTAGGCTATGGGCGGATCCAGGGGAAGGGAAGTAGACGGGACACTGGTCAGAGCAAGGGATTCCTGGCTTAGGGAGTATCCAGGAAAGGGGATCTAGGCCATGGGCGAATCCAGGAAAAGAAAGAGACGGGACACTGCAAAACAAAGTATACGAGTCATAGGCAGATTCAGGGGAAACTGCTCAGTGCACCACAGAGCACGTGCTCTGCCATGCCAGGAATCCGGTACGGGATTCCTGGCATGGGCAGGTCCAGAGGAAAGATTTTAGGCCATAGCCGAATCCAGGGAAGAGAAGCAGACGGGACACGGTAAAAAAGGATCCGCCCATGGCCTAAATCCCCTTCCCTCGATACGCCTATGCCAGGAATCCCTTACCCTGTAGTGCACTGCAACTCTCCTGTAGCTGCCTGTGACAAGTATTCTTTATTTTACAGAGTCCCGCCTACTTCCCCCTCCCTGGATCCAGTCATGGCCTAAATCCCTATCTCTAGAAGATCCCCTCTATGCCAGGAATCCCCTGCCCTGTAGTGCACTTTAGCATTATCTACTCCTGAATCCACCTGACACGCATACTTTGTTTTATAGGGTCCCTCTTCTTCCACTTTCCTGGATCCGCCCATGGCCTAAATCCCTACCCTGAAATCACCTATGCCAGGAATTCCTTACTCTGTAGTGCGCTGAAACCCTCCTGAATCCGCCTATGACCTGTATATGCTTTGCTTTATAGGGTCTGCTCTTCTTCCTCCTTCCTGGATCCGCCCATGGCCTATATCCCCTTCTCCAGATCCGCTGATGCCAGGAATTCCCTGCTAGTTCACCGCAACCCTCCTGAATCCGCCTATGACAAGTGTACTTAGTTTTACAGGGTCCCGTCTCCTTCCCTTCCCTTGATCCGCCCTTGGCCTAAATCCCCTACCCTGGATGCGCCTATTCCAGGAATCCCTTGCTCTGTAGGGCGCTGGCTCTCTCCTGTATCCGCATATGACTGGAATGCTTTGTTTTACAGGGACGCGCCTAAATCCCTCCCCCTGGATCCGCCCATGGCCTAAAAATCCCCTACCTTGGATGTACCTTTGCGAGGAATCCCTTGCTCTGTAGAGCACTACAACTCTCCTGAATCCGCCTATGACTGGAATGCTTTGTATTACAGGGACCCACCTAAACCCCTCTCCTGGATCCGCCCATGGCCTAAATCCCTTAGCCTGGATGTACCTATGCCAGGAATCCCTTGCTCTGTAGCGCACGGTAACCCTTCTGAATGCGCCTGTGACTGGTATGCTTTGTTTCACAGGGATCCACCTAATTCCCTCCCCTGGATCCGCTTATGGCCTAAATCCCCTTCTCTAGACCCGCCTACGCCAGGAATGCCCTGCTCCGTAGTGCGCTAACATTTTTCTTCCCGTATCCGCCTATGACACATGCTTTATTTTATTTGGTCCCGTCTTCTACCCTTCCCTTGATCTGCCCATGGCCTGAATCCACTTCCCTGAATACGCCCATGCAGGGGCGCCGCCACGGAATTTTCGCAGGGGGACAGACCCGGGCATCGGGGGAGGCGAATTTTGAGTATATTCGGTAACTGACAGCATTAATGACTATTGACCCAAAAATTTTGGGGGGACGTCCCCCCTGGTTGGCCAACAGGGGACGCGTCCCCGAGTCCCCCCGCTTTCGGCGCCCATGCGCCCATACCAAGAATCCCTCGCCCAAGCTTCTCACGGGGAGGTCGCGGGAATCTGGGAAAATTTAGAAATCTTGGGAATTTTTTGACTCCAGAAAGAACCCAATGTCTCTATCTGGCAAAGCTGAGACGTCTCCCCTAGCAGTACCCATTTTCACGGTTCCTATAGATACGGTTAGGGACATGACAGCCAGCTGACTCCCTTTTTTGGGAGGGAAAAGAGAGGAGAAAATTTTTTGAAGGGTTTTTTTTATAAAAAATTATTTTTTTTTAAAAAAAAGAAAAAAAAGAATTTTTTTTTTTTTAAAAAAAAAAATTAAAAAAAAAAAAAAAAAAAAAAAAATAAAAAATATATTTTATTTTTTTTTTTTTAAAAAAATTTTAAAAAAAAAAAAAAAAAAAAAAAAAAAAAAAAAAAAAAAAAAAAAAAAAAAAAAAAAAAAAAAAAAAAAAAAAAAAAAAAAATTTAAAATCCACCCCCCCCAAAAAACCCAAAAAAAAAAAAAAAAAAAAAAAAAAAAAAAAAAAAAAAAAAAAAAAAAAAAAAAAAAAAAAAAACCTTCAAACCCTTGAGATTGTCGGAAGTATGGAGGCCCAGTCGACTGCCCATTTTTAGAAGTGAGGTCGCTATTCAACTGCCCTGACTGACTTGACCTGCACTAGTGACCAAGGTAATAGAAATGCTGGTGACCTGATCTGAGATGTCCCAACGTTATATGTATATGTAGTATAATGGGATCATTGAGTCCTAAATTGCCATTTCGCCAGCACTTGCGCACAGACCATGCTATGGTGCTGGGGACATAGCCCTTGATGGACTTGATCAGCAGTCCAATCTGGATCATATTTTGGCCATGGAGCCTAGGTCATGGATGGCGAGAAACACCCTCAATGTTGCAGGCAATCCTTGTTTTTTAGTGTGTGTCTTTTTCTATGTTCGCTGGGGTGAACAACTGTTCTTCATTTCAATTTTGAGACCACCTGGCATTTTGCACCTGACAATTTGGGACAGCAGGCATCAAAGGCTTTTTTGCTTTGACATTCTTTGAGCCCTGGTAATGATTTACAGTGTATTTGGAACTCAGCCATAGAAAATATTAAAATTAGGTAGACAGGATCATATGATATGACAGGGAAGCCATAACTGCAGTACAAGTGCAACAAAGTGCAGAGTAGTTTAAACGCAAAAGGGGAGCATAAGACCCAGGACGGGCATTCATGTGCGCTCGCTGGGGGCAAAATTTTAGTTCCCACCCTTTTTGTTTGCCCTGATTAACCCTAAAACAAAGATATGCAGAATAATACAGTTAATAGCACCTTGTCACTGATCAATTTCACACATCTGACTTAATATGCACATTGACGGGGCGGGTACCCGCCCCTCTCAGGTTTTTCGGAGATAACGTAAAGACAGCGGCGTGTAGCACCGCCATACTTGCCATACTTTTCCTTCATCATTTTTACAACTTTTTTTCAAAATTTTAAGTTTAGGTCATCTCAGGTCAGGTCACCAGTACAGGTCAAGTGACCTGACCTACAAAAAAGTTTAAGATAGCATAATTTGGAACAGGGTAAACTTATCCGATTGAAACTCATCACATAATGGCCCCACCAAGTTCTCTAAAATATATTCCAGTATTTTTTATATCGATGACCTAAGGTCAGGTACATGCTATGACCTCCATTGGGAATACATGGGAAAATGGTTTTAATTGAATAACTTAGTAAAGAATAGAGATAGTGTTTATTTAGCTGCATTAGATTTGCCTCGTCATTGCAGTTCTAATGATATACATTTTGCCCAATTTGACCTTGACCTTACCTCAGGTCAGGTCAAATCCTTGATTTGACCTAGCAAGGCCATATTATATATCATTCGATTCGGCTTACTGCGAGACCAGTATGTGATCATGTTGTGGCTTCAGGTTGTGCGATTTTTGGAATTTGACCGAGCATAACGGGTGAGCACGTAGTGTTGGGACGAAAATTAAACAGCAATAACCTCTGTGTATTTGTTGCCAGAACGATGCAATTTCACACCTGGCTGGAGCACAGTCTGGAGTATCTCTCGTAACTAGTGAAACATTTTATTGATGCCCTGTCGGTCTGCGGCTCGCACGCGCTCGCCCACCTTCCTCATCATCGTTCGAGGGACCTCCGGGTCGATCTCGGCGAGTACCTTGCGGATACGAGCCTTCAATGACTGATCAGATTTTGCCTCCCACCCACCTTTGTAAACCTCTTGCTTAAATATGCCCCAAAAATCCTCGCTCGGCCTCAGCTGGGGTACATTTGGTGGGTTTTCCTCACGTCGTACCACAGGCACGCGCGCCTCCTTCAGAAGCTTCAGTTCTCTTGGCATAGTGAGCTGCTGCGAGATCCTACCAAAATATGTAACTACCATCTGGATAGTTGTGGGCCACATAGGGCAGAAGAACCTTCTTTAGGCACTCATTCCTGTAGGTGTGTAACAGAGACACTCCTCTCTGGTATGGTGCTGTATTACGACTGCCAGGTCACCGGCGGAGCCGGCACACTGCGCCCGAGCCTAGCCTCAGGGCACGCGCGGGCATAGGCGGCGCGGACATAGGCGTACCAAGGGCGGGTCACCACACTGCTCTCCCCCAACAAGAAAGCTTGGGGCTAAGTGACCTAAGGAAAAAACAGGCACACAAACAAAAAACAAAACAAAACACATCACTCCGCCACAAAATAGTCTGGCTTCTTGCGCACCCTCACAGGATATCGTTTCACTTCCCCTGCTTCCCGAGACCGCACCGGTGACGGCCCCACCGTCGGCGTTACAGTGGGTCCGGCCGGACCCAACGAATCTTGGGCACTCGTCGGAAGGGCAGTAGATGAACACGCAGGCTGCATTGGCAGGAGACGCGATGCCCCGCGCTCTGGCGGCGGCGAAGCAACGTCGGCGCCGGCAGGAGCGGCGTCAGCGGCAGGAGACGCCGCTGAACCAGCCGCAGATGGGATGTCGTCGTTAGCCGGGGCGGTCGGCCCAGCTCGCCTCAGCTCAGGTACAGACCACGATCCTGCCGACGGCGACACATCCCTAAATTCGCGTCCTTGGGCTGGTAACAGTGATTTTGCCCGGATCTGGTCTATATGTCGCCTCCATATTCTGCCATCGGACAGCTGTACCACATACGACACCGGTCCATCTACGGCTCTAACTATCCCAGGGAGCCACTCCGGTCCCATCGCATAGTTCCTGGCAAAGATATCGTCGCCAACTCCGAAGACTCTACATTGCCGCTTACCGTCGTGGTTTTCTTTCTGCGTCACCTGCCGGCGGACTACCGTTCCCGTGATGTCCGGCCGCAGCAGGTCCAGTCGGGAGCGCGGTCGCCGGCCCAGCATCAGCTCTGATGGAGACACATTGGTCGTTGCGTTGGGTATGATGCGATGATGGAAAAGCCAGTTAGCCAAACAAACTTCCCAATCCTTTCCCTCTGATCGTTGTAGTGCCAACTTAACCTCTTTTACAGCCCTTTCTGCACATCCGTTTCCCTGACTATGACGAGGCTCAATAGTTCTGTGCTTTATGCCGTTTGACCTTAGAAAATCTTGAAACTCTTCTGATGTGAAGACAGTTGCATTATCTGACACCAACATATCACAAAGGCCCCAGCGAGCAAACATTTTCCTGAGGTGATATATGGTCGTCTTGGAGTTTATGCTTGCGCAAAACTCGGCCTCTATCCATTTCGAATGTGCGTCGACAACGACGAGAATGTAGCGTCCCCTTACCGGCTCCGCATAATCGATGTGCAGTCGGGACCACGGCCGACTCGGCCACGGCCACATACTTAGCGGTGCGCGGTCCGGGGCAGGTCGGCTCTGCTGGCACGGCTGGCAGCCACCGACGGTACACTCAACGTCGGCGTCGATGCCAGGCCACCAGACACAGCTCCTGGCCAGCGACTTCATCCGCCCAATGCCTGGGTGCGAACAGTGCAGCTCAGCTAGCACTCCAGCGCGAGCCCTTTCTGGAACGATCACGCGGTTACCCCATAACAGCACACCAGCAGTAACTGACAGCTCCAGCTTCCTGTCAAAAAGGGGCTTTAACGACGGGTCGCACTGCTCCGGCCAGTCTCCATACTGCACCATGTACAGCACCCGCGCCAGCAATGGATCTGTAGACGTAAGCTGAGCCATTTTGGAAGCATCAAACACACGACTGCCAATTTTCAAAACCAGGTCTTCCTCCTCTGGCGGCTTTGAGAGCGGCAAAGGGAGCCGCGACAGCGCGTCAGCGTTCCCCATCATCTCAGAGCGCCGGTGCTGGATAGTGTAGCTGTAAGTAGAAAGTTTCAATGCCCAACGCCTGATTCGTGAAGATGCCATCTCCGGAAGATCCTCGTGCTCTCCAAAAAGCCGCAATAGCGGCTTATGATCCGTAACTAACACGAAATGGTTCCCTAGAAGCCACTTGTGAAATTTGCTGACTCCGAAAACAATCGCCAATGACTCCCTGTCAATCTGGGCATATTTTCTCTCTGCAGTAGTGAGACTGCGGGATACATACCCCAAGGGCCTCTCAGACCCGTCGCTCTCGCGTCTCGCCAAGACTGCACCGACGCCGACGGGTGACGCGTCGCAGACGAGCACCAGCTGGTCCCCACTGCGGTAGTGTGCCAGGCACGAGTCGGAAGTCAGGACGTTCTGCGCCCAGTGGAAGCCCTCCTGCTGGTCAGCTCCCCAGTGCCACCTACTGCCTTTGCGGAGAAGCTGATACAATGGAGCGAGCTTGTCAGCACGGAACGGCAAATATTTAGCATAGTACGTCACCATGCCCAAAAAACTCATGAGCTCCCTGACATTCCGAGGAGTAGGGACATCTTTGATGGCCTCTATCTTCGCTGGTACCGGTCTAATACCATCCCTATCCACAATATGGCCGAGATACTCAACTCTTGGAACGAAAAATAGACACTTTGATGCACGTACCTTCAGTCCGGCTCGTTCCAGTCGGTCAAAAACTTCACCCAGGGTCTTCAAATGGCTTTCCTCGTCCTTGCTGCTAATGAGCAAATCATCAAGATAACTTGCAATATTTGGCAACCCCGCCAACACCTTCTCAATCTCTCTCTGGAAAATTCCACAGCCTGCCGAAACTCCAAACGGAAGACGCGTATACTGCAATGGACCTTTCATAGTATTGATGGTCAAAACATCGCGGGATGATTTCTCTATTTTAATTTGGTTGTAGGCTTGAGCCAGATCTATCTTAGAGAAAACTGTTCCACCAGAGAGTCTAGCAAATAAATCATCCACAGTCGGCAACGGGTATTGATCCAATTTCACAGCGAGGTTTGCAGTCCGCTTGAAATTCGCGCAAACCCTGACTGTGCCGTCCTTCTTCAAAACTGGAACCAAGGTCGTGGCCCACTGACTATTCTGTACAGGCTCCAAAATCCCCGCTTGTATGTCTTTCTCTAACTGTCGTTCCACTTGTGCCCGATACGCGTATGGCAGCGACCTAGCCCGAAAAAAATTCGGCGGAACTGAGCGATCAATTTCCAGTTTTACCTCCACACCTTTTAGCTCACCCAGACCGGGTTCAAAAACGCGGCGATATTTGCTCTTCAGTTGCTGCAAATCGGCATTGACAACAGCCTTCACTTCCTGCCAGTTCAGACGAATCACCTGGAGCCAATCCCTTCCCAGGGGATTTGACCTCTTACCCTTCACCACGATTACTTTCAAGTTCCGGTGGACAGTGTCTGAGTACTTCACCGAGGTACGGAATTCCCCCAGAACTGGAATCATGTCCTTAGTGTAGGCACGTAACTTAACACTGCATGGCTTGAGCTGTGGGCGAATATTCAAAGAAAAATACGTGTCCTCCCCAATCAAAGTGTAACGGGAGCCGGTGTCAACCTCCATTTCAACACTGGTGCATTGAAACTTAACAGTGCAGGTAATGGGCGGAGCGCCATGACCCACCTGGCTGACGTCAGCCGAATCAGAGCACTGGCGAACTTCTTCAGCTGTCCCCTCCAACCAGTCTTCCCACTCGTCGTCCTCGTCAGCGCCATCCACGCAGTGAGCACGCTGCCCATGCCGAAGTCCATGCCGCACTGAGCTTCTTCTTCCTCTTGCCGATGACCGTGGCTGAGATCGCTGTCTGCACGCCCTCTGAATGTGACCAAACTTGCCACATGCATGGCACTTCAGTTGACGAAATCGGCAGACATCTGGCGAATGGTTAAAGCGCTCACACCGCCAACACCTGTCGGACTCCGCCCCTGCAACGTTCGCACCAGCTGGCGCGGCAGTAGCAGCCTGCACAGACGAAAAACCAGACCCCGAACGCTGACCTGCAATAATTAAAGCATCATTGGACGACATTTCAAGGGACAAGCTGATTCGCTGAGCCTTCGCAAAAGTGAGGTCTTCTTCTGCCAGGAGATGTCGCTGGATCCGCTCTTCGGACACGCCGCATACCAGCTGTTCAGTTAGCCGGTCCTCCAGTGTAATCCCGAACTCGCAGTGTTCCGCTGCACGCCGAAGATCTGCGACAAAATCAGTGATGGTCTGACCAGGACGGCGCTGGCACTGGCTAAATTTGTACCGGCTAACAATTTTCGATGGCTTAGGATCCTTATGACGCCTCACGACCGACAGTAGCTCCGAGTAAGTCTTCTCGTTCGGCTTTGCAGGGGCGATCAAACTACGAATCAATCCATACATTTTCTTTCCGCACATAGTCAAAAAGTTTGCCCGCTTGAGACTGTCATCAGTTATCTGTTGACTCTCCAAAAAGAACTCAAAACGCTCCTCCCACTCCGGCCACGAATCAGAGTCCGGATCAAAACTCTCCATACACTTATCTGTCATGGCGTCGAATCCAATATGACAACGTCAGCAGGTGCAGTTGAAGATTTCCAATCCTACAGTGAAGCTATCTTCTCACTGAAGATATTGATTTGAAGGAATTGAAAGAATTCATCCTGAACGCCAATGTAACAGAGACACTCCTCTCTGGTATGGTGCTGTATTACGACTGCCAGGTCACCGGTGGAGCCGGCACACTGCGCCCGAGCCTAGCCTCAGGGCACGCGCGGGCATAGACGGCGCGGACATAGGCGCACCAAGGGCGGGTCACCACAAGGTGTCAATCGAATTTTGCCCGGCTGGGGCAAATTACAGGCCTGGAGATCCCCTTCGGTGATATGGCTACCCACACAAGTAGTTTTCGTGGGAACTTGCTAGTCGGACGCCATCTGACTTGTGAAGGGACATCTCCATCTCGCTCACCATAGAAGCCCCGATTGCACGGCATTTCGCTTCCCGCGTATGTGAAGTAACTTTCGTCGTCCATTTTGACATCCATTCTTCAGGCTCGCTTTGAGCACCCCTCGGGACAAGCTACACAGACGTAACTTTTGGGCACGTCGCTGTCTTTCTGTGATGTCTGGTGCCCGCCTTTTCTTCCTGTACTTAAGGTCAGCTTTATCCAGCAGTTTCCGGATGTAAGTCTGTGAAACGGCGAATTTTTTAGCAAGAGCACGAGTGGAAATCCCGACCTGGTTTCTTGCTGTGTGATCAGTGCATAATGTTTCTGGGGTGTCATTTTTGTGACTGGTCGGTAATTTTTTCTACAATATTGCCATGTGCAACGTTTCTTCCTGCCTTGTCGATAATAGTCACACGGTAAATGGTTGCCTTCGCCATACAAATTTTCTGGAAATGGCGAACAACATTTGACTTTGGTTCATTTGGCCTATTTTTCAGAAATTCCGCGACAGAACAGCGAGCAGCCGATTTGGTTAAAGTCTCCATGTTCACTATGAAATAAACATGATGAGCTAATTTTTTGTCTGCACATAGTCAATCTATTGGTCCTGCATTATGCAAATTATCAATTAAGTATATTAATTATATTTGAAGATATTGATCATAAAATATTTGTCCCAAAACTAAGTGCTTACCCGTTATTCTAGTGATATAAAATTCTATTCACCTTGATGAGGGGCTTAAATAATGCCTATAATTTGCTTTAGCACTGCTCAGTATCTATATGTAGGGGAAAATCTGTAATACCCTGCTGTAAGGTTATGGAACTTTTTGACATCTGGTGACCTCAATGTTGATGTGACCAAAATGATTTGTATAGTGTCTCTTTGTCCCGTCAAAAGCTTTCGGACGTAGCCCGTAATTTTGCTATAGCTTATCTTGGAAATGAAACAGGCAGGGGCGAAATACGCCCCCTCCCTAGTGGGTGCGTCACCCGCGATACCATCATCATCATCATCATAGTTGGGGTTTAAGGGCGTGTCGACTGCAGTGGTCATATTGCGCCCACAACTTAATATATTGCGCACATAGGAAAGACATGTAGATACGTAGCGAGGCTCCTCGAGTCAGGAAGTAGGATAGGTCACTGTGTCTTGAAAGGTGCTAAACTTGTAGAGTGCACATGTAAGAATCAAAGGTCAGAAGATACTGGTTCACGTTACATGTCTAGGTCGGGGAGTAAATCACGTTGAAGTCAACACTTCTCAGAAACAATATTATGTCAGAGAGCTCCACGGTTCGATTCTGTCCCAAAAGAGAATGCAGTGATGGTGATCCCCCAAGATGCCGCAGTCTTTCCACCTCAAAATCTCGGCAGTCTGCAAGAACATGCTTAACACTAAGCGGCTCTCCGCATCGTGAACACCTAGGCGGATCGCCGCCACCCAAACGGAAGGAGTGTGTGGCGTGGGTGTGGCCGATCCGCAGGCGGGAGAGGATGACCTCCTCTCTTCTGCAGCCCGCACTGCTGGATTTCCACACCCCTAGCTTTGGTTTAAGGCCTCTGAGTTTTGTTCCCTTGGGATCACCATCCCACCTGCTTTGCCACACACGCATAGTCTTTGGTAAGACCATATAGGTCAAAGAACGGAGCACGGAGGTCGGGAGGAGAAGCGCGTTCACTCGCGTCCTTTGCAAGCCTGTCCGCCCGTTCGTTCCCGACTATACCGTAATGGCTTGGCACCCAAACAATCTCCACAGTTTTTCCTTTCTGCTCTAGGCTGTGCAATTTCTGTCTTATGAGGGTCAGGAGGTAAGAAGATGATATGCTATGGAAGTAAAAGGACTCCAATGCCTGTAGAGACATCCACGATGCCTCCACGATACCAGTGGAGCACGAGGTAAAAGGGAATTAGCTGGGTGCATTAGAAGAGAATGCAGGGCGCTGGTGAACGAATAACAATGTGTGGGTGGGCATAAGAGAATAGGGAGGAGGGTGCTGTGAGCAAAGGGAAGAGGGGTGGGAAAGACTGACGAAGAGAGGAGGGCAGATCATTAGTGGGCGACCAGATAGAACCGAACATGCTATAAAAGAAGGGAGAGCAGGGCGCTGATAGACAAATAGATGAGGTCGGGAATCAATCCCGACTCGGGATAGCTAAACAAGATAAGAGGGCAGAGCACTGGTGGGTATTTGAATAAGGTAGTGTGGACAAGAAGACAGGACAACACGTTGGGAGACAGTCCGATGGAGCTTGCATGACAGAGAATGGGAGGACAGGGCGCTGGTGGACAGACAGATTAGACTGGAAAAGGCAGAAGAGAAGGAAGGGCACTTGACTGGTAGAACGTTAGATAGTGTCTGCCAGGGTGGAGAAGAAGGGAAGACAGGACACCGGCAAGCGGTAGACAAGGCGGGGAGAAGAGGGGGTGGATAGGGCAAAAAAGAAGAGTGTGTGGCAGTGGGCGTTCAGATGCGGCCGGGAAATACAGCCAGGGGAGGAGGGCTGAGCGTAGGCGGGCAGCCAGATAGAGTCGGCAGGGGCGGTGGCACCTTCATAACGTGATTTTAACTGAGATAGCCAAGTTTTAAAGCAAGTCGGAAAACCGGGTACTCAATATATCATTTGTCTTGGAACTCGAGATTTCCGTAGAAAAAAGCTAAAAACATACCTGCAATGTACCCCTCATGTACCCTTAGCAGCAGGCCACAGTTGTCATGATTGTTGGTGTGACGACATATGCTGACGTCACGATGAGCATCAGTCAATCGAAGCCCTTGACGCGTTTCGAGTATGGTAGTGGTTCCCAGATCATGACATCATCCACAGGCAGATATTTATTTCTCTTCCTAGAGGAGTATAGTATTCCTAGAGGATTATTTTAAAAATCAAAATACTGAGCTTATTGTACATTTTTAAGAGAAATTATGAGTGGTTTCTTTATTTTCGGCTAAAAATACGCCTAATTACACTAAATTCCAGGATTCGACCAAGGTGCCACATTCCCTTTAAGGAAAGGAGAGGAGAATACAGGTAGTCAATCAGAAAGGGTTCGAAAGGGACAAGGTGCGCTGACGGATGCATGTGGGGACGTGAACTATAGACAGAAGAGCGGGACAGGGGTTACTGGGCAACACTTAGAGCCAAGCAGGGCGCACAAAAGAGAAGGCAGCACGCTGCTAGGCAATACGATTGAGCCAGACAGGACAAATAAGAAGGCGGGACAGGATAGTGTTGGACGAGCAGCTGGAGTCGGACTGAGCATGAGAGAAGGGAGGGCGGGGCGCGGGTGACGGTAAACAAACGGCTAGGTAGGGCTAAAGATAACACGGACCTGGCGCTGGTGGGTAATCAGATAGAGCCGGCAGGATGGACAAGAAGGGAAGACAGTACACTGGCAATCAGTTAGATAGGACTGGAAAAATCAGAAGAGAGCTCTTGTGGGAATGCACATGGGGCCGAAAAAGGTAAAAAACAAACAAGGCACTGGTGGACAGTCAGCTAGGGCCAGACCGGGTAATCAGATGGGGCTGGGAAATGCGGATAAAAGAGGAGGTCTTGGCATTGGTGGTCACTCAGAGAGAGCTACGTAGGGCCAACGCAAAGAAAGGGTAGAATGCTGGTAGGCAGTCAGAAACGACTGGGTGGGAAATAAAGGAAGAGAGGGCATGGCATTGGTGGGCAGTCAGATATGGCCGGACGGGGCAGAGGCTTGGGGAGCAGGGCAACCTTAAACTACCTGGAGTCAGCGAGCGCATGCGCCGTGGGCAGCAACGACCCCTCTAGGTAGTATTAGAGGTAGGGGGTAGGGAGTCAGCTTTTGCAATTTAGCTGGTACAAAGCGGGTACTGTGCTTATTCGATGGTATTTGATCACACCTTACACCAAAAAATGAAAAATAATTGATTCGTTGAAAATTCATCAGCACCACTTAATTAAACTAATTAACATAATGAGCTGCAATAGATTTGCTGTATCTCCCAAACAAAGCCAGTTATGGCTAATTTGAAGCTACCTACCCCCACTAAGTCGACAATGAGCATTTCATGTGAAATATTTTCAGAAAGATAATTACCTAATCTTAGCTAATTAAAATAATTATGTTAATTAGCTGCAACAGAGTTGCTATACCCTCAGATCAAAGCCAGCTACAGCTAATTTGAAGATACCTATCCCCACTAAGTCGACTATAAGGATTTCAATGAACATGTTTTCGGTTAGACTATTGCGTAATTTCATATAATTAAAGGGAATGTGGCACCTTTATAACGTGATTTTAACTGAGATAGCCAAGTTGTATAGCATGCCGGAAAACCTGGTACTCTGTATATCATTTGTTTTGAAACTCAAAATTTCCGTAGAGAAAAGCTAAAAACGGCCTGAAATGTACCCCTCATGTAACCTTAGCAGCAGGACACAGACTGTCAGTTGTTGGTGTGACGACATATGCTGACGTCACGATGAGTATCAGCCAATCGAAGCCCTTGAATCCTATTGAATATGGTAGTGGTTGCCAGATCATGACATAATCCACAGGGAAGTATTTCTTTTTCCCTAGAGGAGCATTTTAAGAATCAAAATATTGAGCTTATTGTACATTTTTTTTCAGAGAAATTAGGGAAGCTTCCATGATTTTGGGCTAAAAGTTCCCCTAATTACACTAAATTCCAGGATTCAACCAAGGCGCCACATTCCCTTTAAGCTAATCATGGTAATTAGCTGCAATAGATTAGCTATATCTCCCAAACAAAGCGAGTTATGGCTAATTTGAAGTTACTTTTCCCCACTAAGTCGTCTACAAGAAAATGTTTTCCACAATATTTTATCGAATTGTTTCCGATCTGGATACGATCTCCCTTTTTCTGAAAGTGCGGAGGGAGTCCTCCATTCAACGCCAGCACGCACAACACGGTTCATGAATCTCTCCCCCCCAAACGACTTCATATGGGCACCCAAGTTAACGTTGCCAGCAGGAAAGTTCTCATGACTGCACCACCCACTGTCAGCTCACCAGGCTCAGGCGAACACAATCCCAGTGCAGCAGTCAGACCCAAACAACACCTCTCACCATGCGCTCACCATCGACCATCCGGGCCGGCCACAAATTTATTACAGGACTTGTCAAAGCTCAGCTTCTTGGCCGAACAAATCCCAAAGTACCCACTCTCTGTGTTCAATTTTCGACATGGTTGTGGCGAAAGACATTAGCGACCAGGGGCGGCCGCAGACCCGAGTTTGGGGGGCCAAACCCATGTCTGCCTCTCCTCCTGGGCGGTGGGGGGTGGGACGTGCAATTTGGGTGCTCGACAGACCTAGTATAAGCTACCTCTCCAAGTACATGATCGCTCTCTTGGGGGGAGGGTAGTAGCGAATTATTTTTTACTCGACAGGCCTAGTGTAAACACCATTTTTTTCTAAAACAATTATTCGGTCTTCGGGGGGGCAAAAATAGTTTGGCCCCCTCCAGCGCTTTGGGGAGGGCATGGTTGGAATGGGCCCCCCTGCGTCCGCCAATGTTAGCGACAGACTGGAAGTTCGTCAAAGTGAGCCGAATGGCTCGAAGATCAGAGTAGGACCACTCGCCCTCAACGGAGCAATAGAAGAACTGTCCTGGTTGGGTGACTTGAACGTCCTCAACGACCGGGCGCCACCACAGTCAGTCGGACTTCTTGTTCACCCGTTCGAGGTGCTCGACGACGATGTTCCCATCCTCGCGCACCTCCTTTGGGTAGCACAGGAACCAAGCGACGCAGTCTACCACCACCTCCCACATTACGACCGACGCACCATCAGATCAGGCACAGGTGTGCTGGTCACAGCGTCCGCACAGTTACTGTCTCCTCCTGCCGTAGCCTCCTGCTGTGAACGCAAACACACGGCCGGCTCATCATTTGTGAGCAAGCTCGCAATCGAGCCTCGGCAAGCGCCACTTGCCTCGTTTGCGTCCTCAGTTAGCAGCACACACAGCTTCTCAAATAGCTCAGCATGTGATACTCGCACGAGCTTGAAAAGCTCTGGTCTTGCTGCGACATCTGCTGGGGGAGAATGCCGGTGGAAAGCGAGCTCAGTGCGCACGAGCCGCTCGTCGATGTCTCGGTTGTTCCTGATAGCCACTAGCAGCTCGTCGACTGTTGTGCACGGACCGCATCAGCGCTTGCATTCCACCAGGAGGCGGCGCATGTAGTCGCGCTGGTGGTGGCTGGTGGCCGACTTCCGCTGCAATCGCTCGCGCAGGAGCGTACGCTGCTGGGCTGCCCACAACGGCTCGCGATCGGCGAGAACCGACTTGATGGCGATAGTGACTCGGTCGACGGTCTGGATCTCCAACTGGTACAGCGTCATATCTGTTCGGTTGCCCTTCTCAGAGAACTTCTTGTTGCGGAACTTAGCAACTGCCGCGAGGTGGCTGAACTTTGCTAAGTCGCGCTCGGCATCGATGTTGTGTGTGGGCTTATTTGCCAAATCCAGCTATGGCAGCAAGTGGAGCTGTGTGGCGCGCGGCGGTGTCTCGTCTTTGGCTGTGAAGCCGTACTCGCGTCCGCATTGCAGCCCTACTGTCCGACTGCCGTCAGCGCACATCTGCTGGAGTACTTCCTGCTTTAGGACGTTCGACGGCGGTTCCACCGGCACGTGGCGGTACATGACGCGCCACTGCTGCAGCGTGTCCATCCTGCCTCGGGGCAGGTCGACCTACAGCTGCGGAAGGAGCTTGAGCAGCTGGACCTGTGAGCACAGATCGATGCAGCGGAGCAGGGGTAACGTCACCATCTGGGTGAAGTATACCAGCACGCGCAGCTCAGTCTCGAAGACCTGGCACTCCAGGTAAAGATTGCACACTTTCACGAAGAAGTTCTTGCGACCAGTCTCTGCAATCAATATGTGCAGCAGCGGCATAGCGTGCACTAGAGACGCTAACGCGTAAACTGGCTTCGTGAAGCGCCACTCGTGGTAGAGCACCATGTGTTTCACCAGGCCTTCCGACTCGCAGAGCAGGTCGAATTCGTCGGCGGGTGAGGTCGAAGCTGCGCTCTTGTCGTGCGTGTCGGAATGTGTCGGAATCGTGCGTGTCAGAAGTGCCAAATGAACCTGTCGGGAACGTGCCCCTAGTGGCAGGTCTAGTGAAGGCCGGTGACAAGGGGCAGATGGATTGGTTGCATCATGGTGAGCTTAGGTGCATATTCACCACATTGTCATGTTCAAACAGCTTTACAAGGGTTAATTAGGGCACAAATAAAAAATTCCTAATATTTCTGACATAGCCTAGAGGCAATTGTCCAACTGAAAACATATTATTCCAGATCTTTAAAGCGACCTTGGGGAGCTAACTCTAAACTAGCCATAACTGGCTTAGTATGGGAGACATACCTATTCTATTGCATCTGATTAACATAATTAGTTTAATTAGGAGAACTTAGGAACATTTTTACCCAAACATTTGGAACTGAACATTTTTACCTGAACATTTTTATTTGAAATCCTTATAGTCGAGTTAGTCGGGGAAGGCTACTTCAAATTGGCCGTAACTGGCTTTGCTCGGGGGACAAAGCAACTCTATTGCAGCTAATAAGCATAATTAATTTAATTAGGTAAAATTAGGTAATTATCTTACTGAAAATAATTTATATTGAATCCTTATTATCGACTTAGTGGGGCTAGGTAGCTTCAAATTAGCCTTAACTGGCTTTGCTCGGGAGATATAGCAACTCTATTGCAGCTCATTAAGCTAATTAGTTAAATTGAGTGGTGCTGATGGGTTTTGTACAAATATTTTTTCTGTATTTTTATTTCCCCATTAGGTCATATTACATCCAAAAATACAGTACGACCAGGATCTCAAACAAAAAATGTGTACCCCCTACCTCTAGTAGTATCCCACCTTCATTTAGCCCCATCCATCCTAATCCTTAACATCTCATTCCTTAGCCTTCATTAACTCACGTCTATTAGAACAACGCTTGAAATGTCACCGCATGTGTGCGAGTGTTGGTAACACACAAATGCAAATAAATAATTACTTGTGGTATTGATGCTACCAGCGTCTGATGAGCAGTGCCTGTCTGCGACTTCGAATGATACCACATTGTGCTGGTGAACTAGTCCCACAGTGTGCTTAATGACATCCTGGTGTATTGTTTAGTGTAAAAGGATCAAAGCGGCGCAGTCGGTTAGCGCACGGTCAGCTCTTCTCACTGAGCAGTAGATCGTGTGTTCGAAACCAGCCAGAGGTATAATTTGGCGTGCTGCCGGGGCCCAGGCCTAGCAAACTCTGCTCCCTCTGGACGCCACATAGCTTCTCTATGGTGCGTCTTTGAGCTCTGCGTAGAAATAAATCTTTCGTGGTTTTTGTTTTAACTAAAACTATTTTAGAGAATGTTTTGCTAGTCGACGCTTCCATCAGCTCTCTCGAAATACCAACGAGGGCTGTTCTTAGTTTCTGTATTCTTTTTCCCTATCGGAAAAAGTGGTGTTGGGGGACACCTTTGGACTCGTTTCGAATATGTGTGTCAAACCTTCACATGTTCCTCATCTTACAATATACATACGTGCCTTTATTACAGCAGTACCTCTGTGGAGGCCGCACTGTGTTCTGGTATCCGCTGAGCGATCGAAATGCAGCAGCCTACAGCGCCGGCAGCGCCGCCTTACTATGGCGAGCAGACGCAGGGCTCGGCCTACTACGGCGCACAGCCGCAGGGGGCGCGCCCCGCCCTACTACGGTGGAGACAGCGGCACCACCGACGACTTTTCACCCCTAACTGGCAGTGCGTTCGACTTCAGTGAACAGTCGGTTCGCAGGGGCTTCATCAGGTGGGCGCACCAGGCTGCAGTGTCGTGGCTTCAAAGTTTTGATCTGGAAAAATGGGTATCTTCGGATTGTCTTCATCATAATCCCAGCAATTGGCACAGCTGATAAAGTCTTAGATTCGGTTTGGCTATTAGTTCTCATCATATCCCGAAAGATATCCAAGCGCAGCGCTTGTTTCCAGGAAGTGATTATTTTACAATATCGGATACCCACATGGATTTTGATAACTTCACACCATGAGAAATCGTTTTACACGGTGCCCGCAGCTAACCCACATGCGTGATTACAGGAAGGTGTACTCGATCCTGATGATTCAGCTGGTGGTGACGGCCGCCATCATCGGCTGCTTCTTCACTCAGTCAATGCGCGAGTACGCCTCCCACAACATCTGGATCTTTTGGGTGAGCTTCGGCGGCACCCTGGCCTGTATCCTGGTGCTCTCCTGCTGTTCGGACATGCGCCGCAAAACGCCGCACAACTTCATCTTCCTGGGCATTTTCACCGTCTGCGAGGGCGTGCTGCTCGGCTTCGCCTGTGCATCGTACAAGGCTTCTGAGGTGAGGTGGGGTGGTGGGTGAACTCGGAATTTGCATGGTTTTCTATTTTTCCCATCATTAAATGGAGCCCTCAGGAGGATACAGTTTTATCAGACAGCTGCGACTTAGCTCTTTGAGAAATGAGGGAAACATCGTAAGTTCTCTTCCAGTTTCATGCATCCGGTAGCACTTCATTGTAGTTACCAATATTTACATATGCGAAAAGAATGTGTAGATTGGTCGGTCGTTAGCTTTTAAAGTCATTCTTATGTTAAAGTGCGGTTCTAGATCAAATAACTTCAGATGTTTACAAGAGGTATTGTTGCGACCAGTGCCATCAGGTGCTAATAACGGGATTTCTCTCTCTCTCTCTCTCTCTCTCTCTCTCTCTCTCTCTCTCTCTCTCTCTCTCTCTCTCTCTCTCTCTCTCTCTCTCTCTCTCTCTCTCTCTCTCTCTCTCTCTCTCTCTCTCTCTCTCTCTCTCTCTCTCTCTCTCTCTCTCTCTCTCTCTCTCTCTCTCTCTCTCTCTCTCTCTCTCTTTCTCTCTTTCTCTCTTTCTCTCTTTCTCTCTTTCTCTCTTTCTCTCTTTCTCTCTTTCTCTCTTTCTCTCTTTCTCTCTTTCTCTCTTTCTCTCTTTCTCTCTTTCTCTCTTTCTCTCTTTCTCTCTTTCTCTCTTTCTCTCTTTCTCTCTTTCTCTCTTTCTCTCTTTCTCTCTTTCTCTCTTTCTCTCTTTCTCTCTTTCTCTCTCTCTCTTTCTCTCTTTCTCTCTTTCTCTCTTTCTCTCTCTCTCTCTCTCTCTCTCTCTCTCTCTCTCTCTCTCTCTCTCTCTCTCTCTCTCACAGGTGCTGATGGCGGTCGGGATCTGCGCTGTGGTCTGTCTGGCACTCACCATGTTTGCCTTCCAAACCAAGTACGACTTCACCACATGCAACGGCGTGCTGTTTGTCTGTCTCATCATTCTGCTCATATTCGGCATATTTGCCGCCATCTTTCCCGGCAAAGTAAGTGAAACGAGTCGACCCTGTTGGAAGGAGGGTACGAGTTATTTTATGGTGTATGTATATGGATCCTCGATGCCGAACCAGGGTGTTTGTCGTGCCAGGGGGTGCTCCTGGTGCTATCCATTTAGAAATGAAGTTACCGGTGCAGTTCCAGGTTTTATTGGTTTGATTAGAACGATGTGACAATGAACATGAAATTGGAGTCTGTTTGTAGCCGATCGGCAGGACTTATTCAGAAAAATAACAGAACGTGGTTGAATTACTGAGATGTTTTGTCGACTTTTGAGGGGTTTAGACATTCAGTTACAACAATGGGAGGAATGTTCTGTTTAGTTCTATTTATTCAATTTTCATTTGCGCGTGAGTCTAGATGGAATGCCACGACTAGAAAAATTGAGGAGGGGATTACTCAATGGATTATGCGATGAATTACTTTTTACTCTATTATTGGGCAGTAATAACTTGTGAATAAAAAAACTGGTTGGTGTGGACTGGAACCCGAACCTCCTAACCCCAACCAGTCCGGTTGGGAAACTGGAATATGTGTCAGCTACCATTTCGCAGGAGTTTTTCCGAGAGGGTCGAAGTTCCTTGCTAAAATAGTAAAAACGTCGCCTATTTCTCCTCATATGTGGTCATAGACACAATTTGACGCAGGTTGAGTCGACTCAGACTCGACTCTTTGAGTTGCGACTGAACATTTCTGCCCACAGTTTTTTTTCTTTGGCGTGGGCTAGTTGGAATATCCTATGGTTGAAGTGCTGTATTCGCTTGAGAATATTGTTGTACAGTGGCCTGTCAGCCGTGTAGTTAAGTCACGCCTGTAATAGCGCCATCTGCATTGTTTTGCCAGGTGATCAGCCTGATCTACGCGTCGCTAGGGGCGCTGCTGTTCTCCGTGTACATAGTGGTGGATACTCAGATGATGATGGGAGGCAAACACCAGTACACCATCTCGCCGGAGGAGTACATTTTCGCTGCTCTCAACCTCTACCTGGACGTCATCAACCTCTTCCTCTACATCCTCCAGATTGTTGCGGCTGCGAACCGCAACTGAGTTGAGGTGATGCGGGGGTTTAACAGCGAAGTCGCCAGGGCCAGGTTGAGATCAGCTGTCATCCAGGGCTTGGATCGCTGTCTAAGCACTGGAGTGTGATACAGCTGGAGAGGGCTGGCGTGCCAGGTGGGTGGGACTCTGGCATCTGCTTGGGCTATCCGCGATGTGTTGTTACGGCGATGGATAAAGCTTACCGGCATGAATTGAATTATGCTCGATATTCCAACTAGGCTATTCAGCAGTGTCAGAAATAATGTGCCTATATAATTACCATGTAAAAAGTGGGTGTTTTTTCCACTTTAAATGTATGTGTTATTGGCGACGTTGTCAATTATGCGGCTTGACTGTTAAGCTGGTGCCACATCTGCTTCGAAAATTGCTGTAATCATGATACTACCTTCCACCACGGAAAAATGGGGTATACACATTAGGACAATAACAGCAGTCACTTCCGTCGTACTACACTTTATGTTATCATAACATATTGTTTATGAAATATACTTTACACTTTTGGGTGGAGGTCCGATGATATAAGATTTAAAGTTAGAATTTCTTCCGTAGTCTCGCAGAATTTTTTCAACTGAATGTGCGGTTAAAAAGGTTGAGAGTTTGAGGTGATGCCGTATTCCCTTTGAGTTGGTATCATATTCAGAATTTATTGGCTTAACACAGTGTCCTGATCAATTACCATCGTACTCCCAGGGAAGATATTGTCTGTTTTATACTTTGCAGCCTAACACCGGGAAGTCTTTTCATCAGCTCACGTGGAAATTTTGATTTTTAATCACACTTGGTTATGTTTACCAAATATACTTCATTGTATAGGGCTAGAGAAGCTGTTAATAGGATTGGCAGGACTCTGAAAAAATGTTTAAAGTGAAGTGCCGCTTAACATTAGGTTAACCATGCACATATTGTAATCTGACTGTTTTTGCAATGCAGAGGGTAGACGCCTATTCGCGGTCATCTTTCGTTGTATTGCTGGTTTTTGTTTTGTAGAGCAATTGCACTGCAGTTACGACAGGTTCAGGAAGCTTTTTATCAGACCCAGTTTCTTGAAAAGTACATCGATGTATGTATTTTGTGGTACGTGGGTCGGTGTTATGAGGGGCCTGAGTGGACAGCACTAAGCTGTCACAGCTCTGGGATTAAAATGCATGGCCGAGGTCCATCAGGGCAACATCTGTGCTACCCAATTCTACTGTCGCTTTGGCATTGCTTTCCTTCACGCCATGTGTCGGTAGTCGTTTTTCTCAACCCGCTAGTCTTAGTTGGGGAGGGCTTGTGTCCAAGTGTAGATTTACCTGATCTTACTGTGGTGCTGTGATCGGATCAAGGGGTATGTGTTAAGTTTGGTTTTGTGAGTTTATGAAGCAGCTGCAAGTCGAGTCGATGGCATTCATGATGCCGGTGATGGGACGAACGGAGAGTCGGCCTTGGATGTTGATTCCGGTTACAACAGCGTCACAGATATTCTAAGCTTAGATTGTAATGATGTTTTGCCGTTTTGGCTGTGGAAGAATACACTACGCATGCCTGAACTAGTTTTAATGGCGGATTTGTGAGCTAATTGTTTCTGGATACCACTGAAGGTATAGCCTTGTCCAGTTTTCACAACGACTGACGCTAGGTTGGAGTTATTCTGTGTGGCTTCGAAGGAATGATCGCCATCTCCAAAATTGGTGCCTTTGTGATGGTCATTTTCAGTCCTTTTAGCTATACAGTCCAGCATTACCAGTTTTTTGGATACAGGAGCCTGCGTTTTTGAAAACGATTGGGGGTGCCTGAGTTTAAAGTATGGTTAATAAGCATACTAAAAGGGATATTGTAATTTAAAGCGTGTTTCAGTTTTTCGTCGGGCCGGTTGTAATGCACAAAATTAATTTGGAATCCTTAACATGACGACTAAGAAAATTTGAAGGATTTTGTTAACAGTAATTCGACGTTTCATTGTGGGTGCCCCGGCAACCCCAAATATAAAGATAAATCCACATCCCTGGCTGAATGATAGCTGTTTGCCCTGCCCACGCTAAAGGGCTGACGGTCTTTCATCGTTACTAGTCGGCTACAGCCTGTGTGTGAGACTTGTTTTAGCTTACACTGTATGACTTATACTAGCTTCATTCATATTGCCTAGATGATCATCAAATCGAAGGTCATTGCGAAATTTTTGCCTCCTCCAACCAGTGCATGGATCACTTCCGGTCAGTGACAATGATCGTCATCGGGAAAGGACCGTTTTTCCATCGGTCTGCATTCGGGCGTAGTTACGAACAGTGGCTAATTATGGACACCTCGACGAATACGCATGTCATGTCATAGGCGGATCCAGGGGGGCAAGGGGATACGTGCCCCCCCCGATCGACCCTCGGCGCCCCCTGAAAGGTCACTGGCGCCCCACTGAAATGTCGCTTCCCACCCCCCCCCCCAGGATACGAAAGTCGGCGCCCACCGATAGGATTTGGCGCCCACCTGATAGGTTTTGCCGGTCATAAGTGGCGCCCCCCTGGTCCGGGTGGCGCCCCCCCGGGAAGGTGCCCCCTCCGATCGGCAATCCTGGATCCGCCTATGTGTCATATTACGCATAAGCAACGCTGATGTTTCAGGTAAGCTCATCAGATAAGCTCATTTTCACTTGTATCAGACATTCAATGTGTTTTAGCATGATAATGGTCGCAGTATAAATGCCTCCAACGGCCACGCTGGGTTCAAATTTAACCCGCGCCCCACCGGGGGTCCGGCGCCACCTTCGCCCCACCGGGGGCCATCGATGGCCCCCCTCTAACTCCGAAAATATGGGCGTTAGCGCAAATCTGCAAAGTGCACTAGAAAGCTCGCGTGAATTCAGTAAGAAATTACTTCTCATGTTTTAGTGCTCAGGTCAATGGTTTGACCTCCAGAGGTCAAATTAGGTCAAGATCGGCTATTTTCACTCAAATATGCAATGATTAAGCAAACTGGGCATAACTCTTATGTCATTAGAGCTATTGGGGCCTGGTAAAGTACATTTGATAGCAAATTGCCAGTACTTTTTCCGCTATGTGGAACGTAAAGACCTCCCACCAGTGGTTTGACCTTCAGAGGTCACCTCGTGACCTAATATTACCTGAGGTCACGAAAGGTCAAAAAGTGACCTTGCCGTATATCAAATGAAAGCCAGTGACAAGACAAACACGATGGTGTTTGTTTCACCGCTCTAGCTTAATTAGGTCAAAAGTTATTGTTAAAATACTGTTTTTGACCTCTGGTGACCTTGGATGACCTTGGAAAAGTCAAAGGGAAAATATGACCCCTGGGATCCGTGAAAGGGTGTCCAAAAACACTGTTCTGAGCAGTCTGAGTATTTACAATCATTTTTGTGGCTTTAATATCATGAAACAGCTTTTCCCCATGCTTTTCCAATGGGAGAGGTCGCCTCGTGACCTGACCTCAGGGCACGAAATCGAAAAATCCCGGATATACACCTTGTAGACCCTGGAGGGGTCATAAAGTGTAGGAAGTTTCAAATCGATCGACTTTGAAATGTAGCTCTTACAGAGCTCTAAAGTTGAAGTGAGGTGACCTTGGTTGACCTCGTCTGGTGACCTGACCTTGCGTGACCCGGAATAAAAATTTCAGGGATGATGGGAAAATGATGCACTGAGAGGTAGAGCCCTCAACCGCGGTGCTGCGCCTCGTCGTTTTTCTGCTATCCCGGAAAAACCTTAGGGGGCCATCGATGGCCCTCCTAAGGTTCTTATGTAGCAGTAATACGACAAGTCGCAGTGACGCGGCTGAGGGGTTTACCTCACCATTTTCCCACCCTCCCTGAATATTTTTTACGCCGGGCCACACTGGGGCAGGTCACCCAGGCGACAGGTGCGGACGCAGACCAGAGTTTCGGGGGCCAAACCCATTGCGATTTGGTTGCTCGACAGGCCTATTATAAGCTACCTCTCCAAGTACGTGATCGCTCTCCTGGGGAGGAGGGGAGCGAACATTTATTGCTCGACCGACCTAGTGTAAACACCTTAGAAAAATCCGGCCTTTGGGGGAGGGGCAAAATATAGTTTGGCCCCCTTCCAGAACTTTAGGGGGCATGGCCGGAATGCCCCCTCCCCTGCGTCTGCCAATGCCAGGCGAGGTCAACCAAGGTCATCTCTCTCTAACTTTTGGGCTCTATACTAGCTTCATTTTTAAGCCGTTTGATTTGGAACTTTCTACACTTGATGACCCTTACAGGTTCTACAAAATGTGTGTCCGGGATTTTTCGATTTAGTGACCTGGGTTCAAGTCACGCACAGAAAGAATTTATTACTAGGTACAAGCTTAAAATTGTGTTTCTACAAGTTTTACCATTGCAGAAAAATAGTTGCACCGTAGTTCAATCACCGAAGTAAAACTACCCTGGTTACGTCACTAGCATAAAGCAATGCAATTTCTACGGAATGACAATCTTGCCTTGTGCCACAATAGTGCGCGCCTCGTTCATACCTGGTTCATACCTTGCTTGCGCACCAGCGCTGCACTAACTGAATACTAGGCGTTGTAGTGGCATTGTAAATAGCTGGTAGGTAAAGCTAGGGCGTTGTTGCACCCTTGCTCGGCCATTGTCGTTTGACTATGGTTTCAAATACCTGCTCGGGTTACGGTCGCCATCTTGCTTGCTGTTTACCCGTGGCAATACAAAGTGGCCTGGCACGCATGCCGTGTAGGTTAGAATAAATGTGACTTATTTTAATCAATCGTGGAACTTTGGAAGCTGTCTGGAATATTTGTCAGTGATCTGCGAGTGGGAAGTATTGTTCTCTGTTCCAATAGTTGAAAAGTGAGGCATTTTGGAATGTTCAATCCAAGTCCAGGTAAGTAGGTATGTGGTTACTTCAGGCATGTATACCATATTGGTGTTAAGGCTCATATTCTCGTGTCAAACGAGCACAGACTATTTGATCATATGGCTTAGGTACCTACAGCGGGTAGAAACTAATTGTGTTTGCCTTATGGGCCCGTTTGAAAAATAGGGTGAGTTGAGTTCCAATATTATCTTGTTGGTGTCTTCAGATGGATCGGCGCTTGACGAGTGATGCTGTGTTTTACCGATATGGGCAAGACAACGTGCGGGCTATTTTCTTGCTTGAGAGGTGGCTCAATGCTCACCCTTTTTTCTACCGATGGTCTTCCGGTTGCATTTGGGGCCAGAAAACGCTTTAGCTTTCGCATAGAGACTGAGAAGTTCCTTTTGAAGCAGAGGTAGGTACAAGGGGAGGGGCTAAGAGGGCTCAAGCCCCCTTCCACACCATGAAATGTCAGAGTGCCTAAAGTAAATGTGTAGTCGGATGCTGTCCCGACACTATGGCGGGAGAGGCGCGAGCGCCCAAGCTTCCCCTCCCCCCGAAATGAAGTCCTGGATCTGCCGCTGTTGTAAAGACGTAATCTGAGTCTCGTTTTACCCTTGTAAGAAGCCTTGCAACACCCTTGTTCCCTCCCCGTTACGCACTGGTAAAGCGGTTGTGTAAGCAAGGTTTTAATCTCGTCACGCTCTTGTAGGAAGGCTGCGGTTGCGTACAAGGCGGACACAAGGCTTCAGTGGCGGATCTAGCTGGGTAGTTTGGGAGGGGCAAACCAAAGTCAAAAAGCAAAAAAAAAACGTCGCGCAGTGAAAAATTGCGTTACAATATGCCTTTTTGGTAGGATTTCGGGAACTGGAAACGAAAAGCAAAAAAAATGACACGGGGTGAAAAATATAGACTCAAGATACTTTTTTCCTATCCAAGCCCCAATATTTACACTGAACTTCACTAATTCTGTTTGAAGTTGAGAGTTGAAGCACCAAAATCTTGCTTACAAGCTAAAAAGGAGCCGGGGAAAAAGTAGGTCGATCGCTTTGGGGGGGGCAAAAACATAGTTTTGCCCCGAGCTTTTCCGTTTGGGGGGGCAATTGCCCTTTTGCCCCCCCTGGATCCGCCACTGCAAGGCTTTGTTCTACCCTTGTTATGGGGTAATCATGACCTAGTAGAGGGCTTGTGGGGACGTTGTCAGCCATTGTCTTTGCCATGTAGGTTAACCATAGTTACAAGGTTTGTACAATGTCTTCTAGCAACCTTTGTCGTACTATGGTTCTACCATTGTTCTACATGGTTTTCCTTGTATTTCCCTTGTTTTCGTGGCACGGATTTTGAACGTACAAGCTTTGCGTTTTACCCTAGTAATTTTTCATGTAAACAAGGGTTTGACAAGGTTTGCCCTTGTAAAAGTTTCTTTCTGTGCGAGGTGACCTCTCATACAAAAAGCGTGGGGAAAAGCTGTCTTATGATCTAAAAGTCACAAAAAATTACAAATGCTCAGAGTTCTCAGAACAGTATTCTTGGCCACTCTTTCACGGATTCCATGGGCAATATTTGCCCTTTGACCAATTGGAGGTCATAACAGGCCACCAGGATAAAAACTGTATTTTGACCATAACTTTGACCTAATCAAGCCAGAGCGCTGAATTAAGCTTCATCGTGTATGTATCGTCAATGGCTTTCATTTCATATACGACAAGGTTACTTCCTGATCTTTTGTGACCTCGGGTCATGTTAGGTCAAGAGGTGCCCTCTGGAGGTCCAACCACTGGCGGGAGGTCATTATGTTCCACATAACGGAGAAAGCCCTGGAAATATTTCCTATCAAATGTACTTTACCGGATTTCAATAGCTCTAATGGCATGAGAGCTATGCCCCGGTTTCTTAAGCATTGCATGTTTTAGTGGAAATAGCCTATCGTGGCCAAACTTGAACTCTGGAGGTCAAACCATTGACCTGAGCACTTAAACATGTAAGTTAAAATAATTCTGAACTCACTCGAGCTTTCTGATGCAGATTTGCGCTAACCCCATATTTTCAGACTTAGAGGGGGGTATCGATTGCCCCGGTGGGGCGATGGTGGCGCCGGACCCCCGGTGGGGCTCGGGTTAAGGACCTTGCTGTGATTTCGTTTGTCTCCTTTTTTGTTGAAAAGACGATTACCTGGTGCGTGTACATGCCAGATGCGTGACAGAAACTCCGAGTCCTGATATTCTCCTTTTTCATTTTGTTCAAGTTGTTCCTAGTACGGCTGCTGGAGTCGGAGATTCACTAAACTCATCAAGGGACTTGTCACGGAGACCCCGACGCCATCACACAGAAAGAATTTATTACAAGGTACAAGCTTAAAATTGTGTTTCTACAAGTTTTACCATTGCAGAACAATAGTTGCACCGTAGTTCAATTACCGAAGTAAAACAACCCTGGTTACGTCACTAGTATAAAGCAATGCAATTACTACGGAATGACAACCTTGCCTTGTGCCACAATAGTGCGCGCCTCGTTCATACCTGGTTCATACCTTGCTTGCGCACCAGCGCTGCACTAACTGAATACTAGGCGTTGTAGTGGCATTGTAAATAGCTGGTAGGTAAAGCTAGGGCGTTGTTGCACCCTTGCTCGGCCATTGTCGTTTGACTATGGCTTCCAATACCTGCTCGGGTTACGGTCGCCATCTTGCTTTCTGTTTACCCGTGGCAATACACAGTGGCCTGGCACGCATGCCGTGTAGGTTAGAATAATTTTAATCAATCGTGGAACTTTGGAAGCTGTCTGGAATATTTTTCAGTGATCTGCGAGTGGAAAGTATTGTTTTCTGTTCCAATAGTTGAAAAGTGAGGCATTTTTCAATGGTCAATCCAGGTCCAGGTAAGGAGGTATGTGGTTACTTCAGGCATGTATGCCATATTGGTATTAAGCCTCATATTTTCGTGTCAAACGAGCACAGACTATTTGATCTATGGCTTAGGTACCTGCAGCGGGTAGAACCTAATTGTGTTTGCCTTATGGGCCCGTTTGAAAAATAGGGTGAGTTGAGTTCCAATATGATCTTGTTGGTGTCTTCAGATGGATCGGCGCCTGATGAGTGATGCTGTGTTTTACCGATATAGGTAAGGCAACGTGCGGGTTATTTCTTGCTTGAGAGGTGGCTCAATGCTTACCCTTTTTACTACCGATGATCTTCCGGTTGCATTTGGGGCCAGAAAACGCTTTAGCTTTCGCATAGAGACTGAAAAGTTCCTTTTGAAATAGATGTAGGTACAAGGGGAGGGGCTAAGAGGGCTCAAGCCCCCTTCCACACCATGAAATGTCGAGAGTGCCTAAAGTAAATGCATAGTCGGATGCTGTCCAGACACTATGGCAGGGGAGGCGCGAGCGCCCAAGCTTCCCCCTCCCCCCGAAATGAAGTCCTGGATCTGCCGCTGTTGTAAAGACGTAATCCGAGTCTCGTTTTATCCTTGTAAGAAGCCTTGCAACACCCTTGTTCCCTCCCCGTTACACGCTGGTAAAGCGGTTGTGTAAGCAAGGTTCTAATCTCGTCACGCTCTTGTAGGAAGGCTGCGGTTGCGTACAGGGCGGACACAAGGCTTTGTTCTACCCTTGGTATGGGGTAATCATGACCTAGTAGAGGGCTTGTGGGGACGTTGTCAGCCATTGTCTTTGCCATGTAGGTTAACCATAGTTAAGTTACAAGGTTTTTACAACGTCTTCTAGCAACCCCTGTCGTACTATGGTTCTACCATTGTTGTACATGGTTTTCCTTGTATTTCCCTTGTTTTCGTGGCACGGATTTTGAACGTACAAGCTTTGCGTTTTACCTAGTAATTTTCCATGTAAACAAGGGTCTGACAAGGTTTGCCCTTGTAAAAATTTCTTTCTGTGCACCCGAACGAGCAACTTTCTCAATGGAGGGTTAATTTTAGAAGTCAAAGTTTATCGTCTCACAAAGCACAGGGACGGCCGCCCTGCTCAGGTCACCCTCTCTCCAGTCAGTTGCCAGCCGACCTACGTCAGGTAATCTATTGAGCGCCGGAGCGTCTCAGGGGAACCGATCCCAAGCCTGGACATGCACTGCCATTGCATGTTTCTGAGCAGCGGGCCGGAGCTCAACGCTCTACCAACTGAGCTACCGGGGCGGCAAATCTATCCCACTTCTCAACCCCTTTGGTCCATTGCGAGACTGTTTTCAGTCCTGTCTCAGTTTGACAGCCAGAGGATCTTGGAAATAAATTTAGAAAAAACGACAGTGTAAAGGGCCTAAAGACAGGGGCGTAGGAGAAGATTGATTGGACCATTATTTAGAAACCATCACCTTGGTTCTGTGCAGGTTAACAAGCCTGCACAAACGCTAAAAATAAACTTTATAATCTTATTATAATCTCACCTCTCAATATGGGGTTTACTTATCTCTGCTGATAGGGCGGTAGACGGGTTTTGGTTGTCTCGCTGGAGCCCCGCCTTGGCCAACCCCTAGTTAGTTAGTTAACACGCGCACTGGGGGCCTCGAAGGCCCCCCAACTGTTTTTCCGAGGTGGCCGAAGAACCGCTTGTAGCCGAAAAACGAAACGTGGCCACATTTAACAGAATTTAATAGCACGTCGATTGGTGAAGACTTTTTGAAAATCTGCCGAAATTTTTTGACTTATAGGCTTTCAAAGTCAGACCTGCATTTTGAGATCGCCGTAAACGCGCGGTCGGACCAGTTAGCCTGCATTGAAGACCGAGTGGTGACGTCATAATATCATATTAGCGGGACTATATGTCAAGGTCACTTCACATGAAAGTCAAGGTCAAAAGTCACAGGTCAAGGTCATATCTGCACTTTCAAGGTCACTGACCACTGTCCGTCCGGCCAAATGACGTTACCTCGTCTGACATATATTATGCTATGACGTCATCGTTAGGGTACCCAAATACAAAGGTCAAGGTCAAAGGTCATTGGGAAAGGTCAAACCTCATTTCTCGCCAAACAGTGGCTACAGTGTTAGTCAAAGTGTAAATAATAAGTAGTATATCATATGGTGACCTTAAAGGTCAATGACCTTGAATGACCTTGACCCAAAAGTTGTGGGGAAGCCTCTTTGAGACCTCTTCTCTATGAAACTTGTCCGCCTTTAGCTTATTCCCGCCATTTTCCTGCATAATCACAGCATTTACCAATCGATCCCAGCATGGCCAATATTTGACCTTTACGACCTCGTTTGACCTTTAAGATATTGACCTAGGTCAATGAAAATTTGTCATCATGTAGATCACCATAGCCCCCACTCAACTACCAAGTGGCGTTTTTCTAACCCTCTTAGTTTCCGAGATCTTAGGGGGCCTACCAGGCCCCCTCCAGTGCGCGTTAGTGCCAGACCCCCTCCAGTGCGGGTGTTAAATGCTTTTTATAGGGCGTTCTGTGCACCTTTGCAAAGCACCTTTGTCCGCCTCTAAAGTGTGTGGGATAAGTTTGCGGGAGAGGTGTTAACTTAAATGTCGTAGAACAAAGGAGCGAAGCTTATTGCAAAGAATGGGCCACGAGGTGTAGCAACACTTGCGAGGGTAGGGGATGGCTACGGCAGAGATGCCGAACCTGCTTGTTGAGGCCAACCCCTCGCGACGAAACAGATGACACCGGCGTGTTACGCCCCGGGGTGCACATGACCTACTGCTCTGGACTAACCCCACCGTCCTGATAAGACGAAGGGACAGTGGTATTGTGGACGGATTCGTTCGATCGACAGGCGACAGTCGGCCGCCGTGATTCGGTCCCGTGCGTGGTGCGTGGAGCACACCGCCGGGGACCGTCTCCCCAATGGAAGCGGTACGGAGCGCACCTCACGCTGACAGATTCGTGTCACGCCTCCACGCATGTTTGTGGTGTGTTTGTCACGGCCTGATGAGTGAACAATGTGCTGTTTGGCTGATAGGTGCGCATGTTCTGGTGGCAGAAGCCCGTGGTGTGCTGGTAAAGGGGGTCGTGTCGGGCTCCCTTTGACGCTTCAGACGCGATACTAAGCAGCGCTGCGCTTCCTGATGTTCACTAGTGTATTTGCACATAGATATACCCAACTGTGTCCCGTATGCTTTGATGGGCTATTCAGCGAGGTCACTAAATGAGGGGATTCAAACCCTTCTATGAGGCATATCTTTACGCCTGCTGAAACCCGAAAACAGTCTACCCCAGGCACATATTTCTCATACATATTCTACACTCTTCGCAGGTGTTGTCATGGTCGCAAGGTGTGCTGCATGAACATGATGTACAATTATTGGAAACAGCAAGTTTTCCGGACCAGCTAACTAACATTTCCGTCAGCGAGGGGAAGAGATAGGTGAGAGAACGCATATCTGAACGTAGAACAGATGGCGCGTGCAGATCTCCATTTGCTTGGCTTTGTAGTTATTGTATCTTTCAATAGGGGATCTTTTACTTGACCTTCAGGGGTGTGCTGCTAAATGTTGAGGAGTGTTCGCACCCTTCCCCCTCCCCCACAGAAGAATACAATCATACACCCTAGTTCACGAGTTATCCCCCCACTCCTTGGATCGATTAACGTTACTCCACACCATGCCCGCTGGAACAGTCCAGGATGCCCGTAAATAATTTAGGGGAACCTATCAATTCACTGATATTTCGCGCTCGGTATAATCGAACGGTTGAAGTCAAGTAAGTTTTTTCCTTTCCCCCTTTTTCTTTTCGATTGTTAGACACGTTATCAAAGGCCACGCCACGGATTTTCGGGCGGGAACCAGACCCAGGGATGGAATCAAATACTCACCTGTCCCTATGTATTCCCGGTATGTCATATATTTACACTTGCGCAGTTTCGCGAAAATAGCAAAATGGAGCATTTCTGTTCTAAAATTGAACATTACCTCCGGCACTCACGGCTTAAAGTGGCAGTGGGACATTTTTAGAGTGGAGGGCTCGGCCTCCTCACTCTCCTCACTGGCAACGCCTGAGCGATGTAAACAGGGCCCACTCCCCGCATGATGCAATCAGCTGGGGCCCTCAGCCGATGAAGTAGCTTGAGCCTTCAACTCGCATGGGGTGCGTTTTTCGCGAAGGAAGTTAAAAGTAATTGAGAGATGAATGAATTGAACAAAGTGTATGTGCCTACGTTTAGAAAGAACATTATATACTTCGGGTTATTTGACTTAACATACTGATATATTCAGAAGGTTATCGGTAGCATGCAAGGAGAGCAAAGAAACCGTTCACCGCAAAGTATACTTTCTAGCTACAGATACCCACAGTTTTGTTTATGGTAGGTGTTAAGCTCCGAATGGTCTCCCGTGATGAAGTACCTTCGGCCACACCAAATTGAAAGCCATTTCTCGCATTGTTTCTATCTGAAAATCCTTCATTTGAATCGTAGAGTAATTTTCCTTTGAAATGGGTACGGGGCCGCGGTGACCCAGTCGGCTCGAGCTCGCGTTCGGCGCGGCCTGTGGCACTCTGTTCTGCAGGGGTCGTGGGTTTGGTTCAGTCGGCTCGAGCTCGCGTTCGGCGCAGCCTGTGACACTCTGTTCTGCAGGGGTCGTGGGTTCGAGCCCACATAGAGGCAGGACTTGAACATGCCTTAGCTCAAGCTTACCTTAACACGCCGCACCACCTGGGCTTTCTTCATACACACGGCTGGGGGGGGATGGGGGTGATCCTTACGAACTCCGGAATTGAAAGTAGTACCCGGACAAAATTGAACAGGTGCTGAAAGCTCCTTACCGTCTTCTACTTTGGAGCTGAGTTTGAACTATATCCGTTCAGGCGTGACGTCACTGTCGACCAGAATGGGTCAAAATTAGACCCATTTAGGAAATCCATAATAATTTGCGAACTACTAAACCTAAAGCAGAACAAAAAGCAACAATGCGTTCGTCTTGACCCAATAATTCAAATGATATGTGGAATGACCATGAAAGGTCACAGTACGGTCATGTGGCCGTGACCTTAGGTCAAGGTTAAAATAATAAACTTTCAAGGTCATGCTGCATACCATTTGAATCCTTGAGTCATGCCAATCACAATTATAACAAATTTCAAACTATCTTGTTCCGTTCAAAAGTTTAGACACAAACGATTTCGAAGACCGTGCCATTTGTTGACCTCTGGTGACCTGGGTATCGACTTGACCTCAGAATGAATGACGGCGTGCATATTTTTCGTTTAAAGAACTCTCGAGTGATGTTTAAAAACTTGATCTAGCTCTTCTAGAAGCAAAGTTACACCCTAGTTTTGTCAGCCTCATTTTAGAAGAAAAGAATCGTTATACATGGGTATAGAAACGACATCATAACTTGCTGACCTGATCTGACATGATACCAAGTTTTGATCCCAAGTTTTAAAATGGATCATCCTAGAGATATACAAAGCAACACATATTTCATTTATATCGACTCGGAATCATTCGCAAAAAAACCAAGAGGGGTCCGATCGGGACCCCGGGCGGTGAAGGGTTAGCTCCCATCCTCCTCCAGCCCCGCACGATTTCAGCCATTGGTGTTTGTTACGCTTCAGAAATAATTGTGAACGTGTTAATGTATGTACCTCATTTTGACTTCTTTCGGGTTTTGCGACCGTAACAACACTTCTCG
Source organism: Lepas anatifera (assembly GCA_034440635.1). Taxonomy (NCBI): domain Eukaryota; kingdom Metazoa; phylum Arthropoda; class Thecostraca; family Lepadidae; genus Lepas; species Lepas anatifera. The sequence goes on from JAOTON010000385.1 coordinate 3,787,283, forward strand.
AGGCATCGAGTGATATGATTGGTATTTCCTTGGAACCGCCCAGGTCTGTTAGGTTTTTACCTTTCCGCATCCACAGAACAACTTTGAAATAAATTAGTCGAAGCTGTCATTGAATGTCAGGTGAACACCCCGGGCTTAAGGAAATAGACAACTGTTTGGCACGTGAATTATAAGAGCAAAAACTTGAAGTCGAAAGAGTCGACGTGTCGAACGTGCCGTAGTTGAGGAACAAGAGACGGGCACTCTCAGAGTGGAGTCGACACGGTGGTGCTGCATCGCCTTACTGCTGCTGATGATGATGTTGATTGGAGTTTTAAGGCACTGCAGTTGCGGAGGCTGTACGTGCTCCATCGCCTTCCTGACCATACACACGAGCACGGCATCCACGTGGCTCGGCGATGCAATGGAATCGCCACCACTTGACATTGACACTAACCCTGTTCCTCTCTGGGGAGGGGTTGGTTTCTGCCCACCCATCATGTTTTTCCAGGATAGCTCCGAAACGGTTCGTGATAAGTTTTTTAAACTTAATGTCTTATGAGAGAGCATCGAAAAAGTTCAAACAGCTTCTGAATGCTGCTGTTTTATCCCTGGCTTCCAAAGCCTGGCTGTGTATTTGATTCCACTAAAATTGCAGGAATTCCAAGTTTCCTATACGAAATTGCGTCTGAAAAGCAATTAAGTCAAGAATATAATGATTATAAATAACCAGCTGCTGATAAATATAAGTAATCAGCTGATAAATATAAAACCAGCTCCTACACATACCTTTTGGGAGAGTAGAAACCATGAGAAATGGATTGTTCATCCGTGCAGTTCGTGCTTTTAATCATCACGTCAGCACATATCCTTCCATCGACCCTTTTATCTCTACTCTCTCATCGTTTAGATCCTCCGTCATTAGATATCTTAGAGATAATCCGTTTTAGTGAACCCATTGGTTTTAGGATTTCACTGTTTTATAGCATTATGTTTTTCTTTTAATATTTATATGCTTATTTGAATTTAATGTATCTGCGGCTGTACCTGTAGGGGAAAGTGGGGGAATCTGGACCACCGGGGTAATTTGGCACACCCCTGTTACTGCATTTTCTAACGTTGTCACCAGGTGGGAAAGAGGAAATATATTTTGTCGTCGGATCAGTAACTTCCATTTTTAGCTTAGTTGAACTGCGACACAGGAGAAAAGTTCCAGGCAATTAATTTTGATTTTTGCATTTTTGATCTTAAATAAGTGGTCATGAAATGACCTCTTTTTATGACATTTTATGTTGTTTGCAAATATCATTCGGGTGCTTTTGGGGCAATTTAATATAGCCTCTCGGAATTTATAGTTATTATTGTGATAACCTGAATGTATTACCCACGGCGCCTGGCTGTTTCCAAAAACCCAATATGGGGTAATCTGGACCACAGGTAGTCCGGGTTACCCCACTGTAAAAATTGTTATAGGAAATAAGTGTTGTTATTTATTAAGGAGAAAACTGAAAGCGATATTGGTTGTCTGGTTTTAAGCGATCCCACGGAAGTACAGAAAGAATACGGAAGGTCCACAATGGACCGAGGAAAATATGTCAGCTGCCATAAATATAGTAACGTCAGGTAAAATGGGACATAAAAAAGCAGCGAGGTCACAAAATGTGTCGAAGTCTACACTCAGGAGGCATGTGAAAGGAACTTTCAATTTCCAGACGCCATCCAGAAAAAAGTCTATCCGACAGGCCACTTGACCTGCACTGATGACCTTGACCTAAGATGACCCAAGCTTAAAATTTTGAGGAATGAATCCAGGATAAGGTGTGCCAGGTACGGAGGCGCTTTGCGCCGCTGTTTTTCGTGCCGCCAGAAAAAACCCAAGGGGTGTTCAAACACCCCCACCGGGGCGAGGGTTAAAACGGAAGCATGCTTCTTTGGATTGACTCAAAGGGATATCCACTTCTTGGCATTTCAGTTGGCCGAAATAAATTATATAACGCACAACTTCAACAGGGAATCTGGTCTCGTAGGCAGGACTGGCTGGAGGGGTTTTTGGGGCGAAATCCAAACATTGCACTCAGAGTACCGGAGGCAACATCTGCAGCTAAGGCGAGGGCGGCCAACAGTCACGGTGGGAAAGTTTTTTAACGTGTTGGAGGAAGAAATAGACAATAAAGATTTTTGCCGCACAGGATTTCCAATTGCAATGAGACCGGATGAACATGGATAGGAAGATGCTATTCAACGTGAATGGGTACATGTTTACCGAAGTACTTTCTTGTATGAATAATCCTGTGATGTGTGGGCTGTGTGAAATAGAGTGAAATAGATAGACCATACGGTAACTTCGTACAACACTAAAAATCCTGTGATTTGCTCTCGTGATTAATACAAGCAGCACAGTGTTTGATTCAACAAGCCTTGTTTCATTTCAGCCCCAAAAATGTACGCATTTATATGCTTTGGCTGACAATGTTACGCGGGGTGATCCCGGAACAGCGGTAGGGTAGTTTGGACCAGGGGTGGTCCGAATTACCCCGTGATTTTTGAGGACCAAATTTTTACTTTGTCTCATCTTTTGCCACTTCTATAAAAAGTGAGTTCAGTTTCACAAAATCGGACTACGCAGAGTTGTACCTAAATGTCCGGCTCTCGACAAGACATAATCTAATTGAATATAAATAAATAAAAATCATTTTTAGAGTGTTTTGAAATTAAATGGTCCACATTCCCCCACTTTCCCCTATATGTGACAATGTGCTCATCATCTCTTTTAAATATTCCTATATTGTTTTATCAAGCGACTTGAGCTGTAAGTGGGATAATCCTGTTGATTATATATACTAAAGAAATACAAATACAAATACAAATAATCATCATTAAAATGACATCCCCCAAAATCATTTCTAAAATCTCGACAAAAATTGGTCCCTTTTATCTCCCGTCGCGTCGACGTGGCTCTGATGCGCGGTTTTCCTTTCCTGGAAACTATGCTCTTTTGCAGCAGCTGTGTTAAAAATGACCTAACACAAGCCTCCCCAGCGATAAAAACTGGGAGAGGTCAATCTCAAATTTCCGCTGTCAATAAACTGCGCCCCTCTGTAGAAGCAAAAACCTGGCAGATTCCAGCTTGTTGTTACCTTTCCCACATAATCATTGCACAATTGTAAGATCTTTCAATTTGGACGAAATCGAGCAATAACATTCTGTCATGGAAGTGGGGGCCCTAGCCCTTTTCTGTCGCGTTTGCTTCTTAACATACCTCTCAAATTTAACATAACTTAAAATTGTTCACGCTCGGCGTGGATCCGCAAGGTGGCTGAGTCTGAAGTTTATGTTTCAGAACGTAAGTGTGCTTCAGGGTGGAAGTCCACACGGAAGGATTCCGCCATAAAAGCACTTCTGACACTGTTCACTGCGCCAAGGAAAGCACGGCTCTTGCACCATGTTTTACGAATGCGATATCTGTACATACATGATTGGCTGCTCGTTATGAAAGACATGGGCGACTGCCACGCGGCGACTGAGACTGAGGGGCGGCCGCCATTCACTCCTTATCTCCCCCTTCCCGTCCCCTTTACCTTCCACGTGATGGATGACACCGTGCCTCACATATCGCTACATAGGATCTTTTTTCGCCCCTGAGCGCTGGCAAAATGGCAGGACCAATTGTCGAGCTAGACTCGGACGGTTTTCGGTTTCCAAATATATTTGTGTATATTGGCAGAGTTTTTTTCCTTTAGACATGTTTCATTGAACTTTACGGCGTACTTCGCTTTGATCGTTTTGTATAAATGCTCTAAGGATCGGATTGTTTTCTTCTCTTCATGATTGACTTGACCAACGATATTCTTAAAAAAACATTTCATATTTATATTATTTAAGCTTTCGAACACTCCAAGTATTCATTATCACAAAGTTTCGATACATGTGCCTATCTAAACGTTTTAGTTTCTGAGAGTTAAAATTCACTCTACAAGCCAACAGGCTCATACCAACAGGCTCATAGACACTGCCAACGCTAAGCTAGGTGGCACCCACTTCACAACAATCGTTGGAGAATATAGCATTGGCTATGCTTACGGCAACGTAAAAACCCACAAGGAGAATAACCCACTTCGGCCGATAATAGCTCAAGTAACGACACCTACTTACCGACTGGCCAAGCGCTTAAACAACCTCTTGTCTCCTTACATTCCATCAAAATACGACTTGAAATTAGGGGAAGAGTTCATAGATGTCGTGCGCAACAAGAACATCACAGGGACTTTGGCTTCTTTGGACGTTTAGTCATTGTTCACCAATGTACCCGTGCAGGAAACCATACAGATCATAATCGACAATGTGTACCATAGAGCCAATCTGTCCTCGCTAAAGCTACCGAAGACCATTCTGGAGAAGCTTTTAACGGTGTGCACCACAGAGTCCCCATTCAAAGGACCAGATGGCGCCCTCTATTGCCAGAAAGAGGGAGTGGCCATGGGTTCTCCCCTTGGTCCGCTTTTCGCGGATTTCTACATGTGTCACATTGAAAACGCAGTACTTGGTAACGAAGAAAACCCACCGGAACTGTACATGCGATTTTTATGACGTCATCATCAGCGTCACAGATGAAGAACATCTCATTGCCCTGAAACAGAAGTTCGAAAATACGTCCGTCCTAAACTTCACTTATGAATTAAGTGAAGAAAATCGGATATCATTCCTGGATGTCTGGATTGAGGTCACCGATGGAAAATGACAAACATCAGTCTATTGCAAGAAAACGGATGACGGAAACTGTCTAAACGCCCGCAGCGAGTGCCCGGACAGATACAAGGCTAGCGTTATACGAGCCTTCCTTCGTCCGCCGCGCCCTCTCCCACTGCTCATCGTGGGAAAAAGTACATGCAGAACTCGACCAATCTAGACAAATACTCGTTAACAACGGATATGGTAACCGACAGGTGGATGCAGAAATAATGAACCAGCTCGACAACCTACACAAGAACAAAGAAGAAAAAATGGAAAACAAGACATCACCCTATACTACAGATCCAAAATGAACACCGCCTACAGAGTAGAAGAAAAAACCATCCAAAACATCGTCCATTCTCACGTTAAGTGCGTCGACCCCAACAAGAAACTGAACATCATAATATACTATAAAACGAAGCTAAGACATCCAGCCTCGTTACGGTTAACAACATGCATAACAAGCAACTAAGGAGAGAAAGAAAATGGCCATCTCCAACGCACCAATGTCATCTACCAGTATGATTGCTACAAGGACGGTTGCAGACGCCTCAACACTGGGAAATACATTGGCGCAATAACCACTACGTTGTCAAGAAGGCTAACAATGTATCTTGAAGAAGGAGCCATAAAGAAGCATGTTTAGCAAGAACAAGGACGGAACCTGACACGGAAAGACCTGGTCAACAATACCCACATCAAAGAGACCTGTGATGACCATAGAAGGATCTGGGTGACTGAGGCCCTCTACATACGAGAATTTTCTCCTCATATCAACAAGCAGGCTCAATCTCCAGTCGCCCTAGCGCTGTGGTCCTAAATGTGACTTAATGTCAAAATTATTAAATGGCAAAATGTGATATTTGATGTTATGCACGTTTTCTAAATTTCCCTAACATTGCATTTTCAGGAAAGTCGCAGGATGTGCTGCCTTTAATTTTAATGGTCTCCATACTGGAAGTATATCGCCAGACTGTGCACAATGAATTAGTAGGGGAAGGTGCCCATAAAACGCACACCTAAGGGAAAAAGTTATTTTGCGGCGAACCTACTTGCGTCACGATATGAAAAAATTGAATGCTTATAGATTAGTGAATTGTTAATTGATGTCAAAGTAGAGCCACATTTTAAATCGTCCAAATTTTCGGTAACAACTAATTTTCCGAAGGTCTACATTTGTGCGTAATAGGGAACTAGTGCCACAATAACGCACACCTAACGCACCAAAAGCGCACATCACATTATTAACCCTTGCCCTAGTGAGGGTCTTTTCGATCCCTCGTATATTTTCTACGATAGCTCCGAAACGGTTTAAGATAGCCTCATGTAACTTTGAATTGCTGTTCAAAGATCGATTCTGCATGTTATCCGGAGAAATTGCATACAGGTTAGGTCATGTCAGGTCAAAAAGTCACAAAGTGGCACCAACTCTGAGCTCGTTAAATTATCTATTAACGAAAGAGTTTTTAGCCGATGAACATCAAATTCATACCACTAAATACGATGAGAAGTACCTGACAACTTGTATTTTTCCGATTTTGGAATGTGTGACCTAGGGTCAGGTCAGGTCAGTGACATTTTGTATGTCAATGGGAAAAACGAATAATTGGCCATGCTGACAAGCTCCCGCTCATTTTGGTCAAGAACTTGTGAAACCGATGTTATAATAGGCGATTTTGTATGACCCATATGAACTATTTAGTCAATGACGTCTGTAAAAGTCTTGTAAGGTCACCTAAGGTCAAGGAGACATATACGTGGTACAGCTATCAAGCTGTTGCCTTGTTCAGATGAATCAACCCATATGCAACATGATCTACGTAAGTTATCACGTGACCTTCGCCCCAGGTCAAAGCTCTTGAGAGTGGATGCGTGGCTCAGTGGTAGAGCGCCTGCCTTCTGAGCCACAGGTCCCGGGTTCAGGTCCGGGCAGAGCCTCTGAATAAGTTGATCTGATCCCGCAAATCCCTCCCAACAGGGTGAGAGTTTGCGACTCCGTATAACCCTGGCAGTTGGTGCGTCGTTAAACCCCAACAATTATTATTTATTATTAAAGCTCTTGAGCTGAAGTCGGAAAATTATGTGGCATTTTATTATTCTAGTGATTATAAGATCAGATACTTATGTATAAAACAAAGCACAGTTCGAAAATGGTTTATTGCACAAATCAACCTGTTTTGCTTAACTAACTTCAAAGTCATCCAGACGTAGGATGAACGAAAACGACTCAGAACGAAAACGAGCAAATGTCCTGCCATGCCGCCCAAATCATCCTGAAGCTACCGAAATGCATCACAAATGCATACAAGAAGCATAAAACTGCTCAGAAAAGAAGCAGTTACGCAGAACGGACATGCGTGTGTTGCCTCAAGGGCGACATGGATCACAGACCCATGCCTTTTGGTGACGGTGTGCGTCAGTGCAGGGGACGCATGCCCACCCACCGCAGATATTGCATCGGATCCACTGTTCGCAGCTGAGCTCAAACCGCATACTGCAGTAAATGCAGAGTACACTGCTGGACGAGGATGGCTGCGGTTCCATTTGTTTCTGCTTCTCACGTTCTTTCTTGTCTTTTCCTTTCTTATCACAGGATTCCTTATTCTGCTTCTTGCTCTCACGCTCAAAAATTCGCCTCGTTACCACCACCGCTGAACTATTGATAGACTTCCTTTTCACCTGTCCCCTTTTACTCTTTGGTGTAGCTAGCAGTTTTTCGAAACTGGTGGTGCTCAGCTCCAGTTCCTGAGAGCTTGGGTCTTCAGATCCGGCCTTCTCTGATATGTCTGACACTTCCAAGACATCTTCTGGCTCGTCTTCAACGCTTCTTGGGGGCGTCGCCAGCAGCTCTTCGAGCCCAGTGGTCGCTCCGAGATATCAGCAGGAGCGAACGCCTCTTCATCGATTGCTGCCATGGAAGGAGGAAACATTCCAGTTGTTCTGAACCCATTGACAAGAGTCGATGGCTTCGAAGCCCTCTGGAGGGCCGCCGCCAGAAGGGTCTCGAAGGCTGGCCCCTTCCTCAGTGATTGTCCAGGGTGAGTGCGCAGGTGAGCCTGGAACTCTGCATTGAAGTAGGTCTTGAAGGGACCGAAGAAGGTTCGATCTAGCGGTTGTAGTTCGTGTGTCGTGTTGGACGGCAAACACAACAGTTCCACTTCGAGTTTCTCCGCTTTGTCTGCCACATCTTCACTCACATGACTTCGATGGCCGTCGACTATCAGGAGGACTTTGCCGCTGGGCTTAAAGCGACCGAAGTGATCCAACCATTGCATGAACAGAAACGAGTTGAAGTAGCCAGACTGACTGAGTGCGATCTTCGACCCCGGCGGCATTTTCATACCGAACTGTGGCTGCATCCTGGCTCCCTTGTACACGATCATCGGAGGTATGAAAGATCCTAAGGCGTTCCCCGCCACCATGACTGATACCGTCTCAGCTTTCTCTGCGGGCACTTGCTGGTACACACGTTTGTCACCTTTACAGGCAATGACACGAGGGGCTTTACCCATAGTCAGCTGCACGCCAGATTCGTCAGCGTTAAACACGCGCTCAGGTTTGTCCATGATACCCAGTTCAGTCATGCGGGTTTTGAGAAGGTTGATGTATTCCCTGACAGTTGATCTGTTCATTTTCTGCCCACGTGCAAGATTTAGCTTCTCTGACTGCCTGACTGAGAGACCTGGATTCCTCTTCAGGAAGCCCTTGAGCCATTTCTTTCCAGCCAGGCCGTTTTTGAACGGAGTAGCTTTGCCGTTTCTCTCACAAAATTCGAACACCACCTTTCGGATTTCCGGAAGTGTCACCCCGTAGCCGATTCTAGCTAGACGTTTCAGCCTTGCTGTCAGATCTGCCTCCTCAGCGCGGTTGAATACGGCCGGTCTCCCTGGAGCCTCCCGTAAGTTGGCATTCAGGTGGTCTCGAATTGTCCGGACGGGGACATTGAAGACCTGGGATGCCTTTCTCAGGCTTAGGAGTTTCATTCGAACTTTTTCCACAGCCGTGCTTAGTCCTTTGTGGGTCCAGTTAACCGCGCGGCGTACACGCGCCATGACAAGGCACACGGGATCTGGAAAAGGAAAAGAAAGGAAATTAAAATCACGTCTAGAAAGCCGCTGCAAAATGATTGCCAGTGCGGGTAGGTGCACAGGAGATGGAATGAGGGATTACGCGGGCTGATCACCAAACGTTTCAAGTGATATTTATTACCACCACCCAGTAGCGGCTGGAGGTCTATTCAAAGCCCTCTCTGGTCCTTGAAACTACCGGGCCAATTAAAAAAATTCGATAGAAATTTAAAGGATTTCAAATGAGTCAGTCCAGCCCCCGACAGGGCACACATGCCTCCCACCGGACGCACTCCTGGCGGGGACGTGAATTATGGCACTCCCGGGGTCCCGGAGCCACCGTCTCATCAGTGGGTTTTTACCATGCATTTTTAGCGTGCTCTACGGAAATACATGTATGCTTCTAATAGACCTGTGCATGAACCCCAGGCGTCCATGGGCTTTAAAAGCATTCCAGAGCAATTATTTTCCTATAGGTAGTACCAAACTTATAGAGCCAAATTGAATCTGGAGTACTGTCTTGTGATATAGTCTTGACGTCGTATTTCCGATGATATGAACTAGAACCACATTTACCTTCAATACTTCGTATCTGAGATCGAGAGCGTGGAAAATCGCGACGCCCCTGGCTCCGGCGTCATATGCTATAGCACCAGTAAGGACGAATACATTATTTTAAATATTCGTTTTTACCCCATGGAAAATAAGCGATTTACATCATCATTTCGCATATTTTACATTGCAAAAAAATAAACCATACGCAAAAATCATCTATAATTCAAACTGTGCGGGATTGAGACAGCATGAGTCGTGCGTCATTGGGCACCACTTCCAAATAGCGCACAGCCGAGCTTCTGCATCGCATATCTGGACTGATAAAAATGGCACATCAAAGTTATTATCGTAGACGAAATTAGCACCTTTCCCTTCCCCAATAGCGCACACCGATCAAACGTTAGTCGTTTTCTTATTGTGGCGAAAAGCGAAAAGGTGAGACCATGCAAATTACATGGACGCATTTTCATAGGTCAAGGAAAATAATACTGATTAGCAAAAGCGTTATAAATACCTTGGAGCTCGCGGTGTCCTGTCCTTCCCGTGTCACGTTCAAACAGGAAAGGCAGCAGAATGCGATAGTGGCAGTCAGCTGGTTGTTGTTGCAATGCGCTGCCATCTTTTGAGAGTTTTCTAACGTTCGTGCGTAATTGGGCACTGTGCGTAATATGGGCACTTTCCCCTATTTGAATTTTTGTAGAGTGCATTTTAACTCTCAGAAACTAAAACATTTAGATAGGCACATGTATCGAAACTTTGTGATCATGAATACTTGGAGTGTTCGAAAGCTTAAATATTATAAACATGAAATGTCTTTTAAGAATATCGTTACTCAAGTCAAACATGAAGAGAAGAAAACAATCCGATCCTTAGAGCATTTATACAAAAAGCCTATCAAAGCGAAGTACGCCGTTAAGTTTAATGATATATATATATATATATATATATATATATATATATATATATATATATATATATATATATATATATATATATATATATATTGCCATTTATATATATATATATACTAAAAACACTGGTTTGCTCATACTCAAACGTATCGGTTTATCTTAAACCTTCATCAGTGAGATTATGTCGCAATCGTTCGTAAAACTCAAACAAGAACAGACAGCAGGCATGGCAGACATTTTGAAAATTAACCAAGTTTTACAGCGTGAAATAACCAACAGTACCGCCCCACAAAAAGAAACACAAAAACATACAATGGCAAAAGGACATAATCAGGATTAATTTATGAATGAGACTATTGAACTACATATTAACGGACGAGAGTAATGAATAGGGCCTTGCATCAAGGTAAAAATCACACTAACCACCAACACAGTCATGCTACCAACCCTCTACAACCTCCAACTAGGCATATATATATATATATATATATATATATATATATATATATAACAGGAAGTATGCGAAAACCGCTATTTCGCAAACTTCTAGTTAGTTTGCAAACTAACTAGGTAGTTTGCGAACAACTCGACTAATCAGATAGTTTTCAAACTAGCTAGTTAATTTGCAAACTGAACAATTTGTGAACTAACTAGGGGGGGGCTTATTGACGCACCAACCGACGGGGCTGGGTGGCTTACGAACAAACTGGTGAATTTTTAAATCCACCAGTGAATTTAAAAATAACTGAATTATTTTTATTCGTGTGCTAAAAGACTAACTTGCTCAATTTTTAGCTCATAACTGCTGGACAGACCGCCTGAGATATACAAAGATCGTCAACGAAACAGAAGCAGGATCGTCACGCAGCCTACCGGAGGACTATTTGTTATGCCAAACATGGTTAGAAGCCAGAATAAGCCATAGAGTAAGACAAAGGGCCAGATGTAGCCTGCCCCATTGGCGGACGCAGGGGGCCATTCCGGCCATGACCCCCAAAGCGCTGGAGGGGGCCAAACTATCTTTTGGCCCCCAAACGCCGGAGAAATTAAAGTGTTTACACTAGGTCTGTAGGGCAAAAAAATCTTCGCTCCCACCCCCCCCCGAGAGCGATCATGTACTTTGAGAGGTAGCTTATACTAGGTCTGTCGAGCACTGAAAAAGGTTTTACACTAGGTCTGTAGAGCAAAAAAATCTTCGCTCTCCCCAGGAAGAGAGGCAGTCATGGGTTTGGCCCCCAAAACTCGGGTCTGCGTCCGCCTCTGGCCTGCCCCGTCCCCCTTCTTATTGTTCATTCGAGACATAGCCCATTTCGGTCAAATATCAAATAAAATAAAACAACTGCACGTCCTGTAAGCAATACTGTCGGAAGGCAACAAAGAACTAAATTTCGTAAACGTTTTGGTTACCGAAAGGATAACTGTAAATTGGAATTTGAGGGGTCACTAGCTTTCTCATTTTCCTTGCCGGAGGTGAAGAACATGGAGGTGAGTATTTACTGTAAGGTAGTTTAGGTAGGTTGTGAGGTATATATGTTATATGAGTCTTTGTTCGTTTGCTGAAAGCTGTAAACTCCAAAATACTCGAATATGTTCTAATTCTGTAAGCGCTTGCCTGTTCTGTCCTCTACTGAGTCTGACAGTAGATTTTGTCAGAATTAAGTAATATTTCTATGGGGACAAATAGGGCCTTTCTAAAGGATTTCTGGACGCTTTTTATGTGAAGAGTTAGCACAAACGGAGGAAAGGGTTTGTGGGGAGGCCTGGCCCCCACTTTTTGGCCAAAAATCTCCTGATCTCAGTCAAAATGAGACAAAACCGGACATTCTTATATCCAGCCGCTGCGGGAGGCGACGAAGAGCCCAAATTCGAACAATTTTTGGTCCTGACGTTGAAAGTTTTCTGTCAGCATCAGGTTGAAGTTTGGCTGGCCCCCCCACTTTTTGCCGGTGGCGACACGTATGGAAAGGGTAGACAGATTCCCTTTTCTCTTGGGTTTGAAGTATCTAAGATAAGAGCTTGTCACAATCATGGCTCCATGGACCTGAAACATTTCCAGTTTGTTAGAACGTGCCACCATTATACCTACTAATTTGTGTAAAGCCTATTCCGGGACCAGTTCCAATGTCGACAGGCAGACGTAATTTCCCTACACTTCTCGGACATAGCACTAGCTCCGTGATTTGACTTCAAAGGTCACCACTGGTTTTCTCCACTCATTATCACCTACCCTATGGCCAGCGGCGGAGGCCTGGGGGGCCGGTATCCGAAGAGCCGCTTTGCCCAGATCGTTGTTATGGGTGAATTGTTAAGCATGCACAATCACACAGGAGGCACCAGCGTGTGAAAAGCGCACAGCACCTTACAAACCCACACGCTTCACTCCGGCCCGGCATGGCCCCTTGATTAGGCCTTGAATATCAGGTGAAATATTTGTGCAGGAGCTTTTGCTAGGACACGGTATGGGGCGACTATGACCAGGCGACACGATAAGCAGCAACCGGATCGGTAATTGGTGGGGAAATACCAGAACACGACACCAACTCTGCCAGATACACCACTCTGTTTCACTCGTGTACCGTGTCTGCCTCTGAGCTTAACAGTGTGATCAACTGTCCCTGACCTGCCCACCACCCACAACGTCAACCAATCACCTTCTCCTCTGTCATCTCTTTGTGAGCCAGTCCCGCCGCTCGTTTGGGCTCTGACTTGCGCTCATTGTGCGGGCGGATCTTATTGTGGGTACCAGTTTTTCTTCCCAGATAAAACACCTCGAAAGGTTTGTAGCCCAGCTTTTTCCATGAACACATTCTCAGACTAACCACTGAGCTGTAGACTCATCGAACAAGCTTCTGATCTCGAGAAAACAGGTTATCCAGCATGATTAGAAGGATGAGCCAAAAGCTACAACTAAAGTGAAACTAGAGGTGTATATAGGGGAAGCGGGGGTAACACCGCCATGTGGGGAACCCCGCCATACCCCCTAGAGGTGTGGTTACTAGATGTACACAACGTTTGGCACCATTTCGCAGTCGGAATTTAGCGGCGAATGAGCGTGAGGCCGTTGCAACACGAATTTTGATACGTTTCAGATAATTAGAGGCATATTTTGAAAAAAGGATCATGTTTTATAAAAATATCCCTGTCATTGAACAATGCCAAAAGTTATTCAGTGATCTAACCTTAATAATTTCTCATTTTTTCAGAGCGTTATAGCTTTTCATCTGACTTTGTCGCACCAGGTCGCCATAACAGTCCTACTTTTCCAGCGGTAGTGGTTATTGTCGTTCACTGTCGATGCAGGTAACACCGCCATGCCGTGGCGGTGTTACCCCAAGGGAGTGGCGGTGCTACCTCATTGGATGTCGGGAGCTCATTTTCTTTTTATAAAAATTTGAATGGTTCCAGCTATCATGAAAGGAACTCAGAAATACCGAAAAAGCCTAAACCTAAAGCGGGGGTAGTGTTTGCCGTGCGCAAAAATGAAGTGCAGTTCCAATTAGGGTTCTAGATTGGCTGCGCTGTTCTTGACATTACCATCTGCGTTTGGCTGTATGCTGGGAGTAGGATTTGATTTCAATTTGTTGTCGTTTATTTTTATCGAGAAAGCGTGTTCTGTTTCACACCATCGAATCAGCATGTGAGATCACAATGGCTCTGAAGAAAACATATAAAAACTGCACGAGGTGCGCTTGGAGCTCGGAATGTGTGACAAACGCTATAAAAGCGGTTGGGGAAAGGGGATGTCCATAGAGATGTAATATAACTATAGTGATACACTATAGTTACAGTAGAGATCTACTATAGCTATAGTAGATCTCTATAGGGATGTCAGAAAAAGCCAGCATACGGTATCAGATCCCGAGAGCCACACTGCTAGATCGACTGAAAAACATCGGATCAGGGCAAAATGGAAAACATTGCTCTTCCTAGATTAGGTCCTGGGATAGTCATCCCAAAAGAATTCGAGCAGGACCTAGCAGAAAGGCTGGTCCGCTTTCAAAACTTTTCTATGGCGAAAAGCTCGCGTCTAGTCTGTGGCGTACGACTTTACGGAAAGGCAGCAGATCAGCCATCCATTCGATCGTGAAACTCGCGGATGCCCGGATGCGGATGCGCCTACAGCAGGATCTCAGATATATATACAGGGTGACCCAAAAAAAACAGTCATCACTAAAATTAAAATAGCGTCCAAAATTTTATTTCGATCATGACCAAACTTCAGCCACATTATAAAAAGGCTATGTGCTCAACATCCAGCAACTTTCAAGTTTCTGGCTTAAAAACTCTGATTTTTACTGCCGCTTCAAGATGTGCTCCAAATGAGCCCCCGCCGCTGCAGGCGGTGACACAAAAAAACAGTCATCACCAAAAGTGAAATAACGTCCAAAAGTTTATTTCGATAATAGCCAAACTTCATCGAAATTATGACAAGGCTATGTGCTTGACATCCAGCAACTTTCAAGTCTCTGGCTTAAAAACTCGACTTTTTATTGGCGCATCAATATGTGCTCCAAATGAGCCCCCACCGTTGCAGGCACAGTTGGATCCGGCGGGCGAAGTTCTCGATGACCCGCCCGTATTCCTCCTTTGGGATCGCTCTTACGGCTGCTGTGATGGCTGCCTTCAGGGAAGAAATGGTCTGTGAGATGTCTCTATACACCCTGTCCTTCAGGTACCCCCACAAATAAAAATCTGGGGTTTCAAGTCCGGTGAATGCGGCGACCACTCGGGGTCACACCTGTGGTTGATCAGTCGGTTAGGGAAACGCTGCTGTAGCCATGCCAGTGATTCGTTTGACGTGTGGGGGGGGGGGTGGCACCATCCTGTTAGAATCACTGGAGGGCCCTGGTGACCCCTCTCCGTCGACCAAGTGCTGTCCAAAACTCGCCAAGCACCTGGACATCCCGCTCGGTGTTGATTGTCACAGACCTACCGGATCCAACTGTGCCTGCAGCGGCGGGGGGCTCACTTGGAGCACATCTTGAAGCGCCAATAAAAATCAGAGTTTTTACGCCAGAGGCTTGAAAGGTGGTGGATATTGAGCCCATAACCTTGTCATAATGTGGATGAAGTTTGGTCATGATCGAAATAAAACTTCGGACGTTATTTGACTTTTGGTGATGGCTGTTTTTTTGGGTCACCCTGTAGCCAGGATTTTGGGAAAGGGGGGCCCAAATGTCTGCTGCCCACGCTCAGAGCCCCTTGTACCAAAAATCTCCTATCGATGATGTACTTCCGATCACGCAATTCAACGAGAAAAAAATGGAAACCATCTCGCCGCAGAAAATTATGCTCAATAATGCTGACAAGCTCTCCTGCGAAAAGGGCGACGGAAGGGCCTGGAAAAGAAAGGAAGCCGCCGCGCATACATAAGACCAAGAAAAAAACTGGGCAAAAAGGCGCAAGACATAAGTGTCCTACCGAAATAAAAATGAGGAAATTTGCATGTATTGAGAAGAAGGTGTTACCGGCCGGAACGAACTCCGGTTGCAGGGTGGATCGTGCGGACACAGAACACACGAGGCTTGCAGCGATGGGTCAAGTTCAAAGGGGTTTGTGTGTATTCATATATGAAGAGAAAACATTTCGGAACTATATTTCAGAATTTGATTGTGCATTTCAGCGCTCTCAACGATCTGCGGTTTTGGTTTTGATTTCTAGTTCGCTAGTGCATGCACATGGATGTTAATTTCCTTCGTTACCATTATATCACTGGCGTAGGAACTTGCGGGAGGCACCGGTGCACGGTAGACTGCCCCCCCTTTAACATAAATTTTAGCACTAAGTCTATGGCGTTTACTGGAGGGAGATGGGTTGAAAAGCCCATTGTGGCCCCTTAAATTCAGACGTTCCGTCATCACTGATTATCATACTGTGTTCTTCAAGTTTTAGGGACATGTGTGATTTTGTGACTTGATTTGTATTATACATGGAAGTTCACTGGATATGAGCTTAGATGTTAAGCCAGTAACATACAGTATGCGAGCTTTCAAATACGAGCTTTTTCACATTTATTTGTGACAAAAATTTGTATCGCACGAATACCGAAATTCGCGTTTTTAGATATGATTGATAATCGTCCTTGGAACCGTCAGCACTACTGTAGGGACTAGAAACTTCAAGATAAACACAAATTTATAGATACTTGCATTCACAAACTGCGAATTTAGAACGCAATAGAAGTGATATGTCACGGGTTAACGCCGACATAATAGAGGGGTAACACCACCACCCATGGCGGTGTTGCCCTCACTTTTTTAAGACACTAGAAATGCAATACTCACTTTGAAGTAATTTATTTTTTACTTTAAAGATATAAGTCAAATTAGGAAGGCATTCATTGGTGCAAAATTGATCCCAAAATGAATCGAAAGTAAAGAAATTGTCATTCAACACAAAATATGCTTTTGGGAACAGCAAATCCTTATGGTGGCGGGCTTACCCCCACTTCCCCTAGCATCTTTGCTGTGGTCTTGCTCTAACTAGGAACACACATTCATCATTAAGCACTATTATGTTTTACATTACTAACTACATCTCTAAGGATCTGTCGACGTAATGCTCTAAATGGATCCCCAATAAAAGTCGAGTAGGTGATTGGCAGGCTTGTCTTGGCTCGCGCGACTTTATTTTTAGTCATTGCTTGTTTTGAACTATTTTAGTTCTTACCTTAGATGTTGGTGTGTTTGTTCAAGTACATACCCAGGGGCGTAACTAAGGGCAGCGGACGGCAGCAGCGGGCAGCTCAAGGAGCCATTTGAATCACAGGGGCCCAGGGCCCTCTGTGGACAGCAGGACCCGCTCTGTTCAGCCTGGCCCTCCTTAAAGGGAATGTGGCACCTTGGTCGAATCCTAGAATTTATTGCAATTAGGCGTAATTTTAGCCAAAAATAATGAAACCACTCATGACTTTTCTTAAAAATGTACAATGAGCTCAATATTTGGATTTTTCAGATACTCCACTAGAAAAAGAAATAAATATCAGCCTGTGGATGATGTCACGATCTGGCAACCACTACCATACTTGAAACGCTTCAAGAGCTTCGATTGGCTGATGCTCATCGTGACGTCAGCATATGTCGTCACACCAGTAGCTCACAACAATGGCCGCCCGTGGCTGATGAGGGGGCTGGCATCAGGCAGGTTTTAGTTTTTT
The DNA here is from genome assembly GCA_034440635.1 of Lepas anatifera. Classification (NCBI taxonomy): domain Eukaryota; kingdom Metazoa; phylum Arthropoda; class Thecostraca; family Lepadidae; genus Lepas; species Lepas anatifera. The sequence goes on from JAOTON010000385.1 coordinate 3,804,682, forward strand.
TTCTACGGAAATCTCGAGTTCCAAGACAAATGATATATGGAGCACTGGGTTTTCCAACTTGCTTTACAACTTGGCTATCTCAGTTAAAATTACGTTATGAAGGTGCCACATTCCCTTTAACCAATAAAGTCACGATGGCCAGAAGGACTATCTGGGCAACAATGAGCAGTGTGCCACGCAGGACCAGCTATACCCATAATAATTGTTGGGGTTTAACGACGCACCAACTGCCAGGGGCATACGGCGTCGCCAACTCTCACCCTGTTGGAAGGGATTTTGGGGATCAAATCGACTTATTCAGAGGCTCCGCCGGGACTTGAACCCGGGGCCAGTGGCTTAAAAGACAAGGGTGCTATCCACTAAGCCACCTCATCCCCCAGCTATACCCAACAGGGCCATGTCTGACCAGCTGGGTCCTCTTCAAGTGAAAAGGTCATTGTTGCAAGCAGTGACCTTTTTAACCTACAGGGCCACTCTGACTATCAGGACCCTCTTTAACTAGAGGAGCCGCTGAACCAGTAGGACCAACTGTTCTCCGCATGGCTCTGCATCGTCAGAAGGGTCCTCTAGTCGGCTGGGCCCTCTACAGAGGCGTGGTTGAGGAAAGGCGGCTGGAGGAGCGCCCCCCTGAGGGTTCCTCGAGAACACGGGCCGCACCGCTTTGTAGCCCGCCGTGGAACTTCATATCAGATAGGGCCCTCAGTCCTTTCTAGCCACACTCCATTATGTGGCAATGCAGGACCCTTTTGACCATCAGGACCCTCTAAAAAAGAGGGTCATATGAACCACTTTGGCCCCCGAGGTTCTCTGTCGACAGCGGGACAATCTCTGGTGAGCTGGGCCCTCTAACCGATAAAGCCACGAGTAATCAGCTGGACTCTTTGGGCAGCAGAGCCCACTGCGACTAGCAGTCAGTTAGAGCCAGCAGGGCCCTGTCTGACCAGCTGGGCCATCTTAAAGTGAGAAGGCCTTTGTGGCTAGCAGGGACGTTTCTAGCCTGTCGGACCCATTCTGACTACCAGGAACCTTGCTACCAGTGGAGTCGTTGAACCAGTAGGACCGACTGTTCTCCGTTGGGATCTTTATCGTCAGCAGGGTCCTTTCTAGTCAGCTGGGCCCTCCATAGGCGGGTCTGACAGCCCTGCTGGCCCTCTAGGTCCACCACAGACATCTGTAGCTTGAAGGGTTTTTTGACACAGGCAGAACATTTTGCAGGTCGCAAGACCTCTTATGCTATTGAGGCCCCCTATTACCCCTATAATCTATAGCCCTAAGGGTCCATTGTAACCCACAGGTACCTCCGCAGTCAGCAGGATACCCTTTGACTAGCTGGGCTCTCCTGTTAAAAGACAAGGTCACCGTGGTTGGCAGGACCCTTTGTAGCCAGCAGGGCCTACCGTAACTATTAGAAGTCGCTGTAACCATAGAACTCTTTGAAACCAGTTGAACCCTCAATTTACTGTTGCCCCATTATCAATTGAATGACCCTTTCTGTCAGCTGGACACTTTGTAAACATATTCGAAGCGTCCTGTTGGCCCTTTGGGTCCAGTATGGTTCTCTGCCACCCTTTACAGAATGCCCTAGATTCCAGCATAACATTTTGTGAGAGATTTTGGCTCTTTAGAGCCAGCAGGGCCACCTTTGATCAGCTGGGCACTCAATGGTCAGCTTAGCTCTCTTTGTCCGCCAGTAAATAACGTTTTTAAAGGTTTGCGTCCATTCGGAAGTAGCCCCTTTGAAAGCGAAAGAAGTTCCCCTGAAGAGGAAGAAATACTTACGGCCTTTCGAGCACGATTGATTTTCAAAGTAATGTGGTAGGTACAGACATGTCTTGCCATGACAGGTGAGATATTTCAGGGGCGCTCTGGCAAAAAGGAGTGTTTGGGATTAGCTGATGTGAAAATTAATTTACTGAAGCAGTTTGATCTCGGCAGTCACCCGCTCCTCCGCTCAACGCTGCTTTTTCTCGCCACCGTTCTTTTGGCTCCAGAGAGTTCCAGAGTTTTTTTATATTTTTGTGTTCCCAACCCAGGAACATTTTTATACATTTGCACCACACATACACTATGAACACGGCAGCGGGGCTTACGCTTATCGGCACTCTTGCGGGACAGTCATGACCGCACCCTCCATGTCACGCGCCCCACTGTACCAGGCAGTGGAGCCAGGGTAGTAAAGGACGGGTACTCCAAAGTTGTGAGGCATTGTGGGTAATATTTCCCCTGATTGCAGTAGATCTAGATGCATTCTGGGTAATATTTCACCTGATAGTAGTGGACCAAGATGTATTGTGGGTAATATCTCCCCCACGATCCGTTTTTCCAACGTTGGGTGTAGGGGATCTTCAGGCTGTTTCTGGGAGGTAGACAATGTGTTTTGAAAGCCATTTTCTACGAAATCAATTGGAACAATGCCATAACGAGTACCAACCAAAATGTGCTACTAGTGCTGTCGGCTGTAATTGAACACGTTTTTATTTCTGCGGCGAAGTCACTTCAGTTTGTGTAGTGTGTTTATTTGTTTGTTTATAAGGTAGGAGTTTGCTTTAGTTTGTGGGTGCTTTAAGAGAAGGTAAGAGTTATTTCTTGTCTTTCCTTGTTTATAGGACAAAAGAAAAGACGCGGAACCAATTTCTTGTGGTCATTGTGCACTGCTATTTCCTATAGTCAGTGGAATCAGAATGCTAATGCAGGCGCATTTTTACGGGCAGTATCTGACTGTGGTTAGGTTGTAGCATAATGGAGGGTATTGCCAATATCTGCCCATTTTTATTTAAGCTTGCCACAAAACAATCTAAAAATGAGGGTTTAAATTATTCTGATACTTAGAACAATTTAGAACAAAGCTCGAAAGGTACTTCAGACCCTCACTGTTGAAGTGAAATTGAAATTAAAGCCTGGTGAATGACTTCATGGCAGTGCTGGAAGATAAGTCTCCTGCTGTCCATTCAAGCCTCAGGAAGACATCGCTTTCAGCTTTACCATGGTGAGGCCAAACAGCCTCAATGCTGGTCGCCAGTATGTTGCTTAGCTGAGGACTGAGGAGAAGGTCAATCAGTACACAGTGGCGGATCCAGGGGGGCAAAAAAGGCAATTGCCCCCTAAACGGAAAAGCTCGGGGCAAAACTATGTTTTTGCCCCCAAAAAGCGATCAACCTCCTTTTTCCCCGACTCCTTTTTAGCTTGTAAGCAAGATTTTGGTGCTTCAACTCTCAACTTCAAACAGAATTAGTGAAGTTCAGTGTAAATATTGGGGCTTGGATAGGAAAATAAGTATGTTGAGCCCATATTTTTCACCCCGTGGCGTTTTTTTTGCTTTTCGTCTCCAGTTCCGAAAATCTTATCGAAAAGGCATTTTTTAGCGCAATTTTTCACTGTGTGACGTTTTTTTGGCTTTGGTTTGCCCCTCCCAAACCAACCGGCTAGATCCGCCACTGTCAGTACATGCAGTGATCTGGCAAGGAGCACCAGACCAGTCTGGCAAGGCGCAGTAGTTTGGTATTTTGGTATATTGCAATTAGTTTGGTATTTTGTCTAAAGATTCTCTGATATTCATTTAAGTTTCATTTTGCTGGCACATGCCAATTTTATTTTAGGTAATTGCTGTCTAGGGTGCAAAAATTATGTTGGGTGCTGTAATTGCTGATTTGTAAGGTCATTTACCTTACCTTACCTACAATTATCAAGTTAATTTTGGAGGTGCTTGTGGTTTGTCGGTTCCATTCTCTGACAAGCTCAATTCATCCTGAGTCTCCACTTTCTCTTTCTCATACTTTCTGGTACTTTTTTACTTTTTTCTCTTTCTTCACTTAATTGCATTTAAAATAATTATTTCTTGCATTTTTGTGTTGCTGACTCTTTTAAAACTTCAAGTATGGAGAATACATTTCAGGTAAATAATCATGTAGGTATAAACACATATTTACCTTCTCAAACACCCCAGATCACCATGGAAACAACCTCCATCTATGTATTTTGTATAGATGCTCCAACATATTGGGGGAGGACTTAAGTCTCCTAGCCCCAACTCCTTGCATCCACCTCCATATATTGTTATCTGAGGCCTTGACTGCTGAGTTTAATGCTTGTTTAATATTCTGAAGTTAACATTGCTGTTTTTCTTTTATGAACATTGGTTTAAACTTCGGTTGGTAATTTGTTAAAAAGTGGATCAAAGTAGACTACTTTCGGTTGTTCCTTTATCTTTTTCTCTCTGGCAATAAGTAGCGCAACATTCATGTTTGTATTGCCTTCCTTGAGGCATTTCCTATTGTATTGTCTGCAATTAGTTGGCAAATTTGCAATTAGTGTGCAATGGGAGTGGCAAATTTCATAGAGGAGTTCATTTGATAAATGTTGATAATTAAACAACCATCAAGTCTGCAAAGTATGGCAGCAGGCCAGACGAGTCGCACCAGCCATCTAAAATTCTCGCACCGCCAGCCACCAAAAATTCTCACCAATCTTCCCTATACCAGGGAGAAAAACGCACCCATTCCTACCCACAAGATGCAATGCTACCTCTCTTATAAGTTAGTTAGTTGAGGACTTTTCATAAAGCCCCTCCTGTATCTTTATAACCATATAGCCATTATTTGTTTGGTTTTCAGTGTCACCTTCCTCGCACCAGTCTCACAAATTCGCACCAGGTTGGTAAAATTCGCACCACTCGCTCCTGTCTCCAAGGGCACTCGCACCAACGAGTTATCGTCGAAAATGCCATACTTTGCACACTGGACAACCATCATATGAGATCAAAATCAGCATTCCTGTCATGAAAACTTCATGATAAACTCGGCACATTTGTCTTATTCAATTGTCTTGGATGGAAAGTAAGAATACGTGCACACGTTCAGCTTTGCCCACGCCAAATCATATTTCAGTTCTGGGCATAATCCAGACAGGACGTGGTCCCCTGGCTAATAAACGCCAATATGATTAGCTATTTGGGGTGTTATCTATGGGTTGTTTTATAATCTAACCTCTCGATTATACAATTTGGACACCCAGGGGGAGGGGGCATGAGCAGGCTCTGAGCGAACAATTTGAAAAGTCGGTAATATGGCCTCCCTCTCGAACTCGACATAGTTATTGAGTATTGCCGTTATTATTCTGTTGTAATATTTAAATGATATCCCATAGGCGGATCAAGGATTTCCAATCGGGGGGTACCTTCCGGGGGCGCCACTTTTGACCGGCAAAACCTATCAGGTGGGCGCAAAATCCTATCGGTGGGCACCGATTTTCGCATCTTGGGGGGGCTGGGGGTGGGAAGTGACATTTCATGGGGCGCCATCGACTTTTCAAGAGGGCGCCGTGACCATTTGAGGGGGCGCCGAGGGCTGATGGGGGGCACATGCCTCCCTTTTCACCCTGGGTCCACGTATGTGATATTACAGGAGCGCGGCCGCTTTCCGATAATCAGAAAATGCTGCTTTCGGTTATATGTGGAGCTTAGTAAAACATTCGTAGGCATATAACTATTATCCTGACTCGTCCTTACATCCTTTCTTGTCCTATCTGTGCTCGTCTAACACTTCCATTTCAGAAGAAAAACGAGGGCCTGCAATAATCGTGACGGGACTTGCAGATCGTATTCGGCGAAAAAACCTTGGCTTCGACCTGGATTCGAACCCAAGCTTTGTGGGAGACCGGCAAACATGGCTCCAGTTTTTACATTATTCCTCAAAATTTTCCATGGGCTTCGCTAATCGGACCCCAGAAATGGAAATTGGACAGAACGATTGTTCCGATGATACCATTTTTGTGAGTGAGCCTCTGTTGGTTTACTGCTGAGAGCCCGCCAAAAATAGGCAATTTTACATGCAAAGTCAATGACGGCGATCAATTTGTACGCCCAGTAGTAGAATTGTAGTAGAAAACTTTGGAGGGGGCTGCGTGGAGCTATCCCGATTTTTCGGGGGGCCCGGTGGAACAGAGGACTGCTCCGGTGACACGCGGCGAGGCCGTGACCTCGGGCGGTGCCACCGGACGGTGGATCTATTTAAAGGGACATTGTCGCAAAAATTTGTATTGGCCAGATCAAAAGGTTGCAAAAAGTTGTTTCAGAAGTCATATTCTCATTTTTGCAAATTCAGGCTCAAAATGCCTCAAAATCGGCCTCAAAGTCAACATTTATAGACGACTATACCGAGTCCTTATGGTAGGGAAAAGTGGGGCTCACGGACACCGTGGGTAAGACGGACTCCCCCTGTTTGGGACAAACTGACAGTGTCACGACCGGGAAAAGCGTGTAATACGTTTCCTTTTAGCGCGCGTCGGTCGCAGGGCAGTGTTGGGTCCGGTAAGCTCTCTAAGCTTTATACAATTTCCATAATAGTAGAAACTGCAACTCATGTGTTTTTTTCATAATCGAATTCGTAAGGTCATTGATTGGATGTTTCTATAGATACTATATTGGCATTACGTAATATGGCTCTTCAAGATGTTACATTTTGTTTACCACAGTCGCTGACTGTGTAATCGCAATGGCGTCCGATTCATATCCAAGTTTGTTTAGGAATAGCAAAGTGGGGTTAGACGGATACCACGTGTGGGGCAAGATGGATATGGTGTCCATGTTACCCCGCACAAGAGTATATTTAATTTTATATAATATAAGCTTAGATAAATAGTCTGATGGTTAGGGGATGGGGACACAGGGCCCGAAATGCTGGAGAACATATAATTAAATTTGGGGGTCATCCAGGGACAGGTGTACCCCTCGACCCTCAGCGCTCCCTGAAATGATCACGATGCCCCTTGAGAGATTGATGGACCACTTAAAGTGTCGCTTCCAACCCCTCCCCTCAGGAGCGGGGGAGGGGTGCTCTTGGCCCTGCGAGAGGATTTGGCGTCCACCTGAAACGGGTTTTGGGCTCCAAAAGTGGCACCCCATGGTAGGCGCGCACTCGGAATTTTTATTTGGGGGGGGTGGCTGACGAGAGGGAGCAGCCGGGTCAGAAGGTGATGGAGGGTCTCGTCCTCTCCGTCGTCGCATTCCTGTAACGTGGCCTCCGGGTTCAGGCCGATCCTCTTTCGGTAGCTGCAAAGGAGAAGGGAGTGGCCAATGCGCAGGCGCTCCACCTCCACACTCTCCTGCCGTGAAAGGCCCAGGCGGTCGTTCAGGGTGGTCCGCCCTGGGAGACCGCCACATTTAATCTCGAACACGTTTTATCTCGTACGGATTAACGTTCTATCTCGCTGTTTTACCAGATTAACACGCGCATTGACGGGGCTCTGAGCCACCTTCGCTTTGACGGGGGGCGGGTACCCCCTAAGATCTCGAGAACCACAGTAGGTAGTGATACATGGTAAACGGCGTTGGGTAACCCATACACTTCTCCATCGAAATATTTTAACAATTTTTGTCAGGTCACTTCAATCGGATAAGTTCACTTTGTTCTGGCTTATGTTATCTTAAACTTTTTTAGGTCAGGTCACTTGACCTGTACTGGTGAACTGACCTGAGATGACCTTACCTTAAAATTTTGAGAAAAAAATTGTAACAATGATGAGAGGTAAGGTATGTCAAATACGGCGCGCTACGCGCCGCCGTTTTTATGCTCTCTCAGAAAAAACCCGACGGGGGGGGCAGGTACCCTTCTCCCGTCAATGCGCGTGTTAAAACGATTAATTAATCTCAAGACACATTAATCTCGAGATTAACACATTTAATCTCAGAGAGCCACCCCTGCTTTTTTAATGGGTCGGTTTCTGGTTCCTGGTTTACACCAAAACCGGACAGGATTCAAGAGTGGTCTTCAGCAAAGGACACAAAAGACATTTTTGAATGGCGAACAGCGTCTCCCGGTGGTCAGAAAACAGGGGGACTGGTCTCCAATAGAGGAAAATCTGATCTGACGGATTGGGAACCATTGGAGGGAGCTGGAGACAAGCCAGGCCCAGTTTGGTACGCCGTCAATGATGGAGAAAATAATAAGTTCTCGGAAGGCCTGCTGGAGATAGGGCACCATAAACCGCAGAGTGTTGTGGGAATGACCTAGGACCCTAAAAGATGATACAGATGACAGTAAAAGCGCTAAAAGACTGGCAGCCTAAAGGCCAAAGTCCAGAAACTAAAACGTCTAAACCCTAAAAAGCCCAAAAAGGCTACGTCAAGGTAAAGATAAGAAGAAAAAAGCGTGGGATGAGGTAAATGCAACGTTTCGGTCTTGGACCGTCGTCAGGCGAGGGGTGAAAGATGGAGGTGGCTAGAGGCCTGAGGTAACCTTTTTCCAAATACCGAGTGACTGAGTCACTCGGTATTTGGAAAAAGGTTACCGAGTGACTGAGTGACTCGGTATTTGGAAAAAGGTTACCTCAGGCCTCTAGCCACCTCCATCTTTCACCCCTCGCCTGACGACGGTCCAAGACCGAAACGTTGCATTTACCTCATCCCACGCTTTTGCTTCTTATCTTTACCTTGACGTAGCCTTTTTGGGCTTTTTTAGGGTTTAGACGTTTTAGTTTCTGGACTTTGGCGTTTTAGGCTGCCAGTCTTCTAGCGCTTTTACTGTCATCTGTATCATCTTTTTAGGGTCCGAGGTCATTCCCACAACACTCTTTGGTACGCCGGTCAGATTAGAAAAATATGTGGCGTCTTTCCCTTCCCTCAACTACCCGGACGGAGGGATAACCAGAAGAATTTGTCCTTAGAATAGCTACTTCATCCCATAGGAGGATCCAGGAGGGCAAAGGGGGCACGTGCCCCCCTCCTCTCTGATCGACTCTCGGTGAACCCTAAAATGTCGCGTCCCATCCCTCCCCCAGGATGAGAAAATCGGCGCACACCGATAAGATTTAGCGCCCATCTGATAGATTTTGCCGGCCAAAAGTGGCGCCCTCCCCTGAACCGGATGGTGCCCTCCCCGGGAGTTACCCCCCAATCAGCAATCATGGATCCGACTATGCTTCATCCATTAGTACGCATGAACAAACAATAAGAAAATCAGAAAATTTGTTTTTACAGTAAAAACTTCCACGCCCTAGATTCGACCCCGTATTAGCCGTGTGAGAGTCGGGAATGGAGGCTGAGAATACGAATACAGTATAAGAACATTTTCTACGCCAAACAAGAAAAAAACATCCCGCTGTACGACATGTGGCCGATTTTAAAACTTTCCTGATTAGTTTTCTCAAGCTGAATGTTTTGGACAAAGTCATGTTATATTCGTATTTTCGAGGCTTAATAAAAATAAATTGAATACGAATGCAGCATAAGAACATTTTCAACGCCAAACAAATCATTTCTAGAACTTAAAACTTTGATCGATAGAATAGAGGTGAAGAGCAGGTTACAGACTATTATTGATATTGTTAACAAATTTGAATAATTGTTGAGTGGCCTCCAAAAGTTTTGCTGAAGGTAGAGAAATTATTGACGGTGCCAGAATCAGGAACTTTCACATATTACGAAACCACAATAAAATTGTTTGTGACAATGTCCCTTTAAAGGCAGATCAAGTCCATGCTCCCCATAACAAGGGCGCTGGTTGGTCAGCGGAAGTCCCTAGTAAAGGTGGGCGCTACCCAGTGTACTGCCATCTCCTGGGTAGGAGGCGGTCGAGGAAAATACTGTCAGAGTGCCAGAGTGTGTGGCTTATCTATCGTCTGCTTTGATCCAAGGACCTCCCACACTTGACCGATGCGCTTTAACCAACTGCGCCACGGCGGTGGTAAGAGAGTTCCAGAGTTGGTTTCGCTAAGAGCCGATGAGAGAGAGAGAGAGAGAGAGGAGAGAGAGGAGGGGAGACTTCTAGTCCATGCTAGGGGTGTGTGGGTTGGTGAAGTCATCCCAGAGTGACAAGCTTAATGTACACAAAATCGCAGCATGTGTTCACCTTTCAGACGTCTGCTCCACTCAACCTCGTAGGTCCACGTTATCAGCTTTTTGCTTCTGCTGTTTCGTCTGAGCATGATGAATGGCGTGATTAGCTTGTCGCATATTTGCGCCCAGAGCTCCGGTTGGGAGTGGGCGATGCCAGATGCCAGATGCCAGCACCTGGCCTGACTCCGTGCCTGAGAAAATTGAACTTTTTTAGAACAAACCTTAAGCTCTTTTTACGTTTTAAGGCATCCTGAACGATATTTTTTAGAGGGCCAACAGGTCTAAAGCCCTGTCGTGAAACACGACTTTTAGTTGCACTGAGGACAATGTGTTGTATTACCACAGAACATGGCGGCCCAGAACATTATTTTCTTAGCCAATCTTTACTTTTCTTCCTTCAAACTCCAGCTGACCACCACTGAATTGCGCATGAAGGCTGCAGCAAAAACCAGACACGGTTCTGCAGTGGGACGCCTGTATGAAAACCCTC